>CM038349.1:8867748-9609051 GCA_021464625.1 Proterorhinus semilunaris
GGAGGGAAAACCAAAAAGTTTGACCCAAGTCAAAGTCACAGTTTAAAAGCAATTCTACCAAATATTAATGAAATCTATGTAAACGTTTGGTTTTGTAATAAGTAATTAAAAAAATGTTAGAAAATTCTATCGCTCATTCTTCTGGAACACTATAAATCTGGGAAGTTGTGAAAGCAACAGCAACTGAGAACACAAGTCACTCCCCAGGACTTGTTTCATCTCGCTGATGTTGTATATCTCAGGAACTGTGGATTTGTCCGAACGAAAATAGAGACCCTAATTGTTCATCTAGTAGAGAAGAAGAATGAGTAAGTCTGTATCTTCACCTATCAAGGTCGTGGGCTGATGTTGTGACACCTTGATTGCAGCCTTCACGATGTCCACGTCTGCATCTCCTGATGCATTGATAACATTGCAGTCCTTTTTCTGCTGTTCCTCAGTCACAAGATCAATAAGTCCTTGTTTGTTAGAAGGTGTGGAAAGGAAATCATCTTTTTCCACAAACTCAGTTTTTGCATTGAAAGACCTTCACTGTGGCCATCACAAACTACGGTTGCTTTACCATAATGACGTATCAAGCAAAGAAGATCATAAATGTCATTTGCTCAGAGTGTATTACCAGATCATGGTGTGGATATGAAAGGGTATGGACATGAATGTGGTGGATTGGGGATGGAAATTTGAGGACAATTGGTTCGTGTCTAGCCTGGTCTCACCATACCCTCGTACCCATTTCATACAAAGGGTCTTCTTCTTGTGGATCTTCACAATTGAGCTCCGTTTTCAGGTGGGAGGGGTGAACTCCTTTTCGGTCACTGAGATCAGACCCAGACGGACATGTATGGAAATGATAATTGACCGGACTTTGCGCATGGCTAAGGCCAGGTTAGTTCGTGCCAGTTCTTACCGATAAAACTGCTGCCATGATAAGTCTCCTGCAGATAGCCCACTGTAATAGCACAACTGCCGAACACCACAGTGTAGTTGCAGAGGATATGGACTACCATGCACATCTGCTTGTAGATCATGTCAAGTGGAAAATTGTGACAATCCACATAATCAACCTTTATGGGAGGACAAGTGGGCAGCACGGTAGCACAGTGGTTAGCGCTCGTGCTTCACAGCTAGAAGGTCCCGGGTTCGATTCCCACCTGGACGGGGTCTTTCTGTGTGGAGTTTGCATGTTCTCCCCGTGTCTGCGTAGGTTTCCTCCAGGTACTCCGGTTTCCCCTACCACTAAAAACATGTACAATAGGCCAGGATGAATGATGTGAGTTGGTGGTGGTCGGAGGGGCCGATGGCGCAGATTGGCTGCCTCGCTTCCGTCAGTCTACCCCAGGGCAGCTGTAGCTACAATAGTAGCTTACCACCACCAAGTATGGAGTGAATGAATAGTGTAAAGCGTCTTTGAGTGTCCAGAAAAGCGCTATATAAAACCCTTCCAGGTCTACCATGTCAGGACTGACATGGTCGTTCACCTCGCAGACTTTAGCCAATATCTCTGGGAGTAAATGTCGTAGAGACTTATTCTTTATTGCGTTGGGAAGAACAGGGTCGGGGCTTTAAAATGAGCCCATCCATGTCCCTCTAAGCCTCTGGGAAAATGTGTGCCGTTGCCGTGACAACCTCGCTAATATTAATGCATAGAGTATTTGTCCACCATTTCTATTTAACAATTATGCAATCATGTCACTACAATTTGAACAAGCTTATTGGATTCCTAGACACCCAAAACATGGGGTTAGACACCAAAATGACTTGTCTAGGACGAATAATAAAGGAGTAATGGGCATTTTAAGGATTTGGCGACCATCTTGGACGCCATCTTGGAAATTACACCTTTCCAGTGGTCAGATTTTGGTAGACTTTTAGTATGTTAATAAGCACACCTGATACTACAGAAAATCATTGAAAAACCTTTTGTAGCAATTTTTTTGGGGTCAAACCATATTTGCAGCCGACTAATACTCAAATCCCCAGTATCGGTATTGGTATCGGAAGCAAAACAAGCTGGATCGATGCATCTGCAATAGGACGTATTTGACTTCAGTGGATCGTGTGTTGAGGTACAGCTTGAAGTACACTGTCGGTTTGACTGGTGATGTCTATTAAACGCGCACAATGATCTAGTATAGCCACTCTACTTCCTTTAAAGAAATATTTAGTCGATACAAAACAAGTGCAAAATGCCCAGTATAATATATACTTCTTTTTTCCCCCCCCACCTTTCCTTGGGTTCACCATCTCCTTTGGTTACACACAGTTCTCTCCTCCGCAGCTGTCCGGGGTCTACTCCCAGGCCACCTCATCAGGCTCCGGCAGACAGCTATTACATTGTGTGCTCGGATGCCCATTTCTCCTCCCATCTCTCTCCTTATCTACTGCCCGCCGCTTGGTCTGCAACAATCCATTGACCTGAGACATACCCCTGTTGCCCCCGACGACTAGAGCGCTCTCTCTCAATGCGCCGGTTTCCACGTGCTGCAACCCCCCCCACCTCCCCACCCCCGTATAACTGCTCATTGTATGCACTCCAGGTAAGGCATGTTTGACATTGTGCTTGCTGCCTGTGCCAAGTAGATGTCCCGGTGATGCCACAGTGTCGACGCGTTAGAGAGGAGTAATTACTTGTCAGAAGGAATCAGTTTCAATATATGCTCGGCGCTAATCGTCGGTGATGGCAACGCCGCGATGGCCGCTAATGTACACCGAGTCCTGGTTTCCGGCGCCGGCAACAGCGAGGCTTTGCATGTGCCAGCAGATGATCCCTAATTACATTAATGCAGAAATGTCTCATCTGTCAGGACAATCCATGTTTAATTATGCATGGATTACACACGGTGGCTAATTATTCATTCAGCTGAATGGACAGAGAAAGGTGCAAAAAAAAAAAAAAAAAAAAAAAACATGAACAAAGGTGCAACAATAACAAACAACAGATGAAGAAAGCAGATACGCAGATACGCTGGTCCTGTCTTGCAACTGTAGATGTTGACATAATTACAGATGAACACAAACCACACACACATCTATTATTATAGTGAGCATTTCAACAAACAAGTGCATAATGAATGGAGAAACAAACAAACAGCACTAGTACAGAACGTATCAGATCTTACGATGTAAAATGATCTACAAAGAAGAAGAAGAAGAAGAAGAAAGAATCTTGGGTATTGCTTTCATTTGAGCCACAAAGCAAGACCTTTATATCTCAATTCAACTCAATTCATCTTTTTTATTTGAGCATCTGAGTTCCACACAGTTCTACTCATATACAAAGTTCAGCACAGTAATCAAAGCCAAAAATAGGTACAGTCGTAAGTAAATACGTAATTAATTAAATAAATAAATAGTGTGGATATGATGCTCAAAAGGAGTAGGCAGAAGCTTAAGCTTGTTTGCACCTACCCCATTGTGTACTAAAGAATTTGATACATTGATACATACTGCATAATCAAAAAGATATGACAGCTATTTTGTCATATTCCAGTGACTATACAATCAGCAATATAAACATCACAATTCTACCAATTCCAAGGCAAGGAAAGAAAACTTTTCCTCAATAATTACAAATACCCATCACTGTCAACACAACTAGTCACCAATCTTTTGATTTGATCATTTGTTACTTGATTTGGATTTAATGCTATTAATGGTCACAATAATTATGGATTATGTTATTAACAACCATAATTATATGATTTATTAATTATGTAAATCTATTTCAGATTTTTAACTATTATATTATCCTTATTTATTTCTTTATACCATTTTAATAATAATAATCGTTCACTTCGTTGTCACCTTCTACAGCGGAGCGGACTATATGATAGTGTGAGGCCTATTCTGTGAGGTGCATTAAAAAGCAGAGTAAGGGCCACTTACTTCGAATACTACAACAAACTGAAGTATTTTACAGAACACAGACAGTCAAATCCACTCAAGGCCTTTTTATCATTCACTATGAATGCAGTCTCTCTCCACACGCTGTCATTCTGCCTATGCAAACCCATCCTCCATACCTTCCTACCCCCATCAAAGCAGCAGAAGCATCAGCCTCCCCCCCTTTTTTTTCTTCCCTTCACCAGTGCTCTTCCATGAAAGCGAGCTCTTGCAGTTAACACAAAGCACCGGAGAAGCTTCTCCTGCAGCACTGCAGTTGTCTTCCATCCGATTAAAGATGCAGTTGACAGCATGTTTTACAGTCCGATAACTCCTGGACCAGAAAAAAAAAAAAAAAAACATCCCGGCCAAAATTACCCTCATCCGCACTTTTCTTATCAGCTGCTCAGAATGAAAGGAGACAGGTGCTCGCGAGTTTTCCCCAAGATGACCTTCCCTTAGTCACGGAGGCCACAGGAAGTGCAATCTTTCTTAATCACTTATAGAAATTGACTGTATCCATACGTCTGCCTTTGATAATACAGTTGTATCATTTCAAATTGTAGATGAAGGTCTTTCGGAGTCAAGTGCTATTCAGCGCGACTCCTCCATTGTTCTCTCACAGTGTTGTGGGGCATCGCTTTAGATTAATGGCCGCAAACTTTACACTTAAGTCCACGCTAAATTGTTTAATTCATCTTATCTAGGGGCTGCGGCGTGGTTGATAAAGGAAAACGGCCCGGGTAGAATGCGCAGGTAAAGTTAGCCCATACTAAGCGTAGCAGTACATTTGAATAAAGCTCTACTAAATAATGAGGCAGGGAGAGTGAAAATACAAACGGAAGTGCCTTTCATTAATCAGGTCGACGAGAACACGGGCCCAGATGAATGAATGCTAATGGTGCGCTACGTTAGCTGCATGGGTAAGGAGGCGGTTTAAGCCCCACTCAAATCATAACATTTACTGAATGACCGGTTTCTGATGTAGCAGCGCGACGACGATGCCGCAAACGGATGGAGCAAATATACAATATAAAAACAGAGTGTAAATTTGAGCTTTTTGTGTGTGATTTCAGGGAGGCGCCTTTGCCACAATGGCGATTTGATTGCAAGGATGAAACGTACACTTGCAGACAATCAGCAGAGCCTGATTAGAGAATATTAGCAAGTATTGATGTTTAGCCATTGTATTTGTGTAGCGATTAGCATGCCTAATTAGCACATCATTAACATGCAAGTCACACGTTTGTTTGTTTTCGTTTTAGCCTATATGCACACGGATGTGGCTTATCTCAAATGGGGCGTGTTGGCCCGGGGTCTCCGACATTTTTTTTTTTTTTTACCACAGGAGCTACTTTTACGCAACGACAGTGGCAGTGATACTTGTGCTTTGCTGACACCTGTATGACTTCGTAACTTAGAGGAGTCAAGTAAGTAAGAAAATGACTTGAGTTTCCACTTTATACTTTAACCTCTTACCTTAAAGGAATAGGCCACCGATTTTACTGACATATGTTCTTACCTGAGCTTAGATGAGTTGATGCGTAGCTGACTGGTCTTTGTGCGTGCGCTCAGTCACGCAAATAGACGAAAGACGCTGTTAGCATTTAGCCTCTCCCAGCATAGGTATAGCTCCAAACTATTTTTAATACAGTATCATGAAAAGTTACACGATCCAAGTCTAGTTGTACAAAATTAAACATGGCGATTTTCTGAGCGGATAAAAAGGGGCACTATATTGTGAGGCGCAATAATACAGGAGCACTTCGATGTCCGCGCTGTAAAGTCGAAATGCTTCTAAGGTGAACATAGAACATATCTCAGTATGTAAAAACTAGGGCTGAACAATATGGACAGAAAAATAAAATAATAATACAAAAGAGTGCACTTTTATTGATGAAAATCTATATCGTTTATATCTTGCTTTTTCGATTTTAATATCTTGAATGTTCATATCTCGATATCGATATGATAACGATATATCTTTCAGCCCTAGTAAAAACGCTGGCCTATTTCTTTAACCCGAGTGCATTTTCTCCAGTTCAGCTTTCCCCAAATCTAAAGGTCACAGCCTGTAGGCCAGTGTAACCCCTCATTTGAAAGCTAAGACCTACAAAACGGAATAAAATTATATTTTCCCTTGTGTTGTTGTGTTGTCGTCAGGGGTTTTTTCAACGCTTTTTCGTCACATTTTTGTCGCATTTTCATCCTCATTTACGTCTCCTTTATTATTTAGACGCTCGTTTCAAGAGGCTTTTAGATTTAAGTAACGCTGGACTGAAGAAAATGTGCTCAGTTCAGGTGGGGGTTAAGAGGTTAACTAAAAAACAAATATGAATCTGAAAAGTGACTCATCTTGCATAAGTAGAAATGTAGCTCCAAATATGTTGAAATGTCTCAAATTGATGGTACTATTTTCAATGTGAGCTGCTTTGTACTGGCTCCACTTTAATCTTTGTATAAGGGACAATGCGCAGGGACATTAAGCTCATAGCGAGAGAAATATACCGCACCGGATCACAGCTAAAGAGCTCGTTTGCATCCGTAGTCCCTGGATACAAAAGGAATTAACAATGCACATTCTATAATGGACGGTAAAACAACAATATCACAGCGCTCTAAACTCCCCCCCCCCCCCCCCCCCCAGCATTAAACCCCACTTACAGACACATCCGTCAGAGTCAGAGACAGTTTCACAAGTACCAGTCATCCACCCCACACAACACTTACCCATTTACTGCATTTCACTTCACAGTCCTTCCATATCCCCCACAACACATATTAAAACGTGTTTAGTTCAGGCAATTTAACCGAGATTATCTCACTGGTTCTGAGAGCTTTCTGACTCGTTTCAAAACCTTTTGTTTGTATTTCAGGTTGATTTATCTGCCATTGGGGTAAGAAAAATGCTCTCGTTCTTTCCTATTTCTAGCAAGACCAGTCCGACATGTCCCCGAACGAGGAAAGTAGCCCTCGTCCTGCCGGGAACCGAGTCTAAATGAAACTGCTCAAAACAAGATTAATGCTTTCAGTTTATTTTATTTTTTTACCTCTTAACTCCCACCTGAACCGAGCACATTTACCGAGCACTGTTTCGGACCTGAAAGAAAGCCTGAAGAAGAGCAGCCCGTTCGTTCATGAATATATGATTCCTGATCGGGGGCGAACCGCGCACCAGACCTGAAAACAGGAGATCGGAGATGTCATCGAGCGCTCTGCATTACCGGGACAAGAAAAAAAAAAAAAAAAACGGCCCCGCAACGGCACGCACATGCAAGGCCCGGAAACCTCATCACCCCCACCCCCCCCCCCCCATCACACCCCCCCCCCCCCCCAGCCACCATTCCCTCTCATTTGATATTCTGGGCGGGAAAATCGTGAGTTGGTAACCCGCGGTGACGGAATCAGGCCTCTGACTCACTCCCTGACCTCGAGGGGGGGAACAACCCAGTGGAGGACAGAGCTCAGCCGGCAGCGCCGCGCTAACACAACGCGCCTGACAGAGACAAACAGGCTAACCGGCGAGCGGGGATGACTGTGAGGAAAGAGCACGCGTTACCGAGAGCCATGGCAGGGAACGGGACAGGAGGGAGGGCAACGGGTCAGCTTTTTTAGAGCAAGGGTGGAAGAGGTGGGCACAGCGCAAATGTGGAAGGATTTTAGACTAGCAGAATTATTATTATTTTTTTTACTATAAATACACATGCCGATAAGTGAAGGTGTCCACGCTAACTTGCCCGCATGTTCATCTCTTCACTCCTTCTCCCCGAGGGCTTCCGAGCCTGGGGCGTTGTGAGGAGGGCTTCAGCTTAGCCGACTCAACTGAGCGATAGCGCGTCAGGCATAATGATGGGATTCACGGCTCTTCTTATTGGGTTCCGTTCATTTCAAAGAGCCGTTCAAAGGACTGGCTCTTTTTCAATATACACTCAACAAAAATATAAACGCAACACCTTTGTTTCTGCTCCCATCTTTCATGAGATGGACTTGAAGATCTAACATTTATTCCAGATACACAATATTACTATTTCTCTCAAACATTGTTCACAAATCAGGCTAAATGTGTGATAGTGAGCACTTCTGCTTTGCTGAGATAATCCATCCCGCCACATCAAGATAGTGCACAGGTGTACCTTATACTGCCCACAATAAAAGGCCACCCTGAAATGTGCACTTTTGTCTCACAGCAAAATGGCACAGATGCCACAAGCATTGAGGGAGCGTGCACTTGGCATGCCGACAGCAGGAATGTCAACCAGATCTGTTGCTCGTGCATTGAATGTTCATTTCTCCACCATAAGCCGCCTCCAAAGGCGTTCCAGAGAATATGGCAGTACATCCAACCGGCCTCACAACCGCAGACCATATGTAACCACACCAGCCCAGGACCTCCACATCCAGCAGGTTCACCTCCACCCGTCTGAGACCAGCCACTCAGACAGCTGCTGAAACAATTGGTTTGCATAACCAAACAATTTCTGCACAAACTGTCAGAAACCGTCTCAGGGAAGCTCAACTGCTCGTCGTCCTCATCGGGGTCTTGACCTGACTCCAGCTCGTCGCCGTTTTGTTGAGTGCAATATTTTAATAACGCCAGCCAGTTAACTCACGATACCTAAGACGCGATCGATAAAAGGCACACTTTTGTGATTTAAATCAGGGGACTGATATTTAGGGCTTGGAAAAAATGGTGAATGATCAATGGACTCAACTTATAAAGCGCTTTTCTACCTTCATCAGGCCCAAAGCGCTTTACTGTAAGGAACCAGTCACCCATTCACACTCTCATTCATACACCAATGTACGCAGACACTGGACTGAGGCAAGTCGGGTGAAGTGTGTTGCCCAAGGACACAACGAGTGTATACCTTCAGGAGGCGTGATTCGAGCCCCCAACCTTCCGATCATCGATCATCAGACGACCCGCTCTGTGCCACTGTTGCCCCCCCAAAAAATGTGTTTGTGAATATACTCTTGTGTCCCAACTAATAAAAAGAGGCTGCTAATCATTGTGAGTGCATTTAGTTTTGACTTTAGTGTAGAGGTAAGATTTTAGGCCCGAGCCCGAGCCCAACGATATGACGCATGGTTTGGGTCGGGCTTCAAGAATTATTATTATTATTTATATATGTATATTATTTGATATTTTTTATTTATTTATATTTTGTATTAATGTCATTATAATCTCTAATAAAACTCTAAGTTATAGGCTTAGACAATTGGATACACAATATGATTATACTTATTCCTGCGCGCTGGGAGGGGAGGTGGGGCTCGGGTGCACGTGCTGATCGTTGTCACGTTTAAGCAGCATGGCCAGCTTTAACCGGGGCTACACAGAGAACATCGCTATTCACTCTTTCTCTCGGGACAGCATTGGACTTACACCGGATAAATCAGCAGTTTGGTTCCTGTCTGTGCGTACAAAGTCGGCTTTTGCTACTGCAGCGCTACTAGGAGGAGGAGAAGAGAGCGCGACGGAAAGAGGAGCTGTTCCTCGTTTTCGTGCGGGGGAAGTTCTGGGTAAAATTGACTTAAAAAAGAGATCCGTCTCTTTTCACAATTGAGATCCGGTTCGAACCGTTCACCTTAAAGAGCCGGGCATCCCTAGTCAGGCATCCAACCAAAGCAATATATTTCAAACAATTCCGTTTTCTCAGCAATATTCACCATCTTGTAGCTGTGTATAGTCACAGTTTTGTTCTTCCACCTCTGTAGTTATATTACAGACACACTTTGCATTGATTAACCTGTACATGTATAATGGACCAAGGTTGTAGTCGGTATAAAACCAAGGTTCACAGTTGTCTTCGCTAAAAATGGCTAACGCTGAGTGGAGAAATACATGAAAGGCCCAGATGAGCCTGGTTCCGGGAAATGCTGACTCAGAGCCTGGCATTGTTTTCAAGGAGATGTGTCAGGCGCGCGGTGCTGTGAGGGCATCAGGGTCTGCTGTAGGTGCTGTACCAACAAAGCAGGCGCCCTCCGGAGACCGACCTTACCTGACGCCTTGTCTCTAACCCTTTACCTCTGCTCCTCGTAGATGCAGGTGCACAGATGCCAAGCGAGACACGCGCGCAGAGGCTGTTATGTGTTTTTTTGTGTGTGTTTTTTTCTCTCTCCCCCCACTCACCCAGTCGTGCCCCCTCGGAAAGAGAACACCTGGTCCCCAAAGAGAGGAGGGTTATAGATCGCGGTAGCCACCTCTTGTCTATGTCTAGCTCTCTCAAATTTACCATGCGCTCCTTCTTTCCCCCCCGCTCTCCGTTCCGCTGTCTGGCTCTCGGCTGTCAGACTGAGAAATGGCAGGCTAGACAGGGGTCTCCTGCCTGGGGAGATGGGCAGAGAGGACAGAGGCCTCCAGACACACATGTGCTGTGGAACGCGCACACGGGCAGTGACTATAAATGTACTCCCCACAACAACACCTGCCAACCTGTGCATACATTCTTTAAAGGAGCAGTCTACATTGGTTTCCATAAAAATGTTGTATTCCTGGGCACACGGAGGAACGTCCCAGGTCATGTTGCTGTATAACAAGAGCAGCCCGCTGTGAAATATGATCCTGGGCACCGGCAATGGTGTCCGCTGCGAAGGGTTATCAGAATAAAGCATTGAGTTGATTCTATCTCACTCCGAGTAAAGAATAACTACCGTAACCTTTTCCCCACACTTTGAACCTTGCGGCTTATGCGGTGGTGCGCCTCATTTATAGATGTTTATGGTCACACTGAATATTGCAATGCACCTACATTATTCCGAGTGGGTCCAAACACACTCAGGGGGCAGCAGGATGCCCTCCTAACATGGCTCGGGTGCAAAATAAATGTGATTAATTCTCTCACCGCTGAGATGAGTATTAATCAGAGCACGGATTAAATTCATCAAGAGCCTCGAGCGATTCACCACGAACCCAGCTCAGAGCGCCTTCGAACCACGGGGAACCGGGACCGTGTGCGCTGACGGACAGCCTTTTTGATACCGGTACTGGGGTTTGAGTATCTACCGATATCCGATATTTACCGATACCGAGAGTCTTTCTTAAAAGTGTCTTTCTCTAAGTGAAAAAGTGAATTGACTCTTTTCTCCATCTTAAGATCAATAAAGTCATCTTTTATTGTCATGATGTTACAGATCAATTATATCTATTGATAAACTCTTGGATAAACATTTAACTAAATATCCCTAGGCTTCAGGTTACATTATTATAAACAACTCACATGAAGTGATCTGATCATTACAAATATGTTCGATCAGTTATTTCTTTATTAAGCTACTTTAGGTATTTCTATCATAGTTTCTGTCCCAGCCTTGATTAGTTTTCGTTAGCATTAGCATTAGCTCCCGCTAGCTTTAGCATACTGATGCTAACCACGGAATTTTGCGCCTGGCGATCAAAAATACATTTGCGGTGGTTGAAACTAAATGTTTGACCATATTCACTTAGATATAGGTCGTACAAGTTGTGTTTTTAAGGCGTTGAGAGCCAATACTGGCATCGGTTCCGTATCGGATATTTGTAGCCGATACCCGATATCATATTTTTTTTACATTTACATTATGGTAATCAGATGTGACGACAGGCAAGCCATGCTCACAAAACAATTAACTAACAATAATTGTATTTTTATTTTATTCTGTTTACTGGATATACTGGGAGAAAACGCAGACTTTTGAGGTTAACATAAGAGTGTGCTCTCCGACTCCACTCAGTGTTGTCACAGGTTCAAGCCCCACAGCTTTGCCCCACTCTTAACACCTTGGAGAGGATCGACTACATCATTGCCAAACATAAAGTCATTATTTCCCGTCATAACCAAAAACCTTTGTCCAAATTGCGACATCATTTGACTTGCAAATAAGAATGTAGTGACACACTTCCTAGCCAGTTTGTTTTGAATGTTTACATCTTGTTTCCAGATTGTGTGCGACAAAAAAAAAAAAACGCGGATTCCGTACATGGGTATTTTCTTTTGATTGCAATCAAAACAGGATAATGAGGCGGGGAACGTCAGACGCAAATTATGATGCAACACAAAACTCCTGATTAGCAAAGAACTGCGGCAAAACCAAGCATTTTTATTCAAATTTGTGCCACTGACACAGTTTCTCGGGAATGTGCTGTTGCCCCAAAACATGAGAGATGGAGATGTTATATTTACTTGAGTAATCTGATGAATACCTTTTGAGCTCTGATATTTTGATAGTGTTATTTGAGGACACAGTTTCACCTCTGTCTCTTTGTGCTATCATTGACTCCCTCTAATTGATGTAAAGAGATTTATAGGCTCACATGGGATTATTAGTCCAGGCAGCCCCTCATTACGGCTGTGATTTACGGGCCTGATCAAAGTCAAATTTAAGAAGTGACTCTGAACTTGGTCGGAGGCGCAGCGTGATGAAAGTTGAGAGTCGGTGCTTCTACATAGCAATTATGCAGTCATCAAAACCAGACCCGTGTTCCTGACGTGAGGATAAGCTGATGTAACTAGACGCCAAAAATGCATGGGCTGGAGAGGATCAAAGGCCGTGTGCATAGCCATCATACTACAAAGCATCACGGCGAAGGGTTGAGTCGAGCATACTTTGACAGCTGTAGACCCCATAATATCAAAATTAGACACTAGAAATGTCAATAGAGGCTGTGCATAAACTGCATTGTTGTCCCCTGGGACTAGACCTTTATCTGATCTTCTCAAATGTATTAAACAACGTGCAAGTATAATGTTGAGGTCTCAGCAAAAGCCATACCGAGGGTGGAACCATGCTCTGCCTCGGGTCCAGACGCGCTGAGGGGCTGGGGCGTCTCGGCCAAAGCCCCACCGAAAGCCACACCAGCATCAGCCCGGAGCATCTAACGCACAAGACCTGACCGTGCGGGGTCAAGGCTTCGAGGAGAAGCTGGGTTTTTTGACAGCCTGATGCAACATCACCAAAATGTTTGCTTGCAATGGAATGTCAACACGTAAGACCGGGCGCTCGAGCCCGTGTCTCACAGAGAAAACTGAGGACACACTAAAAGTTTCCCGCTCAACATCCCAAATAGTATGACATAAACCCTCACCGAACAAAGACAGAAACAACAGAAAGCTGTGTTTATTAAAAAGCTTCAAGAATCATTACAGGAATAAATGCTAAAGAACTAAATCTAGCCAAAATAGAAACTCTTCATGAGTCTACATCGTGGACTAACTCAGAATCTTCTAAGTCTAGAGTCTAATGATACTAACTCACAAGTATTCATCTGTGTCTCTCAGTTTTAGCGTGACATGACTTCTCAAACTATTCCAAGTACATGTCATTACATATTCCATGTTTACAGATTACAGGTCATTGCATTCATTGGTCCAGTTTTCCTGCCGTTGGGCTGTCTTAGCTTTGCCAACCCATCCATCCATCCATCCATTTTCTCCCACTTGTCCGTTGCCGGGTCGTGGGGGCAGCTGTTGAAGCTGCCCAAGTCACATAGCACCAGTCCCCTATGGCTCCTCCTGCAGGTGGTGGGTCCACGGAAGGACGGCCTCATGGTTCCAAACGGGCCTGTTGGTCTCTCATAGGGGGCCCATTCACTCTCTCATTCATACACCAGTGTACGCAGACACACTGGCGTTGCCAACCATATTTAGTAAAACATAATGCTTGCAGATGATGACATCACGATCTGGACACAGGCAGGGACAGGTTATCATGCCCTGTCCTGATGACCTTCCACACACATTCCTCCTTGGTCAGTCTCTCACTATATAGTGCAGATTCTCAACATTAACTTTGCAAGTCATCTTCTTCTGCTTCTTCCTGGTAGCAGGGACGGAAGTCAAGCCAGGGCACCCAGACACTCCCTCCAGCTCGGGGTCCCAGGGCATCCCCAGACATATCATTGTATTATTATCACACCCGATACCATTGATTCTAAAGATAAAAATATTGCTATCTAAAAATAAAGTTGGTGATTTTAAGACCCGCTGAAACTGTCGGATAAGCGTGGCCCTTTCAGCAGACGGGTTATTCGTCATTATCACTGTACATCTGGCCAGAGCGGTGGAGCCAATTTTCCAAGTCCAAGATGACGCCGTGCATATGGCAGGGATGTGGGTGGCTTCCACTTCACCTCATGAACCCCACCACCACTGGAGGCCTTGGAAAGGGAGCTATTCACAAAGTCACATGCCCTTTTCTGCACAAGCCTATGTCATTTAAATATGTGGATTGTTTCGAGTCCATTCCACCAAATCTGACACCATTCTTTATACAAAACATAGGCATCTCTCCGTGGCGCCGCACATTGCCTTTTCTCGACAATTTCCCTGCACAGCTCCACACTCTAAAGACAAGGCTGTTAAACACGAGCATACTATTCCTGGTGGATTTCCAGGCTTTTGGCTCTGGGCGCTTTGTCTCCTTCCCAATGTGTCGTCAGAGAGCCTTTGATGGGATAATAGTCACCGAGGCGTAATAGGGACAAGCAATAACAAGCGCTTTACAAAAAAAAAAAAAATATTGGCAAAGTCTATTATAATAAAAGTGCCAATGGACAATCAAAGCCAGGACTGAGTTCAACATAATTGTGTTTGATTCAGTAATCTGTGTTGTATTTAGCCGCCATCGGTCTGGAACTCTAGTGTGTAGAAGTGAAGGTAGTTTGAGGTAAAACACCAACAGCAATAACAGATGCTTCATCTATCTTACATCATTATGGACCGGTGTATTCACAAACAAAAGCTTTTAGTCAGCTTTTCCTCTCTTTTACTGCGGTAACGGCAAAGAGTTATGAATTATTATTATTATTAACCTCAAAATGCATGAGAGAATGTTGTTGCCAGAAAATCTTTCCATCTTTGGATACATTGTACCTAACTAAATGTATTGTAATCTGCTTTAATAACGTGTACCTATGTAGCACAAACACAATGTAATAATGTGTATTAGCACTTTCAAGGTACATAAAGTAATAAGACATAGGACTTAGGGTTTAAAGTGCATAGACACCATTTTTGCTAAAACAAAGCTAACAATGATATGTAAGATTTTGCTAAAAAAAGTTACCCAGCTTTTTTTGTGATGTTTATAGTTTCACTTCCTTATTGGACACCGACAGGATGTGACATAGATAGAGGCAAACTATTTAAAAAAACATAATTGCAACTTGACTGCCACCGGGTAAGGGCCACCAATAATAATAATGGAATCACGAAGAAGAAGCTAACAGGCTAACTGGCAAAGCTAACTGCAGGCTAGCACCACTTAAACTGTATTTACAGCCACATTTGAGTGAACAAAATTATCTCCTTTGCGTAGGCTAATTGGATGTACAATATCCCTCAGGCCCTTTGTCTTTTCTGTCAGCGTAGTATTTACTCTCACGGACAATTAATGAGTAAAAAAAAAAAACGCAAAAATGCTACGACACCTGCAGTGGCGCTTATGGGCACGCTAGGGGCATGAGTTACTTAGTACTGCTTTAAACTGAATGGCGTGCCAACCATGTTATGTCAAACCGCAGTGGAACTTTACCTCTATCTATGTCACTTCCTATCAGTAGCTTAAAAAGTCAAATAAAAATAACTTTTCGACCCAACATTTCTTCATTAAAATGGCTGCTTCACTAAAATAAAATGATAATTATCACTTACAACAGATGTCCATCCATCTAAATTAGCCATATTTTCAAAAGCATTGAAACCTGTCATTCAAGATTCAAGATCGTTTTATTTGTCAAACCATGTGACTGATTTGAAATTATATTTCTCTCATCCTTGATTGTGCAGCGGGGGGTGGGGGAAGAGGGGTGGGAGGGAGGATAGGGAGTTCAGCTTCCCGATGGCCCTGTGTACGAAACTGTTCTTAAGGCGACTCGACCTGGCCCGTAGATTCCGCAGTCTCCTCCCAGAAGGCATTACTCTGAAGAGACTGTGTGATGGGTGCGTAGGGTCCCTGGTGATTCTGACGGCTTTGCGGGTGAGACGGGTGGAGTACATGTCCTTAATGGTGGGGAGAGGGTGAGACGGGTGGAGTACATGTCCTTAATGGAGGGGAGAGGAGCTCCACAGATCTTCTCCGCTGCTCTCACGATGCGCTGGAGGCTCCTTCGGCAGGAGGCAGTGCTGGCGCCGTGCCACACAGTGATGGAGCTGGTCAGGATGCTCTCTATAGTCCCTCTGTAGAAGTTGCACACAGTGATGGAGCTGGTCAGGATGCTCTCTATAGTCCCTCTGTAGAAGAAGCACACAGTGATGGAGCTGGTCAGGATGCTCTCTATAGTCCCTCTGTAGAAGAAGCACACAGTGATGGAGCTGGTCAGGATGCTGTCTATAGTCCCTCTGTAGAAGAACCACACAGTGATGGAGCTGGTCAGGATGCTCTCTATAGTCCCTCTGTAGAAGAACCACACAGTGATGGAGCTGGTCAGGATGCTCTCTATAGTCCCTCTGTAGAAGTTGCACACAGTGATGGAGCTGGTCAGGATGCTCTCTATAGTCCCTCTGTAGAAGTTGCACACAGTGATGGAGCTGGTCAGGATGCTCTCTATAGTCCCTCTGTAGAAGTTGCACACAGTGATGGAGCTGGTCAGGATGCTCTCTATAGTCCCTCTGTAGAAGTTGCACACAGTGATGGAGCTGGTCAGGATGCTCTCTATAGTCCCTCTGTAGAAGAAGCACACAGTGATGGAGCTGGTCAGGATGCTGTCTATAGTCCCTCTGTAGAAGAACCACACAGTGATGGAGCTGGTCAGGATGCTCTCTATAGTCCCTCTGTAGAAGAACCACACAGTGATGGAGCTGGTCAGGATGCTCTCTATAGTCCCTCTGTAGAAGAACCTCACAATGATGGAGCTGGTCAGGATGCTCTCTATAGTCCCTCTGTAGAAGTTGCACACAGTGATGGAGCTGGTCAGGATGCTCTCTATAGTCCCTCTGTAGAAGTTGCACATAACAGAGGCTGGGACTCTAGCTCTTCTTAACTTGCGGAGAAAGTAGAGACGCTGATTACTTTTCTTGACCAGAGATGTAGTGTGCATGGTCCAAGAAAGGTTCTCTGTGATTTGCACACCCAGGAACTTGGTGCTGGTCACCCTCTCCACTGCAGCACCATTGATTGTTAGAGGAGCATGCTGGACCCGTCATGGACTGTCATGCGCTTTAAGGTTAGGGTTAGACTCCATAGGGTCTTGTTTCATTATGTACCTGCATAGTTTTTTTTTCTTGTCTTGACACAGTGGCTAAAAGACATTCTCTAGATTGATTTCAGCATTTGTTCCCGTGGACACAGTGCTATACATGTCAGCGTGGCCTTGCTCCACTCTGTAGAGTCGCCAAATTGAAGGCGTGAGGCAGAGGGGTTTGGAGGCGGAAACTGTGCTGTAACAGGGTCAGTCACAACAGGAACCCCCCCGGCGTTGGCCCTGTGGCACTCGGAGCGTGTGGAGACAAGAGGAGACAGGCCTGGTGCCCTCAGAGGGAGAACGCACGGCCGGCTGCTGTTGGCAGGTGACACTGTGTGTAAACATGCTGCATCACTACACATGCAACGACTTCACTTAGACTCTGGCGATTTCTCTCAAAATACATTTGGAACATTGGCCCCTCCGACTAACACCAACCCCTCACACCCACACACACCAGACAGGTTGGTGAAGTATCTCGATCTGCAGTCCAACATTTGGGGAGCTGCTCACGGAGAAGAAGGAAGTCACAGAGGAGGGAGGGCGGTTGTTAAAACCAAAGAGACAAATAGCCATAATTCTGTTGCGGTGTCCTTGAGCAAGCCAGTTTACTCTTTGCTTTAGCCTTTTGGGTAACGCTTTATATGAAGGTGTGCTCATTAAGTATTAATAAGCTATTAATAGGTATTAGTAATTAATAATAACCTCTTAACTCCCACCTTAACCCGGCACATTTTCTCCAGTTCAGCATGACCCAAATCGAAAAGCCTCTCAACTGGAGCTTACTGCCTCATTTGAAAGCTAAGACCTACAAAACTGCTTAAACACTTTTTTGTTGCATTGCTGCTGCATTTTTGTCAAATTTTTATGTTTTTGATGTTTTTTTACACCTTTTGGTCAGTTTGTCATGTTTTCGTTGGGGTTTATTCGCCATGCTCTTTTTTGCTGCTTTTTTTGTTGCTTTTTTGCCGCGTTTTCGCCGTTTTGCATTGCTTTTGTCCTTGCTTTTCATCAGTTTTTAGTCGTGTTTTTTGACGCTTTTAGATTTGGGTAAAGCCAAACTGGAGAAAAAATCAGCTTGGTTCAGGTGTGGGTGAAGAGGCGAATAATGTGTTATTAATAAGCTGCTTATTATACCTGTATCTGTTCACATGCCAAGGCCATTAATAACATGCTTATAACGATATCAAGAGGCTGATCACTATTAGTATCAACCATAATAGGCCAGGAATAACATGCTTATACCGTATCCCAATGTAAAGCGATACCGCCATTTGTGATCTGTGTTAGTGATATATGAATGGCGGTGAGAATAGGTGAGTGGTTCCTTGATGTAAAGCGCTATATAAATCTATCAGAATAAACACCAACTGTGGAGGAGTCAATGACAGATAGATATTGATGTAAAGCGCTATACAAATCTATCAGATTAAACACCAGCTGTGGAGGAGTCAGTGACACATAGATATTGCAGCACTTGTTACTGTATTGAAAGCCATAGAGAGCTTCACATTTCCTCATTGTACTCCAAACGTTTACAGATCAAATGCCAAGCATATACGGAAGCTGAAAAGCGAAACTAGTATCATTAGTATTCCAGCTCTATGAGACACACTCGCAGTGGCTGTTGCCTGCCATTACATCATTGGACACGATCTGCCGTGGATGTGCTAAGAGGGAAGCGCCGCTGTGTTGGGGGAACTGTGGCGGATGTGTCGTAGTGTACACAGCTGTTAGTACCATTTCTGCCTCAGCACACAAACGTGTTTTAATAATCACTCAACATCTTCTGTGACCTTCGAGGAAGCGGCTTCTCGCTGTCACAGTGCGCCGCTCCCCTTATTTATGCAGCGGAGAAGTCGCACACGCACACAAAAAAACCCCTGCAAGGATTCATTTTGGCTTTGGGATTTGTTTTGCAAAAAGAGTATTTATTCAAAGAGACACTCTCAATATGCATGCAACGGGAGTATTGTGCACTATTTCATTTAAAGTACAGAGAAGGTGATTTCACGCTGAAGGCTATGGCCATCCAGTGCAATATTATACGGCCTCTAGTCTTTTTCTTTTTTTTTTCTAATTCTTATAGGAGGCATACAGGGTTCACAGCGGCTGAATGAAGCACGGCTGAAAGAGAATTAGAAGTGGTCAATGGGAAAGCTAATGGTTCAAACGAGTCTTTGTGCTGTGTTTAAAAGGATTGGCTTGGAGGTTATTTTTTTTTTATTGAAAGTTAAACTAGAGCGGGAAAAAAACCCAACAACAATGAACCCATAAGTTAAATAAACATCAGCAAGTAGAAATCCAAACCTTATGCTTTGATAGTTGGCCACTAACAAGTCCGTTATTGTCTAGATGAGAACATTTATGTCGTTGTTGTTGTTGAACACATCAGCAATTACTGTATCGTTTTAACCTCTTAACCCCCGCCTTAAAGGAACAGGCCACTGTTTGTTTTTTTTCCGATACTGAGATAATGTTCTCACCTGAGCTTAGACGAGTTGATGCGTAACCTGTCTGGTCTTTACGCGTGCGCTCAGTCAAAAAGACCAAAGGTGTCGTTAGCATTTAGCCTCTCCTCCTCTCCTCTATGGGGCCAAACGGTGGTGAAGAGAATTCTATAGGAGTGAACAACGAAGTGCTCCTAAGGTGTTATTACGCCTGACAATATAGTTCCTCTTTTTATCCGCTTAGAAAATCGACATGTTTAATTTTGTGTGACTAGACTTGGGTCGTGTAACTACTCACGTAACCGTATTTAAATAGAGAAAACGTGGAAGAGCTCGGTCGCTTCTAACTTCACCCCCGTTTGGCCCCATAGACGAGAGGCTAAATGCTAACATCGTCTTTGGTCTTTTTGCGTGACTGAGCGCACGCGTAAAGACCAGACGGGTTACGCATCAACTCGTCTAAGCTCAGCTAAGAACATTTCTCAGTATGGAAAAACGGTGGCCTGTTCCTTTAACTGAGCGCATCTTCTCCCGTTCGGCTCTACCCACATCTAAAAGCTTCTTGACTGGAGAGTTTACAGCCGACAGCCTCATTTGAAAGCTAAGACCAAAACACTCTTTTTGGTGCCTTTTTTGGGTTGCTCTTTCTCCTCTTTTTCGTCGTGTTTCTGTCGTTTTTTAATTTATTTTTCATTGTGTAATTGTTGCTTTTTTCGGCACGTTTTAGTTGAATTTTTGCCTCTTTTTTACCTGTGTTTTGTCCCGTATTCATCGCTTTTTTATCACTTTTTCATGTTCGTTTTGCCGCCATTTTGTCATGTTTTCGCCACCTTTTTTCAATTGTGTTTTTTGTTTCTTTTTTGTCACGTTTTCTTTGCTTTTTCATCGCTACTTTGTCGCGTTATTCTCACGTTTTTGTTCACAGCCAATTGGCCAGTGCAATTGACTAACTAATTCGAAAGCTCACTCGGACTACAATCACTGGCACTCCTCAGGGCTGTGTACTTTCCCCCTGGCTCTTCTCCCTGTACACAAACTGCTGCACCTCCAGTCACCAGTCCGTTAAACTGATCAAGTTTGCGGACGACACCACGCTCATCGGGCTCATCTCGGACGGTGATGAGTCCACCTACAGGAGAGAGGTGGAACGGCTGGCGTCCTGGTGCAGCCACAACAACCTGGAGCTGAACACCCAGAAGACAGTGGAGATGATCGTGGACTTTAGGAAAGACACAGCCCCACCGCCCCCCCTCGCCATGACAGACTCTCCCACCCCCATCTCCATTGTGGACTCCTTCCGTTTCCTGGGCACCACCATCACCCGCTGGTGCAGTTCTACACGGCCATCATCGAGTCCATCCTCGCCTCCTCCATCACCGTGTGGTTCCCCGGCGCTACAGAACGGGACAAGCACCGACTGCAGCGCATTGTGCGTGCTGCAGAGAAGGTGATTGGCTGTGAGCTCCCATCTCTCCAGGACCTGTTCACCTCCAGGACCCGGAGGCGTGTGGGTCGGATCACAGCTGACCCTTCTCACCCTGGACACGGACTATTCACCCCTCTCCCCTCAGGCAGGAGGCTACGGTCTATCCAGACCCATACCTCCCGCCACTTGAACAGTTTTTTCCCTCCGCCATCAGACTCATGAACAAAAACAAGTCTCTGTAGCTCAGTTACAGACTCATGGATGTATCTGCACTTGCAGTGTGCGGTGTGTCCACACTTAGACCCGCTGCTATCACTTATCACTTAATCACTTTATATCACATCCACACATCTGTAAATACAAGCTGCTGTTCAATGTCAAAGTGTTGCTGTCTTACCATATGCCACTTTTATTTTATCTTATTTATTTAATATTTTTTATGCATGCCCCTATAGCCTTATGGTTTAAAGTTGTTTAGCTTATTTTTTATCTTAATTCTGTGTTATATGCTTTATGTCGCACGTTTGCACTGAGGAAAAATTCCTAGTTTGTGAACCTGTTCCCAAACCATGGCAATAAAACCTATTCTGATTCTGAAGTATTTTCTCACAATATGTGTAACCAACTAACAGGTGGTGGAAGGCAGGGAACCGGGTAATGGCAGTAGCACAAACACGCTGATCTGGACTTGGTTGAAACTTTATTTGGAGCATTTGGAAGTAGTTTGGGAAATTTCAGTTTTGGCCAATTTTCTTCCTAACTTAAAGAAGAGACACAACACACAAATTTTAGATCCAAGCCCATTATAAGAAACCTTTCAAGTCACATTTCCCCGCCAGACAGTTACCAAATGGGTGCTTTTTAATTGTGATAAAGACTGAACAGATGAACCGCAGTGTTTTCTGAATGGCGCATCAGAGGAACCGGTGCTTACCATACGTGTGCGTTCAAGTTGAATGTTGATTTTTGGGCGTCTTTCTTTCTTCCATGTTCTTTACTTTTTGGTCTTAACGAGCAGTTTATGTTGAGATGTTTTTCTCCTCAGCGCATCCACAGATGTGCTGACAATGGCAAAAACAGGTGGTCAGAAAACATCATTTGCGCAAAGTTTTCGTGCAGGTGGCCCCTTCCTGTCAACATACTTTCAGAAGATTCATTTCCGACAAACTTGGAAATAACAACTGCCCGTCAATGGGGACGTTGCAAATATAAAGTTTTTTGTTCCCCCCCACCCCCCACAATAATATGCTTTTCGACTTATTAACAAACATTTTAAATGAGAGAGCAGCTGGCCGCAACTAAATATTAAATCAGCTCCTCAGACTCTGTAATACAAATGTTCCTTTACGGCTTCATTGGCTTTTCCAACGCTGTTAAAATATTGAGTTACTTGAAACAGAATCACAATCTAAAGAAGTGCTTTGAAGAGGAGCTGTGTTAGTCATAAAGGCCAGAAAAAATATTCTTTCGCCGCTAAAAAAGACAGGGAAAAAAAAATAAAAAAATAAAAATGGAGTTGGAGGATTTGAATCAATGGAGACGTTTGATGATAGGGTTCAAAAGAAGCACCCTGCTATACTTTGTATTCAAACTATTAAAAAATAAATAAATCAAATAAGAGAGCCGGAACCTGCAGTTTGAGTCCAATTTGGTTTCAGAAAATCATGGGTCTGCGTTTAGACGTGCAGCACCGTTTGCTAAATCACACAGTATCTGTTCCAGTACGAGGGAAACGCAGTGCTGTTTGAGAACATTGTTTTGTATCATGTTGCTGTTATTATTTATTCAATACATGCACGTTTCCTCCCAAAGACCTGACCGTGACAACAGTGCGATTGCTCGTATTCAACCGGACGTTTTGGGGGCAGCTTCCAACGTGCCAAGAGAATGAGTAAAAAAAACAAAAAAAAGACGCCTTAAAGCAGCCATTCCCAAAGTCCGGACCATCTTGGTGCCTCTTCACAGAAGAAGAAATGTGTAGGTCTTAGTTAAACTGGCTGTTTACTTTTAAAAAGCTGCTTTCTTAAAGAATTCCACCGAACGTCACAAAAACATGGCAAAGACGTACAAAAGTATCCAGTGAAACAATGTGGAACACAGAAACCATAAATGCAGCTCTCAAATTGTAGCTGTACCACGAGAGAGAGACGGAGGTTGCTGCCTGTTTACACGTCGCCATGGTGCAAGTACCATGAAGCAACTGGTAGCAATGATTGTATAGGCTAAATACTGGTTTAAAATAGTATGTATTAGTAAATACATGTATTTTTCCTTGTAAAATTATATATATATATATATATATAATATTCCCCAAGTATCATCCGTTTGTTTCTTTTCATTTTTGTATATTTTGTCTTTGATTTTATTTTTAAACAAAGTTCCATCTACATTTATTGAATGTGTTGTGTTTTTTTTTTACGTCTTGTCGATACTGTCTTGTCCTTTTATGCATGCACAAATGTTACAAGAATCAGTTTGATTCTTTATTTCGAACATGCTATGTACACAATCATAACACTGATAAAAAAAAAGATATATAAATAGAAAAGAAAAAACAATTAAATCATTAAAATAATACATGTAGGAAGAAGTTAAACTTATTTGATCCTACCCTCCATTTCCATACTTTGTCATAACTTAAAATTCTTCAATATTTAACATGACTACACTTTGGGAACCACTGCCCTAAAGGGACAATATGCAGTATTTTGTATCAGATATCTGTGTCCTCAGGTATTAAATGAATACGTTCTAATAATGGTAAATGGTCTCAATTTATGAAGTGCTTTTCCACCTACATTAGGCATTCTGAGCGCTTTACAGCGAGGAACCGCTCACCCATTCACACTCTCACTCATACACCAGTGGACGCAGACACTGGAGGTACAGTGGGTGAAGTGTCTTGCCCAATGACAGTGTGCACCTACAGCAGACATGTCAAACTGAGATGATTTAATCCAGCCCCTGACTTGGAGAACAAATTCCTGAGAAAAAAAAAAAAGTAAGTATCTCGCCCATTCCTGTGTGGAGTATATGATTTCTTAAGGAAATAACCAGTATGCTCATTCCAGCCACTAGGGGGCAACTTAAACATGTCCAGTAGAGGGCACTGACATAATAAGAGATAGGATATAAACAACACATTATATAGCCATGTGGTAAATTGTCAGTCTGCCCTATGGAGACACTTGTGACACAGGCTTGTAAAGCGCAATACAAGTGTAAGCAGTTATTTATTACAGTCCCGTCGGGCTTTTGACCAAATCAGCACTACTTTAAAGCAGTACTAAGTAACTCTTGCCCCTAGAGGCCATAAGCGCAACTACAGGTGTCGTAGCAAGTTATGATTTTCTAACTTATTAAATGTCTTGGAGAGTAAATACTACGCTGACAGAAAAGGCGAAGGGACAGAGGGATGTTGTACATCCAGTTACACAATGGAAATAATTGTTTTCCCTCAAACTGTTAGCTTCTTCTTCGTGGTTTTATTAGTGTGTATTGGTTGCTCCGACCCGGTGGCAGTCAAGTTGCAATTGTGGTTTTCTGGCCAGAGACACCAGGGGGAGATGAAAGACCCTCAAATCATCCCATTAACACTTGTATTACTCCCAGAGGGACTATGGAAAGGTTTTATTAAGGTAAACACATTACTTAGTACTGCTTTAAAATCACAGCTCATTATTATTCATTTACTGGAAAAAAAATGTCTCAACAGTAATTCCCTGTTGACATTATATGCGGCCCGGGCCCTGCCGAGGAAGCTTTGATTTGGGCCCACAACTCAAATGAGTTCGAGAACCCTGACCTACAGGAACCGGGATTCCAACCCCCGACCTTCCGATCACGAGACTCCACAGTCATTAACAAAAGCCACCAGGTTGAACACTCAAGGGAGATTGCCTTTAAATGTTCATCTGTTCATCTTCAGCATAGTACATAGATAGATTTTCAAAGGGTAAAGACAAATGTAGATACTGTACAGTAAGTTAGATACTAAATAATCACTTAAAAGCTAAATATATTCCTTAGCTGCTACAACCCGAAAGAGGAAAGAATGCAGTGGGAGGATTTAGAAGGACTTTAAATCAATGAAACCACTTTGTAATTGAGTTGAAACAAAGCCACTGGCCATCTTCTATTTTCCTTGATTTTCGACTATTCAATATACCCCCGGCTTGGAGGCCCTAATGTGTATGGCCATCTTCTATTTTCCTTGATTTTCGACTATTCAATATACCCCCGGCTTGGAGGCCCTAATGTGTATAAAAAGAGAAAACAAGGGGCATATCAAACACCGGGTGGCGGAAGTTAGGTCTTTTTTTTTTCTTACGCATAAACAAGGGATGCGGGGTTTTATCGACCTTAGCAGTGGAGCAACACAACAACAGACGTCCTCGCAGGGCCCCGTGAGCCGAGCCGTTTGAGCCAACCACAGGCAGGTCTCCAAGGTTACATGTTGTATTTAATCCCCCCCCCCGCCGCCTTTCCCCCCATAGGCTCGGAGCGGGAAGAATTTCGTGTTGACGTCTCGGGCTCGCCTGCCTGCGTGTGTGTTTCGTGCATGCCACTTCCCCAGAGCCACGGTTTAAACCCCGATGACATCAGCAGACATGCCCTATCCCCCTGTTACTATAATGCAGTGTGTCAGAGCAGATATATACACACACACACACACGCACGCACACACACGCACACAGGCAAACCAGGAGGAAGAGACGCCGAGAGTAGAGGGGATAAAATTCCTCAAACAAGTTAAGGCTATAGTGCAATATAAGGGCTTTCATTTTAATTACCACATTCAATAAAGCATAGATTAGATAAAGGGAACACGAGAGGAGGAAGGATAAAAAAAAAAAATGCTTAGCTGGAGCGTGCGGTTGCATTTATAAAAGACCACTATTAGTATTGAACAGGGGAGTTTTCAAAAGACATACGATGCAGTAAGTCAATTTTCAGTAATTAAGGAATATATATATTTAGTCATTGCAATTTAAAGTTACTCAAGTTACAAGTGCCAAGTTACATTTGCCAAATCCCCCTCAAATAAAGTGTTGCATGTATGTTTTGCTTATCGATATTATATATGCTATATGCTTATATGCTATTCCATCATATCCTGGAAGTCCCTTACGCTGCCATATGTATATTTCTGTGTGTATGTGTATGCATATGTATGTGTATATGCGTGTACTCTTGTGTATGTATGTATGTATATATATGTATATGACTATGCATGCATGTTTATGTATGAGTGCATATATATGTGTATGTGTGTATGTATGTATATATATATTTCGTCCTCTGTAACATGATTAGAGGGTTGGTGTAATGCTGAGAGCTGGTACGAGTGTGAGTATGAGTGTTTATGTATTTTTCTGTTTTGTTATGTAATGTAACGTTTGATCTGCTACCTTATTTTGGTGTTGTCTATTTGAATTAAAGGACCCCCTCGAAAACGAGATGATTCATCTCTATTGCTCTTGAAATAAATAAATGTCAAACAAAAAATCCCCCTCAAATAAAGTGTAGCATGACATATCAAATCGTCATGTTTAGTTGTTTAGTTTAAAGGAACAGGCCACCGTTTTCTTCCATACCGAGATAATGTTCTCACCTGAGCTTAGACGAGTCGATGCGCGCCTGTCCGGTCTTTGTGCGTGCGCTCAGTCACGCAAAACACGACCAAAGATGTTGTTGGTGTTTGGCCTCTCCCAACATTATTCCTATGGCTCCAAACGGGGGTGAAGACCAGACTCAACTCATCTAAGCTCAGGGAAGAACATATCTCAGTATGAAAAAACGATGGCCTGTTCCTTTAAGATCAGTTTATTTGAGCAAGTCCCAAGTTATTTGGCAAAAAAGAAAGAAACACAATAATGCCCAAAAAGGAGTAGGCTGAAGCAAACACTGCGTATTTATGACTGCAGATGCCGAGTGAATGGGCAAAGCAAAAGCAAATCTTCAACTGCACTTTTGCTCGGTGGCATTATTAATATTTTCAGTAACTCAAAGTAGTGTAACTCAGCTACATTTTTGAAACAGTACTATGTGATACTGACATACAAACTGTAACTAGTAATACAGAACACATTACAATTTTAAAGTAACTTGCCCAACACGGAATCCAATGTACAGTACACTGAAAACATATACATTCTACTTTACCTGCTATAGTTTAAAGAGGCGTATGTTGATCACTGTGACATGAATTAAACCATCTCGCCCCTGTACACTTCACATAAGTGTGTCGAGGCTTGTTTAAAGTCGCTGTGTGGCTTAAGTGAGAAGGTGCAAGACGTTCAACCAAATGTGAAAAAAAACAAGTGCCGCTGGTCGCCGGCAGAGCCCTCATGCAGCGTAATTGTCACTATAATTAGCTACGTTACTGCGCGTCAGCACGGCGCAGAGGTAAATGCATCTTGTGTAACTCTCTGAGCACACGATATCCAGTAATAGAAATGTTACAGTTTATATTCATGCATTATATATTCATAATCATAGGCTGATATCTCTGGTGGGGTGTTGATGTGGTGATGTTAAATGCTCATATTGAGAAATAAACTGCTCTTTCAGATACAGAAGGAGCAAAAATCCCCAACCACTTGAGCTAAATGAAATATTCAAAACCCTCTGGATTTTGGATTTGCTTATTTATTTATTCAACTGAATAAAGCTGACGTTCCTGCATTTAAAGAGGGTGCACTGTTTTAAAGTTCACCGCTGCCATAAGGGTTATGCCTTGCTCTACATAATTCAGCAGGATTTGGGATTTTACATTATTCACTATTCTCTTGAAGACAGGATTTATTGGTGGATCGTTTGAGATGGGATCTCAAGAGTAAATGATATCTTGACACTTTTATGTAATGTAACATATACAGGGATAACCTTATCTTTCCATTTTAGATAATGCTAAGCTGCGGAGCGTGTGGTGAAAGTGATCCAACACGAGTAAATCAGATTTAGCACAGGCCTTAACCCTTTAATATTAATAATAATGTCTGTGTAAGTTCTCAGTTATATATAATATAATAATAATAATGCATCAGTTTTATACAGCGCTTTTCTGGACACTCAAAAACGCTTTACATTGCACTATTCATTCACTCCATACCTGGTGGCAGTACACTACTATTGTAGCCACAGCCGCCCTGGGGTAGACTGATGGAAGCGAGGCAACTAGTCTGCGCCATCGGCCCCTCCGACCACCACCAACCACTCACTCACTCACTACATTCACTCATTAAATACATTGAAACATATTTTCAGATATTATTTTGGATTTTTAGTGTTCATTTTTTATATGACTAGTCACATATGTGGAATCAGTGATTTCCCAATTTACAAACATGAATGCAGCTGCAGTTTGTTTATAGCCAGCTTGTACATTATAATCAAGAAATCACATTTATATATATATATATATATATATATATATGTATGTGTATGTGCATGTGTATATTATGTATAGACGATTAGTCTGTAATAAGGATATCTATCTATCTATTTGTTCATTCCTTCTGTAAAGCGAAAGACCTCTGAGCCTAATATTTCGAAATATGCGTGTCTGCCTGTGCAATAGACTCCCCTACTGTGATGTAATTCAAGCCGATTTATTTATTTGCTCTTTAATTTGTCAAACAAGGTCAAACGCCCCCGTGACATTTCAGCGAGACTTCTTTATCCATTGTTTACTCCTTAAGCTGACTCCATTGTGCTGCACACACACATTTAAATGGTTTTATCTCCCGTGCATCCACAAAGCCGCCTTGAACCCCCCCCCCCACACACACACACCGCCCCCCGACACAGTCTGGAACCCAGCATGGCCTCCTTATAACGTCAATGGATTTTACGCAACAGACGCGGTCACGTCTGACAGTCATGACAGGCTGCACCCAGTCATACCGATATAGTTTAATCATTTCTCTCAAAACATTCGCAGTGAGACACTCGAGGGTTGTGTGTGTCGATGCCAAATTGTTTATTGGAGTCCAGGAACCCCACCGTCGCACAGAACAATATGGCGTCTGCAGCTGCGCTGTTGCGCATGGGGTTCACGGGCTGCATTGTTTGCTTGTCGTTTTGTACTGGTGCGATATGCCGCTATTATTTGATTTGGCATTTGTTTAAAAAAGTTAAACATGCATATATGGTTTGTAAATGATTTGTTATTGTTTGATAATGCCATAAATTCTCATATTTGGATATTTTAATGATCCGTGCTAGTTAAGCCTATCATTCTTTCTTAAATTACATTGCAGTGGTGTCTGTCTCGTGTTGCATCGAGACGCGGGAAGTGCAAGTGACATGAACGCTTGTGCTCTTCTGTCAGAGCGGACGGAACACATGGCACAAATATCCAATGTCATTGGTTGAAACTGTGATTTGTCAGATTAATTTGTCTGTTTATCAATCCTATGAAATGTTTGCTCTGTCTACGTGCAGAAATAGGGTTGAGCGAGTTCGTCTTGTGTACAAGGTCATCCAAGTAAGGGGAGTAAAACAGGGGATGAGCGCGGCCTGGTACGGCGAGCACATTCGGTGCCGTCCAGGACCATATTTGGTATTTAAGTATACAAGCCTAGTCCGCAGCTGGACTTCTTCATCTGACATCAGACCACTGTCTACGTACATTGGATTTGGGCGTAGCTATGTTATAAAGCGTCTGATAATGCAGCTAGACGATGGATTCTTGCTTTAAGTGACGCTGGACTTGCTGCTGCTGCTTCTGCTAAGACTATTGTTGGTTTTCACCTGTGAGTGTCTGCTGAATTCCCTCTATGAACATCAGAGAAGCTGTTTTCTGTACTATCTGTGATGAGCCTGAATAAAACGACTCCTGAGAACGACGTCTCTCTCCTGCGCTGTTTTTGCAGAAGGAAGAAGGTCCTGGACATATGTTTCTCACTTTTTAATTATCCACAATTTTGGTGACCCTGACGTGATTGACCACGCAAGACAAAGATCAAAAGACTGACCGAGGACGTGATAGTTTTTTGTGAGAAACGCGGAGAGTCGTCGGAAAGAAAAAAAGTTTCTCCGCTTGTCCAGGAGAGAACTGTTTAAGTGAGAGAGAAGACCCTGCATGCATGTGAACAGAGGAGCACGAACACGCACGCCCCAAAGGAGAAGTGCAGAGAACCGTCTGCTCGAAAGCCACCCGGCAAGCAGAGACGCGCCCAGGTAGAGAAGCAGAGAGACGCACGCGCCCAGGGAGAGAAGCAGAGAGACGCGCGTGCACCAAAGAGACAGAGGGGAGAAACGCAGAGTTCAAGCGAGGACAGCAGCAGCACAGCAGCAGAGTCCCCGTAAGGCCCGGTCCAAGCACAATTATCGTCGACAACAGAAAGTGGTAAGACAGACGCCTTTTCTAAAAGTCTGTTAAATTGGCCATAAAGTAAACAAAACAGTGTGTGACGACTGGGACTTTACGTATGTATTAATCAAATAATGTAAATAATGAATAAGTGATGCTTGGTATATAAAACTGCTTTTTTTATAAGAAAATGTACGAAAACCTTCGATACCGCGCCCTTTCTTACAAAGCTGAATTCTTTGAGGCGTGAGAGATTTAAAATAGTCAGAAGAATAAGGAGAAATAACAGAGAATAGAGGCCTATTGCACATGCGAGCTGAGTGACAAGTAAAAACGTTTTTGAGAGAATGGCAATTAATATGATTCTGATGATCGTGTAATGTTTTGTGTGAAGAAAAATAACCGAAAACGATAAAAAAAATAACTGAACGTTCATTAAAAAAAAATATATATATATATATATAATATAATATATAAAGATATACAATAATATTATAAATAATATTGTTATTCGTAACAACTAGTGAAATTGTATAAATAATATTGTTATTCGTAACAACTAGTGAAATTGAAAACCCAAAGTGAAAAAAATAAATAAAATAAAATAAACGGCAAATCAAATAATAATTAAATAACAAGATTCAGCGATAATTAACCAAAACTTTGGATTCACCCCCCCTTTAACCAATCATGGCGAATCTAAACATTTATTGCATGCTGGTAATTCTGACACTAGCGAGCTTGTGATGTGACAAAGAGGTCCGCGAGACAAAACACTTTTTGCCTGCGCGTAACGTACCCGTATAGGAATGTGATGACGTCACCTACTTGTGACTGCAGCGCTGTGTTAGAACCCTTCTGGGGAGAGAGCCCCAAACGACAAAATAATCAAAATCTGATAAAGAGTCGGTAGAAATAACCATAAGTCCGTTTATAAAGCCACAATCAGTAGAAATAAGTGCAAGCGCGCCTAGTAAAATGTAAAATTCCAACATAATTCACCTACGGAACCTTAGTTGAGTTCCGGGGTTTCGGGACGGACCGTTGAGACCGAGGAATTTCCGGTTGTTGTTGTTGTTGTGTGAGAGGACAAGGGACGGTTCCGCTGTTTTGAGTGAAGTTAATGTCAATAGGACAATTAGCACCGTCTTTTGACACTCCGCCTCCGACTCCCATTCTTGCACACTACAACGTAAACTAAACAAAGTGAAAATGTTCTCCACGCAAAGGAAATAAAAAAAAAAACGACGAGAGGCACAGAGACCGCCCTCTGAGGAAAACACTCTCGTCCGTCTTGTGTCAAACGTCTGAGCGTATGCATGATAGAGCAAATTATATGAATGTGTGCAAGTCATTTGGAGATAGATAAATATAGTGTTGACAATAATGTCGTAAGGTCCCATAATGTCACAATATTGTATAGAAATGATTAATGTTGGTCTAAAGCTAAGGTTAAATTGTATGAAATTACATAGAAATGTCTACACGTAATTGTTTAAGACACATACAATCACACAGGGATTATTTATGAACGCCCGCCTTTGACTAAAACGAATAGATGACCATTTTGATTCAATCAGGGCTTCTCGTAAAAGCAGAAGCCATCACAAACTTTAGAAAAAATCCTGTTTAAATGCAGGTTCGGGCCAAGTCCCGGTTAAAGTTGTCAGATAGATTTGTCACAAGATAGATGACTGTCTCCCCCATAGAGACGCTCATGAGCAAGGCACTTAACTGACCCATATCCAGAATGAAAAAGGGCGCAGGGAAAGTTTTTTTTTGTTTTCTATATGAATGTTTGGTGGTTTTTCCATGTTTGTGTTTGTGGGATGTGCAGTTAAGAATTAAAGTGACATGTTTATTGTATGTTTTGGCATTTGCTTTATAAGACTATGTATTTCTACACCTATGCAGAAGGTAGAAATAGCACACTGTGTTTCAAAAATATACATTTATAGCCGATTCGATGAGAACAAAACTTAGCCATAAATACAGTCTCAAACCCCTCCTCCAAGAGTTCATCACAGAATAGGAATAGTATGTTAAGTATGTATGCATGATCACATGTAAACAAAAAGAATAAATAAGCAAAATAGGAAAAAATAGTAGGTAACGGATTAAACACAAGAATAAATGAATAAATAAAATGAAAAATTAATTAATAATAATAATAAACAAATAAATGAATACAATTAATTTAAAAAATAATTAATTAATTAAAAAATAAAATAAAAAAATAATTAGGAAAAAAAATAAAAAAAATAATAATAATAATAACTTTTTTAAAGGGATAGCACAACTAAATGCTCTTATATAATGAATAATGGCAATAATTAGGTCACAGCATTTCTAGAAGACAATCTATTATGGCGAAAAGGTTCACCGAAGAATAAAACTAACTGAAGCTTTTTATTTTTTCCTTTTCCTTGTAGAAGCGAAGGCTTAAAGAGGAGGCGCAAAACAAAGACTGATCCAAAATCTCAGCGCGACCAAGAAAAAACATAGAGGTTTTGAGGGGGCGAAACCAAAGCGATCAATCAATCAATCGAATCAATCGATCGAATCAATCGATCGAATCAATCAATCAATCGAATCAATCAATCGAATCAATCAATCGAATCAATCAATCAATTAATCAATCGAATCAATCAATCGATCAATCAATTAATCGATCAATCAATCGAAGCAATCAAATAAAGCAATCAATCAATCGATCAATCAATTAATCAATTAATCAATCGAATCAATTAATCAATCAATAAATAGACGACCAATCTGAGATTCCCTAAAGAACACGTAAGATAAAAATATCATACCAAAGTAAACATATCTAAAACATACGCCAATTTACGTATAGATTAGTAAATAAGCACAACTAAATTACAATTTGTAAGTGTGATAATAACAAACACAATAGCTAGTAAAATGTCCCAGTTTGTCACCCTAAATCAATTGAAACAGTTTTTGGACTGCAAGGTTCTGCAAAATGAACCCAATCCAAAAAGGGCAAAAGTCTGTCAATCCATCATACGCGACTTGCTGAACAAATACGATAAAAAAGGCTTGATACACGGAGGAAAGAGAGCCATCGCTCCGACAGAAGACCAATGGAGAAATATTATACAATATCATGAAGCAAAGATTCTACACTACAAGACGCACCCCATTCGAACCATCCGTGGAAGAAGATTGAATAACCTAAAAATAAAAAAACATGAGAACAAGGGAGCCCTGGCTAGAAGAATGCACAAATGGGCAAACGAAATACAGGAAAAAAGGAACTTTAAGGAACTGTCGCCAATCCTCATGATGAAGCCAACTGATGAAGATAAAAAAGCGACGTCTGATGAAGAGCCACTTCAAGGAAATATCACGAGGAAACTATCAACAGGCATTTATCCAGGAAATGGAAAGGAGAAAGAACAACCAATGATGACACAAAACGGTTGTCACGACACAGCAGCAGCGGAAGAAGATGATGATCTCAGAACGATAAATGAAGAAGATCCAAGTGAACTGTCACCACGAAAGCGAAGACAATCACGAAGTCTCCTAGCAGCAAGCCTAGGAAAAGCACAAAGCTTTGAAGACATCCCTCAAATCGGCGACACTCCATATCGCCCACCGTCCAGTCAAAGGCTGTATCCACAAGATGACAAACACCCCAAGGGAGCCTTGTGTGATACCAGACCTTCACCGTACCGAGCTCCTCACTCAACACCTGCTTCCAGCCCATACCCATGGCAACTCATCACAAGCGCAAGATCCAGCAATGCGCCGAAGCCTTCAATGACGCCACCGACACCTCAAATGACTCACAGAGTCACAGAGGAAACACTGGAACTGACACCCCTGCTATGCACCCCAAATCTAACCAACCTTGAAGAACAAGTCAAATCAATACAAAATCAAGTGAAGGTATTGACCAACATCGTGGAGACAGAGAGGACTCTGAAGGAAATGGATAACTTCGTACAAAAAGAAAGACCCAGAAGCAAAGTGACAAACACAACCAAGATCTATCCATTGAGAACAACAGACAACCAACAAATTATTTATCAACCATTCACGCTTAAGGACTGGAGCTCCTTGATGTTGGAGCTGCCAAAACTAACCAAAGGAGGCATTCCATGGATGAGAGCCCTCATGAAACACACCGCCGGAGATAGAATTTGTTGGGGAGACATACACGCCGCCTTAACCAAGGCAGCGGATGAGACTATTGCAATGAACATCAAGAATGCAGTGGAGAATAGGATGCAAATAGTCCTACACAAAAATGCTTCAATACATGTGTTTCGAGTTGCACTGGAAGAAGAACTGAAGTCAAGATTCCCATGTATAATGACTGACGAACTCATGTCACTACGGATGAAGAGTGATGAAGACTACTACAGCTACAAACAACGTGCCAAAAGCCTATGTCACGATGCAACGGGAGAGCCGATTCAAGCAGGCACAGGAATGACAGTCATGTTCTACTCAGCCCTGGTCAAAGGGATGCCAAAGCCAGTGCAAGACGTCTTAAGTGACGTGATGGGCTTATACACCAAAACTGAAGAAGAATTTGACGCGCACTGTAACCACAGCATCACCAAGTGGTTGAACAATAACAAAGAAACTGACTCCAAGAAGAAAGAAATGGAGTTAGCGACGATGAAGTTACAACTACAGGAACTGCAAGCGGAATCCAAAGACAAGAAGAAAGAAAAAACATCCAATATCATGACAGTCAAACAAGACCACACTGAAGAAGACGTGCCGATAACGACAAACCAATTGGCAACTGCAATCAAGATGATAATGCAACCACAACAGACACAAGAAGCATCCGCAACGCCGGCTGTACAAAAAATTCAACCCTCGTCAGTTCCCGCCACACCTGTAGTAATCTACAACACCGCCCCATTTGCTAATGCACAAGGAAGAGGGAGAGGGCGCGGCAGTTTTGGACGAGGAAGAGGCAATAACATGAGAAGACGACAGGGCCAATGTCATGCATGCGGAAAAAGCGGACATTGGGCACGAGAGTGTCACACGGTGCCTCAAGGACAAGCTTATGGGTATAATCAGCAAGGTTACCCACAACAGATGTATGGGCAACCAATGGGCCAACCACAAGTGATGCAAAATGCCCACATGCAACCCATGGCACAACAGCTGATGCAGCCAGGGGCCAACCCAAGAGTGATGAATCTTGGAAACAACCAAAGTGAAAGAGACACACACAGATGTTTCAACCAATACGGAGATTGTTATTAGAGAGGCCCGCAGCCAGACCAATCGCTTAAATCATGGAAAAGCGAACCAATGGTGGTCTTAGAGATAAATGGACAGAAGATTCGATTTTTAGTGGACTCAGGAGCAACAGTATCCTGTATTCGACAAGAATTTACATTGACAACAAAGACAATGTCCATAACAGGCTGTGTGGGGAGGCCAGAAACAAAAACTTTTACTGAACCATTGGCAGTAACATTGAAGAACCAAACTGTGGAACATGAATTCATATTTTTGCCAGAGTGTGGAGTGTCCATATGTGGAAGAGACTTAATGTGCAAACTATCGCTGTCTCTGATATTTTGCCCTGAAGGCCACAAGGTGCTCAACAAAAGTGAAACAATTCTGATGATGCGAAGAATGAAAGAGAAACACATGGAGAAAATTCTATATCTGTCCCCAGACGTCGTACAAGATTTAAAGGCCCAAACAACAATATATTGGGCTCAAGTCCTCACAGATCCAGAAAAGGGAAATGAGGCATCAAGATTATGGCAAAAATACAAGATGTGGGCAAAATCATTGTATCCATTGAGAGAACCTTTCGATCCATTGCATGCTACCCTTAATTATGTCACTCTTGAAGACGACGCCTATGATGAGTTGTGGCAACAGGTAGAAGGCCAAACGTTCCAAGTGGCATATACCAACCTATATTTGGGCCCCCAAGGAATGGCGCTCGCAGTAGCCTTACCTGAAGAATTGAAGCCCTATTACATGGGAGGTGAAGAAAGTACCCCCCATGTATCGCTTGCCATATCCAAACATCACACACAGAAACAACTCGGTCCAATGGTAAAATTTGCCTCTACTTTGCAATATGACGCCACTGAGACAGACAAAATCTTCTACAACCCACAGCATCAAATGTTCAAGATAAGCGTGTCACAAGGATCCGGAGATGTCACGAGAGCGTCTAAACAAATCAGACATCGAACCTTCGAAGACCATCCAAACACAGACAGATATCTTGCACAAGTACCAGCCAACGTATGGATGACGAATCCCAACGACGTAGGACAAACAAGCCACGTCGTCAAAGTGGAACTTACAACGACAAAGCCCATATATCGCCCACAGTACCCGCTCAAGGAAGATCAAATAAAGGGTATTCAAGAGACAGTTGACGGACTGTTGAAATCGGGAGTGATATATGAAACGAAGTCTGACTACAACACGCCACTATTCCCAGTGAAGAAATCTGATTTAGTGAACTGGAGAATGATCCAAGACTTGAGGCCAATCAACGAAGTAACAGCTGGAGAATCATATCCCGTCCCAGATCCCTACCTTGCCCTGAACAATCTGTCACCAGAGTGCAACTTCTACACAGTGATAGATTTGGCAAACGCCTACTTCACGATAAACCTCGATCCAAGTAGCCGCAAATACTTCGCATTCAATCTTGGAGGACGCCAATACACCTACCGAAGAATGTGCCAAGGATGGAAACTATCGGCGGGATACTTCAACCACTTCTTGAGACAAGATCTTGCGGATCTGCAGCTACCAAAAACATGCACGCTAATTCAGTATGTCGACGACATTCTTCTGGGAGGAGAGACAGCTAAAGAAGTTCTGGAAGCCACCGTTGCGGTGCTCACAAGACTGTCTGAAAAAGGCTACAAAGTCAAAAGGCAAAAAATGCAAGTAGCGAGAAGATCAGTATATTTTCTGGGACGAGAAGTGTCAAATGGTGCACAAGGAGTGACCGACAGCAACAAAGACGCCATCTTGCAAGCACCAAAACCAATGACTGTGCGACAAATGCTCAGCTTTTTGGGTCTCTGCAATTACTCAAGAGAGTATGTTCCGGGATATACTGAGCTCACTACACCGCTCAGAGAACTCATCAAGCCGCACGGAATGCACAACCCAACGGCAACATTGTCCTGGAATCAAGAAGCCGAAGAAGCATTCACAAAGACTAAACAAGCAATTTGCTCTGCATGTACATTATGCGCCCCCGACTACAACGTTCCGTTTCACTTGGATGTGATGGAGAAGGGATCATTTGTGCAAGCTATTCTCTATCAAAAGCAACATGGAACCAGAAGGGTGCTGAAACACTACTCATACAAACTTGACCCCCATGAACAGGCACAACCTGGATGTGCACGTTACTTAGCAGCCCTGACCAAGACGATCGAGAAAACCTCGCATCTCGTGCAAAATCATCAGTTGATAGTGCATACAAATCATGGCATACTTGCCTATCTCAACTCTCGCTTGTTTATCACCACAGCACAAAGGTCGAACAACATCTCAAGAACCTTAAGACAATCTCACGTAACGTATGAAAGTGGAACCATCAATATGGCGACCAACATGGAGACTGAAGGAATTCCTCATACGTGTGAAGAAAAAGTCAAGACTGAACTGCACGTCAGAGCAGATCTGCAGACAATCCCATTGCCCAACCCAGAAATGACCTTGTTTTGTGACGGCTGCTCGTACAGAGCGAAAGAAGGACATGTCATCTCGTCGTATGCTGTGGTCAAACAACTATCACAACATCAACATCAAGTACTGGAGGCAAAGCAGATACAAGGAGGATCAGCGCAAATGGCAGAATTGATGGCAGTGCTGCGCGCCTTACAACTATCGGAAGGCCAGAAAGTCAATATATACACTGACTCAGTTTATGCATACAAAACGGTCACAATATCCATTGCAGGCTGGATCAGAAATGGTTTCAAGCTGACAACGGGACTTCCCATAAAGCATGAATCACTGGTCAGACAACTTATTGACGCAGTCCAATTGCCAGCAAAAGTAGCCATCATGAAATGCAAAGCCCATACCAAAGGCCAAGACTCTGTATCTCTGGGCAACCATGCAGCTGATCAAGCCACTAAAGATGCAGCAAACTATAACAACAGACACATGCTTATTCGAGACGCCGAACAATCTGGAAATGCATCCGAAACTTGTGTCATCGACACCAAATATGTGAAGGAAATTCAAGAAGCAGCGGGAGCATATGAACAAAGTGCATGGAAGTTAAAAGGGGCAATTAAAGACACTGACGGAATTTGGAGGAACCATGAAGGGAAAATCGTGGCTCCAACCCCTTTACTTCAAATGCTGTTCGACGAATACCACCTCCCAACACATCGAAGCTACAAAGCCATTCTGAAACACATCGATTTATGGTGGCATCCACAAATGCAGTCCATTCTACAATATTGGATTGATGATTGTCATGTCTGTCAAACTATGACTCCAAAAAAGGCTTGCAGGCCACCACCAGGCACCTTCACCCTCCCAAACAAGCCTTTCGAGAAGATAGTTATGGACTTCACAGATATGGGCCCTGAAATGAGGGTACGGGGATACAGATACTTGCTGGTCATAGTATGTGAATATACAAAATGGGTTGAAGCTTTTCCCTGCAAAACAGAAACTGCCAAAGAAGTGGTTCATCATCTCACCACTGAAGTTTTTCCAAGATTTGGTATTCCACATACCATAAGATCAGACAATGGCACACATTTCACTGCGAACGTTGTAAAAAATGTGCTAAAGGCTCTTAACATCTCACAACGTCTAGGAAATTTATACCACGCACCGTCCCAGGGCCTGGTTGAGAGAATGAACGCCACCATAAAGAGGAAATTGGCAAAAGTATGGCTAACTTCAAAACTTGATTGGGTGGCGGCCCTGCCGTTTGTTCTGATGGACATTAGAAACAGTGTCAATGTGACCACGTCATACTCACCACACCTTTTATTGACCGGCAGAGAAATGCACAAGCCCCCTGGACCTTTCAATGAAGATACCCCATTTATTGAGTGGGACAAACAGCACCACTCTTATGTGAAAATGCTCCAAACCATAGTGGCACAATTACACCGGTGCAGAAAAAGGACTCATGATCTTCGAGAGGCTCCCGATCCAAACATGGACGTTACTCCAGGATCTTGGGTTTATGTCAAAGTACATAAACGTAGCAATTGGACTGAACCATACCAAACTGGACCATATCTAGTTCTTCAATCAACAGGAAGATCAGTACAAGTGCAAAAAGAAACTTCCAAACCTTGGTATCACCTGTCTCATTGCTTCAAATCGCCAGTGGATCCGACTCAACGGAGTCTAACCCAAATAAAGAAAGACATTGCAAACGCTTCCTCTGACAATACAGAAGGAAAAGAAGATGGCTGTGCAGCATCTAACGCAGAGGATGAAAGACACCTTTTGCCTACTTCTGCCCCTGGGGCTCCAGAGGCAGAAACAGGGGAGAAAAGAAAAAACAAAATCTTTAAATCTTTAAAACAAAAAACAAAACAAAAAACATAAACCTTAAACCTTCTAATATAGAGTGAAATTTTTGACAGAACCTTAACTACTTAAAATTTTAATGCAGTATTCTATAAGTTTTTCATGATATACATTTGTTATACTAATTAATAATCTAGATGGTGAAATACAAAAACTGCGAACGCAATTATAGAACAAATATATGCCTAAATGCAAACTCACTAGATGCATAAAAAATAAGAATTGAAAAATACAAATGCCAAACAAAAAGACATTGTTGCCTATAGTCAAATACCAGATGATCTGCCGGATGAACCCTTTCCATTACAGGACGGGGAAACAACGGACACTGGAGAGACTGGATCTTAACAAGGACGATAGAGAAAAGGACCAGTCATCATCCAGGTGGGAGAGTCCATGCCACGCGCTGTGGACGAGGCCCAAGGCTGTGAGGGTTTCATAAACTCTCCCTGAATTCATCTCTCCCACCTGTTGAACTGAAGGTATCATAATCCACAGAAAGCAACCTCCCAAGTACAGGAAAAGCCACTGTTAGAACTAGATAAAGAGCGGGTGCTGGTAACCACAGCTCTACTGTAGGAACATAGACGATCGTGGTCACATCATACACCCTGCACGTGACCAGAAGTAGATGACGCCATCATGAACACTTTAAAAAATAGCCTGCAGAAAAAGGGCTGCTACCCTTGGGTGGTAATATGTGGTTGGTCAATGTTATCAGTTATGATTGTGTTTCTCTTGTTACTGTTTGAAAAATGGTTGAAAACAGGTCCTGAAGTTATAAATAAACGATACGTTGATAGAGGTGAAATAACGCATCATTATCAGGCCAACGTGTGGTGGCGATATATAAACTATGCCGCCCACCTTACCAGCGATACTGACTGACATGAATGTATCCGCCTTCAAGTATCACTACACACACACTGGCATTTAAGCGACCACACCGAACGACACCCAAAATTCTAAACGGCACTAACAATATTGGGCACATTGAAAAAATCATTGCCAACACATAGTTATTTTTGCCCGCCCATAGATTTGCGGGTTTTGTTGATAATTTCCGTAGCTGTTTTCTACATAATTCCCTGTATGCGAACTTTGGTGTGAATCTAATCACAACCAATCTGGCGTGTCAAGTTCCGACATCACAATGCATACTTCTTACTCCAAATCTTTAATCAGACCCCGAAATTTTTTAATTGAGTTAAATAACAAATTTGAAAACACATTTGTGATGGTTTGTTTTGCTTAGGACATGCTAAATTGCTAATTGATTTTTGCAAATAATGGTAACAAAAAAACCAAAAAGAAATAACTACAAGAACTAGCGCAATTGTGAAATTTATATTAATGAATGTAGATATATGACTTAAGCAGGAAATAGCGACTTGTATCTCTTAACAATCACCTAAAAAAAAGGTGATTGACAGGGGAGATTGTCAGATTAATTTGTCTGTTTATCAATCCTATGAAATGTTTGCTCTGTCTACGTGCAGAAATAGGGTTGAGCGAGTTCGTCTTGTGTACAAGGTCATCCAAGTAAGGGGAGTAAAACAGGGGATGAGCGCGGCCTGGTACGGCGAGCACATTCGGTGCCGTCCAGGACCATATTTGGTATTTAAGTATACAAGCCTAGTCCGCAGCTGGACTTCTTCATCTGACATCAGACCACTGTCTACGTACATTGGATTTGGGCGTAGCTATGTTATAAAGCGTCTGATAATGCAGCTAGACGATGGATTCTTGCTTTAAGTGACGCTGGACTTGCTGCTGCTGCTTCTGCTAAGACTATTGTTGGTTTTCACCTGTGAGTGTCTGCTGAATTCCCTCTATGAACATCAGAGAAGCTGTTTTCTGTACTATCTGTGATGAGCCTGAATAAAACGACTCCTGAGAACGACGTCTCTCTCCTGCGCTGTTTTTGCAGAAGGAAGAAGGTCCTGGACATATGTTTCTCACTTTTTAATTATCCACAGATTGAACGCAGTGGCGCGCTGTCAAGGCCCGCAGAGTCTTCTCTTCTGGCTGCTGACCAATTTGCAATAACCCAAATGTGTTTTATTATAGATCCTAATATTATCTTCTCTATATTTTATAACCTTATATTGTCATCCAGTCAGATGTTTTGCCCTTTGTTGCCGAGGGCGGAGAGTTTTAATATTCACTTCTGCAGGATCTCCATGTAAAACAGACAAATACAGCAGAACATGAGCTGAACCGTGAGCCACTCGGACGCCGGCGAGCAGAATCTGAAATCACGCGGCTACACGGCTACATCAACCAATACAGCTTTGGTTTTTACCGCTGAATTGCTAAACTTTGTTGTAATCAAGGAAATGAGTTTTATTGCAGATATGTTTGCCATCCCTGCCTCTATTGTTTTATTTTTATTTTATTGTATTTTATTTTTAAAACTGGAATTAGTTGGGAATGGCCTGGACCATTGCCCAGAACAGGGGCTTGTCAGGACTTTCAGCACAAGGATCAAGCCCATCATCCGGCACTCATCCACACAAACACCGGCAGCTTTGAAAACTGAAGGACTTCATTTTGAGGACACAGCGCTGGAACACGGACTTAGGAGACTCACACGGTACAGATTGGGGGACCACAGAAAGATTGCAGGAATCAGTGATGGTATTACAGCGGCATCTGCAGTAAGTCACTGCATCCATATCAGTGCTATAGAGGCACTCAGTGACCCGTTTGTACTTTTTAATGTGTTGTTGCCTGTGTGTTGAGGCATTGGTTGGTTTAACTGAATGGGGAGCGCACTAAAAACACATTTACGTTTCAACAACAAAAAGTCAGGTACCCCAGATTTAAGTTATCAACAAAGGTTTGGGGGTCCGCTACAGTAGGACCACATTAAAACAGAACGTCATTCTGTTCACGTTAAAGGTGCATTATGCAACTTTTTATGCACGACAAAACTTTATAATTTTGTGTACTTGACCCTGTTGTCACATTTGCATTTCGATCACGGTGGTCTCTAGGACACTCCAGGATCAGTTATCTGGAAGGTTTCCTCTGCTGACGGACCCTCTCACAAAGAATTGACCCTGGACCGTATTAGAGGCCACAGTGAAGGTCAAATACACACACATAAAAAGTTGCATGATGCACCTCTAGAGCTGGGTACCGTTCCCATTTTTCCCGATACCGGTGCTTTAACAATACTTGTTTTTTGACACCGACACCTCAACGATACCTTTTCCGATACCGATACTAAAATATTTGTCATCTAGAACCAGAAAACAGAACAACAATGTGTGGAAGTTCTGCAAATTTACAATACATCGCCAATACCCAATACAATACATCGCCAATACCCAATACAATACATCGCCAATGTCAGGAAATGTGGCAAAAACAGGGGAGGAAATGGGGAATGAATTGAGAGAAAACATAAAATATTGATAATAATATTTAATAATATTTAAAAAAAAGTGTATGTATGTGTTTTGCATGTATGTATATGTATGTATGTATATATATATATATATGTAGGGGCGACGGTGGCGCAGATGGTAGAGCGGGTCAGCTCATGATCGGAAGGTCGGGGGTTCGAATCCCGCTTCCTGAAGGTGCACATTGTCGTTGTGTCCTTGGGCAAGACACTTCACCCTCCTTGCCTCCAGTGTCTGCGTACACTGGTGTATGAATGAGAGTGTGAATGGGCCCCCTATGAGAGACCAACAGGCCCGTTTGGAACCGTTTGGAACCATGAGGCCGTCCTCCCGTGGACCCACCACCTGCAGGAGGAGCCATAGGGGCATGGTGCTATGTGACTTGGGCAGCTCCAACAGCTGCCCCCACGACCCGGCAACGGACAAGTGGGAGAAAATGGATGGATGGAATATATATATGTGTATGTGTATATATATATATATTTAAAATATAGGGCAAGAAGCTATGAACATTAACATCTTGAAAATGTTCCTTGATGTTTTGTTGTGGTAATAATAATTTCATGTCAGGTCAAATAACCTGGCTTCTGTAGTTGCCATACATTTTCTTTAAACATTTTAATATTATTTTTTATGAACTGTACCACTCCCTCCCCTTTTTTTTTTCTTTTTTGTATAATTTGTTTTTTATGTGTGTCATGTATTGTATTTCTTTCTGTCCTGTCTATAAAATAAATATAAATAGAAACAAAATATATATATATATATATATATTGATAATAAAAACATGGGCAAAAATTAGGGGAAAATTTTAGGAAAATGAGAAAAAATGTGTGTAAAAAAATGGGAGAAATGGGGCAAACATTGAGCAAAAAATGTAAAAAAAAAAAAAGAAAAAATGTAAAAAATAGGTAGAGCAATGAATACAAATAATAACAATAAAAATAGGGCATTTATTTGAGCTGAAACAACCAAGTTTTCCTTTAATGCTGTCCCTGGAACAGCCGCATAAAAACTTGGATCTAAAGATAATACAGTATTATATATATTTTTCTGTCCTGCTTGCAATACTTTAATTTGTTTTCGATACCAGTAGAACCTACATTTCCCCCCCCCTGATACCAGACTGGTATTGTTTAACGGTACCCCACCCTATACCCGCCTCTCTGTATGTAGGTCCCTCGTGACTTCCCGCAGCAGTAAACAGGGTTGATCACTTGCTCTCTCTCCTATGCGGCTCGTTGCTAAGCCTCTCCACAGCGGGGTCTCCAGCTGTGACTAAGACAGAGCTAATGCAGTTAGCGGCGGAGATCTCACAGACAGAGGCCACACTATAGTCCGTACCTGCTCTGGTCACTATATGATAGTGACTTCCCCCACTGCCGATGCTTATCTGAGCGTGGCAACAAGACACCGCGTAGACACCACGTGTGAACGCTACGATATGCAGGGCGAATGGGGAATTCAGTCATGAGACAAGAGACACAAAACTGCCTGAAATTACATGTTCAAAGGACAATAGGAGAAAGCCCCAACATGAGCTGAAATACTCTAAATATTTATGGTATTGGCGGCCGATCCATAAGGCTGCCTCATGTGACAAAAACCCGGCCCCGCGCTCTCCTTCACATATACCGTTAACGGGAATTCATCATCACAGTCTGACAATTCATTTGGCTGTGGACAAGTATTTATCACTGCGCGCTTCCGTGTGAGTACGCTAACAAATCACAGAGGAAGCAGCTCTAATTAATGATCCGGCACGCGAGACAAAATGACTGCTTCCACACTCTATTAGCATGTATGATAGATATACCTGTCCGGGCGCTGCCCACGGAGTCGCACATTAAACATCATTCAATGGCGTCACCGCGGCGCAAACCGGCACGCGAGTCAGACACGTTTGGAAGCCACGTGCACGCGGGGGGATTTTTAGATATGAATTGCTGTGACCCAGTGAACACGCAACAGAACACCGGATAGAAGGAACTCACGAGCCGCAACAGGTAATTCACATTATTCCGATGTGGAGTACTCACAATGAGGCCAAAAGTCTGGGCGTTAACATACACGTGGATTACAAAGGATGACAGATATATAATGTACATTGTACACCTCTATATTCATAACCCATGACCAGTGTTGGGGAGTAACGGAATACACGCTGTCACATATTTGAGCAATACGTTTGAGTGTGATATCAAACACAATAATAAGCTAAGCGTTCCATAGATAAACACACAAAAAATGCAACTTTATCTGAATCTCCTGCTCCCTAATTAGAATAATATAGCTCCAACCAAAATGAAGATATTGTTTATATTTAAAATAAACCTTCATTGTGTATGGGGGGAAAAAAAGAAGACAATTAAAGAACTAAGTAACTTTTTTACCTTAATAAATCCTTCCCGTAGTCCCTCTACAAGTGTTAATGGGATGATTGGGGTGGTCTTTCATCTTCCCCTGGTGTCTCTGGCCGGAAAACTACAATTGCAACTTTCCTGCCTCCGGGTCGGAGCCACCAATACACACTAATGGAATCACGAAAAAGAAGCCAACAGGCTAACGGGCAAAGCTAACTGCTAAATAGTTTTCGCAGCCAAGTTTGAGTAGAAAAATATCTCCATTGCGTAATTGGATGAACAATATCCCTCTGTCCCTTTGTCTTTTCTGTCAGCGTAGTATTTACTCTCACGGACAATTATTGAGTAAAAAAACGCAACATGACACCTGCAGTGGCGCTTGTGGCCTCTAGGGGCATGAGTTACTTAGTTCTGCTTTAATGCCAGAAAAGCGTTAAAGAAAATCCAGAGTAAATGACTAGAAATAGCCTGCAGTCAGCTCAAAAGCGGGTTAAAATCATCTAAATCCCATTATAGTGAATGGAGCTAATGTTCCCTTGGACACAGAAGTGGAGCGATGACATCATCACTTAACAAACGTACTGTATTTCAGAACAGTTACTCTGTAATCAGAGGGTATTTAGAATATTTGCTAATGTCAAGGGGATACATTGAGGTACTTCAGGCTTCATACCACACGCCATTCATAAGAGAAAATGTTAAATGAGTCAAAAGAAAATACAGCTGGGGCTCGCACCACCACACACACACAAGGAGCAGCCCAGAGGAGGAGGGGAGAGCACCCACGAGGTAGATGGCAAATTACTTCTGTCCTCTTACCTTCTCGCTGTGTTCTCAATCATTTAGAATGAAAGCTGCTTGTTGTTAGCATTAGCGGTAAGATAAGCTAGCGGGTGAGGCTACAGGCTGCAGTTTGTCTCACTCTCCCAAAACTCCTCTGTCGAGTGAGGACTCCTCTCAACATAAACGTAATGATTTGAAACGTGTCCACGGTGCATTCAGACATGCATGTTATAATCTGAGAGTGGAGCGGCTGCACATTGGCCACAGCAGATACGACCTGTTCTCCCGGTGAGCACCGAGCACTTTGTTCTTGTCTAAATCGTGGTAAATAAGCAAATTAAGCATCAATAAACGGCAGTGCAATTACGTACACATGTGTTTTAATCCTACATCGAGTGTATACACTACAATATATTGTGTGAAAGTATTTAAAGTATTCAGAATGGAGTACTCTGATTGGCCAGAGCAACGGAAAATGTTACAAAATACATTTTAAAGGACCTGTATGCTGCTATTTTAGCCATTCCAAAGTAAACTATAGGCATTTATACGACATATTGTACCTCCACCACTATTGAGTACTCATTTTAGAGATAAATAGTATTTTCTGGGGGGATTCGTTTCAGTTAACTCCGCCCCTCTCTCCACTCATGCAACATTTGCAGTCTTAAAAATATAAATATCGCTGCAAAAAGTGAAGTTACTTCACATGATGCAATTATAAGGAGTTGGCATGTGCAACACAGTTTCATAATGGCTAACACACACGCTAACACACACGCTAACACGTGCTTTGATCGACTTACCCATCATCGGGTGTTTACGTTATGGAACTCGCGTTGGTTATAAAAGTGAATCCACTTTGATTCTGGCCAAGGTTCACCAAACATCCATCAGGTTGGTTGATATAGTCGCTGAATCCCGGAAAGAAATACCAACTTCTGGCGAGTGCACTCTTCTTTAGGAAGGTTGAATAGTCCTGTTCCTCTCGTAGCCAAACGCACATCCGTGACATTATCGTTGGGTAAGAAAAAAGAACAGGCGTGTCCAGAGTAGGTTAGAAAGAGCTCCTTCACAAACAGGACTTCTGTTCGAATCCTCCGGGGGTGCGTTTGTTTACTCTCCCGGGACAGCACAGACGCGACGGGGACTTCCTTTTTTTCTTTCTTTCTTACGACAAAAATAATGAAAACAATGTTTTATGAATTAAAATCAGGCCGTAAGGCATTACATTACAGACGTCGGGCACTTCCTGTTTGACACAACTCAGTCGTTTACCAGGAGAGGGCGGAGCAGCTGCTCAGAGAGCAGGATTCAGGAGGATTACTTCGAACTGCGTGAATGAAGCAAAAAAAACACTGGGGGGGGGGGTTTGAGAAGGAAATAGCATAACAACATGGTTAAAAACTCCAAAAAATCAATTTTGCATGATATAGGACCTTTAAAGTATTACGTTTTCTCTAATGAAATACATTTTTAAAGTATTCTCCACAACACTGCCTATGATTGTAATGACTTGGTATAATATGGCAGTAGATTAAAGAAATAGGCATCTGGATTTGAACAATAATGTTTTCCTGGGTAGACTAAAATGAATAATTTTTACTTGGGCACAGATTTTCTTTCCCCCAAAACAAAACAAAAAGTAATCGTGCGCTAATGTTATAAAACGCACCCAAAAACAACTATTTCTTATTTTGCCACGATATCCATTTCCTAGTTTGAGCCCAAAGCAACAATCACTTACTCAAAACAACACAAATCCACCGCTCTATCCCACACAGGCCAGCATCTTTATTGAATCGGTTTTGAAATGGCACGAGGCGAAGGACTTCAATGGAGAGTGCAAATAAACAAGCAGGCAGAAAATAGCCGCATATTTCTGAGCCCGAGTTGCAGAACCACGATCAATACGCGCATACCGAGCGCGCGCTACGCAAAAGGGCCGGCCCCGTCGTAAAGAAACAACGTGCCAATAACCATATCTGCCCACAGTTCACATCAAACGGGAAGAAAAAGCCTTTTGGGCAAAATGTGGAAAGCTAAGACGCACAAATTACAGTATATCAATGCGCGGCCTGAAGGGATCCATAACAGAAATGTAATAAGAACAAAAACCAATAGCCTGATTGTGGAAAAGCCTTTCTTTCTTACGCACACAATTTACAATGCTAACAATACCGTTTTGGGCTTAACGGGGAAATTTAAGAGCGGGGTTTCGGCCACTTTTCCGAAGATTAGCAGACGTTTTATGGCAATTCACGCCGCTCGATGTAACACTCAGCATTCGTTCCCTCAAATTAATTAACTTAAATTAGACGTCAAAACGGTTAATTATGATGATGAATGTTATATTGCAATAATACTGAGAGGAATTAGAACAATGTTAAATCGGGGGGCGCACACACTCTATGCACGGTTGTCAGCCAGAGTAATGGGCATAATTCATTTAATGGGAACAAAAATACCCACTGGTTTTAATAGCAAGGACGGGGAGGGGGGGGGGGGACAGTGCACAAGGAGGAGATGGGGGGGAAGGATATGAGTGTGTCTGAAAATGCAACTCATCTTCCTTTGTCGTGCGGGGCTAAATGAGAAGAGCGGAGCCTCTCGACTGAAATACATTTAGCTCGCAGCGCACCTTAATGCCTCGCAGAGCCAGGTTTGAATGGGGGGGGGGGGGGGGGGGGGAATGGAGACGCCGCCTATAAGAGTACGGCGAGTATGACTTGGATAAAATGAGAGAATGCCTTGGCAACTGTGGCAGGGAGATGTGAGCTCAGGAATACTCGCATTGACGTGTCTGATGCTTCTGTTTATATATATATATATGTGACCCGCCGTGGAATCCAAAGACACAAGTCGGCAGCTTGCGTTTGGAGAAAAACGTAAACAAAGTTTTTATTTTGAAAATTGGTGATTTTCACTTTTTTCCAGAATCGTTCAGTTGAAGTCACGAAGAAGCCTCTCCATGTTTAAGCTACCAGTATTGGTATATTTAAAAGCGTAAACTTTTAGGTTCAAACCTGCTTGTTTTTGGGAGATTTGGGAGCCGCTGTAGGGGCGTGCCTTTGTCTGTGTGTATTTACATACTGAGGAGGAGGAGGGGACACAGCAACACAGCTGCTTGGTTTGCGTAGTCCACACAGGCTTTAGCAAACAAATGCCACGCAAAAAAGTCAGTTTTATACATACGCCTATTGTCGATCAGTTTTCAGGTTGAAAAAGTCTGGTTTTGTCAGAGAAATAGCGCACGCCGTGGGGGCGTGTGCGGCTTCATGGCTGTAAGCCTCTCCTGTGTGGCTCTCAGAAGCTGCCACTACTACACTGGAAAATGGATTTACCACGAGTTTGCTGAGCAGAAGGCAAAGGTTCAGACGGGTGAGTGAAAGTTTGTTTGTTTTTATCGCTTGCGGGTGCTGTGCCAGTTTTGACGAGTCTATTGTGCTGTTATTAGCTAACGGCTAACGTCTAAGCTAACGGCTAGCGGCTAAGCTAACGTGCAGCTGAACCTGCTATTTACACTAAAACCAAGACCTCTCCCAACTTAAACTACTCCATAAATGTAGTCAGCGCACCCCTAGCTTTCAGCCACTTCTTATTTGAGAGAGACCCGCTTCATATTTTCGGTTTTATGACCAAATAAAGTTACTCTGGATTACTGCAGTGAAATGTAAACAATGGGGAACGCGCGCGGCGATAAAACGCAAATTCGGCCTTTTCCTCTCGTGTATGTGCATTACAAGTAGTACAGAAGGCTTCTAAAGTTATAAATGTAGTTATAAACGCATCCATAGCTCTCTCTCAGTGTGAGGCGGAGCAGACGCAGACAGAGAAACACGCAGGATTGTGTCTGTAAATTAAAGAGCAGCTACACTATGTCCATTATCTACATCACTATGGCCTAGTAAACATCATCTTGTGTTCATTCTAAAAACACGTACGTTATCTCATGTTTAGTCCATGTTTAGACTTTCTCATACCTATTGTTATTAGCTAGCTCGGACACTCGTGCGTTATAAGGTAAAAGTATTCATCAATGTACAGGATTTTTCCTTTGACTCAAACCAGGGCTAACCACTAACTGAGGTCTAAACCAAGACTAAACCAGGAAGTACAGATACAGACTCTGAGATCTTTTTTTTTCTTCAGGCCGGGTCTAACAGCTCCAGCCCGACCAGATGCAGGAAGAAAATCTTTATGCCAAGTTTCCGCCAGAGACCAGAGGTATGTGTCTATTCTTTTATTCTTATTTTTCTGTTATGTCCCCTCTCTTCCTGTCTCCATCCCTCTCCTCCTCCTCATGCCTCCATCCCTGTTTTATTTATATTTTATGTACATTAATGTTTTGATTTTGCTCAGCAGGTGATCTTTAACACACATTCACTTTACTTTATTAATTTATTAATGTCCCTTAAAGGGTGATTTATTCATGAGAATAAGCAGCCTGATAGTAGCGTGAAATAATGCAGAATAGCATCAATATAGTAATGTTTACCTTTGTTAGACAGTTATGAAAAGGCACACATTTCATTTAATCTAATCCAAGTTCCCTCTCTCCTACAGTTACACTTTCCCGCAAACCCTCTCCAGCCAGGACCAATGTACTTCCTGAAACAGAGGTGGATCTTCATTGTGACAACTGCAGTGGGCCGAACAAGAACAACTTCATGCCTGGCGTGTTGGACACAAGCTTCACGATAAAATTGAAATCAACTTCCTTATTGCTGCCCCGTATGGATGGTCTTCCTGTCCTGGCCCCACCTGGACTAAACATCAGGCCATTCTAAAAGTGGTCAGGACTTTGTGGAGGAGGAGAGTTCACCCACTGCACGGGACTGCAGAGGAGCAGCTCTGCAATGTCACTTTATCAACCAACCACCTGAATTTAGTTTTAGAGACTTTGTGTTACATTCACCCACCACTACCCACACAGAAGAAGCAACGCCTATTCATCTCAGAACATCCTACTAGACCTTTATCAGGAAGAAAAACTGTTGTGCATTATTTTTGGATTTATTTATGTTTTGAGTAAATGCCAAAATATTTATGCTTTAAGAAATGGACAATGACCACTCACAATGCTTGCCAAAACAGAAAACTTTTATTTCTTTTTTCATAAAGTGCAAATGACTGTGCATACTATGTGGTGCAGATTTAGAGGAAAACGTTGTTTAAGAACAGATGGCGTTGAGTGTAAAAAAACAGTAAGGTTAAAGCATTGAATAATAAAAACTTGAAGGAATAAAAATCAACCTCCATGTGATGTGGTAAATATTAGGTATTGATCCGTTATTACTGAAATATGGATTCATATTCACTCAATTGGCAATTTTCTATGGCTTAAAGTAAAGTTGTAACTCACTTAAAGTATTTATATTATGAATTTTTAGGGGGGGATGATGTGTAGAAACTGTGTGAGGTTTCATGAATCAGAGCATTGCAATAACATTAAAATACCCAAACACCAGATCTCTTCTGTTGTTTTTTTAAATATATTGTAAACTTATCTTTCATCATTCTTGTATGAAAAGCGCTCTCTAAGCAATGTTTGAGTGATTTGCTTTATTAATTGATATATACTTTTATTTTCAATAGTATATTGCTTATTATTTATCATTAGCAAAAAACAACAATGGCAATAAAAACGATTCATACTCATACTGTATATAATATATCACTGTTTTTGATTTGAACATTAACATTATTTTTAACATAAAAGTTACATGTGTTACACAACACGTTCTCAAGCCAGTGACAGTTTATCAATTGATATAAAAAAATGTAAGAGAACAATAACAACCTTCTGCTGTGAGGTGAGATCAATAAATGAAACCAAAAATAAAACAGATACACATAATGAAACTGGTAAACAATGGTTTGTTGTGGAAGCAATAACCTTTGTGCTCCTCTCTGTGCTTTACTGCTTTGAGGGGGAGTTTGACAGGGGGTGTGGCTTATCCAAATGAGATGTAAATGAGCCCTATTGTCCCTCCCAACAGCAGAGAGGTGAGAATGGCCCAAAACTTCAGAGGCCGTTTAAACCCCTTTGGTTTTTTGGGAATTGCCAACTTCAAATCACCGCTACACCTCCAAATATTATCAGATTTCCATGTGTTACACATCATTGGAAAGCTTGGAGACTACACTTTAACAATCTGTTCTTATCTCATAATGCCCCAAAACGACTTGTGTCTTTGGGTTCTGTGACTGGTCACATATATATATATCACAATGGGGACACTATTCATTGAGTTACACCTTGTGAATACTGACATGTTGTGCCGTTCGTAGCTGGAAAAGCAAATTAGTTGGTCACCGTCAGCAAGATCGCTGCCTGATTTTGTTTTCTAGGCCTATATGTAGTTTTGCTGTGTTTTTCCCCAAATCATATTTACTTTATTGGCGACTAAAATGTGTCCCTGGCCCATTAGCAAAATGAAATGACTGTGAAAGGCTAGATTGAAAGCAATTTGAAATAAGTTATTAATAAAAATTTGGTGTGCGCCTCAGTCACTTTTCATTTGGATTCATTTTTGGGGAGAGGCTCGCCTTCACAAAGTAATTAGCGCATGAATAGTAAGACATGTTCGTGAGTGGTAGTAGATGACACGAAGTAATTAGAACAAATAATGTTGAAACTGCAGACATTTGTGGCAGTAGTATATGCCAGGATATGGCTTGCCAAACTGTAAAACATTTGATTGGAAAGTATCCAGTGAATGGGTTTTCCTATAACAGTTGGACAACACAGTGCTGAACTCTATAGCTGTTGCCTTCCATATAACTTAATGTAACTTAATTTAATGATTAACTCAAGAATTGATTGTTTGTTATTCCATACATGTGAGTCTCTCTGCCCTTAACCATTTATTGTCTGTCTAGTTTAGTTTAGTTTATTAATTTATTTCATCAGGGACACATTAATTAAAGATGCTTTGCACCAGATTTAGCTTGAGCTAGTTTCCATCTGTAGTCCCTGAGCAGGTGAGTTACAAAATGTACAATATAAAATATATTTATACACTCAAATACAAATATTCATTCATTGATTCACCCGTTACAGCCATCAGTCCGCATAGAATCATGCTAAAATGACTACATAAAACATCAATAAAAGTCATATTTACATTCACAGTTATCAGTGCTGACATGACTGGATTTCCAACAGCACTTTTTTTGTATTACGAGAGAAATCTTTCAGGTCAAAGGAAAGTTTCAGATTCTGTGGGAGTTTATTCCATTCTTTGATGCCTTTGAATGAGAAGGACGTCTGCGCAAAGGCTGAGTTACGTTTAGGCCTTACTCTACAGTCATTGCGACTTGTGGACCTGGAGCTCCTGGTCATCTGCTCAGAACAGAGCTGGACAAATGTTTTCAGTGGTGGAGGCGCAGTATTATTCAAAATGTTTAAAACTAATCGTACATTTGCATACACAATTAAATTATCAAAGTTAAACATGCTGTATTTTACAAGGATCAGACAGTGATGGTATCTCAGTGGCTTTTTGTCTAGCACTTCAACAGATTGATTATATAGGGATTATATAGTCTATATTGTTGCGTCTGTCTCTGTATTGTTACCTGTTATTGTCTGTCTCTGTATTTAAAAATGCTCATTTCTAGTGTTAATTCATTGCTAATTTCTCTGTAATTCCTGGTTCAATCCACATGAAACAAAAACTGTCACAAAGTTCTAAGTCTTCTCTTCCAGTTCATATGAACTATGGCCTAATTATTTCCTCATAAAGGTGTCCAAAAGTGGTGATAAAATTTCAAAACTGTGTACGTGATGTTGCAGTAGAATAATTGCTGGTGACATCACAGCGCTCTAAAGCCCTATAATATTGTATAGAGGTTAAACTATTTTGTTTTTGAGGACATTTTTGGTCTTGTACAGAGAGATCATGGACCCAGTGACTGATATTAATGAACATTTTTGTAATTCCCCCCAGTGGGTGCGGTGACATCATCACATTTTAGAACCTGCAACCCAGCAATATGGCAGGTATGTGAATCCAATCACTAACAAATAATGATCAGAGATAACATTTTATTTTTAGAAATTTCTTTCAAAAACTGTTTCTCTCCTATAGAGTTGTTTTGGCACGTGCCCTTCAACAGAATTATAATTCTATAACATGAACGCAACCTATTGCTAAAAAGACTCATTTGTTGGACAAGTAGATGCACTTAGTTGTATAAAATGTATTTATTATTATTATTATTTATTATTATTCAAATTTATTCCATGGGTTTTGGTAAAACGCACAATAGACATGTCTAAGCCAGAGTTTCCTAACCTAACCTTGGTACTCATACCACTGGCTGTACACGGGGTCCTCCTACTCAGAGGACTCGTTTTTTATTGTTACTACTTTAATTGCTTTTGGCAGCGGTACTACACAGTTTGAGCATCCACACATGAGCGCTGACCAGGGTAAACTGAGCACCGGAGGAGAAGGGAACGTTGGAGCAGAGCGCAGAGAGGACACAATCTAAAAACAGTTTAGCCATGTCTGTTCTGCCTGTGCCTAAATGCCTTGCCGTTAGAAAGTAGCTTGTTTTGGGCGGAGCGCTAACATAAAGCTGCGTCGCATGCAGCGCCTGGTTTAGCCCATCACCATAGGCGCATTGTGTTTCCTTGTGTATCAAATGCGCGATATAAATAAGCATGCCTGTGGTTGTCACTATGGAGCTTTTGGTGTTAACATGAGATTTGATCAACTTTTTGCAACGGCAGATTTTGAACTTATTTTAACTGTTGATTTTTCGCTAAATGCTTTATAATAAAAACACATTAAAATTCACCAAATCACCCAAACAGACGGCCTCTATAAAGGCTAATGTTAAGACACAAAAGAAACAAATTCCCACCATGTATGCGCCATCTGACAACCCGCCCCTCAGTCCAAGTGACAACTAACCCCCGAGTGTCCACTTTACGAACAATGTAAGCTAGCTAACAACTGGCTTTAGCGTGTTGGCTCTTAAACGGCTCAAATCAAAGCTAACACCTCGGTCTTTCAGATCAGTGTCTTTTGTTTATGGCACTAACAGAAGAAAAGCTCTCACTGCAAAAATAACCCAGACGATAAAGTTTGGGGAAAGGCATAAAACAATTCAAATGTGTCCTATCCTCGTGTTTTCAGTCCAAATGAGAAAATCATTATTGGAAGAGATACCAATACATTATATATCACCGTGTGACAAATAGCCCCCTGTCTTCCCTAAAGACTGCCTTGACCAACTCAAAACTTGAGTGCAAAGCTACAGTGACAAAACATACCATTTATACCATCTCTTTGCAAAGCATGTCCGGTGCCATTTACCAACTAATTCAAAATCCCCAATTGCCAAGATGTCACCAAAGCAGTCTGGTCATTTTGCGAGTACTGTCACCTGTCAACACACCAGACAGTGGATTTGTCTAATCCCATTCATTTGAGGTTCACATCAGGCCTTAAAATCCCTCACCTGTTGTTCAAAAGCTGATCCAAGGAATAGGCAGACCCACCGGCACGGACTCGCCGGTGTGTGTTTATTCAAGAGGACAACACAAAGCTATGTGTGGTGCATACGGGATCATCTGTTCTGGAGGTCATCTCGGCACAATCTTCACGCTTGGGCTGCCTGACCTGACTAGTACCCCTTTGCCTCACCAAATAGGGTCTAAGCTGTCTGGCCACGCCATATGCCGGCCAACACACCTCGGCCATTGCGTCCCTTTTACAAAATGCACCACCACTCAATATGACTTTGAATTTCACCGCACGCTTTGCACGCATGTTCATGTTTATTTCGCATGAACTCGTTTGCAGTGAAAACGAGTTCATGCCCCCCCCCCCCCCCCCCCCCCAAAAAAAAGGCACAAGTAATCGTAGAAGATAAAAGCAAAAGAGAGTTATGCTTCTTGGATGTTTCAGATCAAATACAAAAGTAAAAAAAAATCAATAGTACAAGGTGTCTGGCGAGAGGTCTAAGCTTTAAGTTTTTTTTTTTTGTAGTAGTAGTAGTAGTAGTAGTGGACAAATATTTGAAGGTCAAAATGAATCTGAAAGTAATGCCTGTGAACCACAGTAACTCGCTTTCACAGAGCTGTATGTTTGACCTGACATGCCATGAAATGACTTTTCTCATTCTCTGCACCTTCCATCGTATCCTGGTGCATTTTCATGGTTGAAGCTTTAGTGCATGGCTTTCCATTCTGTTTGTCACTACAGTGCACAATGTACAGGGTCATATATATACTGTATAATGCACTCAAGACATGTCAAACCTCTGCCAAACTCCCCCTCTTGCATTAGTAATGATATACTATATAGACTCGGCATACACGGTGGTCAGTTTCCTTTAAGAGCCTATGTATTGTTAAAGTGTAAACCAGTAGGTTCCCAAACTTTTTTAAATAGGTTTGGCCAAAATGATTTTTCAGCATTTAGTAGAGTGTTATGTACAAAATATAGAAATAATATTCTAAAAGTCAACATTTTTACTGAAGAACATAATAAAAGGAATGTAAGTTTGTATAGCCCTTTTCACACGACACAAGTCACCCAAAGAGCTTATTAAAACTACCTATCGATTGAAAATAATATTGAAATTCTACCTGGTTCTACCTGGTTCCCAGAGTCAGGACTAAACACGGTGCGTTTCAGTTTCCTGTGGCGAAAATCTCTTCATGAGGATGTGAGACAGGCCTCAACTCAGACAATGTTCAAATCCAGGCTGAAAACAGCTCTTTTTACCAGCGCATATGAAAACTGAAAGTATTTTATCTGCACTCTTGTCCTTTACTGTAATTGATAAATTTTTATGTTGATGTTTTATTGATTTTATCTGACTTTATCTGACTGAACAGTTACGAAACAGGTACGAAAATTAACACCAAGGTCTGGCTATAAGAAGAAAAATAGCATCATTCTTAGAAGACCTAATGAACCTGATCGGACTATGTAAATAAACATGCCCTGCTTTTCTTTTGAGCATGTTTGAATAATCCTGCACATTTAGTCAATCTCGCTTTTCCGCTCTCAAAACAAAAGAAGGGCTCCTCACTGTCCAAAAATGTCCAGCAAATGTCCAACATCATTTTCTGTTTTCCATGAAGCTCCTCCGTGTTTTTCCAAGTCTGCCTGTCCGTTGGTCCTTGATTGAGGCGACTTCACGGACCAATAACAGGTGTTGCAAATTGAAATTGACATTTGCCTTTCTTTCCCACAGCCTCCACTTAATGCTCGCCTTATGAAGACATGCATAGAAAATGTACATACTAATCGTACTGTGTGGTAAATGCAAAACTCGGATGCTCTCCGTGGGATGAACAGACGCTTGTGTTTACTGTACCCTGCGACGTTAACGCCGCGGAGTCCTCTTCTGTTCCCGCAAACAGACGCCTTCAAAACTGCTCTTTTGAAGCTGAGATCAGGAAACCCTAACCAAAGCTTGCGCGCGTAGCAGTGTATGTGATTTAGGTTATGTCTCTCATCTGGTCGTGGCATCATGAAGTCAGGCTTGTTTTCCTTTTTTCCCCCCCTCCACAGTACTGCTTCTTCCTCCTCCTTTGCCTCGCAAGTTGCTCCCACCATCTGGCACCGGGCTTTGAAAACCAGGCCAAGTCTCTCCCACCAGAATGGCAGGAAAATATAGCCCGCACACACACACCCAGCCGTCCTGTCACTCCCTCTCAAGGAGGCTGCATATTTAAGGCCGAGATAACATTGAGTTGGATGGAAGAGTCGCAGAATTGATGGGTCAATGTAATATCAAAACGTTCATGCCAGACAAATAGAGTTCTTGCAAGCAACATGTGGCCTCCATCAAAATTGTTCTTACTGTAACTGAATTTGGTCTCTGGTAGGTCAAGTAATTCTCATCCTCCATTAGATCTCGTCACCTCGGTTTACCTATTTGCACATTTCCCTCTTTGAAAAGTTTTAATGTTATTAGAGATGAGTTAAAGTTCTGTGAGCACAATATGTCGTACCTCTGGCCCTATGCAACCCGTACGTCCTGCTCCATAGTAAACGCTCCTCTACAAAGCACTGGTCGACAAAAACGTCCACCGTGGCTTTTCTAATCGACTGTAGCCACAATCATCATCCAGCCCCCGAGTGACCGTGGTGATTTCGACGGGAAGCACGAAGAGGAGGGGCTTTGCAGGACAATTTGCAGCTCACCATGCCGGGGTCGCCACATCAGTCCGACAACCCATTAGTCCGACGTCTCATTATTCCGAAAATGTCCCAGTGAGTAGGGGTTGAAAAGTAAACTTAGGTTCAGACAAGAGTCCACTGACCTTAAGGTTAGGGCCAATGGTTGTAACTGGCTCTCTAATCCACAACACAACTGGGTTGGACTAAAGGCACCTCTGCTCAATGGTAAATGTTCGGAATAATGAGACGTCGGACTAATGGGTTGTCGGAGCATGTGAAACTTTGAATAAGCCGTTTTAGATCGATCACCTATTGTGACCAACACAGCAGATCAAGGTGTGTTTGAAATTATCATCAAAAAGGATAATACTCAGTGTGAAGGTGAGGTGTATTTAGCTCTCCTTCTTTGATTCATTGAACTTCCTTTAATGCCACTACGGACCTGTGCAGGGCGACGACCAGGTCCAGCTCATTGTGCATGTTTTATGACGTGGTTTTCTGTTCTCTGGGAGACTTTCATAAATGTTTTCTCAAGAGTTGAGGTTAATAAATATTGCACCTGAGGATCGGTACATTATTCTGAAACCATATTCTTGACACAGCCACAATTTCCATGATGCCATTCTTGGTCTGAAAACTATTGATTTAAAGTTAAATCTGCTTCGTCAAAGAATCTTGGCTCACTAACCCAAGGTGCAATTAAATGGCTGTTCAACATCTTTCCTGAGCAGGTCAAAAGCTCATCTCCAAATAAGAGTGGGTGTTAGACACTCCCGGTTTCCAGATCGACAGGCAGAGTGAATGGAAAATGGCTTTCCAGCTCCAATGACTTGTTTGTGTGTTAACTTTCTGCTCCCGTCAGTGCTCAGGAACTCCATTGACTCTCTTCTATCGGAGGCCAGGGTCATTTGCATAACCTATTCCCCTCTCAGTGCCAGCCTCCCTCAGTCCCTGCCTCAGCCTGTGTTTATTTGGAGCGGCGGAGGCCGTGTTGGAAGGCTCCACTACAGTGCTCTGTCGATTCCCCAGTCCGTGGCCTGACTTTAATTGCCTTGGCTTTATGCTGGGTCAGGCCATGCACGATACACACTCCTTAACAGTGACAATGACCTTTAAATTGGTCGCTCTTCCTCTCACGTGTACACAGAACAAGTGAACTCTGATTCAGAGTTTGTTCTGCTATTTGCGGCGGTGGAAATTCAGCATTTTTTTTTTTAGGAAAGAGACTATGCAACATAGTAATGCAACGATTCACTAAGTGTTCGCACATGCACGGTTGAGATTTGCTCTAAATGCTATTTATTTTCATAATATAGCGCCTGAAACATAATGAATATGCAAAACAATGCGCAAGAGAAAATTAATATTGTATTGTTTGGCGGGTGCCATCGTATTTATCACGACTTGGAGGAACAAAACAGTGTTAGCACGTTTGAGAAGCAGGTGTAAACTTTTGTGCAGGACAGAATAACCAAAACACCTTTTCAAATGCTTGTATCTGGCTCATTTCCAAAGATAAAATAATTATGTTGTCATGATGGTGTACGGGTTACAAAGAAAGTAGCCTACACGTTACCAGTCTTCTGCCTCGGCTTTCTTCTGGAGGCTATTCCACTGAACTGCAGCGCGGTTACAGCAGCTGTCCATCAAGCAGCTTCAGAAGTCTGCGCCACCGTCCTTTTAAAGCCTTTATGGAGCGCTCCGGGTCCGTGTGCGGCGTATTGATGATACTGAAGGAGACACAACTTGTGCTCCGCTGTTCACCACCTCCTTTCATCCTGGGGCGTCTCTAATGTCGAGCCATGCATGTTCCAACAATGGACATTTTATCCATCGTGACTTTCATGCGGCTCTTTCCTCAAAGGCACTTAGGCAAGTGAGAGCAGCAGCAGTTTTTGCGCAGCCTCACGCAGAAAACGAATTTACATTTCACATTTGCAGCACTAAAAATACACAGTTCCTAATGGTGCAACGCACTCACAAAATAGCACTCATTAAGTACAACTCGCAATTTAGCACCTGGCCCATAGTGTCCAATAATTTTGCCTCAGCAGGATTGTCAGTGACTGTATAGCAGACCAATTGAGTTTAAGTTGTAGAATTGGCTTGACTTCCGGGCTCTATTATACAGCTCATTGCAAGATAGATAACCCCGTTCTACATGGTTAATTCAAACAGCTGCACTGTGTGAGGAGGACCACATTGTTTTCCACTTTCTGCATGAGGAAAACTCGGTCACCATAGGTTGGTGGAGGGATTTATTTTTTGTATTACTGCCTGGAGGTGATACAGTCGTGGATGACTGAGAACGTTCTCCAGCTAAACCAGCTCTAAAACTGAGGCCATCCTTACTGGCGCTCAAAATCAAATGCACACCTCCCCCCATTTGGTATCTCGTTCCTTGGCCAATTTTCGAAACTGTCACCCACTGTCACAAATTTGGGGGTGAAATTTGATCCCCACCTCCATATATGAAGCCCGCATCCAACACCTCTGTAAGATTTAATTTTTTCACTTGCGCAACATTTACAAACTCTGTCCATTCCTTTCCGTTGCAGATGCTGAAAAGCCGGACCGCGCCTTTATCTCCTCCAGGCTGTAGACTGCTGCAACACACTCCTCATCGGGATCCCTGGCACGAGACTACAGTGATCCAGAACACTGCTGTCAGGGTCCTGATGAGGGTGCAGAAGTATGAGCACATCATCCTTCGCTCACTGCACTGGCTCCCCATCCAAATCGGTCTCCTAATCCAGGCCTTCACAGGACTAGCCTGGCGAGACCAGAATGATTCCCCCTATATTTTGTTTTATACAGAGGATCAGTCAGGTACCCTCGCCCCTGTTGGCGGCATCGGAAAAAATCAAAACGAGCCTGTGCAATCCGATTTGTTTATTTGCGTCACTCACGGGACGCGGAAGTCCCTCAATACCACCGGTATCTACCAACGGCACACGAGAGAGAAAGAGCGTGTCTCCAACTGGCGGTAAATGACCAAAGACACATCGACAGTAGGTGAGTTTTGTGACTCATAATACTGCACGAATAGGTGAGTTTTGTGACTCATAATACTGCACGAATAGTAACGCAAAACCGCTAATATCACCCAATTAACGGCAGATGCCCGCCCTTTGCTGATTGTTTTTCTCTGCTTCCTGTTTGCATGCGCATGCTAGCCCGTGTCTGATGTGACGTGAACAGACTCTGGCCTCTGATTGGCAACGAGAGAGTAGACCGCCCTCACTATTGACACGCAGGTCATACGGATTTAATATTTCACAACATCATACCGCTGTGCTAAAAGGGGATTTTGCTGATATTAGCATTTAGCCGCTGTTAGCGCAGCTTTAGCTGGTGTTAGCATAACATTTGCATGTACCTTCATAGTTGTATTTAGTGGTTTCTTTTCTGTTTTAATACGGCCTTGCACCTCCTGAATGATTCCATAACTCCCACCAGAAGGCAGCATTTGTCCTCATTTGTCCATCGCGGCTTACAAAACTTTTAATGACGGTCTGTACAGCGTGCTCCTCTGTGCGGCGCCGTACACAACAAACGCGTGTGTGTGGTGGAAACAGAAAGGTCCGCTATGTGGAACGACAGCTTAAATGGCGGACCTCGGTCCGGATCCGGACCCACGCACCACCCTGTCTGGACCCGAACCTTGGATCAAAACTTTGGACCCGACTGTGAATCCCCTCAGGCGAGCGGCTGCATGTGCTATTTAATATTTTTCAATCATGTATAATAATACAGAACAACAAAAAAACAACCACAACAAAAGAAAAAAGGTAACAGCTCAGCACAGATACACATGTCAATGACAATTTAGGAAGTAAGGAAATAAATTACAGCAATTACTTCAAAGACGTCTGGCTCTAATATACTTATAGGTTTAACAGTAGTAAAACAATTTCACAGTACAAACCTTTTAATTGTAAGACTTTTCCCATCTTTTAAACAATGTTGAATTTTTAAACCACACACTGCTTTTACTAAATGTTTTTTATTGTCATTTTTACTGTAGCACTTTGAGATTTGTTTGGCAAATGTAAAGTGCATTATAAATAAAATGTATTATTATGATTTTTTTATTCATAATTCCATGTCTTTAGTAAAGGTATGCGTATAGCGCTATGTGCATTTTTCAAAAGTGGACCAAATATAATGAGGAACATTAAACAACCAATCACAGACTCAAAGGTCACAGTAAAGACATACATAATCCAGACAGTGACAGCTGTGCGGTATCTGCTAAGACTTGTTTGTCAGAAGATTATGGCACATGATTCCATGTCACCAATCTGATCTCGATAAAACATCCATGCAATAAAACCAGACAAAACCATCAAGCATAAACAAGCATAACTCAATTGTGTTCTATCATACCCCACCCACCAACAGATGAATGAAGAATCATTTAACATTGGTCACAGTGTTATGCCTTAGTGCCAGTATGGATGTTTTTCGTAGGACATTTTTAACTAAAACTAGGCTGATGAATCTGGGTGAAAAACAGGAATTCTCAACTAAAACTGTGAACTCTGGATCTGGCATATTTGAACAATTGCACAGCACTGGCACAGGTGCTAAGCTGCGCGTGCCATCTAGTTTAGTGGAGCAGCCAGCGAGATCAAAGAGGCAAGGCTTCGCTGTTTTTGCGGAGCGCAGCATTGCTCCTACTCATTGTCTTCTGTGCATCCCCGTGCCCGGTTTAGGCTCCCTGTTATACTCCTGACACACCGGAGCCAGAGATTAAGTGGAAGATGCCAAAAGCAGATCTCGTCCAAAAGCTGTGAAGGGAAAATAACACTGTGAGGATTTGCTGGAGTGAGGATACATGAAAATAAACGTAATAATATTTACACAAAAAAATACATGTGCATATGACACATTAGACACAATGTTTGCGAAAACTATTCTATTTAAGATTTTGCTAATAAAAAATAATAATAAAGAAATACCCAGTTTTACCATATTTGAGATGTTTATAGTACTTCCTTATTAGACACTGACAGGAAGTGACATAGATAGAGGCAAGCAATTTTAAACGGTTGCCGTGCCAACTATGTTAAGTCAATGGGAAATGAGTGGGTTAAAGCATAGAAATAAAAAGGAGAAATGTCCTTTGTGGCTATGTTCCATTGTCGCACGCCGCCATCTTGGTCCGGCATATGTTATTACGCCAGCCAGTGTAATGTAATAGAACTGGCATAATGACTGCTGGCATTTTTCTACTAAAACCCATCATAACAACAAATGCAAGTCTCATCATGAGGATTAAGGATTGCTATTAATCCCAGTTTGATGTTTTTACATTGCCACATTTTAAACTTTTATTTTATGACGTTGAATCAGGCTGTAATTGGCCTTCACATCAACATGACATTTACGATACTTTGTTCAGTGGATGCAATACGTTACATTTTAAGTTAACCAATGATTCATGATAATAATTATTCCTATTTCCTAGTGGTCTAATTTTGATTATCAGCAAAAATACCAGTGACGCAAACTGCTGTTAACGTTTTGTCAAACAAATGTTAACCGTGTCTGATTGTACAACCAAATGAAGTTACCAAAATAACAATATAAACTTTAAATTATAATCCATACCTGTGAAAGGTAATTCCCCGTGTCTCGTAGTGACGGTCCTTTGATTAAAATGGTCCCAAATTGCGCAGGAGTCTTTGCTCAGGCCGTGAAGCAGTAAACCTCCTGCCTGTGGGCTTCAAACCCCATAACGCTAACAACCGCTAACACGGCTACATATGAGAGGTGAGGGCAAGTATGACGTCTTCCATATGCTTAATGGTATTTATATACTTTTCTGTGATTTCTTTATCTTAAAATGGCCACTGGCTGCTCTGCTTTGCAACCGCAACACTGGAGGCCGCTATTTCTCCATTGCTGTAGTACCTCCATATAGCTGCTAGTCTCCCATTGAAAAGCATTGGACTTTAGACACGTTAACTTTAACACCTGGTTTCTATTTTTCCTATGGCTACATACAGTATTGCTCCCGAGATAACGCTGGGTTAGTCACAATTAAAGAAACCAGGCTGGTTTTCTAAAGACATTTCTTTGAAATCTCGTACTAAGGAGGGTTGGACTGTTAGCATTGGAGCTGCGTGAGCTACACGTCACGCGAGGGCCGAGTCTACAGTGAAGATCCCGCCCTTATGCCCTTTTTAGAAACATGCTTCATCAGAGCAGGGGAGGAGGAGTCTGTAAATCCGCCATGATTTCATTATGGTAAACGGAGAGGAGTGAGGAGGAGTTTTCTATTCTTTTTACCGGTCTATGACTGGATGTGTGATGAATCCGACCCTCACAAAGCAGACACGTGAATGTGATTTATCAGTTAGCATTTAGCTCAGAGGACACTTTTAAACGCTAATTTGTATCTAAAGTCAAATCCCCAAAGGTCTGTACAATCCTTAATGATTTCTAACGAGGCTTTGACCCCCCCTAAACGTGGTCGATGGGTTGACAACAGCTGAAAACATAGTCGTTCATAATTTGAGATGTTGATGTCTAATGCTAACGGCTATAGGGAAAATACATTGAGCAGGCTAACAGAATCTGAAAAGTCTGCACACGCTTCTCTTTTTTTTATTTCTATGGGTCAAACTGCTATGGAACTTTACCTCTACCTATGTCCCTTCCTGTCAGTAGCTGTCACTACAGGTCAATTACGCAAAAAAAACAAACAAATATATTAAAATTAAGATCAATGTTTTTACAGGCAGTCCTAAAAATGTGGACCATTAAAAAATATATTAAATAAAGAAATAAAAATAATAATAAAATGAAATACATTAAATTTACTATGGGAAAAATACATAAAAACAATTAATGCATAATGCACCTTTAATGTTGTTGCTTTTCTTTGCCTGCAATAAATAAATCCAATCATACACAGAGGATTTAGCCATTTGCAGTTTTCTCAAGTAAACACTCCATTTTGTGCTTTCATGCCAGATCAAAAGGATGTCCGCGGTGCTGCTTCCCGCGCGTGTTTCCCATGTTGGCGCGGTGGTAAGCTCTGATTCCTTATTGATTTCGTTTTAATATCAGATGCGGTGATAAGTGTGAGAGAGAGAGCGCAAGTAATCGCACAAGCTGCTGATGGCATTGTGGCACAGGTGGGATGTAATTGCCGTGGAAATACGTAAAACAGTCATCCCACCTGCAATATATAACGGAGTGGAACATGCAGGGATGAGTCACCATAAGCCAAGCCGAAAAGTATTTCTTAGAGAGTGGACAGGACGATAAAAATATGAGTAAACAGACGTGCGGGAAGGTAACATATATCCATTTAGAGCTCGGGTGGAGAGAGATAAAACAGAACGGCGCATTAATAATGGATGATACAGAAATGGAACAACAAAAAAGAAGTAGATGGAAGGAAAGATTAATTTCCTGCATCAAATTTATGTAAAGTGAGACTTTTAAAATGACAAAACACGCGGCGACAAACGTCCAGACTTCAATTCCGCGCAGATAGATGCACTACGATTTCGAACGCACTTTTCGAACAAACAGAAAATCTCCCGCAACAACAAAAGCTAACGCGGGCAGATTTCAATTACCTTGGTTCCCCACAACAAATCGCTGAAGTCTTTGGTAAAAAATTACTTTAATTACATTATGGTAGAAAACGCCTTGAAAGGAAAGCAGAAGTAGAGCCCATCAAAGGGTTTAATTACTTTGAAAATAAGACAGAAAAGCAAAGCAACAACACGGAGTTTCTTTTTTAAATTTGCGGCGGATGAACTGTACTCGGGTAACCTTTTTTCTTGCTTCATTCTGAACTTTTTTTTGTTCCTGCTAAAAAGAAAGTATATTCCAAAGACCATTTACACGATTCTCAATGTTCGGTCCCTCAAAAGGACTTACCTGAAAACCTATAATGAATACTCAAAATGAATGGCTTTATAGAATGCTGTGCGCTCATAGAGTTCAGTTATTTTCTTGAGTGAAACACCTCAAGTACACCTGCTTGCAGAACCTTGATGAGTATTTTTCCCTGTGACTGAAGCTGCAGACGATTTTTAATTAACTTTTTTTGCACAATATTTCTACGATTTTCAGCCAGTTCATGAGACGTTGAACAACTCCGCGTAAGCGTGCGATGTTCAGTGAACGACTGAAAAAAAACTGAGCTTTAGACGTATGCTATTGATACGTAGTCATGTCTGATCGTTTTACAAGCATAAAATGAATGAATGGATTGAGGAATAAAGCATGAATAATTCCTTGTTCTCTGGAGTGGTCTGTTGAGTGTTTTAGAACATGCTTGCGTTTGTGGTGTCTCCCTATTCCGCCGTATTCTTAGATTAAATTGTAAAAGTCGAATCCATACAGTTCTTCATTTCAAACTCCCTAGAGGTCAGTGTAATGGCCCGGGCTGCAGGAACTCTGAGTGCATAACTACATGGACTAACACTGTCCCTTGATGACCCCTTTGTATTATACTGCTTTTAGCATGTGCGCTGGCCATTAGGCGAACATCCAGGCTATGTCTGAGAGAACATGACTATTTACAGTGTAATCCTGCCATGTCTTTGTTGACCGGCAACAACAAAGTGTTTTATGAAACCAAATACATGTACCTAACTGCACATCTCTGATTTTTTAACCCAGAGCCTAAAGCAAAGCTGCCTTAGGAGTGACAGTACACTGAGCGCTGACCTCTTCTTACTGCAGACTTACTGTCTTAATTATAATACAATATTACTTGTATCCGAAGTCTGTTCATCACTCTTCACATGGTGTCCCCCTCCTCTGTTTCAGATGGTGGGTCGTTAGTATCGCAGTCTTCAGCCGTATCCACGGAGGAACCCCCCGCCTACACAGTAAATTTCCCAGAGTACATTTTACTCAAATTTTACTCATGAAAGAGAGTAAAATACATGGAGTAATTTTTACTCAATTTGGTGGTTTTATTTTACCCTAAATTATTAAAATCTACTTTGACCTGATGAGAAATATTGTTACTCTATCCACATTTTATACCGATTAGAGTAGCGTTTACTCTGTGAAGAGGAACTAGGAAGTTACTCTACATAATGTTCGCCAAGTCCATGCCATGTGACTTTGGTGTTTCTTTGCCAATGTTTCAGTGACATTTTTAAAACCTTTGAGCTGTCGTTTAAAAAAAATTGTGCTTTGCTTTCCAACAGGGCCAATTTTGAGAATACATGTAGGGTAGTGCACCATAAAATGTTGCTTAGGTAGCAGTCTCTTAGTGGAATGTTTACAATTTGAAGTAAGAGCAAATACCAATGTTGGTCAGTTGAAGCGATTACATCTCCAAAAATGAGTTTACCCATGTTGTCATATGCACAACCACAATTTTGACCATATCACGTCTCCTGCTGTCTGTAAGGCTTTTAGTTCGAGCATATTCGCTTAAGATTCGATCTCCTCCTGGTTTGTTCTTTAGGATGCTCTCAATCATCTGCAGACATAAAACACAATGTTTACAATGGTCAGATAAAACTACTGGATTAGATACATAGTGTGGTGCAAAATGTTTGAATAACAATCAAGCTTACATGTGAGAGATGAGCATCCTCAGTTCTCTTGACTGAAGAAGCACTACGCTCTAGTATGACCGTATCATCAGATTCAGCCTCGTTATCGCCACTGTAGCTTGCAAAGGAGCTATTAGTTGGGGAGCTCAACCCATCTGTAACATACGCCATGAAATAGTTACTGTCAGAATAAAAACATTCATATTGAACTTGTAACATCAAAATTATGCATTTCAAAAAGCACACACCCTCCTGATTTGGTGAACAAATCTCTAGCACACCCAAACTGTCCTTCTTGAGGAGAAATTCAAATACTTCTTCATCAACCTCAGTCTTCGAATCATCACAGACTTTTAAATCCAAAGTTGGAATATCAAACTTTTTTGCAACTGCAAAAACAAGTGTTTGTTATTATAGTAGCAAGGTATTTCAGAATGTGGTGTAATGTAATATAATCAATGTTATTTACTTTATAATGCCCCTGAAGCCAATGACAATTACATTTTTGTTTTACTTACTACATTCTAAAAATGATGCAAAACAAAGCTGCCCTAGCAGATGTACTTCTGCCGATCTCTTATAGCGTTCATCTAGAGACACATACAACAATTTCAGTACACACATGTGGTCATGGTGGTGGTGGTAGTAGTAGTAGTATGTCTGTGTGGCAAACATACATAAAACCACATCCATAGTCAAATGCAATAACAATGCTAAAGCACCAAAACAACGTAATACATGCGCTTCAGCACAATAAAGGCATTTCACTTACTCGTATTAATATCTTCTGTGTAGTATTAAAATGCAGCTTGATTTATATACTGTAAATTAACATGCCGTTTCTAAAATAGCTCATAAAACTTCAACTGCAATGACGCCAACATTAAATTAGGCTAATAAACATTTTTCATTTGACAAATTGAGGATTTCGATTTAATATTATTAACACATTACTAATCAACTCTGTCAAACTCTAACCATCATTATTATTGCCAACAAATGTATAAAACCATCTGTAACTCGTAACAGTTCTTAGCTAGCGGCTCTCACAAGACACTACCGTCTTCCAAATGTACACCGCAATGCGACTAAAAAAAAGTCACAGACAAACTTTAAATACGCATTTAGACTCACCTTGCATCCTTTTGACAATCCATGAAGTAGAGAAAAAAATGAGTCTTTCGTTTCCACACTCCGGCTGCAGTATTGGTGGTGTTCAGCAAGGGACTGTCATGGCAGCGGTTCAGAAGCTCAAGGCCCGATTTTAGGGGGCGGGGCCTCAATTACTCGGAGTGAAGAGATTCTGATCCTTTCTGAAGAATCACTTGCACTCTAGTGGCCGCTAGAGGTTATTGCACTCCGTAATGTTTAAATGGAACTCATATAGAGGAAAAAAATGATGACTCTGGAAAATTTACTCTGCCAACAACTGAAGCTCCAACAAGGACTGGACGTTCTTCTGCGGTCTTGGCCCAGTCTGCTGAGGGACTCCCATCAGCCCCGGGTCCATCTACAGCCTGTCCGTCCATGGGAGTGGATCTCTCCTTCTGTGGTTCTCCCCGAGGTTTCTCTTTTCTTTTTTCCTTGCCGCGTATAGTGAGTCCAAGGACAGGGGACCACCTGCTGCAGACGCTTATCTGGACATCACGTTTGCCTGGATAACTTAATTTGCCTGAACTTTACATGGTCTTGTTTATTGTTTTGTTTCATTGATTAAATGTTTGCGCAGTCCTGAGGCAACTCCTGTTGTTGGGGAGCCTCGGATCAGAGAATGCAAACTTTCCTACTTGTATCTAGTTTGAGGAGGTTAACTCAAACCGAAATACAGCCCCAAAACACGCCATTTGTTGATGCTGAATATGCATAGAAAATAAATTATACATAATTTCTGCTAATTAATACAGATAATTTTAGACTTTAAAAGGGCAAATTCTACAAACAATATGCAAAATGCGCCCGAGACCCAACGGTTTCATTGTAGTCGTATCAAAAGGCCTAATAAGCAATCACGATCCTTTATTTATACATATTTATCCAACATCGTTCGTTAACGTCCATTTGTTTGCTTTGTTTTGTATTAAGCGCGCAAACTTCAAGCGTGTTATTTTGGCTTCTCTAAAAAGTAACAAAACCGAAATCTCTCTTTTCCGCTGCCTCTTTTTAAAAGCAGCCGACTCCTGCCGCGGCTGAATAAGTGCTATCTGCTGGGTAACTTTGTCAACATCATAATCATCTTTGATTGGTGTTTGGTCGCAGTTGAGAACACAACAGATGCGGCCTCATTACCCATACAGTCTTGTCTGAATTCACGCAAAAGGGAGGGAGGGAGGGAGAGAGAGAGAGAGAAGGAGAAACGAAGGGAGAGAGAGGGAGGGGGGAGGGAAACAGCGCTCAGTAACATTTACTCAAGCGCGTGTGTTTGAGAAACCTTTTGAAGTAACTGCTTTTCTCGGAGTAGTTTATCGCTCAGCACAAGGCGAGTTCATTTGAAGAGCACAATTCAAAGTGCGCCACAGTTACATCAAATCAAAGAAGGCAGATACCATTAATCCGTGAGACATCAACAAAAATTACATTAAAAGCAAAGAGTGCGGATCAAATATTTCCATTGCTCGTAATGCACAGCTGAAAAGAACGTTGTTCAGCCTGGATTTGGGCATCGGAACGTCTTCATGGAGACTGTTCCAGATTTTAGCGGCTCAAGCTTGTTAACTTTTATTTGATATTTGGAGTGGTTGTTTTTCACTGCTTCCCAGTAGTACTTGAGTAAATATTCTTGCCACCCTACCCAGCTCTGGAAATATGGGAGAGAGAAGGAAAGAGACGGAGAGAAAGAAGGGGACTGTTAAGCCACATAATCAATGTTCAAAATGTAATAAAATGTTAAATTCATTGTGTAATAAAACCGCATTTAGTTTATTAGTTTATTTGAGCAGCTAAAACTCTGCTCAAAAGGAGTGGGACGAAGCAAAAGCTTATAAGCGCCCACCCCCGACATCATGGCAAATAAAAACATTTCATCACATCACACACCTTAATATGATAAAAAGACACATTAATACACATATTATAATCAGTGAATATTATGAACATTTCACAACCACAACAACGCTCACACCCCGAGCACGATGCTCGGCACGAAGCAAGCGGCAAAAGGCCACCACCCAGCCACAGACGGCTAGCAACACCAAACACGGCTAACACTCCCGAAAGTCCCCAATTTTTTGGTTAAAAAGAACAATAAATACATATTATCTGTGATCTTGCTACTTCCCAGTTGTCATTTCCATCCTTAATATTGTTGTAATTATAATTTATTTTATATATATTTTATTCCTTCTGTCGATCCACCACCTGCAGGAGGAGCCATAGGAGCCTGGTGCAATGTGATTTGGGCAGCCCCAACAGTTGCCCCCACGACCCGGCAACGGACAAGTGGAAGAAAATGGATGGATGGATATATTTTATTTTAATATAATTTTTTTTATGTACAATGAATGATGTAATATGTAAGCCCTGCATAGCGTAATGCGTTAAAAAGCCAGGGTGTAGAGCGGGTCCATTGACGAGGGTAGTAGCTCCTCATCAACAAACCCCCACCTAGCTGATTTGGTAGATGATGTTCCTATGCTGTGTAGTACGTTAAAAACAAGGGATACGAGCCCGTTGGGAGGGTCCCTCTCAACAGATTTGGAGCTCGCCTACTCTAATTCTCTATTTGCGTTGTTCAGAGCAACAACACTCTTCCTTAATTAATTAAATGCAAATTAATCCTACAGCTCCCCCTAGTGACAATGCGTTTCTTCTTCTCTGTACTTTTCAAAAGTCTTTTGTTTGTATATTTGAACAGGTTCATGTTTGGACATTGTTTCATCTCCATATTATTCCACAATTGGACCCCATTAACTGTCTACTGGCTGAAACCTTTCAATTTTGTAATGTCATGCAGTTACTATTGCATTGTTAAACACTTCTTCCATCCTTTATAAGACATTTACACAGTTTATTAACCATTGTTAATATGAATAACATCTAAACAGAGAGTACAGTGACAATGTGCTCCATCCGTGAGTCTGGTTAAAGGGACTAGATGCAAGTTGGTCGTTTTTATACTCACTACTGCCACCTCAGGTCTTACGCGTAACTGCAGTCTCTATATTAAGCTCGTGCATGACGGCGCTTCGGACCCGAATTAACACCTCAACACACTGAGTGACAGTGCAGGATTTTAGAGGCAGTTGTGGTGAACAGGTCTGGGCTTATTCTACACATTAGGACATGGCTGGAACACATAAGGGGAGGAAAATACGTAGTTTTACCTTTTTAAACTCCACAGTCAGAAATGGTTAAAGTGCATATGACACGTTAGACACAACTTTTGCTAAAACATAGTTAACACAATTATATTTAACATTTTGCCAAAGATTGTGACGTTTATAGTTTCACTTCCTTATTGGACACCAACAGGAAGTGACATAGAAGGAGGTAAGAAGATGCCGACCATGTCCAGTCTGTGGGAAATTAATGAATGAATATTCTATGTCACCTCCTGTCCGGCAGCTTAAACAAATCAAATAAAAATAACTTTTCTGCCGAACATTTCTTCATCAAAATTTGCTGCTTCACTAAAATAAAATTATAATTATGCAACTGATGTTATCCTTCTAGACGAGTCATATTTTCAAAAGCATTAAAACCTGTCATGTGCACCAAGATTAGGAAATCGGTTTGTGCATACTGTATAATTTTGTCTAAACTCACTCACTGACTGAAGAATCAAGGTAATCACTGTGTAGCTGCTTATAAATGAGCGACAAACGATGAGGAAAGATTTGTAAACGTTTTAGAAATGATGAAATAAGTGCTTTGATGGGGCACCGTCGTCATAAAGTGTCGCCGCACATTTCACTCATTGCGTTATATAATTAGTTATCGGAAAATTAGAAAATGACATGATGTGTTGTTATGACAAGATGCGGGACAGGAAGACAAAAATCAGGGGGGAAAACAAATAAAGAAGTGAATGGAGAGAACGTGGAGGGGAGAAATTGCTTCTTTTGTGTTTGAATAATAGATACTCTCCCTATCATACATTTCACTAAAGGCGTGTATAGGAAGACATTCATTCAGCCACAAAAAAACATGACACGCACAGGCCCCGCCCACTGCCGGGAGCCAGAAACGCCGCGGGGATAACAGATTAGTGTAGATTTAAGAAGATTCCAGTGTTTGCTAAGCCGCATGCATCCTCTATCAAACACAGCCACGTCTTTCACGATACAAAAACTCCATTATAATCTGTCACTCTGACTATGTGTTTCCATTGCTAGAAGAGATTTCACATTCCACGCTGAGACAAATGATATGCACCTCCCCGAACATTACCATTTTTTGCAAAAGACCCCTATAGGTGTGGCGCGGCTGAAAGGCGGATTTGTTACCTCAAAGCAAATCACGGACTCCGCGAGGAATCTAGATTGAAATGTACTTTTTGGACCGTCTGCGGACACGGGGTGAAAATCGTCTTCTTTTTCGCCAAATGAGACGCTTTGTGGCGGAGAGCACGGAACTGCTTATGACAAGCACTCGGGGCGATGGGCCCTCAGAGACGCACACAATTTGGGATAATATTAACAGATCAGTAATGCGCGGAGCAACCGCAGTGCAAATTGGGAGGGCCAATAAAAAAAAAAAACTTTGCATTGTGTTTCTTTACTTTTTCCTCTCAGATTATTCATCTGTTTGTTTCCTGAACTATGACTCCTTAATGTGAGACTATTTCTAGAAATGAAGATGAACAGACAGATGGTTTTGGTTCATGTGGGTGTATTTATTGATGCTCGAGCCAAATATCAAACAAGGGAAATCGAGTCTGTTGTGTATGTTGCTGAGGTTCAAACTTGTATGGTGCATCATGTTCATTCCTTTTCTGCGTAGTCTTTAGGAGTTACAAGTAACAACATACTGGCATTGATGGAAAGATATACATACCCGGGGAGTTGCGGGTTATGTGCGCCGGGCGGCTGGAGGTGATGGTACTCTACGCTTATTTCTTAATCGAAATGAAACCGTGCAGTGGGAGACTTCAGGATTTCACGGCGCGTTTAGCAAACCGTGAGCTGCATGTGCCTGGAAATTCAATGCAAAAGCCAACCTTTTGAAAGTGATGGTGAATTTTGTAACTACACTCCCATCCTCCCACTCAGAGAATAACTCGACTTTTTTCTCTAAAGCTTGTTGTAACCTCCAGAGGTGTATATAAATAGTAACTTCAACCCCCTTGGACAGGACGCGCTCTTGTTCTCTTTCTTGACTCTTCTTCTAAGACCGTCTTAGGGTTTTTGCGTCTTTCAACCGCGCTTCTATGTGCACCATGCGGCCCTGCCCCACATTGTCTGTCCCAGATGCCCATGGCTGGCTCTTCCTTGCCATCCATCCTCTGTGAAAGATGCCTCCCATTTCTTTTGGCTCGATAGAAAACTGTTGATACAGTTCACGTCTGACCCCGCGCACTTCCCCTTTGCCGCCGTCCCGGTGACCCGGCCATCTGTGCTTGAGAATTTGTCTGTAACCACGCCCCGCCTAAAGGCTCTCGCCGGTGGTGGTGGAGGAAGAGCTGAAGGGGAGGGTGCAGGGTAGGGGTGAAGGGGGTTGTGCCGGAGGCGGTGGGTGGGTGGGAGGGCGCGCTGCACCGAAAGCAAGGGTAAGCCCCACTCAAAGCCGTCGTAAACACGCGCTAATGCCGGGCTAAACTTGGGGAATCTCGTGCGCGTTACGCGAGCCCCCGTTATTTGTGCATACACGCGTCGCTGAGTAATCCCTCATAAACCTACATTTTTATCGCTTACCGCACCATTAGCTCAGCCGTGGCACGCCGCCTGGAGATGTCAAAACAGAGGGACTGTACGAGGAGGAGGCAGCACTGTTTTCTTTTTGCTACTCTTTCATGTGTGTGTGTGTGTGCGTGTGTGTGCGTGTAAGAATCACACATTTCCCAGGGCCTTACCAGAGATGAAAGTAACTCTGTGTCCTTCTCAGCCCGGAAACAATGTAATATTAACCGCACGTCGCTGTTTTTCACTTCATGTACCCGAAAACTGTAAAACAAGATGTAAAATTAGACACTTTGAACTGCTCTGCTTGGAGAGAGACGTGTTCTTCCCGCTCATTCCCTCTCCATTAAAAGTTGATACTGTCAGCCTTTTGAAAGCCCTAATGCAGACGGCGTTTTCTCCGACTGTTCGGTTTATTCCAGACGCTCAAGCTAATCGTGTGATGCTTTTGCCGCTGTCAAATATTGGAGCAGAACAATTCGCGCGCCCCCTTATTTATTTTCTAACAACTACATCAAACTAGTCACAACACGAAATGCCTGAAGTAATAGCGAAACGGAGAAAAGCGGGGTAAAATAAAAGTTAGTTTTGGTGTAAATGCTGGAAATGTTTGTTAAAGTTGTGCGCGTTCATTCAATGCGCGAGTACTGTATTTCCCAGCAGCGTTTCCATCCGTTTCCCCACCGTCGCGGAGGCAGGATATAACCGCCGTGCCAGGCCTGTCTTCGGCGCAGTGACAGTGAGTGGTCTCTAGGGGGGTTTGTGGGAGAGAGGTGACACTGTAGCGGCTCTGATCAGCTCTGGAGCGGTGAGGAAGACGATGCTCTCTGAGCGTGCCTTCCCGTGACCCGGGCTGTCTCCGTCTTCTGTCGGTGCATTTGTTTGTTTGTGCCGGAGTGCGGGTGTCACGGCGGCTGCCTCCTCGCGTGTGAGGTACCGCCTTGTTACAGACAAATTGCTTCGATTGTCAGTCTCTCCCCCCCCCCCCCCCCCCCCTCCTCTGCTCTGTGCGCATCTTTGAGGTAACTTCAAGGTGACGATCATGACGCCGAGCTGCAGTTTACAAGTTTTTGTTTTTTTATACAAGTATTCTATGCACCCACCCACATAATCACTGGGATATTGTTCCTTCAACAGCTGAAGGATTTGTTAATTTTCAATTTAATTCAAAATAAAACACTGCAATCATGCAACCGAGCAAGTCTTTGACACTGATGAAGTTCTGAAAGAGCAATAAATTGGGACTCCGTATTCAGAATATGTATTAGGAGTTGTGAATGCTGCAGCTTTGGTTTTTCGGTTTTTGTTTCCTGATTTCATTTATGTTTTGTGTTTTCAGCAGCTGGGGATATTTGCAGTTCAATATATTAAATATTAAAAGAGCCTTAGAAATACTCAAGGTTCTGAAGAAGAACATAAAATGGTTCGATAGTGTGGATGCCAAATAACTTTCTCCAACTGAACTCAGGTAAAACTGAGGTCATTGTTTGTGGCCCACAGACACAAAGACAAAGTGTTATCAGTCACCTAGACTCTCTCTCTCTAAAACCAAAAACTAAGGTTGGAGTAATCATGGAGTAAGACCTTAAACAGTCACATCAAAGCAATAACATCAGCAGCGTTTTACCATCTGAAAAACATGGCTAAGATCAGAGGAATAGTGTCAAAACCAGACTTAGAGACACTCATCCATGCATTTGTCTCCAGCAGGTTAGACTACTTTAACGCCTGCTCACTGGCCAGTTAGACAGCTGAAGTACATCCAGAACGCTGCTGCTCGAGTCCTGTCAAGAACCAGGTAATACGACCATATTAGTCCAGTGCTCCGGTCTCTGCACTGGCTTCCTGTCACTCAGAGAATAGAATTTAAAACAGCTCTGCTTGTGTACAAGTCGTTTTATGGTTTAGCACCAAAGTACATCTCTGACATGTTAGAGCCGTATGAACCATCTCGGGCCCTGAGAACTTCAGGGAGGGGTCCCCTGGTGGTTCCCAGAGTCAGGACTAAACACGGTGAGGCTGCGTTTCAGTTTCATGCAGCTAAAATCTGGAACAGTCTTCATGAGGAGGTGAGACAGGAGTCAACTCTGACAATGTTCAAATCCAGGCTGAAAACAGCTCTTTTTACCCGAGCATATGAAAACTGAAAGTGTTTTATCTGCACTCTGGCCTTTTACTGTAATTGATTCATTTTTATTTTTATGTAATAAACGTGCCTTGTTGCTGAAGGTTTGCCATAATCAGTGTCCATGATACGGCTTGACAGTGGAAGGACCAAACAAATGGACACCAGACCAAAGGGGAGAACGGTAAAGGTAGGTTTTATTGTCCAGGTAAGTAGGGTGCCGGGGGAGGGGGCAACTGGTCGTGGTGGAGGCGGCAGATATTCTCAGGTAGGTTCATCCAGGTAGACGGCGAGGAGCTGAGGAGACAGGTAAGTGAAATCCAAAACAGGAATTAAATCAAAACGTAGCAAACTAAGCAGCCAACTAGTTCACCGTGTGGCGGAGGTAACAGTCTGGCAGGAGTGCAGGATTCTTGAAGGAGTCTATTTGGAGATTCACTGCAGGTGCTTCCAGGAGACTCCGCCCATGCGCGCGCGCGCGCACACACACACACACACACACACACATACGTGTTTTTATGGTTTATGTTGACCTTTTGGAAAAAACAACCCTGGTGTGGTTTAAAAAGGACTATGGTTTCCCAAGGTCCTAGAGAGATAAGCTCTGGATAGACTAACTGTAAAAAATGTAGGTCTATTTAACATCCTTGTATCAGCTACGGTTGTCTATACACAGCCACCGACCAGAAGGTGGTTCATGAGGACCAAAGATGAATTATGAGGACTTTAAACATAACTGAACCACAATTCCCCTATGAGAGACCAACAGGCCCGTTTGGAACCATGAGGCCGTCCTTCCGTGGACCCACCACATGCAGGAGGAGCCATAGGGGACTGGTGCTATGTGATTTGGGCAGCTCCAACGGCTGCCTCCACGACCCGGCAACGGACAAGTGGGAGAAAATGGATGGATGGATGAACCACAATTAGAGGCTGGAAAAGTTTTAATGTTCTTCATACATACACTCCATGCTTATCCATCTTTTACCTTTAGTTGTCTTTTACGTGCTAGTCCACGATTTCTCACAAAGTCTCTTATATTCTGCAGTGTTCTCTGACTTAAGGCCATTTCTGCTTGCTTACACTGAGTTACTTCATTTTTTGTGGCCAGTTTTCCTCTCTTGATGTGTTTTTTAAAATGCCGCATTACAGCTGCTTCTTCAGTCTTTGACCATGCTCTTTTTGTCACTCTGCGTTTTGGTCCAGGTTGCTTTGCAGGCCTCTGTGCTGCCTCTGAAAAGGAAAATTAGGAATTAATTTAAACAAAACAATGTGAATAAGTCAGAGCAAGACTACTACAGGAGTAAACAGAAGAACTTGCCTTCAAAATCAGAGGTATCTCCATCAGCTATTTATTTATTTATTTTATTTTATTAGTTTATTTAAACAGGGACAATGCACATTAATTAACATCACTGTAAATGTGCCAGTGTTAGCTCCAAAGCTAATTTTCAACTGTAGTCCCTGGGCAAGATGTAGATAGCCAACAATATAACAAGATAGCCAACAATATAACATGTGTCGATCGGGTCATCATCTATAACCACAGTTGCCGCTTGTTTCTCAGCAGAGTCCCCCGAGTCACTGTGACTCTCCTCTTCGGCCTCATCTGCACTGATGGGAATTTCATCTAAAAACAAAAGGGGGATTCAATTCAATCAGCCCGCTCCTAAAGCCACCAGGCCTGGGAAAACTCACCAAGGCTGGGGCTAAGATCCCCAGCCGGCTCCTAAAGCTACCAGCCCCGCACCAACATACACCACAATGACCCACCCTCTCCTCCACTTACACTACCCGGCTCAGGGCACTCCAACCCCGGCCTACATGCACACCCTCGCCCCCCTGACTCCTCTGGACCTCCTCTGACCAGCCTGCTCCTAAAGCTACCAGCCCCGCACCAACATCCACCACAATGACCCACCCTCTCCTCCACTTACACTACCCGGCTCAGGGCACTCCTACCCCGGCCTACATGCACACCCAGATAAGAGATACATTTAACAAACCTTCAAGTTCAATCTCCTCCAGCGTCTTTCCTTTTAGCGAGGAAATGGATCCCTTCTCCATTAAAAGCAATACTTTGGATATCTTTGCAAGTTGTGTTGTTGGAACAGGCAGTCTGTAGAATTCCCTGTGTACCCGCGTCCAAGGAAGTCTGCCACCTGATCCAGCTCATTCTCCTGGAGGTTTAAGACTTGAGATAGCGTGGCCACATGTTTCCTGAGACCGGTCGACCGGAGGTGCTCGGGGTACTTTGTGTCGCACTGTGTGGAGAAACGTCTCAGGCAGTCACTTCCTCTATAATGGGTTGGTGCTTTGGGTCGTGCAAATAAGAATGGGTTTGAGGGAGACACACCACATTCTTTCCTCTTATTTGTGAGTAGTGTAAGACCATTGACAACAGGTCGGGGGAGAAGAACTGCAACTTTTCTCCCTCTTTTACCCATAATTTCCACGCGACTTAGATACCGGCAGAGCTTCTTTTCTGTGTCCGATAAACCAAGGCTTACATCCGCATGAAGTTGTTGATTATCCCTCTCCAGAAAATGTTTCAGAGGCATTTTGGAAACCTCTCCAGCTCGCCGACGGTTGAACACAATGATTTGTGTGAGCAACACCATGGCAAGACGGGCATAAGTTTGAGCATCATCTGTTTCTTGCAGTTTGCTTGTGGCCTCTTCTGCTGCCTTTTCCAAAAACTTGTGAAGTTTCACAACATCTTCAGTGAATGGTAAGGTTAACGGTTTATTAAACTTGGCATCGCTCAGTGTGTTAAGGGCATTGTGAGATACATATTCTTTCCACTTGGTACTGAGCAACTTCTTAAATGTTTCAGTATACTTCACCAGCTTCTCATCTTCTGCCATCAAGCTCCGGCAGTGGATGATGTCGCAGATCTTATTCAGTGTGTGGCCGAGTTTAAGAGCAAGGCTCGGGGTTTTGTACGAAAGATTGTCATCATTAAAACCTGCTACCTTTTTGACCGCTTGTACCACTTTCTCAAAGTTTGCAGGCCTAACAGCATCTTCCAGGGTCGGCACAGAGAAATCTGTCCGCAAGCACAGCAGCAGACGTCCCACTTCTCTCAGTTTTTGTCTTATGTATTCATACTTTGTTGTATCTTGTCCATGAATGTTGTAAAGTGACTGGGCAAACTGGAGAATACAGAAGTCATTTCGCACAACTGATCCAACTTCATCCACGTTCATAACACTGAGAAGCTTCCAAACCCCACCCGAGATTTGCGCACATAAGGCGGCATCCTGAGCTGATGCAGAGCCGAGGATCCTTCTCCTTCCAGACGTCTCTTCTTGGTTTGCATCTTCGGGTTTGTGAGGGCACCTGCGAGTATGCCTCCATAGTTCTTTGCGGAGAAACATGCCTTGACAATACATGCAGTGAATAAATTTTCCATCCAAAGCTTTTTTTTTGCATCGTCGCTTCACTTTCAATTGCCCTTTCCCACTTTGTAATACTGCTTGATTATGTAAAAAGTTCCCTTTATTCCTAATTTTTTCAATCCGTTTGTTGCGCTCCTTGACATCAGTAAGGGAAAAGACTTGTACAATCTCTGCATTGGTCTTGTGTGTTTTAAGATGTCTCGATATTTTCTTCTGGGGCTTACCGCAGACAAAGCAGTAATTTATGGAACTTGTCCGCTGTGGGTCTCCTCTTTGTGGACCATTCTCTGAATGCAACTCTGAGGTGTATGAAGAACTACCTTGCTGGCTGGTTCCCGGTGCACTAGAAGCAGGAGCAAGACTTGTATCCGAGTTTTGTGTCAGCCATATATTTGGATGGGGGAGCTCATCTAAATCTTCATCACCCACATAGTCTGGGTCTGAGTCTGGGTTGTTTTTTTCTTGTGCCATCTCCTGCCTTTGGTCCTTCCCAGTGTCACTCTGAAAGATAAACAGACAATACTTGAACCTACAAAGAACCACCCAGGCTGGGGCTAAGTTCCACAGCCAGCTCCTAAACCCAATACCCCGGTCCCCAACTCATCAGGGCCGGGGAAAACTCACCAAGGCTGGGGCTAAGTTCCACAGCCTGCTCCTAAAGCTACCAGCCCCGCACCAACATCCACCACAATGACCCACCCTCTCCTCCACTTACACTACCCGGCTCAGGGCACTCCTACCCCGGCCCTACACGCACACCCTCGCCCCCCTGACTCCTCTGGACCTCCTCTGACCAGCCTGCTCCTAAAGCTACCAGCCCCGCACCAACATCCACCACAATGACCCACCCTCTCCTCCACTTACACTACCCGGCTCAGGGCACTCCTACCCCGGCCCTACACGCACACCCTCGCCCCCCTGACTCCTCTGGACCTCCTCTGACCAGCCTGCTCCTAAAGCTACCAGCCCCGCACCAACATCCACCACAATGACCCACCCTCTCCTCCACTTACACTACCCGGCTCAGGGCACTCCTACCCCGGCCCTACACGCACACCCTCGCCCCCCTGACTCCTCTGGACCTCCTCTGACCAGCCTGCTCCTAAAGCTACCAGCCCCGCACCAACATCCACCACAATGACCCACCCTCTCCTCCACTTACACTACCCGGCTCAGGGCACTCCTACCCCGGCCCTACACGCACACCCTCGCCCCCCTGACTCCTCTGGACCTCCTCTGACCAGCCTGCTCCTAAAGCTACCAGCCCCGCACCAACATCCACCACAATGACCCACCCTCTCCTCCACTTACACTACCCGGCTCAGGGCACTCCAACCCCGGCCTACACGCACACCCTCGCCCCCCTGACTCCTCTGGACCTCCTCTGACCAGCCTGCTCCTAAAGCTACCAGCCCCGCACCAACATCCACCACAATGACCCACCCTCTCCTCCACTAACACTACCCGGCTCAGGGCACTCCAACCCCGGCCTACATGCACACCCTCGCCCCCCTGACTCCTCTGGACCTCCTCTGACCATCCTGCTCCTAAAGCTACCAGCCCCGCACCAACATCCACCACAATGACCCACCCTCTCCTCCACTTACACTACCCGGCTCAGGGCACTCCTACCCCGGCCTACATGCACACCCTCGCCCCCCTGACTCCTCTGGACCTCCAGGGACACACAGCCCACATCTCGGACCCACTCTTAAGCACCCCTCCTCGGTCTACACCCCCCAACTCATCCAGGCCGGGGAAAACTCACCAAGGCTGGGGCTAAGTTCCACAGCCAGCTCCAAAACCCAATAGCCCGGTCCCCAAATCATCCAGCCCGGGGATAAATCCTCCAGGCCGGGGCTAAGTTCCATTCAGAAAATACTTGATAACGTATATTTAACAAGGACTAGATACTTACCAATATATTTTCTTGTCTTCTTTGGAGTGAACTTTCTCTTGGTCCTTCTTCTTCGCATTACCATTAGATGTCTTCCGAAATCACTCAACATGCCCGGACACATATCCCGCACGTGTCCCCATAAAGAACCAATCACAATGGAGCCTTCAATACCGCCAGAGTAGGGTAGGGGGAGCACATCATACACTCCATACACAAGAAGTCAGGTTGGGGTATTATATGGACGTCAAATAAACTTTCAATTTATGGTCTTTAAAAGCTAAGAATTTAAAAAAACTTGATATGTGCATGTTATATTATCATTGAGCATTAAAAGGGAGGCCTCGTGGAAGGCCCAGGACACGCTGGTGGGACTATGTCTCCGTGCTGGCCTGGTGTCGCCTCGGGGTCCCCCCAGAACAGCTGGAAGAGGTGTGCGTGGATCGGGAAGTCTGGGCATCTCTGCTGAGACTGCTGCCCCCGCGACCCGGCCCCGGATAAAGCGGAAGAAAATGGATGGATGGATGGATGCATTAAAAGGACTTCAGAAAAACAATGAAATTATGCTCTTTATATGCTAAAAATGAAAATACAAAATCTTGGTTTATGAGGACCGTAGCATAGTCCTGCTAATCCCCTTAGGTTCTCGTAGTGCTGGTGAGTAGTCAGGTCAATTGGCTCCATAAACCATATATACAGACACACACACACACACACACACACACACGGAAAGAGGGGGGAGCAAAGAATTTGGGGAACCAGCAGTGTCACACAGAGTGGTGTGACAGTCCAAATCCAAAGAATATGAAGAGATCTTCCTTACTGCCTTTTAAAGACAGTATGCCAACCAAATGTTTGTTTCTGTAAAGGCTGCAGTATACACATAGTAATACATGATATAGTTGAAGGTGGATTGTGAAGTCATGGGGGTTGAAAACCAGCGCTTTACAGCACATAGTAGCCTAACGGCAAAAAGGCTGGAAACTTCTAGTGTGTAATTATGGTCATTACATTACTTATAGAAAAAGGGCACATCTGTCTTCTTTGTTTCGTGGTAATATGATTTTCAGCCCTGACCCAGTATGCATTTTTACAGATGCTTGCTACTACTACCAAACTCAAAAAACAACATTAGTTGACCATCATTTGTGTCAGTTTGTTGAGACAGGTTCACAGTCCATGATTCCCAGCCCTTCGTTCATTCTTTGACCACACGTTTGAGTTACCGTAAGCGAACCACAGTCCAGTTCTCAGTAGCCGCGGTGAAGCACTCATCAATAAAAGGGGTTTAACAAAAAGGCAGGCAGCGATGAATACTCCAAGACCAAAGGAATCTACAGATGTAAAATGTATGTCACCAAGAGTATCTTACCTGTATAACTTACTTAAAGGATCTGTATCATGCTATTTCAGCCATTCCAAATTAAACTATAGGCATTTATATGATATATTGTACCTCTATCCATCCATCCATCCAGTTTCTTCCACTTGTCCGTTGCCGGGTCATGGGGGCAGGTGTTGGATCTGCCCAAATCACATTGCACCAGCCCCTATGGCTCCTCCTGCAGGTGGTGGGTCCACAGAAGGACGGCCTCATGGTTCTAATCGGGCCTGTTGGTCTCTCATAAGGGGCTTCTGAACTGCTCTTTGTCTGACCCGTCACCTATAGGACCTGTTTGCCCTGGGAGACCCTGCCAAGGGCACGAAGCCCCCCGACAACAGAGATCCCAGGATCATTCGGGCGCTCAAACCCCTCCACTTAGAAAATCAACATGTTTAATTTTGTGTGACTATACTTGGATCCTGTAACTTTGCACTGTATTAGCCATGCCGTGGCTAAACATTAGGAGGACTAATTAATAAATAATTAACACCAACTTCAGCTACTGAACTTGCAACGAAAGCCAGACATCAACACTACCGGACATGGAGAGCGACGACGAGCTACAGCCACCAACACGGAGGATCGGACACGGGAAGGTCAAACAAATAGACAAGAAATGCTGCTTATCAGGTGACAGCCGGCGCACACAGCCAATCGCCATCAACACTCCCAGTGGCGGTGCCCACCTACAGGCACACCGCCACACTCTGTTATCCCAATTACCGCGTTATTTCCATCCTACCACGCTGTCACAGTGCCGTAAAGTCAAGCCACACAAAATGCCTGAAACAACAGATGGCTGCATTTACAAACTCCATTGTTGGAGGAGACGCAGACCATAATACCTCCGCTTTCGTTCTGAATCCTCAGTACGAGTGACCCCTGCATCGCCCACTAATAATGAGGCCCACTTCATTCGCTTATCCACGTCCCGCGCTTTATTTGCAGAGATCCGGGGCGCCCATTTGACTTTGATAAACTCAACTCGCAATGTTGACACAGCGGAGTAGTACAGGCTCTCCAGTTAATACCGTCCCAGAATGCCTTGCTGCAGATGGTTCCCGTCAGGCGCAGTGTAGCGCTCACCTCGCCGTAAACACGCGCCGCGTCGCGCAGCTTGGTCTTGTTTGCCCTATTTTCCGGCGAAGTCAATTCCCGGCCCGAGCTTAAGTGGCTAACTATGCAAAGGCCAAATTATCTTTCCCAGCGAGACGGTGAAGGCATCCACTTCTTCGCGACCCAAGAGTCCGTCTACTTAAGACAAGCAAAGACAATTCGAGCGAGGTTCACGGGGTTAGGGAGGAAATCACAGCGACGTTTGACACCAAACAAATCGGAGGGAAAAAGACACAAAAAAAGGCATTTTTATTGTGTCAACATCTGAGTGCTGAGGGGTGACACTGGGTGGGCGTGTTTGGGCTTTTTAAGCAGTCTGACTCTTCCTGTCACAAATAACACATTTTGTGCATCTTTTATGTTTCCATGCTTTTATCTCCCGTTTTTCAATTTTTTTATTATTATTTTTTTAACTTTGATTATTCCTCTGGTCTTTCAAACAATGAATCATCACTCAACCCTGCAATTTTACTAAATATGCCACATGCCACCGCTTGATTTACCATTTGGCCCCGCAGAGCTGGTATTCATATTTTACGCTTAAATTGACAAAAATAAACTCGGGCGAGAAAGTCAGCGACAAACACGGTGACCCCTTTCATTAATCAGGCAAAGACAAACAATGTTCCCTTTGTCACGTCAGGCTTTTATGTCTGAAAGGCGCAGAATCAAAGCCCATTTGTTAAAATAGGCCTACAATTATTTTTGGTTCTGACATGGGTAGCTTTAAAGAACACACATTGCCCACTGCTGTGCCAACATCATGAACAAATCGCTCTGTCGCCGACATTTTGACCAAAGCTCATAGTAAGGATCGAGGAAGGGTTTTAAATTCCGATCCTTTTGATTTACGGATCTTACTAGGGGCCGAGTCTTTGGGATCCGTTCATTTCAAAGTGATGCTCAAAAGACTGGCTCTAATAACACTAGCCAGATAACGCCCGATATACTAACAATGAGGCACACTTCATTTGCTTATCCATGTTTCGTGCTTTATTTGCAGAGATTCATTTGACTTCGATAAACTGACACAGCGGAGTAGTATCTAAGACGCGATCGATAAATGGCACACTTTTTTGACTCAAATCATCTAGAATTACAATGGGACTGACATGTACGCTTTGAAAAACGTGTAAAATCTTTAGACGTGTAAACGGTTAGCAAACTCCCTCTCTCTTGGTGCAGCTGCGATTTTGTTTTTTTGCCTTTTTTTTTCTGCGAACTGCGTTTGTGGTTTCTGTGCCCCATACTGGTTCACTGGAGTCCGTAGTGGCCATGAAGGACCCAACTTTTTAAAAAAGTAAACAAACATCTAGCTTATGAGCTAAAGACGATTGAAACCTACACATGTCTTCTTCTGGAACACTGAGGAGGCGGGATGGATCTATAGGGGTTTTATTGCCTTAATGTTTGTCTATGAGGCAACTCCTGTTGTGATATTGGGCTATACAAAACCATTGAAATAAAGCACTTACTTACTTCTGGGTAAAATTGTCTAAAAAAAAAAGATCTGGCTATTTTCACAGTTTAAATCCAGTTCAAACCTTAAAGAGCCGTTCGAAAGAGCCGGTCGGTCATGAACGTCTAATCATCTCCTTCTCTCTCCAATAAAGCAGGAAGTTTTAATGTGACCTTTTCTTCCTTCTCTTGCTATCTGTTGCAGAGGTGTGACAATGGCCAGCAAGCAGAGAAACCCCCCTTATTGCTAATAATACTACTACTAATACTACTACTAATAATAATAATAATGCATTACCCCTCCTGGAACCGCCACCTTAACGTGGTGGAGGGGTATGAGCGCCCGAATGATCCTGGGAGCTCTGTTGTCGGGGGCATTGTGCCAGCAGGGTCCCATACTGAACATTACTGCTCCTGTTAAATCTATAGATCAATAGCTCTACCAGAACCCTATTGATTCTTCTGTTGCATCCAATTGGCATTACATAAAGGTCATGGTCATTAGCAGAAAGTTCCAGAGTTGTGACATTCAGCACGGCAGAAATAGAAGATGATTTAAGGGCAAATGTGCATCCTCTATATGTCAACATGGCCCACAAATGTAGCGACTGATTCTATTACGGGATTTGGATTTGCCAACGTGTCACTGCGGAGGCTCTCTGCAGCTTTGAGTCTACTCTTCGAAGGATTAATATTCTTCAATCCCACTAGCTTATAGAGAATAACTTATTGTCAGCAGGGTAGAAAAAACCCAGAGCCCGTTGTGTATTTTACTCTGGGGATGTAGAAGATGAGATGTCTGCTCTTGGGTAGATAATGTTATCCTTTGAAATCCCTCTTCTTTGTAAACTCTATACGTGTTATCTGCTACATTCAGCACTTCGGATGCATAGCTGTGTGGTGACGGTAACACACTAACCTGCTTTTTGGCGTTGGTTCAGTGTCACACACGCGAAAGCCACACATGTAATTATGCTTGCAAAAAAAAAAAGGCAAAAAAACATGATATGATGAAACAATATGACGCACGTTAATCTTGACATTGTCTGCAGCAACAAGGCATGATGAGGGACACGTTTCTGTGTTGTTTTCTGCTTTGTTACACTTAGTACAATATATACAACGTAAAAACAATACCTTCATTGTATGAACAATAAGCCACAGTTGAGCTCTGTGGTGTTCGAGTTAAATTTGCTTGTGATTCCTTTTTGACATTCTCAACATTCTGTTGTCGAGGGCGGCTAGATCCCCTTTTAATTGGTACTGTAAGTCTGGCTTATAAGTGAAGAAAGGCAGGAATGGTGGAAAAATATATACATGTTTTTTTTCAGGTTTACACTAGAAAATATAGATACTTTATTTAGAAATCTTCAGCTGCCATACGTTGTATTAAAATGCCGAAAGTGCTTAAGTTCAGTACAGTTGATATTAACAATGGCTTAAATGTAACAACAAACTCGCCCAGTCAGGCCAACCTAGCTTTAGCGAGTGTTGGCAACAAATAACCATTATACCAATCTCACAACAATAACTAGCAGCTCATAGCCAACCAACAACAAATACAGAGGGAGAGCATGAAGAAAAACATCGCACTGTTCCCAAGAGCAAAGCGAGAGCAAACGTTTGGCAGCAGTAGCTAACTGTAAAGCTAACGATCAGGACCACAACATTGCAACAATGAGGTTGTTTACGTTAGTCGACCATGTTAGGCCCCCGTGGAGGCGCTCTGTCCCACCTTCATCCCGAAAATACAAACAATCAAAATACAGCAATAAGGCGGCTTAACAGTAGGGCGTCAGGGTTAGCGCTAGTGCCCCACAGCAAGAAGGTCCCGGGTTCGAGCCCCACCTGGACGAGGCCTTTCTTTGTGGAGTTTGCATGGTTTCCCCGTGTCTGCGTAGGTTTCCTCCGCTTTCCCCTACCGCTTAAAAACATGTACAGTAGGTTCCCCTGAAAAAGAGATTCTTAATCTCAGTGGGACTTTCCTGGTTAAATAAAGGTCAATAAATAAATAAAAAAGTGCAATATGTGAAGTCCCCCCGACCCGAAACGCCATGTCACGCACACCTTTTATAAATCTATAGATTTACTATAGTAATCAATGAGTCAGGCGTCACTGCGGAAGGGGGGATGGCACACACTCTCCGCGGGTGCGTTCATGCACACACTCAGGTTGGGAAGATGCACTACTAACCATAAACTACCATCTGGTTACGATAAAGATAATGAAAACATACATTTGCAGAGCGGCGTAAATCTAAAGATCTGACACCATTTTGAAAAAAAAACACGACGCACCAAGCTTCCATCAGCAATGCTTTCAAATCGAGGTCTGATAGAAACAAATACATTCACAACTACCTTTGGACCTGTAATAATTCCGTCACCAGTGATTTTCACCTTCTGCGCTCAAAGACAAGTACATACATCTGAATACCCCAGGGACTATTCTCTGGAAAGTAAAAGGATCGACATTTTACTTTAGTGTAATTTTCGCTCCATATCAAGACAATAAATATAAATTCAGCGTGACAACAGGAGGGGATTTTGAGTAAGTTGCTTGTCTCATGTAAATGAAAATAGCTTTCCTTAGCGGCTTTTATTAGTTGTCTGTCTGGGGGAGGCTAAGAAGGAATTGGGCTGCCTCTCTAAATTATGTTTAATGTTCTGTCTGCACACGACTCGTTCGCAGTAAGATAAACAGACGCCTGTATAAAGGGGCCCCAAACACAATGTATGCGGATACACAAATCTATACTGTCTGGCTAGGAGCATCCGATTATAAAGTCTGAGCTTCACTGAGGTTGTTTTCAGTAGACGGGCATAAACAGTCAGGACAAGGGTGGACTTTCCAACAACTCAGCTAAGGCCCAGAAAGGTGAGTCTGGGATTTGCGGGAGCAGGGAAGATTTTGTTTTGCTAGTGGACCAGCAGCTCATTACCGTGTTTGGGCCAGCACACAACAATCCAGACACCTGAGAGGGGGCTTATAACAGCGCTTATGGGGCTCTGCTCTGCACCAGGCCGCGCTCTCTGTGTCCAACTGCACGTGGAGCTGTTCTGTGTTAAGTCAGGGGTTTATTTTGTTAGAAACTATCGCACTGTATCATTAGATGAGATCGTTTGGGAGGAATTTGAAGTAAAGTTCTTCGACATGCAATACATATTCAGTCTACAAGCAAGAGCACTGTCACGTTTATGAAGCCAAGGGGCACCGAGTAATTGCAGCAATTTAATCAGGAAGAGTATGTTTACCAAAGATTTGACAGACCGTCCCCCGACACCATTAAACCAGCTAACACTCAAACCAATATTGAAGATATGAAGGTAAAGGAAGTTTATTTATTTATTTTTTTCCCTCCCTCATCGCCCTTAAACGCCACGCTTCAGCTTCTTGCACTTTCATTGAGCATTTACATCCTTTCTAAATGGCCTTAATTCTTCCACTGTGAGTTGAACACTGTCCTGAGGGAAAGCGATTACGCCGGCGGCCCTGCTCTGGCACTGGTATCAAAGAGCGCTGGGCTCTCCACGCGGCAGAAACGCGGAAAACATGTTCAACCCCGCACCCAGGTCCGTGGAAAAAGTTCAAGTCTGGTACCAGTCTACTGATCGAACACTTTTTCATTCTGCAATTCGTTTTGTTACAAACAGGACACATTACTGACTGTTCACTTTACTCTCAGGTAGAGGTCGACCGTTATGGGTTTCCCTAAGGCCAATCTCGATTTTGGAGATTTTTTTTGGCCGATGCCGATATGCACAGCCGATATTTTTGGCCAATTTTTCCAAATGTCTCATCTATAATCCTGTAAAAAAATAAATACTTGGACACTCCAGTATAGTGGCTGATTTTATATTATTACTATTGATGACTCAATCATATTCTGTCCCAGATTTAATGAGCTGTTGCTAGCAGTGTTGGGGAGAATACTTTGCAATTGTATTTAGTTACAGAATACTGAATACTTGCCTTATATGTGTATTTAGTAACGTATTCCGTTTCTTTGTCCAATCAGAGTACTGTATTCTAAATACTTTCAACATAAAAAACATACTTTTTTATGTTGATTTGCATAAAAGTGTCAAATGGTAAACTTAACTTATATAGCGCTTTTCTACCTTTATCAGGCCCATTCACACACCAATGTACGCAGACACTGGAGTGTCTTCACCAAGGACACAACGACAATGTGCATTTGCTGGAGCTGGGATTCAAACCCACGACCTTCAAATCACAAGACAACCCGCTCTACCAACTGCGCCACCGTTGCCCCAATATGATTAAAAACATGCAGCTATGCTACACCGCCTGTTATGAACGTATTTGCCGCTCATTAAGACGCCCACAGGCCAGGATGATGTGGGGCTAAACCTTTCCCTAGCTATTTTAAAATTCTCGTTCTTATTGTTATGAATATGAAACTGAAATTAAATGATTAAGTACTTGAATCTGTTCCTTTGATATTTGGAAAGTGTATTCTAAATACATATTCTGAATACAAGTATTCAGTTACTACCCAACACTGGCCGTTAGCATTAGCATACTGTTGCTAGCCGCGATAGTTTGCACAGCGATCAAAATACATTTGCAGAGGTTAAAACTGTAACGATTGAACTCTCCAGGTTCTGTGCTTCAAAATGAGGTGCAACGTGTCTATATTGACTGAGGTTTATTTGCTAACCAGTTTTCATTGTGATGTTTCTCTGTCCTCTGAGGCCTAGGAAGTTGTGGGAGGACTCGTTTTAAGGCCCTCACTTAGCTCTTTCCAATACAACACGAGAAGTCTCTATCACTTTCGGTCCGGGAGATATCAGCTTTTATCGGCACTAGATCATCTGATAGCCGATTTGTCAAATCTCCAAATAGCTATCGGCCCTCTCCTCTCGCGTGAACTGGCCTTCTCCAGAGTCCTGTCGCAACATCCACTGGCTCATGTTCATCTATAAAACTACGATGGTTCTCACTCCCACCGATCTGAACCAGCTGTTAGAGCACGAAGTCCCCTCCAGGTATAACATGAGATCACCACATGATTACAAAGCTACAAGTTCCCAAAATCGAGTCCTCGTTTGGCCTTATGTCTTTTCGCTCTGCTGCGGCTAATAATTGGAATTCTGCCCAAGGACGTTTTTAATCACTCATATAAATGTTTTACTTATGAAGGATTTTAATTCCCTTTATAAACCGTAACTAGTTGTTTGCTTTGTATCCCCTGTCCATTTAAGTGCACCCTAAGCACATTGTAAACAGGAATTTGGTGTTAATGTTTTGCCTGACAAATAGTGGAAATAAATAAATAATACCCTTTCAATGACAATTTCTCGACTGCTTCTGAATATCACACTATAGCTGATCGCTTGTTCACATTTGAATGCTTGTATATTGTCCCTCAGTGGCCAGTAGGAGGTATTAAACTGGGCAAAAAAAGCGGGAGACTGTCAGAACTGACAACATAAATGGTTGCATTCAGACCAATGGATTAATACTAATGAACACGTCTTGTTTGAAGATAAATTCAAGGCTGAGTTCAGATGGAGCGCATGTCCATGTGTGGCCACTGTACTGGCTGTAAAGGCGTCATGGCCTTTGCTTTTAACTGGTATTTTTGCTTAGAACTGCAAAGAGAATCCAGCTTTTATTTTATCGTTTTTTAGATTTATATTTGGCTTTATCCATATCTCTAAACTCCAATAAAGCCTTCATTTATGCTGTGATGCCCTGGCAAAATGTTTGTTAATTAGAGATTTTAGTGAAGTGAACTTATATCCTTGATGTTTTGACTGGTCTTACAGAAGATGAAAGGCCAACTTAAATGAGAAAAACTTTTCAGAACTTCAAGAATATAATTAATATGCCAGCACAAGGCAAAGATAAACGTGGTCTCCATTAAAATTCAGTGCCTTATGCAAATGACAATTGGTGGACATTAATAACCCCCACCCACCGACCCCCGCGGCTTCTCATGAGGGGGGCTAACGGTTCACGTAACACATTCAGCATGTTCGGTTTGGTCCATTTGTGAATCGCTTCGGTTCCATTTTGGGCCATTTAATTATTAGTTTATCTGCAGCTGAAAAAATGCCTCACACGGGCACTATTAAATGACGGACTGTCCCTGAGAGTATCATTCCCCGTGGCAGTGATTATACAAATATAAAGACTTTAAAATGCGAGTACGCTACATTTTAGGGTTAAAACAACGGGCTCGATACACTGGATTGATAAACTATCTTTGCGTTTGGTCCTCAGCTTGACTTCGTACCGACAGGGTCTTGAGGCCCTCTGTGCGCCTCATCAGCATGGGCGGGGCTCCCAGGGCAATGAGCAATGGGTAAAATCAGTTTAAAACCATGCATTAAAACCATCAGAATAAAACACACTAAAAACGCATGAAACGGTCCCCTCGTGCCCATGACACGCTCCCAACTGCAGTGTCAATTTAGTGTACCGTTACACTCCTGCTTCTGTGTTAAACAGCCCGAAACCGAATTGAACCAATAAGCAATGTCCGGAGCATCATCTGGGAGTGGGCTACAGGAATTAGCATTTCCCGTGATTATTACTGTATTCATAGTGATTAGGTCTTTCAGAACAAAAAAAAGAAATAAGAGCGTGTCCACAGGCTTCTTAAAAATAATTCAGTATAACAGCGCGTTTTCAATTAGGAACAAATAGACTTTATTAATCTACGGAGAGAAATTTGTCTCTGCATTTGACCCATCCTCAATGCCGCTGGGGCGACCTGTAGGAGCAGTGGGCAGTCAGCGTGGGGCGGCGCTCGGGGACCCATCTCCAGACGTGGAACCAGGTCAGAATCACTTATGAACAGTCATAAGAGTACAAATGATTTAAAGTGTGCCTCGATTGAGGAGAGGTCTCTGTTTCACACCTGCCCCCTGCTGGCCAGCCCTCACACCTGCGCAAGTAAACTGAGCAAGGGGCTGTCCACTGTATTTTGTGTTGTTTTGTAATTCTGTCTTGGTGTTAGTCTGTCAAATGTGTTGTAACTGTTGAAATTGTTACGTATTGTTTGTTTGTCTTTTGAATCATTAAAAAAACAATGATTAAAAAAACTACAAAATAATTTCCCCCAATTATGCTATTGTTGTTATTGTTTAGTGTAATAATCGAAATTGTAATTTAATTTTGATTTGAATCCAATTGAATTGCACAGCCCTAGATTAACCTATCGTACACGGGTTTTTTTTAGTGCACGGGGAAACCAGATACCCAGGGAGAAAATGCAAACTCCACGCAGAAAGAACCCCATGGGAATCGAACCTGGGACCCTTTGTTAAGTTATACATATAAAGTTATACGTATAGATCAGATCAGATTTATCGCCAAAGAAGTGACGAACCTGAACCACGTTATTGCCGTTTTCAGGTCGGGCACTGATCGCCGGTTTTCTCTCTTCTACAACCTTGACTGTGCTGTTTCACGTTGTATTCTCAGTGGTTGGTGGAAAGTGCATTCACGCGGGCATGAACGGCGTCTGCTCTGTCAGAACAATCCGGATCCATTGTGAAACGTGCTAATAGCAGGGGTGCGGTTACAGAGGTGGGCTGTTTAAACAAATGTGTCTCTTTAAAACACACTTAGGCCTAGGGAACAGAATTGCTTGTGGCCACCCTACTGTTTTTCCAATATGAGGCGCACAGGGAGACCCGCACTGAAGCCTTTGAATTAAATCAATTGTATGCTTTGTGCACAGTGCAGTGGCCTTTTCACTGGATTACTCCCATAGACGCTAATGAAGAATACATAATCATGGCTTTTTATGGGGCGCATTACAAACGAAGAGTGTTTATACCATTGTATTTAGACTCGTGTGCGCGCCTGCTAAGTCAGCCTGAATACACAGCGGACAAAAGGAGGCAGCAACACGATCAAAGACAATATGAAAACGGGCTTTTTTCACAGTAAACATGGCGGATTATCCCGGGTTTAAGATGAAGTGAATGGGTGAAATCGCACCCTCGAAATATGATTACCGCCCGACCAGCTTCTATTTGAGATTTCGTTCACAGATTTTAATTAGAACCGTCAACAGCGTGCGAGCTGCGTGTGATAAATTGGGTCATTCCCGTGAAGAAAGCCTCGGCGCTCACGGCGGATTCACCCGGAGGACGCGTACGCACAGCTGCTACGGAAAATCAGGAACAATCAGTGATGCCAAGAAATGAGAATGGACTGTTTAGATTGTGGGCACAAAGGCATCATTTAGTTCAATATTTTGTTATCTGCCAATACGGGGGGAAAAGTTTTATCTCAAAGCATTAACATTCTTGTGACCCCCCCCCCCCCCCCCCCCCCCCCGACTAGCACAATGCTTCCTTTGTGTTTTCTCCTATTTTGACCTTTGGTTAAAGAAAATAGTCACTGTTTAAAGCCAAATACCGGCTTCCAGATGACTTCTAATGCCTCCGCTTCCTTCAATAATAGGGAGCCTTTCAAAGCCGCCCGGAGCAGTGATGTGAACAAATCGGCTCTGGCTGCACATGTTTTTCTAAGGAAAGCAGTCGAGTTTTCCTTCATAGTTTGGGGGTGGTGGTGAGGGGGGGGGGTTCACATTCAGTTGCACAGTCTATTTGAGTTAGAAGTCCAGGGCTAAGGGCATTCATGCACAGCCTCTTTACAATGGTGCCCATGACTCTCTCCTATTGAAATGTATTCACGGTGGCCAAGACTGCAGTCGTGGTTTCTCGTGGACCCATTGCCTTCTCTTATGTCTTAGTGGAAGCTTTGTCTATGAGGCAATGTTTCTTAAACCCTTTTAGCATAATTACCGCAGGATGAAATATTTTACCTTTCCAAGTATCACCAGGGTCAAGATCCATTCAGGACTAAACCAAGTCGATAATAGCTAAAGTATGTCTAACGCGGGAATCAAGCATGTCTAAAGGCGAGACACTGCAGGTGAATAGGACAACGTTTTAACGCAGTACTAAGTAAGATAAGAGATAAGATAAGATAATCCTTTATTGATCTCACATCGGAGAAATTCACTTGCTGCATTCGGCATTCAGTAAGATCACTCAGGGTGTGCAAAATAGTTGTGCAAACAGTTAAATAGTAAAAAAAAAAGGTGTCTTACGTACAATAAGTAAAAGCAAAAATCTTAAGGGGCGGAATTATAGCAATAAGGGAATAAGAATAAATAAAAATAGAATAAAAATTAGAACAGACTATAAAAAGTAGAATGTCGAGGTGAAAAGTTTACAGTCCTAGTGCAGGTTGTCAATAAGTGACACTGGTACAGGGAATAAAGTAGCGCTGATACAGAGATGATAGTTTTGCAAAGGTGTGTGTGTGGGGGGGGGGTCTTGTTGTACAGTCTGACAGCAGTGGGGATGAAGGCCTTGCGGTAGTGCTCCGTCTTGCACTGAGGATGTCTCAGTCTTCCACTGAAAGAGCTGCTCAGCTCCTCTACAGTCCCGTGCAGTGGGTGGGAGGTGTTGTCCATGATAGAGGTGAGCTTGGCTAATACCCTCCTGTCCCTCACCTCCTTCACAGAGTCCAGGGGGCAGCCCAGGACGGAGCTGATGGAGAGCAGAGGCCACCACAGAGTCAGAGAACTGCTCACTCCGAAGGACCTCAGTCTCCTCAGAAGGTGAAGGCGACTTTGGCCCTTCTTGTACAGGGCGTTGGTGTTGTGGGACCAGTCCAGTTTATTGTTGAGGTGAACGTACTTGAAGCTGTCCACCTCCTCGATGTCCTTGAGTAACTTGTTTACCTTAATACATCCTTTTCGTAGTCCCTCTTGGGGTAATACAAGTATTAATGGGATGGTTGGGGGGTCTTTCATCTCCCCCTGGCGTCTCTGGCCAGAAAATCACATTTGCAACTTTCCCTGCACCGGGTCGGAGCCCCCAAAACACACTAATAGAATCACGAAGAAGCTAACAGCCTAACAGGCAAAGCTAACTGCGGGCTAGCGCCACTTTAGCAGTATTTACAGCAATGTTTGAGTGAAAAAAATGATCTCCATTGTGTAGTTGGATGTGCAATATCCCTCTCTCCCTTTGTCACGGACAATTAATGAGTAAAAAAACACAACATGTTACGACACCTGCAGTGGCGCTTATGGGCTCTAGGGGCATGAGTTACTAATGTCTGCTTTAAATACCATTATTTAGATTGTGTCTGCAAGGTTTTGGATCTTCTTTCATTTTAAAATAGGTTGGTAATTAGTGGAAAAATCTGTAAAAATTACTTTTTTTATTTTGTGTTAAAAAACAATAAATCAGGCTTCCTCTGTAAAAACTATTGTTCAGTCCAAGGCTGGAAAATCTGAAGTCTGTAGGTGCTACTTGCGTGGAGAAATTGTCGCACCAATGTGAGAAAAATGCATTTTGAGAAAATGGCCTTTGAAGTGACAAGATCCCAAATAAATCTATGGAGAACATTGAATCAGTGCAACAATTAAACATGCTATTGTGAAGATTATTGTGTAGAAAGTAGGAATTCGGTTATCTCTGATAAAAATGAATCAATAGATACAGATGGATAGATAAGTAGGTGAGTACCAGCACCAATAGACATGCATGTATGTATTCATGTATTCAAAGAGTAATAAAGTGTCAAAACAAAACAACATACGGAAGTGTACATACATTAGTCTAAATCCAGTGGGTTAACAAATACCCACAGTGCACGTGGATAAGATAATTCTCCATTTTGCAAAAGCCATAATCAGACTCTCCGGTTTCATCTTCGTGGCACAGCGTAATGTGTGTGTAAACATTTCCCTGAGACAGCTGCTCCTGAATAAACATTGTTTACTTCCTAATAGAGCTGGGAGACCACCGAGGGCTCGAACTCTAAAGACGGTGCACGTGCCGTCTCACAAACACAACCCCCACGAACAGGTATCAGATTAATTAGCCGTCATCAACACACTATGGATTCTGGTTGATCCCCGTCACTCGTGCCACGTCGACTCGAGTACCTATATATGGCGACGTGCTCTTGTACCTTTAGCGTCATGAGTATGCCAGTTTTGAGAAATGCAAAATTTGTGGTCACACTTTGTAACCCACACACCAATAACCTGGCTTGTGTGTGTGTGTGTGTGTGGGGGGGGGGGGGGGGGGTTCTTGGTTCTCCTGCAGGAACAGATGGCCTCAACTCTGGAGGGATGATCCCACGGAGATGGAGGTCAGGAACCAGCGAGGGGGGAGGGGCGCGTGGGCGAACCAAAACCTGCGGAAGGCGCGATCGGAGATTATACGCCCGGTGGCAGCCCTAAAGGAGATGTGAAGAGGTCTGAGAAAGGCACTGATATTTGGGGGGGAAAGAAACAAAGAGTATCGCACAGGAGGCTGAAAGGCCCACGGGATAGAGGACAGGGCAGAGAGGGGGTCAGAGCGGGAGCGGCACGGAAATAGAGGTCTGATGGTGAGTGGTGTAGCTGCAGGATGAAGTGGACCAAGATATAGAAGAGTTCACGTGACGTCAAGACATTCTATAGGATTTAAAGGCTGAGACAGAGGATGAGGAAAGGCATGTCGATGGCTGTTTCCCAAATGTCAGGATCCTCGGCGTCTCGACCACTTCGGACGTAATTCACGTCATCACAGCGCCGCCAAGTGATGCTCCTTTCCCCCCCGTCGCCCCCTCGCAGCTCGACTCCTCCGTTTGGTTCATTTATGAAGGATACACGTGTGGATCCTCCGCCTCGGAGAGCTGAAATTACCCATGATGCACTGCAAACATGTTTTTTTTCCTTCCCTTTTCTCGCGAAACTTTATTAGTTTGTGGAAACAAATAATTGCAATCATAAAATCATTGGTAGAAGTGTTGTAAGCAAGTTAAGATGGAAAAAAGAGGTTTATATAAAGTTAATGAAAGGCCTAATAAATAGGCCTATTTATTGAGACATTAGGCCTATGGTTGTAAACGTAAGTCTGCAATTGTAGCTATGAGCAATAAACTGGACCTTCTAAATATATTTAACATTTGAATTGAATTTCTTACAAATCCTTGCAGAAATGTTATTATTTTATTCAGGCCAAAATGTTCAGTAAGACATCCAACCAAAACAGCTTTTATAAAACAGTAATTTTAGTAAGCATAGATTGACATTTTATTTTATGATTTGACCCGTGTCATGACGCAGCTGCTCGCTCTGAAGGCTGTTCCAATTGTGCTCAAATTCGGCGGTGAGAGGACACTCAGCTCCGCTTTGGAGGAGCCCAAGGACGTCAACGAAATGGACAAACGGAGGAAGGATCCTGGCAATTGAGAAACAGCCACTGTTTATGTATTGTTTATGGTTACTATCCCTGCAAATCATACCCAAAATTGAGCAGTGTTTTTACTAGAGTAAATTAATTTAACCTCTTACCAAGAGCATTTACTACAGTTCGGCTTTACCCAAATCAAAACGCTTCTTGTCTGGAGAGCAACAGTGTAACGCCTCATTTGAATGCTAAGAACTACAAATGTCATTGTAACATTTTGTCAGATTGTCGCCGCGTTTAAAAAAAAAAATGTTGTCATGTTTTTGTCTCTTTTTGTAGATTTTTCAGTTTTTTATTTTTCATATTTTTTTATTGTTTTTGTGGATTATTTTTGTTTAATCGTTTAAATTTTTTTGTTCATATTTATTTTGTTTATTTTTCATAGTTTTTTGTTGATTTTTCATAGTTTTTTATTTGTCATATATATATATTTTTTTTCATTGTTTTTTATTTTTCATAGTTTTTTGTTGATTTTTAATAGTTTTTTTTATTTTTCCTTGTTTTTTGTAGATTTTCTTAGTTTTTTACGTTTCATTGTTTTTTTGTTGATTTTTCATAGTTTTTTTTTATTTTTCCTTGTTTTTTGTTGATTTTACTTTGTTTTTTTTATTGTTTTTTTTATTTTTCATTGTATTTTGATGATTTTTCATAGTTTTTCTGTGTTTTTTTTTAAATATTTTTGCCACATTTCTGTCATGTATTTGTCATATTTTTGTTGTGTTTCTGTTACATTGTTGTTTGCGTTTTCATCCTCTTTTTCAGCGCTATTTTGATGCTTTCTTTTAAGCTTTTAGATTTGGAAAAAGCCAAGCGGGAGCAAATGTGCTCGGCTCAGGTGAGGGGTTAAGATGTTAAGAATTTGAACATGCTAAGAACTATAAGAGCTTGAACATGTACTAAAGAAAATAAAAACTTTTTCTCTTACAGTTGTGTCTACCCCAAACTAAAACAAACCCTTTATTTCTTCAATAAACAGGCCTGGTTGAATATGGAGATTAACCACGGAGGCCGGTTTGTTTGATATGAAAGACATAAAACACCAGAGAGGAGAAGAGAGAGAGAGATGGCGGTCAGACAGATAATTACTACAGAAGAAGGGCAGTGATTGCAGTGGTGAAAGGTCAAGCCTGAAACGCCGCAAGGGACAATTGACGTGTGTGTGATTTAAGGCCGAGATAAAAGAATTATTCAGATGACAACAAGGCTTAAGCGTCAGATCATGAACAGGATGCCGACCAAAGGAGGCCAAAGATCAATCCCATGAGTCTGGGGCTGAACAATAAAGCCTTTCAGAATCAACAACAAGATGTGGTATACATTACAGCCGTTCAGACACAGAGTTGCGACTAGCTGACCTCCTCCCTTGCAACTAGACACATTTTCTTCTTTCTTTCTTTTCTTCTTTCTTTAATCCTCCATATATTCCCCTGCATTCTGTTATTTAAACACTGTCATGTTAAGTGCGGCAAAGTTTGAAAGGTAGGACATTGCACAGGATGTAAACAGGACTTATGTGATGGCCTGGAACCTCTTTTTCTCATTCATACTTATTTTATTACTACTTTTTTATTTATAACGTTTCAGAAGACGCTGCTTAAAAACCTGACCCCCTGGCAGCAGGCATCTACGGTCTCCCGAGACCGTGGGGCCAAAGATAATGTTCCCTTGTTCAAAAAACACACCTGGAGGGATATTCATTCACGCGGGTTTGAGGAATCCTGTTATCTTTGGTCACTTCTCCTTCTCCTGCTGAAGTGCTCCAGTCTGTGTTTCCATCACCAGACCGTGACCACCACTGCGCTCAAAGTGTGTTCACCACAGGGCCGTCGAGCAGTGCATGTGGTTTGCAGACTCTGAAAGCTCGTGGCAGACCCCAGTGATCTCAGTCTGAATTGTCACAATAAACTTTCACAGCAAAGGAAACGTCTGTGTGGGCCATAGGGGTGCGACAACATACCGATTTTCCGATATATCCCGATATATCCCGATATTTCAGCGGGACGATATCATACTGCTTATTCTGATATCGATACTTTTGATGATGTCAGGCATATTAATTACCGACATCATGCATATTAATGAGGCTGCAGTGCTACACAGTTTTCACAGTCAATAGAGGCCAATAATGATCAGTAGAAGGCATTACTACAACTGTAGGCACTTTGACCAAACACTGTCACATATATATTACTTTAAATGTTATATTTTTTATAATTATATAAACTGATTAATTTGTGGTTAATTTATTCCTTCTGAAACAGGACTGTGGTTTCTTGTTTATTTGTTTAAATGTAAATGAAGTGATGGCCCTGACAGATCAATGATCCATTTTCAGCGGCTCAGGGATCATGTATTCACCTTTTTATTTAAGAAAAAGGGGAACAAAGCACATGAAAACAAATGTAAAGGATGAATAATATGTAGTATGTTAAAAAAGGTTAACTATCGCAGGTTTCTTAAAAAATATATCGTTTGTTATTTTTATGCGATATATCGCTTATCTCAGTATCAGTGTATCGTAAGGTTATCGTTATCGTGAGCCATGTATCGCGTATCGAATCATGAGGTACCAAATGGTCCCTAATGGACCATTTGTTCATTTAGCCTTTTTCTCTAATACATTTAGGTCTGGCAACACTCGATATAGACGTAATACTTGCAGTAGCTGCTATGTCTTAGTTGTAGTTCAAACGAAGCTCCGTAACAGTGGGCAATACCGTCGCAAGGGCTGTGCGAACTGAGCAGCCGCACAGGGCCTCGCACCACTAGAGCTGCTACTACTGCTGGTTTTTGTTTTGTTTTTTCTCCCAGACTCATTGTGCAGAAAGCATTGGTTAAAATAATTCACGAGCTAAATCACCCCACTCATGTTGCCTGTATTTACTGTATATAGAGCCTAGAAAAACATTCACAAGAGCTTACCTTTGATACTTGCCAGAGCTCCGCCGTCAGACACCTGCTCCAAGCCCTGCATGCTGAGTGCGTGTGTGTGTGCGTGTGTGTGTGTGTGTGTGTGCACTCCGATGCTGCACTGGAGGCGGACCTTAATAATATGTCTATGAGACAGACGCGAAGATACGGGGCTGAGCAACATCGATTTAAAACGTCTTTTTACCAATATATTTATGTCTGCATTTAAGCTAGTATTAATATCGTGCTATCAAAGCATTAAAAAGTGTAAAAGAGAAAAGCTAATGAAGTTACAGAGGTGAACCGGAAATATAGCGCCGTTGTCATGGCAACGTTAGACAGGTCAACCTGGAGACTCTGGGGAAAGTTTTGATTCATGCTTTTGGTGCAAAGTTTAGACGGAGGAGGTTGTTTCAGAGCAAACGCATTAAAAGGAGAAACGAAACTGCTGTTTTATGAGGACAGCTGAACCCCACCGACCTGACGCTGAAGTCGTTCGTCGTAGCGTGCGCCGTGCGGTAAGAAATAGCTTTTCTTGCTAACGCAAAGCTCATAAAGAAACCTGAGAGTTAGCGCTCGCATCACGGATGAATACAAGGCTTGTTGTCATCATTCATCGTTCATTAGCCATCCATCATTTCCGCAAAAAAAAAAAAGAATTACTGACATTGCTGATCCCGTGCGAATGCACTTAAAAAATGCCTGATGTCCTAGGGTAATTTCAGTTTTACCGATGTCCCCAGGTAATTCAAATCCCGTGCGAATAGGGCTCTGGTCCTGGGGGGATAAAAGTCTGGTGGAGCCTCTGGTAATGAAGACAAGTGTCAGAGCAGGGCCTCACATTTCAAGTTCGCACAGGGCCTCGCACCCGCCCTGCGACGGTCCTGACAGTGGGCATCAATTGTTCTTACAAAAAATAAAAGCAAAACATTGAAAAATATAAACTAGGGCTGCATCTAAAAAGTGATACAGTAGCTCCTTTCTCTTTCTCCTTAACCTTTAAAGCCGACATCATGAGGTCGACCTTGAGGAACTTTTTGCAGTTAGGAACAGGAGCTGCTCCTTCTGCCCGTCAGGACCATCTGAACCTTCCCCAACCCAGCGGATGAACATCGTGCAATATGCGCTACATATCCTCCTGCAACGAATTGAACAACAGTTACCAAACGGACAAACTGCACAAATGTCAGAATGTGTTTCAAACATGAACCACTGCGACATGAAACTACTGCACACTGATGGATAAACCGTTTAATTCTCAACTCTGCTGCTACAGCTCTGTCACAGAAATAACATGCGTTGGCCAAATATTGTACCAAATCCTGTCCTTTAAATCACTCCAGACAACTCCATTAGCGTCTGTTCTTTCACAGCGGAAGTCATGTGCAGCTTAAGTTTGGTTCTTGTAAAATGTAAACAAAAGAGAGTAACGTTGCCATATAAGTTTATAGATTTCGATAACAAGACATTCAGATGCTGCTGTTGCTCTGACACATGTATTTAGGACATAGCTCATATTTTCCCTGAATGAAATGTCACATCGATCCTCATATTTCAAATTATAAAACACAATGAGGTGCCCAAATTATAAATAATATTTAAAACCTCAATTATGGATACGTCCACTTTAAAACATAATTATGTTCCACTGTCTCTGTTTTCCTTTTTGTTTTCCTCTTCTCAGACTTTTGCAAAGCAGCACCACAGTAAAGATTGACAGTCAGCCCAGACACCCCATACATAAACCACAGTTGACACTCCGATGCCCACAATGCACTGGGGCCAGCCTCCATTCGATTTCCTGATTATGCATGAGCTGAAATTTGAGGATGTTTGCGGCTGTGGACGGATTTTCGACTCCGGTCGGAGAGGAAAACAAACAAACAACAGCGGCAGCAGCAGCAGCGGAGCCGGGCCGGGATAAGGATGACTCCGAGGGTATTCTTTCACAGACGCTTTAACATGTGCAAGTGCAGAGCGGAAACAGGGCCGGACTGGGAACTGGACTGACTGGACTGAATCACAATGACATGGTGCTTCATGTATATCCAATCCATTTAAATTAAGTGGATTGGATATACTATACTATTAAACAACAATAACTTGTCTTGTGCTGCAAAACAATATAGCTACTTAGCTACGGCACTATAAGCACATAAAACCATTAAATATGTGTTAATAATAATTGTGAAGAGCTTGTCTGTGAAAAGCGCTATATAAAATAAAGAATATATATATACACAGTCCTGCTCCAAGATTTACATACCCTGGCAGAATTTCCCCATAGACCATCATTGGCCTTGTTGACAAAAAGTGCACCATACATACTGTGAAATATGGAGGGGGGTCGCGATGCCAGTGGCTCCAGTGTCCGTCTCAGTATCATTGAACCACTGTGGGGAGAACTCAAACGTGCAGTTCATGCAAGACAGCCCAGAAACTAACAGGAACTGGGGGCTTTTTTGCCAGGAAGAATGGGCCGCTTTACCGTCAGAAAAAATAAACAGTATTAAAAACGGGCTTATGTAAACCTTTTGTTCAGGGTCATTTTGGTACTTTCATTCTTCATTATGATTTAAAAATAGCAAACACAGTTAAATGGTCACACTTATACTGTATGGCTCCTTTCTACCTGCTTTTGGCACTCAAAGCGCTTTACATCAAGGAACCAGTCACCCATTCACTCGTAATGTATGTAATGAAAAATGCCTTGGAACACCGCTCAAACTGGTAAGTACAAGTTGTAAACTCTGAAACCTGAAGACTGAGTTCGTATACGAGATGAAGACAGTAATGGCGGCCCCCGGTGGAGGAGCGCCGCTAATGGGAAAACTGTAACAAAACCACCGCACCAGTGACATGAACGTTACCTTTGGTCACAGCTCAACATTAAGTCGGATGTTGTTTTAATGATATCTGGTTTGGAGAAACTTACATACAACGTTAGCGTCGTATGAGCTAACCGTTGTAGCATTAGTCGTTTTGTTTACATTAGGGTGACCAGATTGTCCAACTAAAAAACTGGGACGATGTTCGGGAATAGGACGCAGGGGTTCCAAATCTAAAATGTCTTTACCCAGGATAAATGGTAAAACTGTCAATGACTTGTGACATGCACCAATCCTCACCCTGAATTGAGATGTTTGAGTTGGTTTACACTCGGTAATTGATATTCCCACGGGCCAAAGACATTCATTTGCAAGTGAAGTATGCCATATCGGGGACTACATTGGCCATAATCGGGACAACTGGGACAGATTACGAGTAAAACTGGGACAAATCAATGGTTTTGGAGAAATCTATTGGGACGTGGGACAAAGGACTAAAAACTGGGACTGTCCCGGCTAAACTGGGACATCTGGTCACGCTAGTTTACATACGAGTTTGATCACCTGGAACGCTCTAAGGTCGTAAGTCGTAATTTTCAAGTGAAAATTCTGCCAGGGTATGTAAACGTTTGTATATAGCTTTGTATTTAAAAAAAAAAAAAAAAAAAAACGTCCCTTGAAACCATCTAGTACAGCGTTGATTGATATTTTCGTTTTTTCCCCCCCACTTGACAGAAAGGTTTTAACCACTAAATCTCACTTCATGCCGTCTTTTTCTTCTCTTTACTCTTTCCTGCTTGTTATGCACCACCAACATTCCCATACCCGCTCTTTTATCCTCTCATCCATCAGTTCTCCCTCGCTTTCTCGTGATTGCAGAGGTTTTTAGGCATGCAACGCCGTAGTCCCCACAAAGCAATGAGCACAGGGAGGTGAGGATAGTGTCAGGGTTGCCAAATGCGCTCTTCCTTGTTCACCCACCGCCATGCAGGCTCTTTTTATTATTATTTCAGCTCCCCTCTCGTGTCACCCCCCCCCCCCCCCCACATCCCATCCTCCTCGGCCTCACCCCCAACCTCTAATCATGGCCCAGGGGCGCCGCGAGCGGATGACCCAGGTTAACACTCCCCGGAGGAGGGACAGGCGCTGTTGTAAATGAGGCGGTGGCGAAGACGGGAGCGGGTTCGGCGGGAGATAAAGCGCGATGAGGTGATAAGCCGGACGTGTGGCAAAGAGCGCCTTTAAAGAGACTGACACATGAGCGGAGGAGAGGCCGAGGATGGCGAATTCGGCCGCAACGTGCAAAGGCGTGCTACATGCGAGTGCGCTCATCGGTCACACTTTGGCATTTCACCCCTGACTTGGCCCTAGTTATTATTCTGATCATTACAGAGGGCTGTGTCAGGCGCGAGGCTGTTATCGCGGCTTGCTTTTGATGACTGCGGACAAGTAGGAATGGTGTTTGATAAAACAGAGACATGTAAGTCAGTTTGAGTTCGATATCATTTCAAAACAATATATCTTTATTCTTTTAAGTTCGTTATTCAGAAAATAAAAACAATGGATGAATTTGAGGCGATGGAATCTCGATGCTCATTGAGTTGCCTTGAGTACGAAATGCGTGGTGTACAGAAACTCACTGCTTGTTAGCAAATGCCTCCTTGCCAATGAAAAAAAGTTACTAGTGCATATGCTGCATTAATGTGGACTGGGGTGCTGTTTTTCTCCGAGATGTGACATCATTGCACCCAGTTGGTTTGTGTTCATGTGCTAGTCATGCACTAACCCTTAATAAATCCTTTCCGTAGTCCCTCTGGGGGTAATACAAGTGTTAATGGGATGATTGGGGGGGTCTTTCATCTCCCCCTGGTGTCTCTGGCCAGAAAACCACAATTGCAACTTGCCTGCCACCAGGTCGGAGCCACCAATACACACTAATAAAATCACGGAGAAGAAGCTAACTGGCTAACGGGTAAAGCTAACTGTGGGCTAGCGCCACTTAAACAGTATTTACAGCCAAGTTTGAGAGACAAAATGATCTCCATTGTGTAACTGGATGAACAACATCCCTCTGTCCCTTTGTCTTTTCTGTCAGCGTAGTATTTACTCTCACGGACAGTTAATGAGTAAAAAAACACAACATGCTACGACCCCTGCAGTGGCGCTTATGGGCTCTAGGGGCACGAGTTACTTAGTACTGCAAAGAGACTGCAGTTACACGTAAGACCTGAGGTGGCAGTAGCGAGTAAAAAGTGACAACTTCTATATACCGTAAATCCTCTAATACTGGCCTGTATTCCATTAGCGGCCGGGTTTCTAACAGTGGCCGCTGCTGGCGGAGACAATTAAAAGCCGGTCTCTAATTTAGGCCGGGGCTATTATTAGAAACTGGGGTTGGGTGATAATTTAACTCTACAGGAATTTGTCTCATACTAGTGTAAATGATAACTCACGTGCAGGAAGTAAACAAACGAGAACCCGGGCCGTGAGAGGGACTGCTGCGATCCAAGCGTAACTTGGCATGTTAATTTATAAATGAACCTAATATTTTAGGTTCAAATGGACACAAATCTATTTTTCCTTCATGTTGCTGGTAGTCTGCTTTGCACAAATAGAAATAAAGGCTCGTCTCTAATTTTGGCCTGGTTCCAATAAAGGCCTGGTCCTCCATGCGCTTGAGTAAATAAAGGCCCCCGGCCTATATTAGAGCATTTATTTAGTATTTCCTTTAAAAATATATTGTGTACTTCTTTCTTTTTTTTCTGCTGACTTTGATTTCACTCGCAATTTTGTTACTCCGAGGATGACGACAGCTCACACTAAACAAAACCAAAAAAGTAGCAGTGTTTAACTAAAAAGCTCGCATTAGACAATAAAAGAGCAAATCAGCTGATTTCCACAGTCATGTGCGGAAGCTCGGAAAACTCCAGACCGGAGTTTTCCAGTCGTTTTCCCAGTTGAGCGAGCGTTCTCGTGCATTTCCCAACAGTTCCTACAGAGGACCACATGAACGCGGCAATAGACACAGACACAGCCGTCTATGCAAATGCCCATGTATGGTCATGTTCGAAGCAGCCAGAGGGGGAAAATAAAGCAGAGGAAAAAATATATATATATATTTTTCCCATTTCTCCACTATTACTTTAACAAATGTTGAATTAGGACTATATTTTTCTACTAAATAAGGATGCTGATGACAATGCTAACCAGGAATCTACGTTAGCTTCATGCTACATACGCTAATGTTAGCGAAGCGATGCTAACGAGTGCTGTTTTTCGCTTCTACTGAACAATTTGCTGTGAAAAAAAACATCTGTATGGACCCGATGTTGGCTTGACTTTATTGGTGTGTGATAAATAAGTTCAAAGTCCACCAGAAAACAGCAAATTGTGACAAATTGGTTTCCATCCTCCGTCTATATGGGGGTTTAAAATGAAGATATGCCTTTTTCATGTAGACGTCTTCGTCCTTCTGTGGACCCACCACCTTCAGGAGGAGCCATAGGGGCTGGTGCAATGTGATTTGGGCAGCTCCAACAGCGGCCCCCACGACCCGGCAACGGACAAGTGGGAGAAAATGGATGGATGGAAATTTAAACTTCTGCTGTAGATTGCTGAGATTTTATGTTTTCTACTAAATGAAGATGCTGATGACAATGCTAACCAGGAATCTACGTTAGCTTCATGCTACATATGCTAATGTTAGCGAAGCGATGCTAACGAGTGCTGTTTTTCGCTTCTACTGAACAATTTGCTGTGAAAAAAACCATCCGTATGGACCCAATTTTGGCTTGACTTTATTATTATTCCCATCAGAGGTTTTCCATCCTCCACGCCCCCTCGTGTGACGCGTTTCCGTCTATACGGGGGTTTAAAATGAAGATATGCCTTTTTCATGTAGACGTCTTCGTCCTCTGGTGAGATCCTTTTGCACAATTGCTCCCTATTTCTGAGCGTTCATTTTGTAAAATGCCGTAATTCTGAGAAAATCGGATCAAACATCTGACTAACGCACACAAATAGTAAGAAATGAAAGCAATTTTGTAAGGACTGCACCTTAGTCATACCACTTTCAACCCTCGCACATTTTAATTTCTCAATGCATTTGCACGATGCGACCACTTCAACCCCATGGTTCACCCTTTAGTGCCGTCTTGGTAGAAAACAGCCTTTTGTCGCCCACAGAATCCACGTTCCTCCCTTTCCATTACCAGGCCCTTGTAGTCCTGGCGGCTGTGTTATATCTGGTGCCGTTTCAGGTCAGATATCTGCCGGCGTGTGCAGCTCGCTCAAAGTTTATTCAACAGGATGGCTATTCACGCCCCCGGGCCGCGCGGCCTGCTTTTCCCGTGGTCCACTCCCGAAGAGCACACAAACGGGCTCCGGTGGCCTACTTGTCGCCAATCGGAGGAGCCCGTGATTGTGCCAAAACGAGTGCATCAAGCGGCCTCGGCGACGCTGGGTTGGAAATGCACGTCTAATCCAAATGCGTCGAGTGCGTGGGGATGGACGGAGTGAGCATCTGCGCTTTCATAATCGCGGGCATATCACGAAAGCCCCGAGGCGGTAACAGGCAGCGCTGCCAAAGAGCACAATCCCAAACTCCTAATTGCGCTCGTTTTCAGCCAGAGACGGAGGAGAATGGGATTGTTTTGGACACAGCTGGGCAAGTAGCGGCGAGAGGTAGGTGAAGATGGAGACAGTTTGATATCGCAGGGGGAACAAGGTCAGACTTGGAGGAGAAAGTCAGTTTGAAATTTGCTTAAAAACTGTTAAAAGGCTTAATGGAGCTTGCAACAAAAAAAATGGTGGGACTTTATCGGCCTGCCACTAAGCAACGTTCTGGGTTTATTCTAGTCTGGTAGTATTCAGTCTTAAGGCGAGAGGCTGCAGGTGAATAGGGACAAAAAATAAATACATTTAGTGATATCAAATTTAAACTTCGTGAGGCCGTCCTCCCGTGGACCCACCACCTGCAGGAGGAGCCATAGGGGCTGGTGCAATGTGATTTGGGCAGCTCCAACAGCTGCCCCCACGACCCGGCAACGGACAAGTGGAAGAAAATGGATGGATGGAAATTTAAACTTCTGCTGTAGATTGCTGAGATTTTATGTTTTTTACGTTTTATGCTTAAAAATGGTCAAAATTGCCTATATTTTCAGCGACGAAATCTAAATAATGGATAGCCCCAGGTTTTAATATAATGTAGAATTTTGTTTGTATATTAGTTACTACGATTTTTTCAGTGGGGATTTTGGATCTTCTTTAGTTTTTGAATAAGCTTTTCATAAGGGAAACAATCAGTAAAATGGCCTTGTTTTTTTTGGGTTCAAAGCTCAATAATCTGGCTACATGGAAAAAAAAAAAATCCATCGGAAAAACCTTCAAACTATTGTTAAGTCCAGGACTGGAAAGTACGGAGTCTGTAGGCGCGACGGTGGCACAGTTGGTAGAGCGGGTCGTCTCGTAATCGAAAGGTCCTGTCTTTGGGCAAGACACTTCACCCTACTTGCCTCCAGTGTCCGCGCACATTGGGTTTGTGAAGGAGAGTGCTTTTCTACCAAGCACTTTCCTTACTGTAAAGTGCTTGGTAAAAAAGTGCAATACAAATTTAGTCCATTTACCATAGGAGCTAAAGTGGTGCGGCTGCTGCATTAGTGGAACAAAAACAACATTTTGGGAAAGGCCTTGACGTTTTTGAGGGACGCATTCTCCGGTGTTTCGCACAAGTGGCTCCTAGAAAGGGTGTCAAATATTGTAGTGGGTTTACGAAATTCACCCATGGAGTTCCGGTGGGACAGTATTTCCCGTTGAAGGTTGTGTCATTTAAACAACTACCGTCCTTGCACACCACAACATGTTAATATTTTTGAATGAATGCGCAACGGAAAACCGGCTCTTTTTTTATACCCTGACATGAAAACTAAGACGTTAAAGGTACGGAGTTTAAAAATGTTAATATTATGTATTTCCCTCCCCCTACACTGTCACTCAAAAACTTGTTACTTCAAGTCCGAATTGCCGTCATGCACGAGCTTTATATAGAAGCTGCAGTTAAGCGTAAGGCCTGAGGTGGCAGTAGTGAGTATAAAAATGACTTGCATCTAGTCCCTTTAAAGGATCTGTATCATGCTATTTCCAAAGTAAATTATAGGCATTTATATGATATATTGTACCTCTACCACTACGGAGCACACATTTTTTGGAGGTATTTTTCCAACCCGGAAGACAAAACGCTGGGATTCAGTTAACTCCGCCCCCTCTCGCCGCTCATACAACTTTAGCAGTAGTAGAAATATATATATATCACAGCAAAAAGTGAAGTTACTTACATTTGCAGTTACATGATGCAGTTATAAGGAGTTAACATGTGCAACACAGCTTCATGGCTAAATGGCTAACACACACGCTAACATGCATTTTGATCGACTCACCACTCTGATGTTTCCATTATAGGACTTGGGTTATAAAAGTTGATCCACTTTGATTCTGGCCAAGGTTCATCAAGCATCCATCAGTACAGGCACAGACAAACACTATTTTGGCTGATAGTCGCTGAATCCCGGAGGGAAATGCCAACTTCTATGGCCTCTTCTTTAGGAAGGTTGAATAAAGTCCTGTCCTCGCAGCCAAACGCGGTTTTCTCCGTGACATTATCGTGAGGTAAGAAAAAAGAACAGGTGTCCAGACTCCAGAGTAGGTTAGAAAAAGCTCCCTCTTCACAACTTTCGGTGCAACATGACATGACATCTGTTCAGACGCTCAGGGGGTGCGTTTGTTTTCCCTACAGGGGCAGCGCAGCGTCAGGCACTTCCTCTTTTTATTTATTTTTTTCTTTCTTTCTTACGACAGAAATAATGAAAAAAGCAGTTTAAAAAAGAAAATCAGGCCGTAAGGCATTAGATTACAGACGTCGAGCACTTCCGTTCCGCTGTGACGACACAACTGAACATGCCAGTGGTTTACCAGAAGAGGGCGGAGCAGCTGCTCAGAGCGCAGGATTCAGGAGGATTACTGAGAACTGCGTGAATGAAGCCAAAAACCACTCTGGGGGTGTTTTTGATAAGGAAATAGCATAACAACATGGTTAAAAGCTCAAAAAAGTCGATTTTGCATGATATAGCTCCTTTAAGGGAGAAAACTAGCGAAAAATCACCACATTGGCCACTGCATGAAAAATCTATATTATCACCTGCCGTGGCTCACTTAAATGCCAGACGCCCTTCCTGCCCAAACCAACCGTATGTCATGTCATAATTGGGACAAGCACAGTTTGTGACCTCTTTCCGAAAATTTAAACCAATTCACTTCATAGCAAAACATGTCTCAATTTTGCAAAGCCGTTTTATTACGGAACGTTGTGCAATAAAAATCTGAGTAATTTAAAAGGGACTAGATGCAAGTTGGTCATTTTATACTCACTACTGCCACCTCAGGTCTTACGCGTAACTGCAGTCTCCATATAAAGCTCCTGGATGACGGCACTTTGGACCCGGACAGGTCTGGGCTCATTCTACGCATTAGGAAATGGCTGGAACATGTAGGGGGAGGAAAATACATAATTTTAACATGTTTAAACTCCGTATAGTCCCTGCCAAAACAAATACTGAACAATCTTTGAATACAGTTTCGGCTTTAGCTTTGATTCGTCCACTGAAATGAATGAACGCATTTCCCCGGTTTGTGTGAGCTCCAGTTATGGGTAAAGTGTACAGCATGTGGAGCTGGTGACGCGTCCTACACCTTTTTTTTTTCCCGCTCAACACTTCTGATAGTGTCTGAATAGGGCTTATATCCAGAGCAGTGGGAACAATATAGTGCATTAGCCCTTTAGTGGAGAAAAATGAGTGCAAATCACATTTAGCGAAGCCCACCACTTCAGTTATATTACAGCTCATTAAAAAACCCAGCCATGTCTCTACCACCTCCATATGCAAACTAGGCCACCTTCAGAGCTTTCAAAACAGCCCGCAGCCTTTGTTAGAAAATAAATATATATAACACAGTAACAAAAACCCAAAAATCAGCCTTTATGTCTGTGACTGCCAATAAGGAGCTGTCAGCTTAAAGAATGCCGCCCCTCTGGCTACAGGAGAGGTACCGCTGACCTCTACCCGGACAGCGAGAGGCTGAAGTTCAGGGGTCGCTCTCGTCTGCCTGCTCGCACCTCATCGGGCGGGACATGTTGGGCCCCACTGCACCCGGGGGCTTTGATTTCTGTGACCCGTTATGCAGTTAAGTATATCCCCGTGTCCACACACCCTTAACCCCGCCCCGTGCCCCCCTCCTCACATCCTGTCTCGCTGCATTCCAGTTGTGGAGGAGATGCCCCCGAGCCACGGCACGTCTAACTTGATTACGTGCACCTTTTTTTTTGTGCTAGTCTTTTTGTTTTTGTCTTTTTTTTTTTTTTTTTTGCCGCTGGATCCGGTCGCCTAAAAGAATGATTATGTTACATTCGCAGCTCTTTAAGATATAAACGTCTTAAAGCGCATATTTTTTTGAGATTCCGCGAAACATTTTACGCAGCTTCAGACTCATGAACGATATTTTTTTTATCTTATTTATTTTAATATTCTTTATGCATGCCCCCATAGTCTCACAGTTAAATGTTTTATAGTTGTATCTAAATTCTGCGTTATATATGTTTTATGTCGCGCGTCTGCACCGAGAAAAAAATCCTACTTTGTGAACCTGTTCTCAAACAATGGCAATAAAAACTCCTCTGATTCTGATTCATTCGTTAGTTCGACCATTTCTGTGATGTTTATAGTTTCACCTCCTTATTGGACACGGACAGGAAGTGACATAGATAGAGGCCAACAATTTGAAACTGTTGCCGTGCCGACCATGTTATGTCAATGGGAAATGAGTGGGTCAAACTGCTAACTTTACCTCTATCTATGTCACTTCCTGTCAGCGGAAAATAACTTTTATTCCCAGCATTTCTTCATTAAAGGTGCACTATGCAACTTTTCACGTAAAAAAACAAAATTATATTAATGTGTATTTGACCTTTCAGTGACCCGGCGGATGCTCGGGTGGTTAGCAGCGCCTTTATTTACCATCCCGATGGCCTGTAGGACGCTCCAGGATCAATTGTTTTTTGGGTTTTCACTGCTGGTTGAACCGTATCCATGGTCACGTATACACTCCATTCCGAAAACCTACCAGAAACCCTAAAAAGTGTCTGCGTACATTGATGTGTATGAATGAGAGAGTGACTGGGTGACTGGTTCCCTACTGTAAAGCGATTTGGGCCTGATAAAGCGCTTTATAAGTTGAGTCCATTTTCCATTTGAAATTAAACTGATCCTGAAGCATCGTAGGAGCCACCGGGGCAAAGACGCTAAGCTAACCTCTCACACAGCCACTGGGTCACTGAAAGGTGAAATACACATTCATGTGCGCATTGTTTTACATAAAAAGTCGCATAGTGAAATATAATGCTAATTATGACTTACAACTTATTCATCTAAATAAGTTATATTTTCAAAACCCTATCATATGCACTTTAAAGGCAGCTGTACGTATCCAATGTGGTTCTACAACGCGGCTCTTGCTCCTAATGTTGAAAATTAGCAGTTTTGCTATAACACAAACAACAATGTATCTGGTTTGTCCAATGCAGTTATGATGTCCATATCAAATAAACGAATAATAATAATAATCATATCCATAGAGAAATATATCATGCAGCTTCGACTTCAGGCACTGAATTAACTTTTGTGTGTGTGTGTGTGTGTGTGTGTGTGTGTGTGTGTGTGTGTGTGCAGCACTTCACATTCAGAGCGAATACTCCATTAATCTCGCACGTTTAAAAAAACATTCCATTTTAAATGTCTATAATTGCACCTTTTCTGTGATGTCATTTCAGAGTCATGTTGTTCGGTTAATTGATTTTTTTTCTTGTAGCAGATTCACATTTGGAAATTACACTCCCACTGAATATCAAGAAATACTAAGAAAACAAAAAATCACAAAAAATCTGCTTTGATCAACGGCTGGTCTTTTTTTTTTATCTATCAAACTTGTTGTGCGTTTCAGAAAAATGAACATTATGTCTAATCTAAATAATATATGTGACATTTTGCATCTTTAGGTGCTGAGGGAGGACAAACTAAAGCGAAATCCCCATTTGACCTACTCCCACTGGGTTTGTTCCGTGAGGAAAGCGTGTCAGCAGAATGCCGTTGTTGTATGCATGTACTAAAAGAGGAATCAGCAGTTTAGTTTAGTCACCATTTCATTATTATTTACCTCTTTATATTGTATGTATCTTTTCCACCAACCACAGGCTTTACACCTTGGACAATGATCACCATAAATGGACAAAATACGTTTTTAAATAGTCGCAATGCCAGATGTGTTCATAACACACTTGAACTACAGTAAATGTTGATCTTTTGCTAAATGCTCTCCAAGGAGGTGTAAAATGTACAAATTCACCAAAATGACCCAAACATACGGCCTCTACACAAGCTAATGTTAACATAAAGGGATCATAAAAACATATTAGACACAAAAGAAAAAATGTCCCACCATTTATGCCCCATGTGACAACCAACCCCTCAGTCCATGTGACAACGAACCCCGAGTGTCCACTTTACGAACGACTCAAATAAAAGCTAACAGTCTTTTGTTTATGGCAGTAACAAAAGAAAAGCTCTCAGCACAAAAATAACCCACACATTAAAGTCCGGGGAAAGGCATAAAACACAATTCAAATGTGTCCTTTGTCTTCAGTCCAAATGGGAAAATGATTATTGGAAGAAAAGATGAATACCAATAGTAAGTAAGTAAGTAAGTAAGTGCTTTATTGTCATTGTACAATGAAATAGTGTTCAGGTGTTAGTCCTGAGCTGCTGCGGCTGAGCCGCGCTGCCACTGTGTCAACCTGACTGGCTGGCTGCCCTCTGTCACTTCTGAAATGGTGCAGCGCCTCCTGGGTTTGTCCCTGTTTCAGAGCATGGTGTCCTGCACTGGTCAGCTCCACCTCCTCCTTCCTCTTCCTCCCTCCGCTTCACAACAGTCTTTCACCATCTCTTGTTTGTCCTTTTTTGTTTCCTGTAGCTCCTCTTGTGACGCCTCCTCTGTGCTGCAGCTGTGGGGGCTCTTGGTGCCTCTTCAGTGTCTCAGAAGAAGAAATGTGTAGGTCTCAAATGGGTTTAGCTGATAAGCTAGCATTTTGTTTACCTTTAAAAAGGTGTTTTGTTCAAGACCATTTAGACTCTCAAACAAATCCACCAAACCTACACAAAAACACGGCAAAGACGTACAAAAGTATCCAGAAAAAAAATGTGGAACACAGAAACCACAAATGCAGTTCGCAGTACCAGCATACAGCGCCCTCTTGTGTGGATATAAAAAGCAATGTGACATTTAACCCCTCGTGACAAATAGCCCCTGTCTCCCCTACCCGATATAACTCAGTGAGGCCATGTAAATACAACACGTGAAAAAGATGATCTATAGTGGGAATGAACCCCACAATATCCCTGCTGCTTTTCTGGCGTCCCACGAAGAGCTCCACCAAAGCAATATCAATTGGAAAATCACTTCACCCGCAATGGTGGGGAACAGCGATTCAACAAAAACACAATAGCGTTACTTTGATGTGCGGTTTTGCCTTTGCATGCTTTGCGCCTTTATTGTGACCGCTATGGGCACAGATGCTGTATATATAGAGCCAGTACACCTCTCTGCCCTTCGCTGACACCACTTTCTGCTGCTTGAGCTAAATTCAAGCCAGAGGAAGTGCTGTGTCTCCAAAAGCTCTGCATGAGGCGATGACAGTTAGTAGCTGTTACATTCCTGTTGGAGATCCCTGTGTGGTGTTCTGGGATGATTTGTGGGAGACAGGAACACGAGTGAACCTTTTCACCGGGGCTTGGTGACTGTGTGAGAATGTGCAACAGAAAAAAAAAAGAAAACAAAAAAAAAGTGTTCAAGAGCGGTGACTCTGCGATGGAGATGGATATCCGACTGTCCGTTTAGTTTATGACAGTTTTGTTCTTCCTTAGGCAAGGCATGTTTATGTATACCGTGCATTTCGTACACAAGGCAACGCAATGCACCTAATTCATATACGCTTTCAAAACATGCTTGTGAAACAGAAAATCATGTAAAATCCAAAGCGCACCTTTAATGAAATAAGCTTAAAAAAAAAAGAAGAAGAAAAACAGAAGCAATCTTACAACCCATGTGCCTCCCTCTTCAGAAAAATCTAAATTTTCACAAAGAACACCAAAGAACCTACGGTAACACTTTGTACTAAGGTGTGCTCATGAAGTATTAATACGCATAAGTATAGTAATTGTAACCATGCTAATATAGGCTAGGAATAACATGCTTATTCATAGCTTACCCTATTCCTAACCATAACCCTTACCCTACAAAGTTCACTAATGCTTATTAATATTTCATGACCAAACCTTAATATAATGCAATACCCAACTTTCTTATTATCCTATAAAATGTGTAATATTTGCTATTATTTGATTCCTGCAGAGTTCATGTAAAAAGACAAAAAATCAGGCCAGTATCTGTAACATTTCCCCCTCGAAAACTAGATGATTTATCTCATGGGGCTGTTCCTCTTGAAATAAATAATTGTCAAATAATAGAACAAAATGTGATTACGGGTGTTTTTTGTTGGTTAAAAATACTTTAAACACATATATTAACTGTCAGCGTGCCCGGATCTCCTCACAGTTTGCACTGAATGGGAACGCTCTGTGGTTCCGGGGCTCTCAACAAAATGTCTTGTTTGTGTTATGTAAGTATTATTATTTATTATTACTACGAAACAATGAGCAGGCAGTAACACAGAGGAGCCATGGGTACAAAGCCCCCCGAGGGAGCAGGGGCAGAGTAAATGTGGTGAAGGTGTATCAGATTGTTCTGTGACAACGTGCCACATCCACACTACTACTGATGCAGAAGAGGACCAGGAGTGACGGAGGGGCTAAAGATCAGTAAAGGGCAGGAAAGAAAGAAAGAAAGAAAGAAAGAAAGAAAAATGTTCTTAACCTTCCTAGCATATTTGTAACATCCCAAATCGTCGTGTTAATAGGCACGTTTCACAGCTTTCAGGGTCACTTTCATAAAAATTCAAAAAAATTAAATAAAATGCCTGCAAGTTCATGAAACTGATACAAATGCTTTATAATAAGATGATGGCTTACACTTTGTAATGCACTTTTCTCGCCTGCGTTACTGAGTTTCTCACAGTTTCTCACAGTTTCTCCCATTACTCATTCACTCCATACTCGGTGGTGATAAGCTCATATTTGTAGCCGTAGCCACCTCTGATGCACAGTGCTTCTCCCACAAACGTCTGCCTTTATAATACACTGAAGGAAGACCAAATGAACGTTGTTCCACTACTAGAAAAAGGAAAAAATGTATAGGCCCTTAACGAGGACCACTGTACAGTCTTCCGGCGGCTGGGACCTCCTGAACCTCTCAGTACTGCAGCGCATGGAGAGGAGTAGGTCACTGCACCATGCTCCTCATTCTTTTCTCCACCAGTTCACCAACAAAGTTCACCCCCCGCCCGTCCCTGACACACTTTGTCCGGCCGGTTGCTTTCTCTGGGAGTCATGCAGTTCCCCCAGCACACTACACCGAAAAAAATTACAAATAAAAACAGCTCTTGCCAAAGCTGACTGATAAAAAAGGTTCAGCATTTCACTGCAGACATAGTGAAATGCTATGTCTGCTATGTCCTCCCCCCCCCCCCCCCCCCCCCCGTACTTCCCCTCGCCCCCTCCCTTCATACAAGCCACCACAGCAGTGCACTGGATATTTCTGTATATGGCATGATGGTCGTCTGATCGGGGAAGTCCGAGGAATACAGAGCGAAGAGAAATGGGGATAACACAGTTCCCTGGGGGACACCAACGCTGATACTACAATCTTAGAGATCATATTCCCCGGACAGACGGACTTACTGTGGCCGCCCCGTCAGGTAGTTAGCGATCCACTCAGTGACAGCAGTTTGCGCCTGAGGATCTGAGGCACGGAGGCATAGCGAGACACAAGGACTGAGAATTGAATCCGCGTCCACTGTCATCACGGTTTATTTTCCTTTTTCGTTCCTTTTGAAAGACGCCAATATACAAACTCTTCCACTGCCCAGTAAGACGAAGCTGAGCCCTGAAGTCAAATCTGTCCTGAATATTTGAACATAGTAGCTGCCTTCTTGTTGTTATCAGACAGTTTGAGTTCTCTGTGAGCTTTGTTGGGAGCTGTGCCTGATGGAAAGAAGACACATCAAAACAGCGGTTAGTCCCTTGTCTGGAGGAGGGGGGGGGGGCATCTTCTGGCCAGGTGCCATCCCACTCAGGCAAACTGATTATTTATTTTTTAAGTGTAACACTCACCTGCTAAGTCAGCATCGGCGCCGACTCGCTGTGAGGGAGCTTATTAGCGAGCAACTGCAAGGATGGGCCGAGGCAAACATTTCTGCCATTGCCGGGTGTCCCTGGGATGTTTCGGACAAAGACTGTGTGGAGTGTAAAGCTGCATTCAGACCTAATGCGGATCCTGCGGCCGGTGCGGTGATTACTGAGTGTTGTCGATGTGCAGATCACAATCGAGTCGGTGAGTCTCTCTCTCCACCTTCCTTCTTTCTCTCTCCGCTGTGACCGGCTCCAGAGAACACTATACAGCCCACTAACTTTCTGTTAGGGCGTCGGAACTTATATTTGCTGATGATTGTTTTAGGTTTTGCCTGATGAATGAACAGAAACCGACACCATGCCTGAGCGCGAAGTGCCCCCTGATCGCTGGCCACATTGGCACATTGGCATCAGAATCAGAATCAGGAGAGTTTTTATTGCCATTGTTTGAGAACAGGTTCACAAACTAGGAATTGTTCTCGGCGCGGACGTGCAACATAAAACATATAACACAGAATTTAGAAAGAATACTAAAATAAATAAGATAAAAAATAAAAAGTAAAATATGGTAAGACGGAGAACAACAGCGGGTTTATATTTACAGATGTGTAGGTGTATAAAGTGATGAAGTGATAGCAGCGGATCCAAGTGTGGACACACCAGACATACCAGGGCAGATTTCATCCGTGAGTCTGTAACTAAACTAAAACATGTGGCTTTTTCTCGTCTTCCTCGTCGTTTTCATTAAATGCATCCGTAATGTGGTCAACTGCATTAAGAAAACGCCGAAGCAAATACAGTGGCCTCGGTCGGAGCGTTTGATTTCGATGGCCGAAGCGTAATGAGCGTAAAGCAGGCGACGGCGCTGGGAGATAATTTTTTACCTGCCTACCCACAAATTAGATCGACGCCAGAGTCAGAAACCTTTCACCCGTGTATGTCCGATCCCTGTGCCGAAAGAAGGTATGACTAGTTAGGCTACCTGCAAATGGCCCTCTCCAGCACACCCACACCTCTCCACTGTGTACGCTCACATGTGCATGCAAATGTCCACACAAGTAATGGTATGGACACGCGGCATGGTAGTACAGCGGTTAGCGCTTGTGCTTCACAGCTAGAAGGTCCCGGGTTCGATTCCCACCTGGACAGGGCCTTTCTGTGTGGAGTTTGCATGTTCTCCCCATGTCTGTGTAGGTTTCCTCCGGGTACTCCGGTTTCCCCTACCACCAAAAACATGTACAATAGGCTGGGATGAATGATGTGAGTGAGTGGTAGGTGGTGGTCGGAGGGGCCGATGGCGCAGATTGGCTGCCTCGCTTCCGTCAGTCTACCCCAGGGCAGCTGTGGCTACAATAGTAGCTTACCACCACCAAGTATGGAGTGAATGAATAGTGCAATGTAAAGCGTCTTTGAGTGTCCAGAAAAGCGCTATATAAAACTGATGCATTATTATTATTATTATTATTAATTATGTCACAGTACTTGTGTGACATTATGCAGTGGAAATACACTTAATGGGAGTTCTACGATGATCAGGAAAAAAAAAAGGAAGACACCCTCCTCACATCTTTGTGTTTCCCAGTGAACACACGCACAAGCGCAGTCTCCATAATCATCTGACTACAAGGCCCTCATTGTGCTGTGTTATGACTTTGTGGAGCCGCCTAGAGGGAAGACACGTCTTCGAATCAAAGCCATAATCCTCCGCCACTCATGGGCCGGATATCACAAGTGGAGCATGCGAGTTGCTGCGCATTGAGGAGGGCCCAGGCGGGGGGCACTGGGCCGTATCGTCAGCTGATAGTCTTCGTCATGTCTGACCTTCGAACAGGTGCCAAATGGACAAGAAAGAAGCAGCAGGATGTTTGCGCACTATTACCTTAACTGACCAACGGGGGAGGATGGCTCAAGGAGTGTTGTTCTAAGTTACAACAGCTATGAAGAACATAAATAAAATAAACGAAAACACTTGAACAAAAGGATAACAGTTCACATTAACATTAAAGCCACACTGTGTGACATTTCACCCAATAAATAGAATAAAATAAAATACATTGTATTACAGATATTTTTATCAGTGAGAAATACCAAAAACCGGAACAAACCTGTGTGTTTGCTGCGAGCGGCTCCCTTCTCCTCAGACCTTAAAGCAGTACAAAGTAACTTTTGCCCCTAGAGGCCATAGGCGCCACTGCAGGTGTCGTAGCAAGTTCCGTATTAATTGTCCGTGAGAGTAAATACTACGCTGACAGAAAAGACAAAGGGACAGAGGGATATTGTACATCCAATTACACAGTGGAGATAATTTTTTTCACTCAAACTTGGCTGTAAATACTGTTTAAGTGGCGCTAGCTCACTGTTAGCTTTGCCCGTTAGCTTCTTCTTTGTGATTCTATTAGTGTGTATTGGTTGCTCTGGTCCGGTGGCAGTCAAGTTGCAAATGTGGTTTTCTGGCCAGAGACACCAGGGGGAGATGAAAGACCCCCCCAGTCATCCCATTAACACTTGTATTACCCCCAGAGGGACCACGGAAAGGATTTATTAAGGTAAACAAGTTACTTAGTTCTGCTTTAAGCTCGTACATGACTAGCACATGAACACAAACCAACTGGGTGCAATGATGTCACAGCTCGGAAAAAAAACAGCACCCCAGTCCACATTAATGCAGCATATGCACTAGTTATATCAATAGCTTGTTGCCTTTTCAAAAGTACGCCAACTTCGAAACATACATTTAGCAAGAGAATCAAGAAGTGTCATAACAACTACAAATGGCGCATTGAGTTGCCTTGTGTACGAAATGCGCGGTATAGATACAGTTGCCTTGCCTTACAAAGTCACCCTTTTATCATCCATCCATCCATCCATCCATTTTCTTCCGCTTTATCCGGGGCCGGGTCGCGGGGGCAGCAGTCTCAGCAGAGATGCCCAGACTTCCCGATCCACGCACACCTCTTCCAGCTGTTCTGGGGGGACCCCGAGGCGACACCAGGCCAGCACGGAGACATAGTCCCACCAGCGTGTCCTGGGCCTTCCACGAGGCCTCCTCCCAATAGGACATGCCTGGAACACCTCCCGAGGGAGGCGACCAGGAGGCATCCGGAACAGATGCCCTAGCCACCTCAGCTGGCTCCTTTCGACGTGGAGGAGTAGCGACTCGAGTCCGAGCTCCTCCCGGGTAACTGAGCTCCTCACTGATCTCGAAGGGTGCGCCCAGCCACCCTGCAAAGGAAACTCATTTCGGCCGCTTGTATTCGCGATCTTGTCCTTTCGGTCATTACCCAAATCTCATGACCATAGGTGAGGGTGGGAACCCTTTTATCAAAACAGTTTTTTTTTTTTATTGGCAAGGAGGCATTTTGCTAACAAGCAGTGAGTTTCTGTATACCACGCATTTCGAACTCAAGGCAACTCAATGAGCATCGAGATTCCATCGCCTCAAATTCATCCATTGTTTTATTTTCTGAATAACGAACTTAAAAGAATAAAGATATTGTTTTGAAATGATATCGACTTACATGTCTCTGTTTTATCAAACACCATTTCTACTTGTCCGCAGTCATCAAACGCAAGCCGCGATAACAAAAGAATACACATTGTGCCTTTAAGGTAAAATGACAGAATTAGGGCAGCGGAGCGTGGAGCGGGTCGTCTCATGATTGGAAGGTCAAGGGTTCGAATCCCACTCTGTTGTGGTGTCTTTGCCTCCGGTGTCTGCGTACATTGGATTGGTGCATGAATGAGAGTGTGAATGGGTGAGTGGTTCCTTGCTGTAAAGCGCTTTGGGCCTAATGTAGGTGGAAAAGAGCTATATAAGTTGAGACCATTTACCATTTAGAAGTGTATTGCTCATTTAAATATAATACAGTAGACAAAAAGAATGATGCAATTACGTAATTAAAACAATAACAATTTTGCTGTAAAACTAACCTATTGCTGACCTCTGCTTAGTGGCTAAAGGTTTAACTCCAAAGCTAATTTTGCATCACAGATCTCCAGATTCATGGAGGTATGAAGAGGATAAAGATCAGTGTGTAAGAGCAGTCAGGGAGCCTGTATGCTCTCTATCATTGCTCCTTTAGCAAAGGGACCTCTGGAGGTTCCTCACCAGCGGTAAGGACAAAATGAGCTGCCAGTCGAAATGAGTTTCCTCTGCATAGTGGCTGGGTGCACCCTTAGAGATATAGGTGGAGGAGCTCATGAGCTGACTGCAGTCAGCGCCACTGCACCTTCACACCGAGAGGAGCCAGCTGAGGTGGCATGGGCATCTATTTCGGATTCCTCCTGTTTGCCCCCCTGGGGAGATGTTCCTTCACTGGGAGGAGGCTCCGGGGAAGACCCAGGACACGCTGGAGGGACTATATCTCTGAAAATGTCTTGGGATTCTCCCAGAAAAGCTGGAGGAAATGTGCGTTCATAGGGAAGTCTGCGGATCTCTGCTCAGACTGCTGCCTCAGCGACCCGGTCCCAGATAAAGCGGGACAAAATGGATGGATGCTTTGTAAAGCATCTTTTGAAGATTGTTTTGGAGCAATTGGACTTCAGTTGATTATCTTATAGTGCAGCCTGTACTAAAATCTATGCTGCTGTTGTAACAAAACCATCTATCTGTAGGCAGTGTCACTCTTTCTAGCTCTTTGGTATAAATTCTAATTTGGGGAGAAAAGAAACAAAATAAAAACAAGCATTGGTGGTGATTGATGAAAAATAAAAATAACTTTATTTGTGTTGATAGATTTCAACAAAAACTACTTCCCAGTTGCATGGAAGTACTGATAAAAGCCACGGCGTTATTATTGGATTCCTTGACGTTATTGTATTATGAAATGATCAGAGATGACGCTTTAACTGTATTTTTCTTGTCAGGGCACCTGCGATAGTTAATCCCCACTCATTCTGAGAAGAACCCACCTTATCGCTTTGTTTTATGAGATATTTTGTTATTAAAGTCGAATGTGCGAAATTGGATTCTCGGTCTCACGCTTTAGCAGATAAAGTCCTCGCATAAGAGTCATAAGGCATGTGGATAATTAGTTAGACTGAAAGTACAGCGTGAATGTCAAGCTTTCCAATAAAGAGGCCTGGCGCCTATATGCACCTTCAATGGTAGATAGGTACAATCAATACAGTCAAGGACCAATTTATTTTTTATGTGACGTGCGGCCAGAATTCAGGCAAATCAATGGAGCAAGTTTTGCATCAACAAAACCTGAAGGGTTTAATAAGAATGTGAATTATAAAAAAGTTGTCAGTGGGAAACTCGTACCTTGGCAATGGGTGAAGTACCTTTTAGATGTGTAATAGTACCAAACACAGGGACGGCTGGTATAATGGGCTAGGTGGGCTAAGCCCCTCCTATCATTTTTTTGACATTAGAAATAATAAGTTGTATTTTTCATTTGTTATAGTTCATTTTACATCATAACTAATCGCCTAATGTCATTGCTGTGTATAGTCATTGTAGTTTTATACATCTGATCACGATTTTTACCACAAGAACAAATAAAAGGGCTAGTTCTGATTAGTCCCGACAACGCTCATGAATATGACAGGCAGAGCCACAGGTCCCGCCTCCAGCACAAACACACACACACACACACACTTGGCTCCGGGACTGAGCCGGATTTAGCCCCAGACCGAATCACAGAGCACGCTCGCCACGCTGAAGACTCCTCATTGGTTACTCTCACTTAAGCTGCACACGCGCTCTCTGTAAACACCATGGGGAAACTAGCTAATAACGCCGGTGGATTATATGGATATTTTGGGGTCTTTGGATGACTCTTTGCAACGGGACATTTCGCTGGCGACACGAGATGAAGTGGGGAGGCTGCCATGTGTTTATGGAGTTTTAATGAGGCTAAACAGACGCGATGCTCCTTAATGCTATGGGTGAGTCCATGTTTCACATCTGTCCGGGTTCAGCTCTTGTTAACTTTAGCAGAACATAAACGACTCCTTCATTCTCTCATATCATGGTGCTGAGGGTAAATACACTGTTAGTAGTCTGCGGTTTAAATGCTGTCTGTAGAGTAAACCTTTGCCTTGTTGTAGGTCTGATGCTCTGGGAATGCTTGTTCCGTGGGTATTTGCTGATGTGTGGGTACATGCTTCTTTTTAGTCTGACAAGTGGTGGTAATTGAGTTTATAAACCGATTGAAAAAAAAATAAAAATAAAAATACACTGACACCTTGTGCAACAGCCCCACCTAGAGTTCACATCACCAGCCGCCACTGACCAAGCATACTGTTACTGCAAATCACATTGTTTGTAATGTTGACAAATGATGTTCCTAAATATTAGGTTTTGAAAGGACGTCCCGTTTTAATAAACCGTCTAAATTATGCCAACAGAAAGAACACATTTTCACATTTGTAACCGCACAAATTTGTATAAAGACCCATTACAAATGAATATAACAAAAACTAATCAGGTTCTAATCACATAATGTAAATTATAATGTGAATAATCACCGCTGGTTAAAGCGTATTGCTGACAAGAGCTTTGGAGAATCAATTTTGCTGAAATAAAAGCTGACGTTAAAGCCCCATGTTTTGTCTCTTTCATTTTTAGCGAACAGACGACAGGCGTTCTGCAGTCACTTAGTATTACTCTGAGGTAATATCGAGGCTGGCTAGCAAGACTTAGAGGCAGGTCACGCATTGCTCATAATTCCTGCGCATAATTACTGTTTCATTTGCTGAAGAGGAGAGCGTCGGCAGCGCATCCGTATGGGGTCGACGCTGAGGGTAAATAAGTCCAGATACAGCGGCGTGGAAACAAGTTGTGTATTTTGGCCGCTTTACAACCCGAGTCCTTCTCATTTATGGATTCCAACTACGACCCACGCTAATGACTAATTTGTACTTTTATCCTTGTGGTCACACTCTTGCATATAAGTGACTACGGGACACAACATCGGACTCTGTGTGGTCCTAACTATGTGGCTGATTCACACAAACACTGACTTCCTTTCTTGAGTTTAGAGTCAGAAACGTCTTAACCTCCTAACCCCCGCCTTAACCGTAAGCACACGTTTTCCAGTTCAGCTGTACCCAAATCCCTAAAGTCCCAGCCTATAGGCCAGTGTAACGCCTCATTTGAAAGCTAAGACCTACAAAACTCATCTAAATGGAGCTTTTTCCTCGGGTTGTTGCCACATTGCCGCAACTTTTTGGACATTTTTTTCCATCGCTTTTTTGTTGGGTTTTGGTCACATTTTCATCTCTTTTTGTCCCTTTTTTGTCACATTTTTGTTCTTTTCTGTTCTGTTTTTTGGCTTTTTTTTTTTACTTTTTCCATCCCTAATTTTGTTGTCGCTATCTTGACACTTTTTTTTTCAAAAAAGCGTTTAGATTTGGGTAAAGCCAAACTGGAAAAAAATTTGCTCAGTTCAGGTGGGGGTTAAGAGTTAAAAAAGCCTCAACACCTCATGTGTGTTGTATTGTTATGTCTTTCTTTTTCTTTTCTTAATGTCTTATCTCTATACCTTTTTGTAAATATGCACTTCTTGCAAAAAAAAGAAATAAAAAAGAAAAAAAAGAATTAAAAAAGCCACAAAAATGTGATTAAAAAACTGACAAAATACATCAATAAAGCGATGAAAAAGCAACAAAAACATGTAAAAAGAAACTACAAAAACACACACAAAAATGCAATAAAAAAGAGACGAACACACAATAAAAATGCTTAAAAAATGTGACACAAACATGGCGACAACCCGACAAAAAAGGTTTCAGTTTTGCAGGTACACTATAGGCTGGACACTCCAGTCGAGAAGCTTTTAGATTTGGGTAAAGCCGAATTGGAGAAAATGTGCTTGGTTAAGGTGAAGGGTAAGAGGATAAAGAAAGAGAAAACAGCGGCAGAAAAAATATGTTTGAACTTGGTTAGTAAATTGAGTGTTTAAAGCAGTACTAAATAACTCATGCCCCTAGAGGCCATAAGCGCCACTGCAGGTGTCGTAACATGTTGTGGTTTTTTACTCATTAATTGTCCGTGAGAGTAAATACTACGCTGACAGAAAACACAAAGGGAGAGAGGGATATTGTACATCCAAGTACACAATGGAGATATTTTTTTTTTCACAAACTAAGTAAATACTGTTTAAGAGGTGCTAACCCACAGTTAGCTTTGCCCGTTAGCCTGTTAGCTTCTTCTTCGTGGTTCCATTAGTGTGTATTGGTGGTTCCGACCCGGTGACAGCCAAGTTACAATTGTGGTTTTCTGGCCAAAGACACCAGGGGGAGATGAAAGACCCCCCAATCATCCCATTAACACTTGTATTACCCCCAGAGGGACTACAAAAAGTATGTACTATGGTAAATAAGTTACTTAGTACTGCTTTGATATTTAGTTTCAACATACATTATCACTACAGTTTAACGGGCAGTGGCAACTGAAAAAAACTTGAATTACCTGAACCAAACCGGCATTTCTGCGAGTGCAATTTCACACCTTTGAAGTAGCGGACTTCATTTTCTGAAGACCACAATGGACACTTTGAACCGTTCACAATGTTAAAAGATTAAGACCAGGGGTGAAACTAAGCCGGTACTGCGTTTCCACATTAGGGGTAAATGAGTTGGTAACAGGCCTGTAACAATAGCCTAAACATCTTCTTAAAGGGGGGGTATTATGTAAAATCAACTTTTCCAAGCTTTATATCATGTTATTATGTCATTCCCTCATTAAACACATGCCTGGAGTGTTGCCTTGGCTCATTCACATATTTTTGAGTAATCAGTAAAAACTTAGACGGCGGCCATTTTAGGTGTAGCTATGCCTCAGTCCTCCTAGGAACGCCCCCACCTCCTGGAGACGCCTCTGGACCTTTCGTCACCAGCCAAGCCACCAACAACTGCTCCTCAGCTCAGCAGAGCCCCCTCTCCGCACAGTGTTGTTGTTTCAATGCCACAGTAGTGTGCTGAAGGGGGCGTGTCGGAAAGCTTCTTAAAGAGACAGAGGCCTATTTCAAGACGTACAGTACGGCCATTTTGAGAGAGCAATTTTATTCAAGGCAGTTATTTTAATTTACTGCATATTCAGACCAACAGAAGGTTACGTCATCATTGTAGTGCTATAGACTGGTGCTATGTGATTGAAAAAAGCATAATACCCCCTCTTTAACACTTCAATGAAAGTCAAATGGCATTTGGTTCATAAACTTTGGACCATATGTTTTCCTTTTACATATTTTAAGGTAAATCTATTAGATAGATAGATAGATAGATAGATAGATAGATATACTTTATATATGTGATTGAAAAAAGCATAATACCCCCTCTTTAATCATATGCCGCATTTATGCATTAACATGATGAAAATCAACGTGGAAGTATTCTAAGTATTCAGAATAGAGTACTCTGTGTAGACGTTACTAAAGTATTCTCCCAAAACTGGCTATATCATTTATTTGTCTATTTATATATATATATGACATAGTACCGGCAAGAAACCAAAGCCACTTTCACCCCGATCAAGACACAAAGGAAGCCTCATTCCCGGGAGCTACTTTTATCGACTCCGATCTTGTACTAAACCGAAAATCATGCGGCGCGTCTTCGCCAGGTGCCGGCGAATGAACAATCAGTGTGTAAACAGAGTGTGAAGGCTGGCTGTCGGAGGAGCGCGGCTGAAGCCAAACCGGGAGCTGCGCCGGTGCCAGTGGCCGGTGCCAGTGATCGCGGCACACTCAGCCCCGTCAGATCAGCCAACAGATGGCTTTCAATGGGCCGCTTCCTGCCACTCCGCGCCTTCATAACCAAACTCAAAGCGAACGCACGTTAAACATACAGCACATTTTGACAGCTGATGTTCTGTCTGGTGATGTCAAAAATTCAGATGGGTGGTTGGAGTTGGAAATATGCTGGCGCCGTCATCCGCAGACGTGTGATTTTTCCACGTTCGGAGTTGCAAAGTCGATTCAAAATCCTCCTTAGAATTCGTGTTCATTTAGAAGTGTCAACCACTTCGCAAATTCATCCGCACAATGGTGACGACGATGGGTTCAGTTGGGAGCAGGATCACGCCTCGACTACTGTACATCCTTGACATCTCCGCTGAACTGCATATCCTCGATCGGTTGGGTTCGGCCGCTGAGTGTTTTAGAGTAGAGAAGCATCAAGCGGGCACTTACAGTTACATACGGTACCGCACAGAAAGTGTCCACGACTTGAGGCGAGACACGGCAGGTGAAAAGATAGATTCTTCACTCCGTGGTCAAGGTGTCGATTTTTAGCTCGTTTTCTCACATAACATCTTAGTTTTCATGTGAGAGTAATAAACAGGACCTCACCCCATATGAGGTTTATTAGCGGAAGTACAGCTACAACATGGCTTCACGCATTCATTCACAAATATTGACATAATGTGACCCGCCGTGGTTTCCAGGGACACCAGTCGGCAGACTCACTTTCTGGCAAATGCAGAAACCAGCGATTTTTTTTTTTTAAATTGGTGATTTTTGCTTTTTTTTTGCAGAATCGTTCAGTTGAAGCCACGAAGAAGCCTCTCCATGTTTAAGCTAGCAGTATTGGTATATTTAACCATAACTGGTGGTGGGTTCAGTGGGTTGGATTTGTTTGCGTTTTGTTTTTGGTCGTAAGCTGTGTGCGCAGGTTAAGGATAATGTAACGTAGTCATTGTCCATGGAACTGATGATCGTGTGTCCGTTCTTTCGTCAAGTGTGTGTGTGTTGGGATAATGTTGCTAATTGTCATTGAGTTGCTAGTTGCTGTAGAGGTAGGCTCTATGGGAAGTGGATTATGCAAGAGATATTTATTCATATATTACTTGTTTGCAAACCTTTTTTTTTTTCTTCGTTTAATGGCATATTTTTCTTGCTTTCTGCCTTTTCTACCCCCTGTGCTTTACAGCTTTACGGGGGAGCGGGTATGGTTTAACTAAATGAGCCCTGTTGTCACTCGAGCAGCAGAGAGGCGAGAACAACCCAAAACATCAGACATCTTTTTGTTCCCGTTGGGCTTTTTGGAGTTGTTAACTTCAATTTGCCACATCTTCTCCAAATATTATCAGATTTCCATGTGTTACACATCATTGGAAAGCATGGAGATGACACTTTCTGTGTCAAGTGATGGCTGAACCATGTGGCAGGGGGAAAACTGGGCTTTGAGTTTCCCTTTGTATGTGGTTTGTTTCTATTTTGTCTTTATTCATTTGATTTAAACCCTTATCATTTGTGGTCTAAACACCAACTTGTTGAATGTAAAATGTTAAAACTTGCCAGCTGAACTTATTGTTTGAACTTACCCATCGAGCTAATGGTATTAACCTGTGGGAGGTCCTTTCCCCATTAGGAGAGTTATAAAAGCTGACTGTAGTCACAAGGGGGGGAGCCATGGAGAAGTTTCTTTTGTGTGAAGAATAAATATCGCCTGGTAAGAGTTATACTTGTCAAGTCTGCCTGCCCATTTAGATCATTCTGTGGCATGCTTTCCCCAATGGATGAATACATAAGTACAAGTGGGATTTGACTTAATCTCCTTTTCACTGTATAGGACTTTAGAATTGTGTGACTCTGCGTGAAAACAAACAATAGATCCAAACTCAATGTGGTAAATTATTTTTTGATTTGAAATGGAAGGGGGGGGGGGGGGGACACAAACTTACATTTCGCCGTGACGGGATGGACGGGAGTGAAACAGGGAGTGATGAAAGAAGGTTGAGACAGGTGAACACAAGGAAGATGTCAGCCACAGAAGAGGGCAGAGCCGATATGGAGAAGGCACACAGCGATGATAGAGGTCATTGTGCAATGGGGGAAAAGAATGATTGGCACCTGTGGTTTGTGAGCTCTTGGCGGCGTCCAATAGTGCACTTACAGCTACAGCTTGCGGCAAACGACACGGTGTGATATGTGAGAGGGTCTCCACAAAAGATTGTCACACTCGCTAAGCTTTGCATATTTCAGGGTTGCCTGGTTAACGGTTCGAGAACCACAAAAAAAAAAGAGAGAGACAGAGACAACAACAAAAAAGTGCCACTTACACTAATCCTATTTATAGAGCATTGGAGAACAGACTGAACAAGTTGTGACTTTTCAGACAACTGCAAAGTTTTAACACTTCAGTGTGGCAGTAGAGATTTTGAAGTGTGGTTTGTGATTTTATTGGCTCATGTAAAATGGGCTTTTTGGCTTCATGAGACAACAACAAGCTAGCTGGGGGTAAGAGCAAGTGAATGTCTACACTCACAAGCTCTTTAATTCTTTACTATAAGGCGAGCCTGGCACATACAGGCCTTCATGTGGCAAGGCAAGGGTTACCTGTAGTAAACGTATCAACATATTGAATACAAGGCATATGTTCGTTTTGATACATGACAATATGGCAATGTCCCATCTCAAAAATAGATCCATTAGGGTCTGTCTAAAACGTCAGTGAGCCTAATTAGTTTCCAGCTCTAAACATGTTTACAATGTCCTTTATTACACTGTGTAGGCAAAATCACAAAAGCACAGACAGTAAGGACGTACATTTGCCCGGCCAGCCGTCCACCCCTGCTTTGTATATCTGTTCAAAAGCAGGACCGTCTGGAACTTGGCTCACAGTCAATCCAATCTCCAAAAGTTTCATATCGTTCCAATCACAGACCACATTGTCACAACGGGAAGACTTAACGAAGAATAAACAATTAAAAAAAAGTCTTAAATGTACCTGCCTAGATGTTGATGCTTCATGTTCTCTAAGAGTGGGGGCTGTCACGGTATGAACATTTAACCACACGGTTGTGTTATGTTAAACACCTCTGAGCCCAGACCAGTGTTAATTTCGTCGACTAAAATATTTAGTCTTAATTTTAGTCAAAGTGATATTTCTGACGAAGTTTTTCATGAGACTAAAACTATGACTAAAATGTCCAGATATTTTAGTCGACTAAAATGAGACTAAATAAAAAAGGAAAGAGACTAAAATCATCCAAACTTCTATTGAAAGAGCCTCATAACATGTAAATTCACTGCCAAGGGAGCAGCTCCATGAAGCAGAGGACCTTGATTAAATATGATTATAATGAATATTATAAATACAAAGTCGATAACATTTTTCCTAAATTTAGTCGACTAAATTGACTTGCAATTTGAGTCGACTAAAACTCGACTCAAATTTAAGGTATTTTTTTTACTAAATCTTGACTAAAATTGAATTACATTTTCGTCAAAAGACTAAGACTAAAACTAAATTAAACTATGTTGTCAAAATTAACACTGGCCTAGACAACACGTCTTTGTAAAGCATAAGCGCCAGGCTAAGACGTACATTGGGCAAGCTCCAAAATAGACGAGACAGCAGCTGTTTGGACCTCGGCAGCAGCACAGACATTGAGGGCTGCACAACTAATTATATTTTAGACACTAACTAAATGAGGTTTAGCAAAAACAATTTTGCAGAAATAAAGTTACTTGCTAACCAAAATAAACTGGGCTCTCGAAGGGGAAGAACTTCTGCAGCTGTGACAAGAGTACAGTGTGAAAGCGTCTAAAGGGCCTATCTCACCGGAGGAGAGTGGCGGAGACTGAAGCGACTGGCAGTCTCTGCGACTTCTCCGCGAAGTGGGCCTATCTCAGCAGCCTGAAGATTAGTTGGAGACTCAATGTTGCATCTGGTCACGTAGATGTCTCCGAGACATCCCCTGGAGATAAGGCGAACACTTTGTTGTCCTCAACCTGTGAAATATTTCTGTAATGTCTCCGAGACCTGTCAGATACCAAGGAGATCTCAAAGAGAGTCCATTCGTCTCTTTGAGATCTCCTTGATCCCTGACAGGTCTCTTAAGATCTCTTCTTAATATTCTTCATAATAAGTTGAAGGTGAATCCCAAAGCAGCACAAATTGAGAAGCATAGGGATTGTGCCGGTGATGAAACATGTAACCAGGGCGTTTGGAAACTGTCCTGAACGCAGCATGGTGAACCACAGAGCCGTTCCTCAATTGTATGTATTGCTCATTCTCTTTAACGTCTGTGTAAGCTCTTTAACATTGCTCTTGTATTTTATGAGGCAGATTGACAATTTCAAGCTGTTACAGTGACTATAAAAAGGCTGTTAAATCTGCCTTGAGTCATCCATGGACCCAAATGTACACCGCAGCTGAAAGGTTAACTGGTTGTCACTAAGCAACAGTGACCCCCAACAGAGTGTTAAAATCTCACCTGAGCGAACACCTGTGTCCTCATAACGCTAACTAACTGTGTAATAATTCCACTGCCCATCATATACCAATGCCAATAATAAGTATCAATAAATATGTATTCAGTTAATTCAAAACCAACTTTTAAATATACTTTTCAGTGCTTTATAATTGGTAGTTAATGTTTCATATCAGGTATGGTATGAATAAAAAGAAAGTGGAGACCTTCATGTACTGCTAAGCAATCACATGGTGGAATAGAGCTTGTTGCACTCTTACATCTCTCAAAGAGAGAACGTTTTAACATTAGGAATATAATTTGAATACGTTGCGCTGTAGCAGAGCTGCAACACATGCTACATTCAGCAAAAATATCAAAATAAAATCTGTCTGATTGGATTAAAGGAGAATGTGGGAGTAGGTGGGGAGGTGCTGTCTGATGACCTTGGGCTACACCGAAATGAATTTGATGTCACTGGAGCCTAAAATCCCAAATTGCTCCTTTACCAGAACTGTTAAAGGAACAGGCCACAGTTTTTCCATATTGAGATCTGAGCTTAGATGAGTTGATGCGTACCTGTCTGGTCTTTACGCGTGCGCTCAGTCACGCAAATGTTGTTAGCATTTAGCCTCTCCCAGCAAAGATATAGCCCCAAACTGGGGTAAGATGGAAGCTACCAAGCTGTTCCACGTTTCCTCTGTTTAAATAGTTCCGTGAGCCTTTACACAATCCAAGTCTAGCTACACAAAATTAAACATGTACATTTTCTAAGCGGATACCTGGATTACTTCGACGTCCGCTCAGTAATATCGTCGAAGTACTCCAGGTGTTATTACGCCTCACAATGTAGAAAATCGACACGTTTAATTTTGTGTGACTATACTTGGATCGTGTAAAGGCTCACGTAACTGTATTTAAATAGGGAAAACGTGGATCCGTTTGGCAGCCTCTATCTTCACCCCAGTTTGGCGCTATACCTTTTCTGGGAGAGGCTAAATACTAACAACATTTGCGTGACTGAGCGCACGCACAAAGACCAGACAGTTACGCATCCACTCGTCTAAGCTCAGGTAAGAACATATCTCAGTATGGAAAAAACAGTGGCCTAATCCTTTAAAGAACTGTTCTTTCGGGGAGAGGACACACTTTTGAAGCAGCATTTGGAGCTGATTGGATCAAGCACACCACAAATCCATTAAATATTTAGTTTTGAAATGTATATGTGTTTGTTTTAGTGTTTTCCCTTTTAGTAAATTATATAAAATACACATACATTTCATAAAGGACGTTTATGTAGCAAAAATGATGCCCTTGAAATAAATTGCTGCTGCTCATCTAAACAAAATACCTGTTTGATGTGTTTGTCTGTCTGCTTTCAGCTAATTTATGTATGCCACTTTTCAAAAACGATCCGCACTTATAAATGCAGGCATGTATATAGCTACTGCATGTATTTGACTTTTTATCCTCATGGTGATAATTGAGAGGAAATGGATACTGCCGTACAATCACAATAAGACGCCTCTGCATGCGCAAGAAATATGGGGCAGAGAAATAGATGGATGGAATAAATAGCTTTTAATGACTTGCGGAACTGCATCGACCATCAAGCACCTTTTACTGGGGCCCTTTATGTGAAATCTTTTACGGCACGCGGCAGATGAGTCAGCCGCACATTATCCCCGACGTCTTGTGAGAATCTGAAAGCAAACAGCCTTTATGGAAATGGCTCTCCGATCATGACACGAATAGTAACACTGACAGAGCCTAAATGACAGCTAAATGTCTGTGTTTACAGTTCAAATACCACTAGCCAACTCTTGGCTCGAGACGCACATCAGAGTGCGGCGACATGCGTCCACCAGGGCCTACAGCACATCTCCGCTATTGGAATTGATCTGTTGTCTCTGCACAAAGCGTATTTATTGTTTGCCATCGCTTCTGACTTTCACATCAATCACGTCATTCTTTAGGTGCTGATACCATTATATCATTTCAAGGCTTTTATTTTTGTTTTGTCGACGATGAATGGTAGATTTGACTAAACATGACGCATCTTACGTATCATTTCTCACAATTTGGGGCTGAAGGATTAATGGCAGTTGCAAACTTTAAGGCTGGTTGCCTCTTTCCCCTATACTCCAATCATGGAGCCTCAACACGTTATCCATCCATCTATTCATCCATCCATCCATTTTCTTCCACTTGTCCGTTGCTGGGTCGTGGGGACAGCTGTTGGAGCTTCCCAAATCACATTGCACCAGCCCCTATGGCTCCTCCTGCAGGTGGTGGGTCCACAGAAGGACGGCCTCATGGTTCTAACCGGGCCTGTTGGTCTCTCATAAGGGGCTTCTGAACCGCTCTTTGTCTGACCCGTCACCTAGGACCTGTTTGCCATGGGAGACCCTACCAGGGGCACCAAGCCCCCGACAACAGAGCTCCCAGGATCAAACCCCTCCATCACGTTAAGGTGGCGGCTCCAGAAGGCAATATTAATGCATTGTTAGAAACTGAAAAATGTGCCTTCATAAGAATATACATTTTATGACCCACTGTAACTTCATGCTCTTTAATCATTATTTAATCACATGGTCCCCTGTTTGGTGGTGCCCTCCAGAGTAATGCTGAGGGAACGGGCTGACTCGCTCTCATTTGGCTCACAGGCTTTGTGAAGGACAAAAACAGAGTGATGCATGAAACATGTCTCTTTCCCGCTTTACAGTATGTGTGTGCGTGTGCACGGCTGTGGGATCGCGCTGAGGTGCCGCTGTGAGCGGTAGCAGCTCAACACGGTGCGCAGGCACAGCGGAAAGGTGGATGTTGTTGTGTCTCCAAGCTGCAGTGGCGAGTCTAAATGAATAAGTGCCAACAGTGCTGAGAGCAGAGCGCTGATAAGGAGGCAGAGGCGCACATTAATGAGCTGCTGCTGCTGCTGCTGCTGCTGCTCAAGCCATAAAACCGGACAAACCCAAAAGGTAGACGAGCTTTCCTCGTACGGATGAAATTTGGACGTCTGGACTCCCTAACACAGAGTGGGCATGTTGGAATATAGTGCTAAAACTTCCCCTCCTGGAACCGCCACCTTAATGTGGTGGAGGGTTTGAGAGCCTGAATGATCCTGGGGGCTCTGTTTTCGGGGGGCTTCGTGCCCCTGGTAGGGTCTCCCATGGCAAACAAGTCCTATAGGTGACGGGTCAGACAAAGAGCGGTTCAGAAGCCCCTTATGAGAGACCAACAGGCCCGGGTAGAACCATGAGGCCGTCCTTCTGTGGACCCACCACCTGCAGGGGGCGCCATAGGGGCTGGTGCAATGTGACCCGGCAACGGACAAGTGGAAGAAAATGGATGGATAGATGAGTGCTAAAACTTACCGCAGCGTCAGTGCACTGTCCTGTCCCGGGCTGTTCCTTCATAACGTTTGGAAGAGTGTATACACAACAATACATTTCAAGCTCGACAGTGCATCCCAGAAACCTGAATATATCGTTATGCTTTCAGCTTCATCCATTCATCAACCGTCTACAATCCGTTCTTGGTATGTCCAAACCATCCCTATATGGACCCGGACGTGATTTCCAATACATCGACACTCATCCTCGTTACTGCCAAATAGATCCCCAACTGGGTCAATTCAGTCCCCTGTTTGGCCAGTTATAAATCCATTTTACTTTCCCTTTATTTATCTATTTTCCCAATGAACATTTCACCCATGCGCCGTGTGTGTGCGTTCAAAGGGAAGTCACACCAAAGAGCTCACAAGACGTTGTCCTAATATCCATTATTTTTCTCCCTTTGGAGTACAATCATTCTAATTATCCTCACACAACTAACATGCCAGTGCTAACGACAGTGCAGATATGGGAAAATTGGCTAATTTGCACAATAATAAATGTAAGTTTGAGCACATAAAAAAAAAACCTATTAACATTTAAATGATACGAGGACGTTATCTCTAAAGAGTGTGCTTATCCAGGGCGGCTCGCCGTGTGCATGCGCCACGGATGATCAAACAGCCATGAGTCTTGGTGCTGGGGACTGTGCTGACCGTATTGCGGAACGAGGTGACGAAAAGTGAACCTGCATCCTGTTTTAGAGTTAAATGCCTTATAGGATTTTATTCGTATAGCACTTTTCACATGACACACAAGTCACCCAAATCGCTCGCTCTTCATTCACTCCGCACACAGCGGCGGTGTGTCAGTCTATACCCCAGTTTCCCCTGGGGCACAGACTGACACAACTGTACTTTATAAATGTCTTCTTCTGAGGCCGCACCATTGGGCAGTATCCTAAATGAGACAGAACAACAGTTTGGATCACTAGTGAAATATTTGAATTAAAATAATGTGCACCTCCTGATGACCGCCAAGTCTCCTCCCATAACAGCAACAGTACCGTCAGTAGCTCAGACCATTTAAGTCTGATGCTCTGACAATGTTCAAATCCAGTTATATGGATTATTTGCCTTCGTATAATATACATTATAATATACCTTTTGCACATAGGCAAAAACTGGGTAAATTACCCCGAATGTGTACATATACTTGCCTATTCTGTGTAGGTGCTAAAGATGAATACCAATGAGGTTAGGGTTAGAGTTTGGGTCTTATGTCTTATGTAACACCAAAATATTAATACACATGAATCCATTGTGTATGTACAGTGAGAGGAAGAGGCAGACTAAGCGCTGGTACACGCCTTTCACTGTTTTCACTTCAGCAAGTCCATCACCTGACATGAAGGATGCCAGGGCAGCTCATGCTAAAGATAGCTAAATGTGCTTCCTGAAAGCTAAGCATCATGGAACTCCAGAGACATATTAGATTGACATGCAATATTGAAACTACATCCGAGATCCACAAGCACATCAAGGTAAAAGCCCCCAACAGAGTGAATGCCTCAGATAATGGGGGGCAGCGGATGAGATGGTGGAGGACAAGCCACTGAAACATTGAGCTGAAGTGGCTGATATCAAGAAATCCTGGTACAGCATGGTAATGGCGATTCAACCGGACATTGTGGTGATGGACAAAGAGCAGAGGGGACCCACGCTTGGAGGAAAAAGACACCGTCTGCAAGGAAGGTTTGTATTTTGTCCACCACTACAATGTCCGGTTGGTTCACCATTCTGTCCATCTGTATCTGGAAGTCCCACAGGATCTTGGCTCAGTCCTTCTCTGCCACCCTTGGAAGTGTTTCCCACTTTGGGGTTTCCAGCCCGATGGCCCCAATGACGCTTCAGGATCAAACATTTTACATGATTATTTCGGGAAGGTTTTCAGAATGGAATGTATACGCAACTGTGAATACGTTTCAATCAGCAGAGAAAACCGAATAAAACGATTGATCCTGGAGCGTCCTAGGCCATCGGGATCGTAAGTAAAGGCGCTATGCTAACCACCCAAGGACCCACTGGGGGTCACTGAAAGGTCAAATACTTATTCATATTAAGAACTGGAAATCATTCCTGCCTTTAGAGAACTTGTGAAAGTAGTTTCAATGCAGCTGGGCCATAAAAGCCTTACAAACTTTGTCTCACATTCTTGATAATGTGCTAATAATCTTGCACTCGCTATTGCAGTCAAAATGTCAAGTATGTTGGGACGGGTTGTTTAAAAATATAATTACAAATCTAATAGAGTTATAAGATTCGATACATGGAAATACTGCTGGGCCTCCAAATACTACAACTTACCATAACATTAATTAAATTAAAGCAGTGCCAATCATGTGCGACCCAAATCCCTCTGTTAAGTCTTAGGCAGCGAAGCATCCAGTTTCTTTCACCCCGTCTAAGAAGCATCTCTGTCCAAAGGAGACTGAGGACATAGCCGAGCTTCTTGTCAATCATGTGGAAGGACAGGCAGTCCCTGAGCTCTACATTAAACACAACAATAAACAGCCTCAGATGAAGGCTCAAACTGCTGCCAAGAGGCTATTATCACAACTACTCCCACCTGCTGCCGTCAGGAGGCCCTTCTGGCTGCGAAGACAAGTGACACCAGTCAAACAGCAGTCGGGAAGTTGCTTTTTGATCTAGAAGTGGGCTTTTGATGTTAGAATTTTTTCGTTTGCACAATTCGAACCGCAATGTTTATGTGCAACGTATACGTATATGCCGTTTATGCCTTGAGTGAAAGGCAAAAGGCATCAGGAAACATTCAGTTATTTGTTGTTATCTTCATCCTTTATCCGTCACATCGTGTGCAGTGCTGTAGTGGAAGCAAACCCAGGCATAATAATACACAGCAGTGATTGACTCATCATTGCTTAAGCAGAGTTCATCACATGAAGCATGAATCCACTCCTTTTCTTTCCTCTGGTGGGAACGCAGTTTACCTCTTCAACCCTCATTACCATACTAATAGTGAGTAGACAGCTAAAGCTAGTTTGTCAAAGGTATTTTAATTACCAATTAGAAAGTTGGCTGCTTGCACATGCACCACTTCAGTATCTTTGTTTCCTCCTCCCTCTCGCTATTACACACACACTTACTGTAGGTGTTTAACTGTGGGCACAAGGTCCCCTGGTGCCCTAGCCTTGATAAACAATGTCCTATTCAGCTCCATATGAATAATTAAGACTTGAGTGTTGAGAAGAGGGGGTACTTGTTTATTCACAGAGAATAGCTTTGTCGATGGCTGCATAGCAGCACTACAGAGATGCCAGAGGAGCTTATGGCCAACAGTGACATTATCTAAATGGCACACTTACAAAAGACACAAACACACACCAAAACCCAGGGTCCACACTGTGACCCCAAGACACTCATAAAAGATGAATGTAGAGGATAAATACTGTGGTAAATATGAAATATTGATGCGTTAGGCCACGGACCCACATGCATCCTTATTAAACGATCTTACTCTCTGCGGAACTTGTTTAAAACCTATATATGTTTTTTCCATCATATCTGCTTCACTTGCTTATGGGCAGGTGAAAAGTATGAAGACATGTCATCAATTATTTCCGTCAAAATACAATCAATTAGTGAGAATTGCAGCAATGAAACAGCAGAAATCAACATGGAAGATGTTATAATGTCTATGAAAGTGGGGCTCCATGTGCCTCATCAACGTGCCTTTTGAATTCATAATGCAGAATATCTCTTTGTTCTTTTTCATTCTCATCGCCTTTGACACGATTCATCCGCTTTTATTGACTTTGCATTCAACTTGGCCCTAAAGACTTGATAAGGGGAGAAGCGCAGCTCAGCAGAATCCAGCAGTTAGATTACATGGGGCGTATGTGCAATGGTGCACATTTATGGGGAAATTAATCTGCTTTGAAACAATATCGATATGCGCGTAATGCAGTGTGTTGCACGGGAAATATAAACCCAACTTTAAGCAACGAGAACCGCTGCAAATGTACAGCGGGCCGAGCGAGAAGAGATGACAGGAATGAAGTGAGACAACACACTTATACCTTGTTTATGCTATAATCTTATTAATGTCTATACGCAAAGACAGGGCTGCCGCCGCGCTTGTAGCAATCACTTAGTGCGGCGGTTACAGATGCAAAGCTCGGAGCCAGAGGGGTTACAGCTCACAGTGACTCCAGTGAGAATGATCAAGAGGACTGGCTCTGCGTGCTGCCTCACCATGACTTAACACTGCCTTTTTACACTGTACTAGGTCCCATCCAGCGCAGAGCCATTTTCTCAGTGGGACGATCGCTTAGCTGGAACATGTTATTTTATTAGTGTTTGGTGCCAGCAGCCGAAAGGTTGACAGGAAGCGGAATAATAAAGACAGATGTGACGGCACAGCAGGCTTTGGTAAGTCACTCTCTGCGGTCAGGTTAGAGGCCAGTGGCAGAACTGAGAGACAGACAGCCGAACCACGGGACTACAGCCGCCAGACATATTCAGATTGTCTGATGGATAGTAGTTCATAGCAGAATAAGTCACAAATGAACATGAAAGCCCAGGACCCAAATGGCCCAACATGCTGCGGAGTGATTCTTTTAGGCAGTAACTAAAATACACTTATTTGTTGTTGGTGACAGAACAACAGGGGACACTATATGAAAACTTTACAAAGTCCCATCTACAAAATGGCGACGTGAAGATTTGTATTTAAATAAAGTGGTTTCAGTATGTATGAGGCAAAGGGCTTCACAGTTGCATGAAATCACAAGAAGGCATTACATAAAACATCAATATAAAATGTACTAATTAGTTGTGTGTTTTCAAAATCGTCCCAGTTCAAGCCTGTCTCGCGTCAGCCTACGTTAAAATGCCAATGGAAAGAGGTACTTTTTTAAGACTGATCAAGTGACTGACATAGAAAGGCAGACTATTCCAGAGTCTATTCTGGTGGGGACATGTTATTGGGACAGGGTCTCGGACATAGGATGGAGCCACCCCGTTCAGAGATGTAAAAAACTATTATTTTAAACTGCATCCCATAGGCAACCGGAGCCAGTGCAGTAATGTTATCTGTACAGAGATGGCAAAAGTACTTGACTCCAATACTCAAGTAGAAGTACAGATACTATATTACTTTGGTAAAAGTAAAAGTACAGATGCAACTCATTTACTTAAGTAAATGTACAAAAGTACTTCATCAAAAATGTACTTAAAATTAAAAGCAATAGGCAGTAGAGCTTGATTATAAAACACTATCATATGGCCTTTATTTGTTATCATTTTGATTATTATGGCTCAGCTTGTAAAAAACCCAAATTAATTTGAATATTAGCCATAATCATCAAGATTATGTCACGTTGTGACATATTTCACAATGTGAGTCTGTATCATATATCAGTTTCACATTTTAAGTTGAATTACAGAAATAAATGAACTTTTTCATGATATTCTAATTATATGACAAGCGCCTGTACATATATGCCACTGTAACTGTGCTGCACTAAACCCAAGAAGTTGATCTGTTCGAAACAGGTGCCTCTTGCAAATGAGACATTGAGTCTCAAGGGACAAACCTGTGTAAATGAAGGATTAAAAAACAACAACTACAACTGCACTCTCTAGATCACTAAACAGACCAATTTCTGTTTTCTTCTCATTGAGATGCAGAAAATGTCCTGCTATCCAATCCTTAATATAACATTAAAATTGATCCTTGAGGTATTCCACAGGTGAGAGGGGCAAGTTGCGTCAGAGCGGTGTCAGTCAGCAGCAACGCTCGCCCGATGTTCAGAGCGATGTGACTAAAAGCGACTAAAAACACACGTTCAGGAATAATCTATGGATTATATGAATTTGGAGCAACATAACTTCAGACTCCGTCTGAAAAGAGAAAGTATTAATGACGATCAGCTCAGCAGCTGTGGTTTGAAATGCCTTTCCCAAGCCCAGGCATTCGGATCAGAGGATCATACGCTTCAATAAACTTATGGAAACAGAAACGTGGGTGCATTTAACAAGGCACTGGATTACATGTTTAAAGGGGGATTATATCATGACATGATCGCTGGACAGACAGGGACTGCACACTCAAACCCACACGTATTGAAATAATATCTGAGAGAGAGAGAGAGAAGAGGCGAGATTTGCCTCCAGTATCAGAGGAATGTAGTCTGGTTAAACTATTCCACTGTCACCTGTTTTTTTCTACAGAATCACAGCAGTGAGGTGAACACATACGAGCGTCTGATGGCAAGCCTTTCAAGCGTCCAAATAGAAGCAGCAGCGCGGTCCGTGCGGTTAGGTGTGTTAAGATGATTAGTGCTGCTGATGAAGCTTTTGGAAGAGAGACGAAACATTCAACACTTATACTATAGAGGACTGATGACAACTAGAGAATCTAAACTTCTGACCCTCTGGTGTGAATGAGAGGGATGCAGAAAATAAAAAAATATATTTCTGAGTTGAGTGCTGTCAGCCATGTTTCTAACTTAAGTTCCTGAAGACAGAAAATGCAAATTACACCAAAATGGGCTAAAACATGATCTTGAGATCTGGAGGACAGGATTAGCATCTTTCATAGGAATTGTATTCTCTCTCTCTCATTGTCAGTATAATATTGAAACTGAGAAGTTTGAAAGAGTACCTCTCTTTCTTATTTATGTCAGTCTGTGTACAATTGTCTTTTAATGGACAACTCCTATATTTATTACTCTACATCAGATGACTCTCTTTTGTTCTGTTAAATTCTTTTCCATTTTCTCAAAATGCGTGTGCTCAATTTCTCAAAACACTCTTAGCTTGCATCACCCCCTTCTACCTCAACCTTTCTAAAATAGAGACCGTTGCAACTGAAAATCTGCTCTCTTGTATTATCTCTTGTTGATTTAGCCAGGGAGCTTTTTTTTTTTGGTGAAGTGGCTGACATTTTCGATGATAATTATGGCATGAAGGAAACTGTGACATTAAGAGTGTGAAGTTGGATTTCCCTTCCATCCAATGCAGACTTTTGTTCCATCAGAAGCACAACTCTTTCCACTTTCGGATCATCAGAAAGCATCTCCACGTCTTGGAAAAGCGGGACACATGCCTGCTAGCGTTAGCAGAAGCAGCTAAAGGGTTAATGGCACATATTGTACACTGACGCTGAGGGTGTCGTGTTGGGAGCCATGGGCGTGTCTTTCTGTGACTATTAGGATTATGGCGCTTGAGCCCCGTGGCCCCGCAACCCCATCACCCCAGCGACATGAAAAGCAGCAGGAAGAGCCCACACACGTCTCAATCCGTATTTCTTCATCCTCTGTGTCGCGCTGTAATCGGCCTCATTTGACCCGCGCTGCAAAAGGTCAGACAGATGTTTCCAGATAATGGTTTGTGTGTGTGCTGGCAGATGATGCAGGCTGGTCTTAAAAAGGACCCCCACCGAGTTTGTAATACATATTTTTTTTGACAAAAATCCTTCTTGATCCCCCAGGTCAAATTAGTTGCAAGTAATCCACCCTTTTAAGGAGAATCCTACTGAGTGCCCTGCTGTGTGCAGGCAGGAAATACTCAAATATTAGGAATAATGGGCACACCTTTACTTTTGTATTGAATGAAAAAGACATGATGAGTGTGCATTTGAAACACAATATGTATTTGATTTAGTTTGAAAGAAATTGCACTTACACTGCAACTATGAGTACTTGGTACCGACCTAAAAGCTCCAGTAGGGGGCAGTATCGAAAAACCGCTAATCAGTGCTAATTTTCTGTACTTTTTCACTCCAGACGTCAATAAATGATCCGCAGTGAGTCTAAAAAACACCCGAGTCATTATTGGAGATGGCGGAGCCGCAGTCTGAGCCAGGACTAAACCACTAAAATGGTTAAAAAACAGGACTAAATCAGGACTGAATAAGTTAGGTCATAGCTGCGCAGCTCCAATGCTAACAGGCCGGCCCTCATTAGTAGGGAGATTTCAAAAATTGTTCTTACGAAAACCAGCCTGGTTTCTTTAATTGTAACTAACCCAGCGTTATCACAGGAGGACTATCTAGCTGTAGAAAGTTTAGGAATATTAGAAACCAGGCTTTAAAGTTGTTTTGAACGTGTCTAAAGTGCAATGCTTTCCAATGGGGGACTAGCGGCTAAATGAAGGTACTACAGCAATGGTGGAGCAGTGGCGGCCCCTAGTGTTGTTGTCACAAAGCCGTTGCTAGAAATACATCGGCTATTTACCTTTAGCGAAAGACCCATGGGCCTAAAGTTACGTGCTGTAGATTGTTTGTGGAAAAAGTGAGCACTCGCACTAGCATTAGCCATTTTTGGAACAGTTTTGGTCAATTACGCTCTCACCTTGTACCAGGTCTTTGACGCGTGGAGTGCTTTCACTTTGTGGAACAGGTGTGTTTAGAAGAGTTTATCTGAAAAAGAAAACGGTGTCCCGATGTGGATCTGGTCTGTCCCTGCAGCCCAGGAGGCAATAATGTCCTTTCTCTCTTTTTATCGCTGCTGAAGTGGGAATTCTGCTCAGAAAATGAAGTTACATGTGACGCTGCTGCGGCCTGTGTTCTTTCTCTTGTACCGTTTTAGGATTTTCTCAATACTTTTCTATACGCATTATTTTGAATTAAAATAACATAGATATAAACAAAAAAAGTACTGTTAAGCAGGTATCATTAAAGTAGTGGCATCGGGAAAAAAACGAACGGTACCCAGCCCTAACTATGACACCAATTATAATACCCATAATAATTAGGATTAAGGATTTTCTTTTGCATAGCACTTTGGAATAGAATGGAATCTTATTATAGTGCACTTTTTAGCACCATAGCCCTCTTTGCAGAAGGTGAAAAGTCTCTGTACCATAGTATGATTTTTCAATTCACGCCACACTTGGTGGTGAAAAGCTACGTACAGCCACAGCTGCCTCGGGAAAGAGCGATGGACGCGAGGCCGCCAATCTGCACCCTTGGCCCGTCGGACCACCACCAACCACTCACAAGCGCATCACTCATCCTCGCTCCCATTCATCACATCCCACCCCAGGCCCAACCTGCCTCTGAGATCTAATGAGATTGGGCATTCTGAACGAGTGCGGCTATAAACTGGGCTCTTGAATGTCACGCATTGGCCATGTGACATACCCGCCTCTATCACAGGCCCCGCTCACATGCCACACCTCCCATTTCTCACTCTAAACTATGTTACTGTGGCAAATGTGAACAATTTATCATGTTTTTGGCCACTAAATGTTATCAGCCAGGAGCCTTCTCCGCGCTCACTTTGAGCTCCTGTTTGTCTGTGTGTCGCCAACAGAGAGACTCCAGCCGGCAGAGCGCTCCTGCCGGCTGGGGTCTGTCTGGTTCCAACTCCAGCTACCCATTTCGTAAAAGGAGATTATGTGGGCAGCGGTATATGAACTTATGCCCCTTGTATCGGAAGTTAAATCACTATCCTAATGAGCTAAACCCACCACTTCCCTTCTAGGCTTTTTACTTTCCTCTACACCATGATTGTTTCTCGCCTAGCATTGATCAAGGGTTATTATGGCCATATCGCTTTAATAACCTTAGTCATTAAGGTGATCTGGCTATAAACTCAATATTGCTCCACCAAAATCTGCTAATTTGATTTATCAACAAGGTAGGTTGAGAGCCAGTGGAGGAAGGTCATGACGGTCCTAAGTTTGATTCCCGGGCTTACCAGGACCTTTCTTTTTTCCCCCCTTTTGTATTTATTCATGACAAATACAAGAGCGATAGACAAATCAATGTAAGACATACAGTACAAGTCAAACAGTGTTGGGCATATAAGACATCGACACAACTACCGACGACAACAGACAGTACAGAGAAGGCATTTATGGTCATATTGATGGTTCTCAATTATGTATAAGAAATAACATTACCTTTCTGTTTGGAGTATGTACTGCATGTTCCCCCCTGTGTCTGTATAGGCTTCCTCTGAGTGCTATGGCTTCCCATATCAGTGAAAACATGCACAATAGTATATTTTCTGGGCCAGGACTTTGAAATATAAATCTCAAAAGAACTTTCCCGTTCAAATAATTAATAAAAAATGAAAGGGGACAGGGGTCTGGTTGAATTTTGACAGCATGTTTTGGCAGTTATGGGCATCAAACGGGACAGACAGGTCTTTTTGTGTGTGTAATAAAAGCACTAAAAATTGCCTTTCAGGGCTCATGTCTAATGAAAAAAACTAAATACCGCATATTCTCCTTTTTGTCATGGACCCGGACTGTCACGGACTGCATTATTCCAGTTAGTATCAGAGACACTGTGTACCTGCCTTACTGTTAAACTAATGTCCAACTGGGGCTTAGTCTCACTGCACTCCATTAATGCAAAAATCTTACAGGAGGTCCAGCCAATTTCTGTCTATCACCTCGGCGGCGGAAAAGGAATCGCAAAGCCAATAACTCCCCCGAGGCTCACGACACACACTTAATCGCCTGCTGGCAGTTCTGACATCCTGCCGCTCACAATATGTCGGATACTGTCTTGATCTCACATCTTCCACCTTTGCGAGAGTCTCATCTTAAAGATCATCTCAGCTTTTTGGCCCCCATTAAAAACGACATCCCTGTAGTCTCTTCTCTATTCAGCGTATGATAGCGGAAGGATATGAAGGTCGGAATGAGCAGGGAGCAAAGCTGATCCTCATAGCGAGACTAAAGCAATCCATTGAGTTCTGACTCAGAAACCCCTCGGTCCCGGGTCCTATGTAATGAGTGTTTTTCTTTTTTTTTAATGAGCTTTTAGACATGTTTGTTAATTAATCAGTATGCATGCCATGCCAGCAGATGGCAGTAAGGATAAGGTGCCTCTAGGGAAGGTGATGGGAGTGGGGGAGAATGACACAACAGCCCCCTCATGTAGCTCACCGCTGACCTCTGTCAGAACACGGCACACATGGTGGTGTACTACACGCTGCTGAAGTCGTATGGTCATGAAAGGGCAGCATTAACATGTGCGCTCGGGTAAACCAGGCCCACCGGGTGTGCTATAACATGCTAGCGGAAAAGCCACAAGCAGAGCAAAGGAACTAAGGCACAGCATTTCAAATGGCTGCGCCCATGGGTCGAAAAGCGGCCGCAGACATGGATAGACAAACACTTCTTAGTCAAGTCGCCGAGTCAGCTATGAAGTCACATGGTCACGATTTGCTTGTGACCTCTTACGTGACCTTGTATGGACAGATTAGATTAGATTACGAATAAACAAAAAAACAAAAACAAAGTCGACCAAAACAGATTTCCTCACGACTTTTCTATTCATTAAATTTTTTTACTTAAAGGTGCACTGTTCGACTTTTTGTGTTAAAAAAAAAAGTTCATATTATGTAAGAGTAGATCAAAACCATTCTTTACACAGATTTATAGCATATTAACCTCTTAACCGCCACCTGAACCAAGCACACTTTCTCCAGTTCGGCTTTAAAAGCTTCTTGAAAAAAAGTGTCAAATTAGCGAAAAAAATAAAAAGTAGAAGAAAAAGGCAACAAAAAAAGCAACACAAAAGTATTTACTTTCAAACGAGGCATTACCCTGTTTTTAGATTTGGTTTAAAGCCGAACTGGAGAAAATGCACTCGGTTCAGGCGGGGGGTAAGAGGTTAACTATTGATGTTAGTTTTGGGGTGACTCTTAGGTCCTTTGTATCAGCTGACATCTGTAATTTAAAGGCGCACTATGCAACTTTTTATGTAACAAAAACGCATTTGACCTTTCAGTGACCCCAGCGGCTGTATGGGCGGTTAGCTTAGCGCCTTTACTTTCCATTGCGGTGTCCCCTATGATGCTTCAGGATCAACTTTTTTTCCGGTTTTTTTTTAGGATTTCTGGTAGGTTTTTCGGAATGGAACCTGGGATACGGTTCAATCAGCTGTGAAATCCTAAAAAAATAAACATGTGATCCTGAAGCGTCCTACTGGCAATCGGGATGGTAAGTAAAGGCGCTAAGCTAACCACCCAAACATCCGCTGGGTCACTGAAAGGTCAAATATATTTCATTACATACGATTTCAGGGACGGACAAAGCTAGACCAACGCGAAAAAAGTTTTCAAGAATATCAAAATATTCGTTAAGAAAATTCAGGCCTGCTGAGAGGGAGCAAAATGCCAAAACCGCCGAAAATAGAGGCGAAGCAACAGGCAGATTCGGCGGTCGAAGAGGAATACGTAAGCCTCAGTCGAGTCACGGAGCTCATGGAGCAGCAGAGGGTCATGTTCAGAGAATTAATTCAACAACAGCAGGAAAACTTCAAAGGATTTATAAAACTCATCATGGAATCAACAAACACCCGCATGGATTTACAGACTAAGGACATTCAAGAACTAAAAACAAGCCTGCAGTTCACGCAAGGTGAGGTGGACACTTTGAAAGAGCAAAATCTGAAACTCACGGAGCGCACAGACACTTTACAAACGGACTTTTACAAAGTATGTGACAATTTACACATCATCACGGACAAACTGGAGTATCTGGAGGGACAGAGCCGCAGAAATAACCTGGTATTTGAGGGAGTGTTGGAGTCGCCTGGGGAGACTTGGGCCGACGCCGAGGAAAAAGTAAAACAACTACTGAAGGAGAAGCTACAGCTAAATCACGCGGTGGAGGTGGAGGGCGCTCACCGCGTAGGGAAACACGATGGCGGGAGAGACTGGCCGAGACCCATCATCGCCAGACTACTGCGGTGGAAGGATCGTGAAGAAATCTTACAGCGCGCCAAAAGACTCAAAGGAACAAAAATCTTCATTAACGAGGACTACACCGAATCAATAAAAAGAAAACGTAAAGAACTGATGCCGGAGCTGAGAGCTGCACGAGAAAGGGGGGAGATCGCCTTCTTGCGATATGACAAACTTATTATACGTCCACGCAGCAGTACACCACATCCAGTATAAACACAGAGAAAAACGTATGGATTTTGGTATGTAAAAACACATAATTTCACATGTCTAGTAATACATACAGTTCTATAGGAAGCACCGACTTGGATTTTTCAATAAGGAGAATTGCTGAAGCAAACTCCCAGGATTTTACATTCTCTCAATACGACCTACAGAACACTGAGATCGACATCGACCCTGAAAATAACTTTTTTACTAGAGCTACCAATGACTGTCAATACTACACAGAGGATCTGTACAATAGTAAACGTAAGAACATTAAGGCATTCACTGTAATCCACTTCAATAGTCGAAGCCTCTATGCAAACTTTGACCACATCAAAAGCTTCTTAAAACAGTTTTCCACACCATTCAGTGTCATTCTAATCACAGAAACATGGATCAATAATGACAGAGAATTTGAGTTTTCTATTAATGGTTATGAATTTATAAGTATGAACAGAAAGAACAAGCATGGAGGGGGCGTAGATATGTTTATAGACTCCAACTATAGTTATAAAGTAATGGAAAATAAGACAATGGTGGTGGATGATACACTTGAATGCCTTACTGTTGAAATTACAAGGCAAAAAAAGAAAAATATTATTGTGAGTTCTATTTATAGAACACCTGGCTCTGATATAGATGTTTTTTCTAAGTGGATGGAGGAGCACTTTTCAGGATTAAATCATAAAGTCATGTTTGTGGGGGGAGACCTCAACATCGATTTGTTAAACCCATATAAACATAAAAAGACGGACGAATTTATAAATACTTTATTCAGTATAGGTCTGTTTCCTCTAATAACCAAACCTAGTAGAATTACAACCCATAGTGCCACCTTGATTGATAACATTTTCTCAAATGAAATTGAAAGTGATACAGTCAGCGGGTTAATGATAAATGATATTAGTGATCACCTTCCAGTTTTCGTTATGTATAAAAATGGATATTTAAAAGATGAAGAGGAAAACAAGTATTGGTTTAGAAGGGTAAAAACAGAGAAAACTATTGATGCATTTAAAAAGGAGCTTTTAGCTCAAGACTGGAGTATTGTGTACAGAGAGAATGACACGAATATGGCATATGATGAGTTTACGCAAGTATTTCAAAAGGTATACGACAAAAACTGCCCAATGAAGAAATACTGTAAAAACAGAAAGTGTAAAGAAACACCATGGATGTCTAAAGGTTTACTAAATGCTTGCAAGAAAAAAAATAATCTTTACAAAAACTTTATAAATAACCGAACAAAAGAAGCTGAGGATAAATATAAGAAATATAAAAATAAATTGACAGGTATCATTAGAAAATGTAAACAGGATTATTATAATAAGTTGTTGGATAGTAATAAGAATAATATTAAAGGTTTATGGAACATCTTAAATAGTATAATTAGAAATAAACCAAGAACGATTAATTATCCAAAATATTTCAAAGATGAGGATAACACGTTAAATAATATGAATGAAGTCGTCGAAACATTTAATAAATTCTTTGTAGATGTTGGACCGAACCTTGCTGCAAAAATTACAAACGTTGAGAATTATAATTGTGATCTGATAGAAGCAAATCCTATGTCCCTGTTCCTCAAACCTGTGGAGGAAAAGGAGATACTGGACATTGTTAAAGGGTGTAAAAATAAAACTTCGACCGATTACTATGACATGGACATGAAAACTTTAAAAACTGTTATTGAAAGTATCTCTAAGCCGTTAACTTACATCTGTAACTTATCGTTGCAAACTGGAACTTTTCCTGATAGTATGAAAGTAGCAAAAGTGATTCCTCTGTTCAAAGCAGGAGATAAACATCTCTTTACAAACTACAGGCCTGTTTCCCTTTTACCGCAATTCTCTAAAATCTTAGAAAAGGTTTTTAACTCTAGACTCGACAGCTTTATCGAAAAGTGTAATTTACTCTCGGACAATCAGTTTGGTTTTAGGAACAATCACTCAACCTCACACGCGCTCTTTGATATAACTGAAGAAATAACTAATGCTGTAGATGACAAGAAATATGCAATCGGATTATTTATTGACCTGAGTAAAGCGTTTGATACAATAAACTATGATATATTAATTAATAAACTAGAACTTTATGGGATTAGGGGGGTAGCTCTACAGTGGGTCACCAGTTACTTAAAAAATAGAAAACAATGTGTGAAAATCGGTGACTATCAGTCGAGTTGTCGACAAATTGTCTGTGGTTTACCTCAAGGTTCTATTCTGGGCCCAAAATTGTTTAATATGTATATTAATGATATTTGTAACACATCTGAAGTTCTTAAATTTATCTTGTTTGCTGACGATACAAATATTTTTGCATCAGGAGACGACTTGCAACAGCTGTGTCGGATTGTTAACTTGGAACTCAAAAGTGTCAACAAGTGGTTCAAACAAAATAAATTATCTCTAAACCTGAGTAAAAGCAAAATGATGATATTTGGCAACTGTAACTCCAACGCTCAGGAAGCAATTCAGATAGAGGGTGTTGTTATCGAGCGAGTCCATGAAATCAAATTCCTTGGTGTGATTATTGATGACAGAATTACTTGGAAATCTCACATTAAATATATATCTACGAAAATTTCTAGAAGCATTTCAGTAATTGCAAAAGCAAAGCACATTTTAAACATCAAAGCTCTACATACCTTATACTGTTCTCTGATTTTGCCCTACTTATATTATTGTACTGTGGTTTGGGGTAGTACTTATAAAAACACAGTTAAACCAATAATATTGTTGCAAAAAAGAGCTATCCGAGTAATTCATAAAGTTGGGTTTTTGGACCACACAAACTCATTATTTTTAAAATCAAAGATCATGAAGTTTTGTGACATTGTTGAGTTCCAAACTGTACAAATGTTATTCAAAGCAAGGTATAAATTGTTACCAAACCAAATACAAAGAAGGTTCCAAGAACGTACTGGTCGTTATGAATTACGTGATGAATTAAACTTTAGGATTCAGAAACATAGCACAACTTTGAAAAGTTTTAGCCCAACAGTTAATGGTGTACAATTGTGGAATAAACTGGAGATGGAATTGAAACGATGTCCAAACATCAACCTGTTCAAATATAAATACAAACAAAAGACTTTTGAAATATACAGACAAGAAGAAATGTGTTGCCACTAAGGGGAGCAGTGGGATCAATTATGAGTATTTTTTCCTCTATATTCAAGGAAGAGTGTTGCTGCTTGGAACGGTTGTCATTCTATTGCTCAAATTCACAAACGGAGAATTAGGGTTGGCAGGTTATGGATCTGTTGAGAGGAATCCTCCCAACGGGCTCTAAACCTTGTCTTTTAATGCACCACTCAGCATAGGAACATATTCTACAAAATCAGCTGTTAGGGCAGCTGTGTGGGGGTTTGTTGAAGGGGAGTTACTGCCCTCTTCAACTGGCTCACTCTCTGGCTTTTTAATGCACCACACTGTGCAGGGCTTTCATCATACTTCACATATAACTCAATTAAATAAATTATATAATAATGATGATGATAATTAAACCCAAATTAAAATTATACTGAGAATGGTAATGACAACTGGAAAGTATCAAGATCTCAGATTATAATATCTATTAATGTACCTTTATACCATAAAAGTAACTCTGTAATCACGGGTAAAAATATGCAAGCAATATATTAAGTAACACATTTTTTTGACTTGCTTTGTATTAGACATCGTATATAAAACTAGATTGTTGTTGTAGCTGTGCGTTGTTTCAATTAATTATATAAACAGTTAATATATTTTTTGTTGTTTGATGTAAGTTGGTCTGTACGAATGTAGCTGCTTGAAATGTTTTGAAATGTTCTTTTTTTATTTATTGCACTTGGGGGTGGGGGCTCATAAGCTTTTTGCTTCAGCCCACTCCTTTTGAGCACAATGTGTATTGCTCAAATAAACAAATAAACTAAACTAAACTAAACATACAAAGTTGCATAGTGCATCTTTAAATTACAGAAGTCAGCTGATACAGAGTCACCCAAAACATATAGCTGTTTGCAAAATGATATAAATCTGTGTAAAGAAGGGTTTGACGCATGTTCATAGACATGTCACGGATGCACGTTTACACAGAAACACATGTGATACCTTAGCTTCTATTGTTCCCCAAAGGATATCTATTCTAGGGCAGGCCAAAGTGAATAAGGTGTGGGATGTTAGTGGTGCTTTGGGCCCCCTTCATGCAGATGGACAGGCCCATGCACATATGCTGACAGAACATTATACCTCACTACTCCCCTGCTAAGCCCCGCCCGAGCGCACCGAGGCCCGAGTGGAATATTAATGTTCCCAATTCAATTTATGGGAGCCAAAGCTACTTCCTGGATAAGCAGTGTTGACACTTCAGTGTAATGGATGCAGGGAACATGCAGGGAATGCATTGTTGACCCCATAATCAGGTGAGAGATGAAAATAAGAGATTGACTGAATTAGAAAAAAGAAAAAGAAAAAGGAAGGCAGTTAAAGCAATGGTGTGTTGTGATCGAGAGATAATTCATCAAGATTCAAGGGGTGAGTTCCCTCCGTCTTGGGTGAGTCCCAAGCTATAAACAACAACATAAGTGTTGAGTGAGGAACCACAAAAATAATATAAAAGAAAATACAAACGAATGTGCCGTTATTGCTTGGTAATTTTTCTTCCTCATTTAGGGCAGTGGAGTGGATACCAAATACACAAATGTGTACTGTGTATTAGTAGAATAATAATTTAGCCAATTATCTGTTTTTTAATTTATTCTTACACTGAAAACATGTTTACTGCAAAAAAATGAATCACTATCCTTCAACATATATCATCTGTTTAATCTTCTTTTCCATCTGTAGGCAATGGAATTCTTTGTATAAATAGAAAGATGACTCTTAGCGCTGGTTTGGATTCGAGTCATTGTGTGGTAATTCATTCTGCCAAGCAAATTAATTTACACACAGACCTCACAGAATCATAAAGGTTGCCGTTCACTCGCCTACTATCGTGATATGTATCGGATCGACCTCCGAGTATCGTGATATGCATCAGATCTGGCCCGGAGTATCGTGATATGTATCGGATCGGTCCATGAGTATCGTGATATGTATTGGATTACCCTCTGAGTATCATGATATGTATCAGACTGGGCCCTGAGTATCGTCATATGTATCGGATCGGGCCCTGAGTATTGTGATATGTATCGGATCGGGCTCTGAGTATCGTGATATGTATCGGATTACCCTCTGGGTATCATGATATGTATCAGACTGGGCCCTGAGTATCGTCATATGTATCGGATCGGGCTCTGAGTATTGTGATATGTATCGGATCGGGCTCTGAGTATCGTGATATGTATCGGATTACCCTCTGGGTATCATGATATGTATCAGACTGGGCCCTGAGTATCGTCATATGTATCGGATCGGGCTCTGAGTATTGTGATATGTATCGGATCGGGCTCTGAGTATCGTGATATGTATCGGATTACCCTCTGAGTATCATGATATGTATCAGACTGGGCCCTGAGTATCGTCATATGTATCGGATCGGGCTCTGAGTATTGTGATATGTATCGGATCATGACAAGTGTATCGTCCCAGACCTAACATATAAATAGGCTTACTGACCTTTACTTTACGATTTTTAATTCTGATTGGACAGAATAACATGAAAGAGGGGGGAGAGACATTCAGCAGACTGTCAGGGCTGGAGCTTGAACCACGCTGCTGAAAAGGCCAGGGCTTTTTACCTTAATGCTATAAATGTAAATCTTTCCTCTAACTGGATTTGATGTGACTATTTCACAGGATAAATGTCCTTCTTGACACAACTCACAATTCACCTGGAAATGTTTGAAATGGGCAGAAAAATGGATGTTGCAGACTGAATTAACAAGGACACTTTAATAGAATTGTGGTTACTTTTTGAAGAAACTAAAATCAAGGCTCTGGGTCCGCATTTTTCAACAGAGGCCAAATATCACTCGCTCCTCGTTTTTAAACAGAACAGACTCCACACAGACGTTTTGTGTGTGTGCTGTTTGGTTTCTTGGGTAGAAGCAGGATTTAAACAAGAAATAAACATTATACGCCGTTCATGCCGTGTATACATTGCCGTTTTGAACAGGATCACCTCCAGCACAGAAATGGAGAGAAATATTGTGGATACGGGAGCTGCCTGTCACAAGGGTATAGCCTTTGCCTGGAAGTGACATTTCCCTCTGAGGAAGTGCGACACAAGCCGGCGACAGCAGGTGGACGAGGGCAGAGCGGCTGACAAAAATGTCATCACCTCCCGGACTTATGACAAACACACCGGGCTGCATTTTAAACCCAGCGCATCGCTCGTCCCACTATCTGCGCGAATACACAAATTAAACGTGAAATTCGACTTAACGTGTGTCAGCTTTACGTTGGAAACATTTGAAACGCTCTCGTCAGTGTCTCCGAAAAATGTGACATCATCATCTCCGACAAATCAACAACACGTTATTCCAAACGCCTCTACAAAGAGTTTTCAATTCAACGTGGTATGCCTTGTTTAACCTCTTAACCCCCGCCTTAACCGAGTGCACTTTTTCCCAGTTTGACTTTACCCGAGCTCCTTGAAAAGAGCGTCAAAATAGCGACGGCAACGCGACGTAAATGAGGATGAAAAACGCAGCAAAAAGGAGCATCCAAAGAGCGATAAAAACGCAACAAACGGGCGACAAAAAGCAACAAAACAGGGACACAAATAGCGACAAAAACGTTACAAAAAAAGCATCTTCTTTAGTTTCCCTCTTTTTATCCAGGGCTATTTCACACACAGTTTTAGCTGTTTTTTATTGATGTCTTATTAAATATTTATTATTTATATATATATATATATATATATATATAAACATTTTATTTTTGATGTTCTCCTAGTGGTTCCTCTGAGGGAGCCCTCTGCCCTGGGAGTGCTGGTTGGCTGGGCGCTCTCCTGGGGGTGCCTGGATGGAGATAGGACGTCTCTCCTACACCTACTCCGGGCCCCCCGAGTTGGCGCTCTGTGGCTGTGGCCGATGGGCTGCTCCTGGTGCAGACGGCTCCTTGGATGATGTTTCCTCTTTCGGTCCATCTGTACTCAGCCTTACATACTCAACTCTATGTCCATTTTTATTTAAGACTTTTAACTGCTGGGCTGTCTGTACGTATATGTGTCTGTGTGTCTGTGTGTCTGTGTGTGCGGGTGGTGGGGTTGTAGTTATTTATGTATATTTACTGGTGGGGATGATTTTAATGATTTTCAAGCACTGTAAAGCACTTTGTGTTACATTTTGTATGAAAAGCGCTTTATAAATAAAGTTTGATTTGATTTGATAAAAAATAGGACGATCAAGTGACGACAGCATGAGCAGATATCTCAGATCAGGCCTTCAGGCTGCAAACTCCAATTGGGACGCTTTTAGATTTGGGTAAAGCTGAACTTTAGAACATGTGCTTGGTTAACGCGGGAGTTAAGAGGTTAATATCCTTTTCAAAAATTAATCCTTACAATTCTCTTACCTTGACGACTAAACCCTGCCAGACTTTTTTATAACATTGCTTTGAATAGGCATTACAGTTTAATTGCAGTTTGCAGTGACATTTATTTAAAAAGAAACACATCAATACACTTGCCATAGAGAGCATCTAAATAGCATTTTTCTCACTATACGATACGACAATGGCATCCTGGTCCAATGCTCGCTCCGCCACGTGCTGCAGATTCACCTCGTGATGCTTTTTCCCGGCATCGCTCTCATTTAAGCCCCCGTTTCAGCTTATTCTGTTTCAAGAGGCCAATGGCACATAACTGCTCTCTCTGCCCTGTTATGAGATATCAAGGTGGTGGATCACATCATCCGCTTCTAAAAATAGGCGACACGTTGAATATGTTGGTAGTGTGACTTTGGGGATTGGATGGCGGAGTGAGGAAAAATAAAACCCAAAATTCAGGACTGCAACAAAACCGGTGATGTTTAATACATGACGAAAACCAAAATGACAAAATCCGGAGACACCAAAACTCAAACAAACCGGGGCTGACGTAGACAACGACACGGCAAAGGACAAGGGGAACACGGGGGTATAAACACATGAGGAAACGGGGTACAGGTGGAACACATCAGGGCGGGGCAGGCAATTAACACAAGGGAAGCAAAGCAAAAATCACACAGACCAAAAAGATATTTCAAAATAAAACTAAAGGCCGAATCGTGACAGGAGGATGCAGGGAGTCTACCCCTTATTCCGACAACTCTCCATTTAGACGGCCCTCCAAACCGAAACCCCGTCATTCCGACAACCCTCCATTGCGACGTTCCCCCCAATCCGATACCCCATTCTGACAATATTGTTTTAATTTATTTTGTATTATTATTTCTTATTGTATTGAACAAACACAATTAAACCAACATAAAAACACAAGATACACTTACAGATAGTGCACCAACCCAAAACCCTCCCTCCCTCCACCCCCATTCACATTGATAGGTACCTTCCGGTACCTATCAAGGCAGTCTGCAAGGGATAAAGTCCGTGAAGCACTGCCCTAAACCAGTGCCTCTCGGAAACCACATCCATTTTACTTAACTTCATTAATTACAAATGTATAAGTAACGTTTAGATTTTTTTATTATTTGATTTATTTGTTTTTATTTGCTTTTTTATTTATTTATTTTTTTATATATAAAGGACACTATCTTCATCAGACCAGGTTGTCAGTGAAATTAGGTGGTTTAAAGGGTTCTTAAAACCAGGTCCAGTCCAGATTATGTCGAGATCGAGCTCAGCAACACACACACATTCATTTGCATACACTCAGATTAGGGAACACAACAACAGATTGCATGTAATCTATAATCAAAATTACATTTCCATAATAAGCATTTGAGAGCTTCCCATCTACTTTTATGTTTTTTTGGCATCATTATCAGTTTCAACCATATAAACTATAAAGTTAAGAAGTGCCGAACCCGAACTGATTTTACATTTTGGAATCTTTTCCTGTTTTTTTGTTGTTGTTTTTTTTTATTTTTATGTTCCTGCTTTTTTTATTTATTTTTCAGCTACATTGACAGCATTTTTTTTTATTTTTTTTATCTCGCCTTTTATTTATTGTTGGCTTTTGCACACGACTGTGTCTGCTGTAAAATTTAACAATTCCTCTAAGTGTCAAACTTGCTACGGTTTACAAATTCTCCAAAGCACATTAGCCGCGGCTTTGGCGTCGCCTATGAATAACACATTATCCCTCTTAAGTCGTGCTATTCTGTTCGGGATAAAAATAATACAAAACCATTTGGAAAGATATCCTCCTCGTTTGCCATAAATAAAGCAAAAAGAGGCGTAAATACATGTAAAAGACAAAGATTATCTGGCTGTAGATTGTCATGTTATCCTGAATTACACCCGAGCTCAAAAAAAAAAAAAAAAAAGGGGGGGGGGGAGGCGGGCAGCACTTAGCTTATCCGCCTTTTGTACCACGCCAGTCTTGGCTTGTCGACCAGCGCCACTTAATAACAGTTTAGGCTTGGTGTTTCCATGGCGACCGGTGCTTGATTGCTCGCCCTAATCTTCTTTAATGTGGCTTAATGCTGCTGCTGCTATCTCTCCACATTTTTGCTCTCTCTTTCAACGAGCTGCATTTGTGTGTGCTACTTTGGACCCATTACATCACTGCAACAGGCCATTTACTGCTGGACCTTTTTTTTTTTTTTTTTTCATTCATTTTTTTTTCTCACATGATTTTGACCACGAAAAGTACTTTGAAAAGTAAAAATGCCGGCAATCAAACTCAAGACTTCCCAAAATAGAACTACACACGTCTGTTCCACTACATCCTTTGGCTTTGGCTAATTAAACGAGAGCCCGTACGTTGCACGCGCAGAATATTATGACCCGAGCAGGGCAATTGTGAAGATTCTGCCCGAAAAGCTTTGCCTCCCACTGGAGAGGATGCGGGATGGTTTGATTGATTTTTGCTCGGCCTTGAGGCTGGCATAAAGAGTGTACGCACTCATCGGGACCTCTGTGTCGACTAGTTTGTCAACAATCCAGCGTTAGGCCACACAGGCCAGGGTTACAATATCTGTATCGAAACATTTACTGAGATGATTGGAAAGGAAAAAGGCCCAACTCACCACCTTTCTGTCCGGAATCGCATAGGTTTCACAAAATATGACCCGTGGCCTCAATCTATATACTTTCCACCTTCATACACAAGAGATACTTACCGTATATAAATGTATCTTCACAAAACATAGGCCGTGCAATACCCTGTGTGTTTAACCGCATTCATAGGCTTACAATAAACTGCACTTGTAGAGATAGAGTGGGCTCAGTGAAGGGTCAAAGGCAAGGATATTTGCAGAGGTCAATTCATACTCAAAGTACTCCAAAGTACTGTGCAGCGCAGTAGCCTACAAATATTTCAAAGAGAAAAATGCGAACCACAAAACATACAGGTGCTCGTCCTATAATTAGAATATCATGAAAAAGTGCATTCGCTTCTGTCATTCAAGTTAAACTGTGAAACTAACATATGACAGACTCATTACATGCACAGTGAGATATTTATAGCCTTTATTTATTTAAATTTTCATGATTATGGCTCAGCTTGTAAAAACCCCAAATTAAAAATCTCATCAAATTAGAATATTTTGAAAATGGACTGTAAGCCATAATCATGAACAATTACAACAAATAAAAAGGCAATATGTCACTTTGCATGTAATGAGTCTGTATCATATATTAGTTTCACATTCACACAAGTTGAAAAAAATAATTGTCACTAATATGTCAACGGAATAAGGCTCTGTCAGAGTGGAATAGGCTACTTGTCACAATAAGATCCATAACATCTTTATTTGTTTATCTTAAGAGTCCTCGTCTCGTTTCAAATAGCTTATTTTTTATTGTTATTTGACTTATTTTTATTTTGTAATATTCATACCTTATGCAATCCCCAGTAAATGGTCCTTATTTGTACGGACTATTTGCTATATTTAGTGGTTCTCACCTGGCGAGAATATCTGTATTGTATATCTTTCTGTCTGTCGGTACACCAGATGAGAACCACTGCTTTAAATGTTACTATCTGGATTTGAGAGCGGAGGGTGGTTGATGGAGCATTTCTGTTTGTCGTGTCTTCTCTGTGTTATGTCAGTGTTTACTGTGTTGAATAATTGTCTCATTGTTGCTGTGTCTCTTATGTTTGTTTTAACTGTCTGTAAGCTGCTGTTTGTGCCAATTCTGTGTCCTGTCTAGTTGTTCTATGGAGCCCCTTGAAAATGAAATGCTACATCTCAGGGGGCTTTCCATTAAAGGAACAGGCCACGGGTTTCCCATACTGAGATAATGCTTAGACAAGTTGACACGCACCTGTCTGGTCTTTGTGCCCGTGAAAGAGCTTGGGAGCTTCTAACTTTAACTCCCGTTTGGAGCCATAGGAATATGCTGGGAGAGGCCAAATGCTAACAGCATCTTTGGTCTTTTTGCGCGACTGAGCGCACGCACAAAGGCCAGACAGGTACGTATCTACTCATCTAAGCTCAGGTAAGAACATATCCCAGTATGGAAAAACCGTGGCCTGTTCCTTTAATAGCCCTGCTCTTTTATTGGTTTATTTGGTCGGGACAGTGTATGTTAATGGCCATACATGGCTCTCATGCATGTAAACAAGCCACACACACTCACATTCATCCTGGCCTAATGTACATGTTTTTAGTGGTAGGGGAAACCAGGGTACCCGGAGGAAACCTACACAGACACAGGGAGAACATGTAAACTCCACTGGTGGGAATCGAACCCAGACCTTCTAGCTGTGAAGCACGAGCTCTGGCATCTATACTACCGTGCCGCCCAACAACAAAACAAAACAACAAAATGCCATTTTCTTATATGTAATCCTAAAATGACAGAAAACTCATATTTTGTATGTTAATGTTCAGCAAAAGTTTCAAATTGTTATCTCTAAATGTATTTCTTTCCCTCCAGTGTCTCACCTCAACAAATGTTGTCATTCTAATTGGCTACTATTTCTTCTTGAGAAATTCATGTATTAATAATAATAAAAATAATACATTTGATTTATATTGCACTTTACATCTCAAAGTGCTATTACAGGATCTCGACGCCACAAAGAATGGTGGGACTGAACCCTAAACCTTTTCGCTGCGAGGCAAGAGCGCTAACCACTCAGCCACCGTGGCAAAAATGTGAAAAAAAAAAAAAGAAAGAACGCGAGACTGATTCCACACGAGAGGCATAATATCGTTTTTTTCCAACATCAGAGCAGCAAAGCCATACTGAGGAACCACACTTATCCCTTTGATGAGAGAGTTTCTGAAATAGTTATTAACTTTCTTATCATTGTCGATACAAGTCTGCCTTTTTCATCTGAGTTTTTTTTTTTTTTTCTTCTTCGCGCTCCACCCCGAGTCTGCCTCTCTTTTAGTTAAAGGTTTGAATCTTCACATGACTCCAGTGAGACTCCGGCTCCTCCACTCTTAACTGTTGTAGAACGAACAGAGACTTCCAAATTACACTGTCCACCGTTAGCCTTCATCTCAACGCCGACCATCACTCCTCGAGAAGCGAGTCAAACCAACAGTCGCAACGAACGCGATCTAATTTTAGCATGTAGCGTTTCAGTTTTTAGCAATTAAGCACCGCCGCACCTAAAGGTATAATTAAAAAGAAATCGAGCCTGCCAATCTTTTTGCGAGCACCTCCAGGTATGAATGCAGAAAGATATTAAATCAATACGCCGCTATCTCTGAAAACACCCATCCAATCTCTCAGACACCCTCCAGAACCGGCGGATCCAGCTATGTTCCTTTCATGCAAATCAATACTTTACCTTATTCAGTCGGGAGAAGAGATCACGTTGGCGTAATGTCGGTAAAAGGCGAGAGAAACCCGAGCCATCACGCAATTATTACGGACAAAGCAGGAAATCAAAACACGGGGTTACCTGGTGTAATTGGCCGATTTGGACCCCCCCCCCCCCCCCCCCTCTCTCTCTCTCTCGCTCTCTTCTCCCCCCCTTTGGTCTGAAATTATAATGATGATGTGTCATACTTTCAATTTTTATTACAGACTCACCCATGGAAATTTTTTGGTTTTAGGGGACACAGCATGCAGAAAACGTCCCAGTAAAGCGCATTGCCTTAGTTCGCCTTTTATAACTAAAATAACAATTTATAGTAGGAATGATGTATTCTTATTTCATTGATCTGCTTATTTATGTTAATGTGAATCATCATAATGTAAACACTCCACACCGGATTGTAGCCGTGGGCCTTAAATTGTCAATACCTCCAAATGCATAATCTCATAGAGCTACTTGCATAACCATAGGTTTTAAGAAATATTTTACAACTTGGATTATCAGAGGCGTAAGGGCCTCTCGTGTTTGTGCAGACTTTGACTAGACGTTTGCATTACCCTTCAACTTCATACCTGGTGCGGTACGTGGCTGGACCGGGGCTGGACAGACTCCCATGGCGATGTTTTGCACAGCAGTGGTCCCCCCCCCCCCCCCCCCCCCCCCGAAGCTTCACCTCCTACGCACTATGTCCCATACTGGAATATTTTCCGCTACCGTGGGTGGCTTTGGGTTTGACGTTTCTGTGACGTAGAGTTTGCCCCGCTCTCTTTAATAGCTGGGCCAGAGCGGGACCCATCGATATATTTTTGGGACTTGGACAGTGTTTAACTCACAGTGGGAGAAATCGTTTGTAGTTTGTGCTTAATAAGGTGCATGAGGCTGTGTGCCATGTTAAAGGGACTAGATGCGAGTTGGTCATTTGTATACTCGCTACTGCCGCCTCTGGTCTTACCCGTAACTGAAGTTTCTATATTAAGCTCGTGCATGACGGAGCTTCGGACCCGAATGAACACCTTTCAGACTGACAGTGCAGGATTGTAGAGGCAGTTGTGGTGAACAGGTCTCGGACTCATTCCACACATTAGGACATGGCTGGATCATTTTAACATATTTAAACTCCGTATAGTCCCTTTAATGTAGAGAGGAAAGCAAGTTTCTCTAAGTCTACAAAAGCAAAAGCACCGGTGCACCATTGAACCGTTTGCAAGATACAAACTATGTCTTGAGCAGTGGTGGAAGAAGAACTCACTATTCTTAAGTAGAAGTGCAGATACAGGATGTACACCTATAATTTGTACTCTTTACTTGTCCTTTTACTTTGTTACTTTCCACCCCATCCATCCATCCATCTACCTATCTGATTTGACTGTTCAGCCTGATGTGGGCTCACTCGCTGACTGTCCTACACACTGTCTGCCCGGTCTGTTGAATAAGGCAAAGGCCTGACAATAAATAAATCTTTAAAAATGTGTAGCATCAGTCACTTTGATGGTTTCCTGACCTGGCCCTCAGAAAACAGAGTGTTGCGTTAATATTAATGTGGCGGTGGTTCAGTTGTTGAAGGGTGAAATCTCCGCTGCAGCAATATTTGAAAATACATCAGTTTTGAGTGTGATGGAGCCGTTTCCCAACATAAGCATTTCAGGGGTCCACCTCGTCACACCGTTTACAGCCAAACAAGAAATAACGGTCTACTTTGCAAACGCCCCATTATGTTCACGCCTCAGTGACATGATGGTGGTTTGCTGTCCGACATTTTGGGGGAAATTAGGCCTGTACAGAGAACCAACCGACTATCTGACTCTAAGCGGTCCCGGCATGGTTGCATTGCCACATTGCACCCCCCCCCCGACCACACGCCTCGCCCTCACCTGCCCAAACACGCATAGAGATGGCAGTTAACAGTTAGCGGCTAACACAGAGTTTAGCATTATGATAGAAGGTTACAAAAAGATCGTGAAATGCCAAACATCTGACAGACCTGTCCTGGTGTCGCTAAAATAATCGTGAAATGTCCGTTTGTTTAATAATCCAATTTCCACAGGGAGCCATCGGGTCTTTTTCCTCCGTATGATTAAAAAGCAGACACCAGAGGCTGAGGCGTTCAAGGGTTGTGGGAATGGAAGTATCATATTTATGCTGATAAATGTGTGTTGCACACAAGACTCATGAGATTTCCGGGTTCACTACTGACACCTTCTGACAAAAATATTCTAAAAGACAAAGCTTAGTGCAGCTTTAATACTTCACTTAGGACCTTATTTACTAGTGATGGGATTTACTTCTCTTCAATGGGAGCCACGACTTTGGGATCCACTCATTTCACAGAGCCGTTCAAAAGGCTGGCTCTTTTAAATATAACATTTGAATCAGGCCAGCCAGATAACTCACAATATCTAAAACATGCTCGATAATGGTCACATGGTCTAAAAGTGTTCCTCAAACTACTAATGCACAAATTGAGCTCTGGTGTCCTGGCATTGCTACTACCAGAACTAAACCAGGATTACAGGGACCGTTTGGTAACAGCAGGAAGCCTAAGGGATGTAGCGTGTAAGTGGTTGGTGATGGCGCAGACTGGTTGCCTCGCTTCCGTCACCCTACCCCAGTGCAGCTGTGGCTACAATATTAGCTTACCACCACCAAGTATGGAGTGAATGAATAGTGCGCATTGAGTTGCCTTGTGTACGAAATGCGCGGTATAAATAAAGTTGCCTTGCCTTGCCTAGTGCAATGTAAAGCGTCTGTGAGTGTCCAGAAAAGCACTGCATAAAACCGATGCATTATTTATTATTATTATTACAGCTCTGAAAGATCAAGAGAAGCGTGACGTCACTCACAGGGAGCGGGTTCAGATAATGTCGACTTTACATCCGTGACAAAAATCCCATTCGCCGTGTTTATGCGATGATTGGATGAATTCAGCTCTAAAATGTCTCTCATAGGTGACCGTGCGTCCACAGCGGTTGCACGTGAAGTATGAAGACAGTAATCATGTGTATACAGTCACACAGCTGCGATGGCGGCAGACGTGGGGCCCAGCTGGCACATACAGCTTCTCAATGGCAGCCCCCGCTTCTCTTGAAATTATACATGCGCCAGCAGATGTTTGGCTCCGATACCACGGGCGTGTGCCACTGTCTGCATGTTTACACTCGTTCCCCTTTTATCGTTTTCTTTTCTTTGCGCGTGTCATTTGTTTTCATATCCGCGGCGTTCAGCATTAGCGCACGTCTTTTTATTTGTATTTATTTTTTTAACCAGAGGAGCAGAATTAGAGGGATTTTACAGCTTGACGCGAGCGGTAGAGTGAGCCCAGCCGCCAGTGCTGCTCCACTTCAATATTGATATGGAATTATAACAGTGGGGGGAAAGAAGTGAAGCCTTTGGCGAGAATAAAAAGAAAAAAAGGAATGAAATAAAGATAGAGGGGAATATGATTAGGGATTAGGGAGAAAGCGACAAGGAGAGGAGGTGAGTGAGAGCTTGACAGAAAGATATAAGGGGAAAAATAGAAAGTGGCACAAAGAAGAGAAGATTCATAATGCAGGGGAATTGCCATGACGGGGGTTTTATCATTTATGGGCAGCGGACGGGAATAGGTTTGGAGACTGTGGAGGAGGATTCCGAGGGCGGGCGTAAAATGTCAAAGGGCAGTCAGAAGCTGCAGGCACTCGGTGTATTGACTCTGTTTTAAAACTCTAGCAGCGACGATAGTGGCAGATATGTTTGTCAGTTGTCGACTGTCATTTCACCTCGCAACCCCCACCTGAACCAAGCATAGGGTCCAGTTTGACATTACCCGAATCAATAATCTTGTTTTTGTTTAAATGGTGGCAAAAACAAGGATGAAAATGCATCAAAGAAGCGATGAAGAAAGCGACGAAAAAGCAAAAAAAAAAAAAGGGATGAGGAAGCAGCAAAAACACGACAAAAATAAATAAATAAATAAAAAAACACGACAAAAACACTTAAAAAAAAGTGACAAACACGTCGAAAACACGACAAAAAATGTGATCAAAACATGGTGGCACCGCGACAAAAAAGTGAATCAGTTTTGCAGGTCTTAGCTTTCAAATGAGCCGTGACACTGTGGCTCTCCAGTGAAGAAGCTTTTAGATTTGGGTGGAGCCGAACTAGAGAAAACGCGCCTTGTCAAAAGGGATAGACCGCCGTTTTTACATACTGAGATAATCTCCAATGAAGGTCCTTGATTCATCTTCTGTACTCAGTAGTTGGAGTCTTCGAACGTTTCGCCTCTCATCCAAAAGGCTTCGTCAGCGACAAAGGTCACAATCTGCACGCAGCTGAATATATAGACCACTGGGGAGGAGTTAGGGTAGGCCCGTCTCCCCCCCTCTAATCACAGCTACTCTCACCTTAGCCAACACAAGAAAAATAGGCAGATAATTAGCCGTGATCAGCCATGAATAGGACAGATACTGGGTAGGGATTATCTATGAATAGGACATGACTAACCGATACTGAGGTGAGCAGATCGTTAGAGACGCTCTACTTCAAAGGTGTTTACCCACAGGTGAGAGTAGCTGGGATTAGAGGGGAGGAGCCGGGCCGACCCTAACTCCTCCCCAGTGGTCTATATATTCAGCTGCGTGCAGATTGTGACCTTTGTCGCTGACGAAGCCTTTTGGATGAGAGGCGAAACGTTCGAAGACTTCAACTACTGAGTACAGAAGATGAATCAAGTACCTTCATTGAAGATGGACAACTCCTGTACGACTGAGAACTTACACAGACATCCTGAGATAATGTTCTTAGACGAGTGGATGTCTGTCCGGTCTCAGTCACGCAAATAGACCAAAGACGTTGTTAGCATTTCGCCTCTCCCAGCATTATTCCTATGGCTCCAAACTGGGGTGAAGTTAGAAGCGACCAAGCTCTTCCACGTTTTCCCTATTTAAATACGTGAGTAGCTTTACGATCCAAGTCTAGTCACACAAAATTAAACATGTAGATTTTCTAAGCCGATAAAAAGGGGCACTATATTGTAAGGCGTAATAACACCTTTGGGGCAGAAGTGGCCCTAAGTTGTTATTACGCTGGGAAAGGCAACATGCGAACAACGTCCTCTAATAATGTCTGAGACACATCCCATATCGGATGAAAAGCCCAGTACAGACGACGCTATAAGAACCCGTGTCTACAATAGAATCAGACGACCCGCGGTTCTTTCCCTGTATTTATAAAACATCTGCACACTTTAGCGCCATTTGAAAATCATTCACTTGAAATAAAGACGAGCACAGGGGGGAACCGTGAGTCAACAAAGTCAGAGAGACGTTCAAAGAAAAGGCAAAAAGACAAAAAAAGCCACAGTTAACAAAGAGGGATAGAACTGGGGGATTTAATAGAGCGGAACCTGTGGAAAAGAAGCGTCACGCTGTTCAGCTCTTTTTGTGCACCGCGCTGTTATTGCCAGTTCGGGCACATGCCACTCCATTACCACAGAGCGCTGGGTTTTATAATTGCCACGCTCTCAACCTGTTATTTTCAAATGTAACACAAGTCGTCGTTTCACTCGCACAGATCTCACACGTTTAGTAAGCGGAAGGTCTTGGCTTTCAAATGAGGTATCACACTGGCTATAAGATCTCATGTCAATACGCGTTGAGATTTGGATATGCTTAGTTGGAGACAATAACTTTAAGCCTAATCCTAAAATGGCAGGTAACAGATTAGACAAGGTAATAGCGCAGTAATAACATATTAATAGGGTGGAAATTGCATGGTACCAAAAAAGTGTAATAACATCCTCGTAATGGTGTTTACAAGGACGCCTTCTTTGTGATAATAAAAAGAAAACCTTACCCTATGCCTAACTCAGTAGGAAGACGACATGACCAGGAAACATTGGTTATGAAACAGGGATAGGTAAGTCACAGGCCCACCAAAGATGGCCCAAACAGTGGCCCAAACTCAAAAGATTATTCCGCTCTTTAAGTAAACGGGGAGTATTCTGTTTGTTTGTTTGTTTTTTGAAGAAGTTGAGAAGATTTTTACTTTACACAGGTTGTTGTGTGCATTTTTACTCCTCAATCCCATGGTTTACACGGGTATATTTATTTATCACATGACATAATATTCAGTGACCTCTTAACCCCCGCCTTGAATAGAGCACATTTTCCCCAGTTTGGCTTTACCCAAAACCTAAAAGCTTCTTGCAAAAAGCTTCAAGATAGCGACTGAAACGAGGATGAAAACGCAACAGAAATGCGACAAAAATGTGCCAGAAGAAGCAACAGTGACACATAAAAAAAAGCCACAAAAATTGGCGAAAACATGACCGAAAAGCAACAACAAATGAGGCATTACACTGGAGCTCTCCGGTCGAGAAGCTCTCAGATTTGGGTAAAGCCGAGCTGGAGACAATGCAGTGCTAAGTAACTTGTTTACCTTAATAAATCCTTTTCGTAGTCCCTCTGGGGGTAATACAAGTGTTAATGGGAGGATTGGAGGGTCTTTCATCTCCCCCTGGTGTCTCTGGCCAGAAAACCACAATTGCAACTTGACTGCCACCGGGTCGGAGCCACCAATACACACTAATGGAATCACGAAGAAGAAGCTAACAGGCTAACGGGCAAAGCTAACTGCGGGCTAGCCCCACTTAAACAGTATTTACAGCCAAGTTTGAGTGAAAAAAATATCTCTATAGTGTAATTGGATGTACAATATCCCTCTGTCCCTTTGTCTTTTCTGACAGTGTAGTATTTACTCTCAGGGACAGTTAATGAGTAAAAAAAACGCAACATGCTACGACACCTGCAGTGACGCGTATGGCCTCTAGGGGCATTAGTTACTTAGTTCGGCTTTAAGGCGGTAGGCAGGAGGTTAAAGCACCTGAAGTAGACCTTTGCCATATGCACCTACCACTGGAGCAACACGCCTGCAGCTGTGGGCCTCTTCTACATCTCCAGCTAGATTCAGGATGAGCCCGTTGTATTTTAGTTTGACGGGAAAAACCAAAGTAGCCGAGCGGAAACCCAACTAGACACAGGGAGAAACATGCAAAACTTCACACTCAGCTGAGAATGAATAATTTACTGTTTGTTGTCCCGCGCCCAGATGACGTTCAACATCGTCTGACAAACCCTGACGGGAACTCAGAGCGCCAGAGGTGTTAATAATTTGTGTAGGACGCGTAGGGCGACTGAACTGCGCGTTTTTTTTTCCGAATCTCAAAAAACTGCGCGGTAAAAAAAAAAAAATTCTGGCTTTACCGGGACAGAAGCCGCAGAAGATCGAACAGAAAGAAACTGTAACATCTGTAGGCAGCCAGCAGACGTGTGAGCCGGCGACGAGACCGTACGAGTGACAGATACTGTGGAAGTGTGAATGTTTGAATACCGGCGCGGGGGCTGCGGGAGATCCACTATCGCCATAATTACAGCGAGGGACGAGGTCACGGTGGGGATGTGGTGCAAGTTTAATAGCCCTGGAGATTTGGCCGGCGTCCCATTGGCCCTTTAACTCTGCATTAAGCTGATTACCCGCGCGTTTAACCCAAAATAAAACATAAAAAAAACACACACCGCCCGCAGCCCCCGTTTTCGCCCAATATCACTTTGACTAAAACATTTTTTTTTGGGATGGGGGGCGGCGAGGAACGCAAGCAAGAGGGCAATGTCGGAAATCCAATTCATTTGTCTATTCGTGGCACACGTCCAACGCCCCGAAGAAGAAGTTCAACATCAAAAAAACGTTTGCCTAATGCTCATGATTATGGGCTTCTCGAGTTGCACGGCGAGTACACGCCGTTTCCGCGGACAGCGCCCGGGATGGGAAAGGTGATTTTTTAATATCAATAATGGCAATGTTTTGTTTTTTTTTCTTCAACTAATTTTTCTAATGCCGCCGCGCTTAACATCTCAACATCGCGATAATCCGAATTGCCTATTGTGTTTTGCCGCGCACGGCCCGGCGCGTTGAGTGGTTGGAGGAGAGGAAGCCCGACCCTAATGGTCTCCTATTAATCCGAGTGCTTATCGTCCCGGCGCATCCTCCGTGTGACGCGGCAGCAGCTCCTCTCCCCCCGTAAACAGATCACATCGCATTAAATCTACAGTTCTGAAAAATCAAAGGGGTGCAGCGCGGCCGAAGCTCGCTGACTCATCCTGGCAGGAGTCCGGGTTTCCTTGATATTCCGAGGACGTGCGAGGTAAAAAAAAAAAAAAATCTTCTGCGTGCACAAAGGTATCTGTTAAGAATCTACCGAAATGAGATGTTACACATAAATGATTTTAGGAAACCCTCTGTGTAAAATAGTTGCGGATTGACAGTCGTGCCTCCGTCAGTCGGGACACACGGCGGCTTTGGGGGCTTTACCGTCACAACGTGTGGAGAGTGAATGCAAAAAAAACAACAACCCCGTGCTCGCCTCTGACTCCGCTGTCAGCAGCTGGGCGGGACAGGAAGCGGCTGAACGGGCTGGTTTGACATTTTCACAGAACAGTCAAGGCGGTGGGTGAGCGCATCCGTGGTGCTCCTCGAGGATCAGGGGTATCAACGCTGAGCATTAGAAACACACAGAAATGCCGTGAAGGAGAACATGCAGGTGGAAACGTGTAGGGGATGTCCCGTCGAAGTGCATATTAATGCTTTCGGAAATATGAGTAATAATGATCTTTTTATTTCAGTGAAGCAGCAGTTTTAATGGAGAAATGTTTGGCAGAAAAGTTTGAATTTTAAGCTACTGACAGGAAGTGACAGCTGTATCCGAATGTCCACACTATATATACAATGCGCTATATAGTACAGAGGTCACTAAACGCCGGACCTCGGTCTGGATCCGGACCCACACGTCAATCCGTCCGGACCCGAACCTTGGATCCGAACTTTGGACCCGAGCGTAAACCCCCTCGGACGAGCGGCTGCGTGTGCACTCTCTCTCCCTCTCTGACTGCAGCAGAGCGGTAAACTACTACAGCCCAGAGGAACAGAAAGAGACAGTCCTACCTCTGAGCTTCGAAACACTTTTTATATTTTTAGAAACGGCTGCAGAATGACTGACATACGGCTCGCTAAAGTTTTAAAACTGAGGACGCCCTAGTTAAATATACACGATCGTAATGCGAAAATAGCTGTTTCCCGATCGGCAGCGAGCAGGTCACAACCAGGACTAAACCTGGACTAAACCTGGTCTGAACCTGGACTAAACCTGGTCTGAACCTGGACTAAACCAGGACTAAACCTGGTCTGAACCTGGACTAAGCCAGGACTAAACCAGGACTAAACCTGGACTAAGCCAGGACTAAACCAGGACTAACCCGGTATGTTCCGCACCTTTCCTTGACCTTTTTTTTTTTTTATTCGGACCTTGGTGAAATTTAATTTGTGACTCCTGATACACCAAGCGTATCCTCTATTTATTTATTTCTTTGAACAGGGACAGTGTACAATATACATTAGCCTCAGAAAGGAGAGATGCATTGTACCAGGTTATAGCACTTGTGCTAATTTCCACCTGCAGTCCCTGGGCCTATTGTACATGTTTTTAGTGATAGGGGAAACCGGAATACCCGGAGGAAACCTACGCAGACACGGGAGAACATTCAAACTCCACACAGAAAGGCCCCGTCCAGGTGGGAATCGAACCGGGACCTTCTAGCTGTGAAGCACGAGCGCTAACCGCTGTGCTACCGTGCCGTCGCTCAATCTTTCCAGTTTGAGCGTATATAGAGCTCAAACTGTTCTCGGCAAAAAAGATGATCTAGGCCGGTTTCTTCATTCATGTAACATCCATGTGAAATAAATTGTATCTGACCCATATTTATCCATAAATATCCTGATCTTTTGAGTTTGGTCGGTCTTTATCACAAAAATACATTATTCCGGGAGTTTAGCGAACGTATCTGTTATGCACTCATTCTGCTAACGTCCGGACATGGAACAAACTTTTTATTTATTTATTTTTTTATATTTATTATTTCTATTTTAAAACACATGGCACGAGGTTTTTAACAATACATATTGTTCGACATACATTCAAATAATAATGGCCGCTGAGTATTTAGTGAAAGTAATTACCACAGTAATAGCGCCCTATATAGGGAATGAGAGGATAGGGAATAGTGTGGACACTCGGATACAGCCATAGATAGAGGTAAAGTTCCATAACAGTTTGACCCATTTACCGTTGACGTAGCATTGTTGGTACGGCAACAGTTTAAAATCGTTTGCCTCTATCTATGTCACTTCCTGTCAGTGTCCGATAAAGGAAGTGAAACTATAAACATGGCAAACAATGGTCAAACTAAAGAAAGCTGGGTCAAAAGTTAAGTATAACTGTGTTACCCATGTTTTTTTTTATAGCAAAAACTGTACCTAATGTGTCATATGCACTTCACCAATAAAGGATTTCTAAGCTAAACAGCCTCAGATCTTTTTTTTTTTGTGTGTTTCTTTTTTCATTCTGACATTTTAATGCTCTGTATTCTGTTTTAATGTATGTCTTCTTTTGTATGCTGTGTTCTCCGGAGCTGCTGTGAGATTAATAAAGGCCCATCCTCTTATCTTCTTTTATCTTATAACGGGAGAGAACGCACGAGAGAGAGCGAGAGAAATATAAATCAAACTTTGATCCAATAAACAAAACAAAACAAAAAACTGCAAATGAATTTCAAAACAACGTGCCCTTTTCGACTGAGTAAAACCCCAAGCGATGCGTATTCTCGGCAATGTTTTTGCAAAATACTTTCCCCCTTTAGTAAGACGTGCTTAAATAAAATAAATGCTATAAAGAAGTTTGCTGTTCAAGATTCGGCTTCCTATAGAAAAAGCCTCACCTCGGCAGCTCTCCCGGGTTTGCGGCTGACCGTGCACAGGTCCGGGATCGTCGTTTTGGAGATGCTCAGGACCGTAATGATTGACCATCTGCTGTCCTCGCTCAGACAAACAACTCGCTCATTGCTCAAAAGCTCAATGGACCAGGGAGAGATGGTCACGGACTTGAGAGACTCAGAACCCATCTGTTTTCATTGTTAGCGCCGCTGGTCCTTCTGCCGTCCGCGCTTCTTCATCATCCTCAAGTGGGGGACCTTCGCCGTGAGAGTTTTTTTTTGGCTCGGTTTTTTGGGGGAAACCCGCCCTGTGTTCTGGTGCCAAGGGCGGACACACGAGTGCAGCGAGGCCCGCGACTCTGGGAAACACGAGGTGGACGGATAACGGGTGATGGATATTTTTTCCACTAAAAGGTAAAGTACGTGGAAAAGTGCACACACGCATCGTCACAATCGCTAATGCTAATTATCAGTCATTAAGGCGAGGTGAAAGTGTTGCTTCGAAGTGGAGATTTTTAGCTAGTTTCCTCCTTTAACATCTTAGTTTTCCTGTCAGGCTATAAAAAAGACAAAACTGGAGGGTCCCCGAGATGACGCTCTAATCCTTGGGCAAGACACTTCACCCACCTTGCCTCCAGTGTCTGCGTACATTGGTGTATGAATGGGTGAGAGGTTCCTTACTGTAAAGCGCTTTGAGTGCCTAATGTAGGTGGAAAAGCGCTATATAAGTTGAGACCATTTAAACTTATAAAGCGCTTTTCTACCTTTATCAGGCCCAAAGCGCTTTACAGTAAGGAACCCATTCACACTCATACACTAATGTACGCAGACACTGGACTGGAGGCAAGTAGGGCGAAGTGTCTTGCCCAAGGACACGACAACAGTGTGCGTTTGCGGGAGATGGGATTCGACCTTCCGATCACGAGACCGACCCGCTCTACCAACTGCGCCACCGTCATGACATATGATAGTTTTCCTTCTGCGAGACACGGAGAAATGTGCCGCACATGCACTCGGTACGAAACTTTAGGGCGGGTTTTCTCAAAATCAGGTTTTTGTTCCACTCATTATCGCAACTATAGTATTAATTGTTTGTTTATTCCGAGTTCAATGTACATTACATATAAACAGGAATTTTTTTTTTACACGCACGTTTTCACCAAGAAAAAATTCTACTTTGTGAACCTGTTCTCAAATCCATTCTGATTAGCATGTGCAGCTTTTGCGACATGCATTCATGACATAATAACATGCTTTAAACATATACATAATACTGTATATAAACTCGAAATGGAGTGGGAGGAAGTAAACTTATAGGTTCCTACCCCTGTTAACAACCCCAGTAGCTCAAATTTCAGTCTTTCTGGTCTGAGGGATTTTTTTATATCTAATTCCAAACCTAATTTATTCAGCTTAAATTTAAAGCTAACACCAGACTAAATATCAAGTGATGTTTAGCTAACACCAGACTAAATATCAAGTGATATTTAGTCTGTTCGAAATGATTCGAGCGTGCAAGCAGCATGGGTAACCCCAGGCTAGAGAATATAGGCAATATTGACCATTTGTATGCATTGAATGCCTTATTTTTATATGAAAACACAAAATGACAGAAAACTTGCAATAATTTTTCCCCTCATATTTATTCATGTCTAATGTTCAGCAAAAGTTTCAAATTGATATAGCTAAAAAGAAAGAAAAAATCCTTATTCACCCTTCTCAAATAAACAATATCCGTATCTATTGAAAAAAGTATTAATGATACTAAGCGTTTGCTTTCAGACAGAAGCTAGCACAGTGACTGTTGCCTTCCTAGTTAAAGGGACACTACGCAACATTTTGGACAATACTGTTGCCATCAGTAAAAAACATGCTCCTAATGACCATCTCGACACATTACTGCAGGGGGTAATCAAAGAATGGATTTGGATGAGAACTTAACCTATTTAAATGTCGAATTCTGCTGACTTTAGTGGACATCACCATGGAGACGAGCCGGAGACGTACCCACTCCTGGTAAAGTTACACAGTCACGTCTTAGGAGAGCTGAGCCGCTCACAGCAAAAGCACATGTTAGTTTGTGCATGTATGAGGTATTTTTCAAAACAAAATGCTTGTATTATAATTTAATTTATTAAAATTCCACACGGTGTGGCTTTAAGAAATATCACTCCCTTGCTAACTTGGAAACTGTTCTTTTTTTTTTATTTTTTGCCTCACACCAAGATAAAGTTAAAGCCATTCAGGTGCATGAGTGACTGCCCAACGCCGTTACCATCATACTTGGCTGAGCTAACACTATACACTCTACAGTTGCCCCTAGTCTCTTTGTCTGGAGCTGTTGCCGGGTCTCTTGGCAGCCGCGGGATTAACATAGCAGGAGGAAGCACTCCAGTTAAACCCTGCTCCCTGCAGCGCTCTTGCTGCCGGACCAGCCTGGATCGAAGCTTAGTGCTCAGAGGAGTCTTATCACAAAGGAGAGTGCGGTGCATGGTCACGAGGCCGTTTTCAATACGAGAAGAGTGAGATTTTTTTTTTTTTTGCAAAAGAATTTACAGGGGACATCCATATCTGTCGTAATCATTTATATGTATATATATATATATTGGACTTAACACGCTCTCTCAAAGCGCTACACTGTGATACAGGGGACATCCATATCTGTCGTAATTATTTATATGTATATATATATTGGACTTAACAAGCTCTCTCAAAGCGCTACACTGTGGTAATTACTTTCACTAAATACTCAGTGGTGGTGGCCTGCCGAGAGGTAGAATTGATGGGAGCGAAGCTGATGTGCCTAAGGACACAACAACAGGATGGACATCATATCATTATATTTGTACTGTAAAGCGTTTTGTTTTCAAAGATTACATTTGATCATTTATGGAAGTTTATTGAGAGAGTTGCAAGAGGGAATGTTGTTAATTTCGAACATTTTTATATATTTCTGGCCACAGTTGCACACTAACCATAGGGATGCCAGTTTGTTACCCATTCTAACTCCGGGCTCATACTGACTATGAACAGCTTTGGCATTTGGTTACGCTTTTCTTGCGAACTGTGACTCACATTGAGTTTTGTGCAGGGGGTTCCCAAACATTTCAGGCCGCGACGCCCCAAAATCACTCAACAAACACCTCGGGACCCCTTACGTAATGAGCGGTTATAATAAGTAAAGCGGCAAACATTTAAAATGTGGTTTGAGACTGTGTTTTGATATTTGGCTTAATTCACTAACATTATGCTGTTTTCAATCAAAGACACATCAAATTCAACGTCGGAAATGTAAAAAAAAAAATCATCTCAAAATTGACCCCCACTTTGGGAACCACTGGTTTAGTGTACGGTTCGTGTACAGGGTTCTCCTCGAGTTCACAGGGTTTCACACGATAACAAGGAATACTAGTACACAGTGCATGCATGAAATAGACAGATCAAACTCACAATCCACTGTCAGAAGTACAGCCATACTAACCCACAGAAACCCACATCATCCAAATAAAGCAATAGTTTCCCACTTTGAGGGTGAAAGTTATTGTCCGCCTGCACAAACATCCTCTGTGATCCTCTGACAGCTCCTCCTCTGCTGCCATCTGGCCCTGTTTTAACTTTACATTTACATAAGACCAGTTCAAGTGTGAAGCCGATTTTATTGTGAAATTCACAGGATTCTCTAAGTCTGACGTGTGGCTAATGTGAGCCGACAACATTGATTTGAATGAGTTTTGGTGTCTGGTGAAGGCCGTACCGTAAGGCTAGGCAAGGCAAGTTTATTTGTAGAGCACAATTCATTCACAAGGCGATTCAAAGTGATTTCACAGTTGCATAAAGTTACAAGAAAACAGATAAAAATCAATAAAACATCAACATGAAAAAGTAATCAATTACAGTAAAAGGCAAGAGTGCAGACAGAATACTTTCAGTTTTCATAGGCTCGGGTAAAAAGAGCTGCACAAATAACCCTTCAGGATTGATTGTGAGCCTGGGGTAAGAAGAAGAAGAAGAAGAAGAAGAAGAGCTTTATTTATATAGCGCCTTTCACAGACATGGTCACAAAGCGCTTTACATGAGACAATTTTACATTCACTCCGCACTCAGTGGTGTTCAGTTCACCCTGGGGGAGACTGACAGAAGCGCCAACGGTCCCTCACCATTCATTCCACACCTATGTCATTCATACAGGCCTATTGTACATGTTGTTAGTGGTATGGGAAACCGGAGGAAACCTACACAGACACAGGGAGAACGTGTAAACTCCACACAGAAAGGGCCCTGTCCAGGTGGGAATCAAACCCAGGACCTTCTTGCTGAGCGCTAACCTCTGCGCTACCGTGCAGGACGTACTCACTGTAGTTACATGAAAGGGACATTTTCCACATAGTCCGAGTTTCTTTGCATGTGTTTTCTTTTTTACATGTAATTTTTTAGTTTTACACATACTAATTATGAAGCATAACAGATTAACCTCTTAACCCCCACCTGAACCGAGCACATTTTCTCCAGTTTGGCTTTACCCAAATCTAAAAGATTATTTAAAGAAGCCTTAAAATAGTGACCAAAGAGTGGGGAAAAAATGAGAATTAAGGTAAATAGAACACAAACTCAACATTAAAATTGTTTCTTGTACAGCTTAAGCTCAAGGACAACGAAAAACTATTAAAAAATTCAGTATGTCTTTAAGTATACTGTGTAAGTGGAATGATTTCTCCTGTGGAAAAAAGAAACACTCTCTCACAGACCATCTCAAAACATTAGGATCATATATCCAGGCAGTGGTTTTACAGAATCCATAGAGACACGTGTTAGTTATTCTACCGTGTGCAAACGGCGTTGGTCTCTCTTCACCCACATAGTTTATCAAAGGAAACGCACTATTCAAAGTCCTCAGCATGTCCGTGTTCTTCCAGTCCTCTTTTCATTCATAACAGCAAAACACACAACAGTCAAACCATTTTTGGCTTGGCGATGAGTCTTGGTGCTCACAAGGTAAAGTCAAAAAAAAAAATTTCTCGTCCATGTACGAGAAAAGACTGGTTTTCCGACTGGATTACAGTCTTTACTAGCGTTTCGAACCAGAGTAAATGGCCATTTCTGTGACTGCTGAAAACTAGTATCAATCTATGAGTTTGTTTACTTTATTGGCCCCATAGGGAAATTTGTCCTCTGCATTTAACCCATCCTTTGATGCCACTAAAGCAACCCGTAAGGAGCAGTGGTCGACGGCAGTGCCGCGCCAGGGGACCCATCTCCATGATGTGGAGCCAGGCTGATGGTCAGAATCACCTGGCTGGAGGATTCACCTATTGCACATGTTTTTTAGTGGTAGGGGAAACCAGAGTATCCGGAGGAAACCTACGCAGACACGGGGAGAACATGCAAACTCCACACAGAAAGGCCCCGTCCTGGTGGGAATCGAACCCGGACCTTCTAGCTGTGAAGCGGAGGCGCTAACCGCTGCCGCCCCATGTGGCATCTTTGTTGGACTTGTGTTGGCATTTGTATTTTCACAATGTGTTCTATCTGTTTCATAGATGATGATGCGCTTTAGGCTGAGTGGACCCTTTTGGTTTCCCATTCAAAGTAGCGACAGAAAATATGACATAAAAATTACCTTGCCTTCCGTTAATGGGAATCTCAAATCCAGCATTGCTAATTAGAAAATACATAAAGTCACAGAATTACCATAATCATACCAATTAAAAATCATATTACTGCACTTTCATTGCTCAGTCACATCTCTTTCCACTCTTCATGTCGGTCCCCTCTTCCCCGTCTCTCCTGCTCCTTTGATATCTGCCTTGACTTCAAAGTGCTGGGCCGCGGTGTTACCTGATGCTAATAGTCCACATGAAAGAGAATGTGCATGAGGCGTGAGCTCGTGTCGGGGACTGGCAGGCTCTCACGGGGGACCCCTCCTCTCTCTCTCTCTCTCTCTCTCTCTCTCTCGCTCCTCCGTCAGCGCAGACAGTCTATTCCCCAGCTTCTAGTTAGTGGTGACTTCTAAAGGACCTTCAGAGATACGGAGCCAGATCCTGTGCATACGCGATACGCTGGGGGGTCGAGGACCTTTGAAGCATCAGGCACACGAGAGTGAGGGCCGGTCCGAAGGGGTGTTTGCGGGTCATACCCTGTATTTACCACGACTTTACTGAAGCGAAAGTATTGTTACATCAAGATAAAGAAAACACAACAATAGCCCAGCATGAATGGGGTCATTAATGGTTTAAGCTAAGTACAAGTAAATCAATAAATCAATAATATAATAATGTAAATAAGTGGCATTAAAACTTAGATTTACTGATGATAAAATCAGTAAAATAATCTCTTGCACCCGGCTTCCCTAAAACAGGAGCTTCTCCCCTGGGACAGTAGTATTATAATGCAGGAGCAACAGCCGCATTTCCACATAACACGCTTGTATCCCGCACACCTCGGTCTAAGTACTTGAGGGTTTCCATTACACGCAAGGATCGCAGTTGTTATGGGCAGCGCTCCCACAGATCTGCACCAGGGAATATACATGACTAAAACAAAACAGCCTCAAAAGTTTTGCAAGCCGCGACGAGAACAATGTTGACAAGGGCTGCCCTTTTGGTGGGGTTTATCGAATTATTCAGAGGTCCCAAGGCAAATACTAGAGGAAAGAAGAAGTTAAAAGCCAACTATGAAGGTAAGCAACATGCTAACACTATGCTAACAGCAGCTAAATGCTATCAGCTATATTGTGAAATGTTCAATCTGTATGACCTGCATGTTAATAGTGAGGGCTGTGCTCTCTCTCGTTGGCCTGGTCACGTCACCTTAGTCTTGGTTCCGCGTGTAACAGGATATGATGTATCTCCCTTACTGCCACTTTAAGTTGGGTGTGGTTATTTTTTAGGGTGTTTTTCTTTATTTGCAGTGGGCCAATGGCTATGTCTTTCAGTTAAGTGGGCAGTTATTAGGGTCGGGACTTTAATCATAAAAGCGCCTGTGCACCTTCTGTTCTCCCTCATTGTTTTGTTTGGTCTTGTCCACCCGGTCAGTGCAGCCTCACCCATGCTTGTTTACATTATTGCTCACACATATTATGAATGATTATGATGTTGCGCGGTTCATTTCTTCATTGTAACATTGCTCTCCCTCATTGTTTTGTTTGGTCTTGTCGACCAGGGGTCCAGGCCAGTCTGAGGGCGAGTCGGCTGCTCCGCTGGGACGGTGTGTGGTTGCTGGGGTCATAGCCCCGAACCAGCACAGAGACCAGGAGCCATGTTGCGGAGTATGCCGACCATTCAGCCTCTGAGCCCATCTAAGTTTGTCCACCCATGTCAATATTAAGTTTCTCCTACTCCCCAAACCAACAGCTGGACCCCATCAGACTTACTTGCTCCTCCCCAATCAATTTTAGATTTTTTACATCCTACAAAATGAACACCTAAACTCTCTCATTGTCTTGGTCTCCCTGTACCCTGGTGATCGGAACCTAGGGGGCGTTACAGGCGTGCCAGAGGTCGGTCCCAAAACGTATGCCTGGTCAGACCGGTTTGGACCTGGCTAGGGCAGTGGAGAGACAGAGTTGATCAGACACTGGGCGGGATAGGGCCTTATAATGGAAACACCCTCAAAGTGAAGTCCAGTCGTCAGCATAACCAAGCATCATCTGAGAGACTGACATGGGCTGCTCACTAATTTATCAGCATAAAGATGAGGCAAATGTGAAATTATCTGTAAATAAATTGTCCTTCTCCAAACACTTCTGGCATCTTTAAACTCACACCGGCGGCAACGAGAGCCGGTGCGACGAATGTGGCTTGAGTGTGTGTGAAGGCATGGAACGCGTTTTGTCTCATGATGAAAGCGTTGGTTTTGTGACACAACGGCAACTAAACCAGCCAGAGCTTACAAAAGTTTTTGACAACAGTTCCGGCCACATACCGTACCATTTACTCATCATTCTGGCCGATCTCAATATCAGTGGAAGATTAAACGGGAAGCGTTTGGGTTTGTTTGGGGATATAAAATATGCGGAGGACGCGGTAATGGATCCAGCTCTCCATTACACTAGCTCTTGATAGACCTTTCCACATTTTGTAGTGCTTTTAGCTGCAGCTCTTTGAAATCCCATCAGGCTCTTGTCAAGGTCAACACTGACAGAGGCAACGGGGAACTTGATTGCCAAACAACCGCCCGATAACTCGAAATGCCACGCCATAGAATTTGATGTTAATTTGGAACAGGCATAAGTCAGAGACACACACGCGAGCGCATGCATTTGCACAGCTCAAGGTCTGTTTTCTTTTCTGTTTTTTTTTGCCCTAGTAATTTGAAACATTCTCTCATTCAAACAGTCTTTGATTAAAAACAAAGCCACGCTTATCTCAAAGGGCTGGGCTCCTTCCCCAAGTCTTTTGACGACGCCTCGCTGCAAATGGTGGTAAATAAGTGTACAAAGGCTTCTCCTTGTTGTTCATGCAGGTCAGCTTTCCTCTCCGCCCTGGCTCAATACAAAGAGCCACGGTGCATTCGAGTGTAGCAAATGGCAGGGATTGGCGTCTACATATTCTATTTAGTGTTTTCTCTTGAGCAGATGATGTAACTAATCACGTCTGCCTACTGATGGCTAATCTCTAAGGAAAGGAAGACCCAGTGTAACGAGCATCACCGATCGCTTTGTCATAGAATACATTTGACCACAATTAAAGTCATCCCAGGAAGTGTTTGCTATTTAACTTTAAATCAGCGTCGTACTAAAACGCTGAAGATGTTTGCGTTGGTTAACAATAAGGATCATGTGTCCATAAAAACGGAACACAGTAAATGTCGGTTTACTTATTATTACTTTCCATATATTTATAAGCAGTTTTGTGGCTAACACGTTACTAGCGCGCTGACCTAACAATTCATATTACACATTAGATTTGTGTGCCCAAGTCTTTGTACCGTATTTCCCTCCATTCAAATGTATAATTTCACATGCCGCTAGAGGGCGCTGCAGGCTAATCGAGCAGCAGAAAGAAAGTTTGGAGTGAGCGGAGGTTACGCCTCATACGTTTGTTAAGTGTGACGTCACGACTTCCGCTTCGAGAAAAAAACATAAAAAACTCTTACTCTAGAGAGAGTTACTGAAGCTACTTATTTCTCAGACTCATTAGTAAAAAATAGTCGCTACTAAAAATAGTCGCTACGTCTGGCTTTAGCGGAGCTGCTGCGTCGTTAGCATTTTTTTACGCTAACCCGGATGTAGCGATATTGGTAAATATTACTTTTATAGCAGTAGTTACAGCATTTTTGGCTAATGGCCCTGATAAATAAGTATGTTCAGTAACTCTCTGTTGAGTTTCAGAAATATTGATAATGGTTTTAAAGCGTTTTTTTGTAGTTTCTCGCACATCTGCCGGACCCGGAAGTAGAGGTATTCCTATTTCCAACCGAGTTAAGCCATAAGCTTGGATGTCATTCCAGATTCAGCTTTTTCAGTTGGCTTTATTGAGTTAATATTGTCGTTTTACAAATGTTTAAGGTTAGCGAGAGGAACGAGTTCGCAAACGAGAGCTTGAAAAACATGCTGCCGGGAGAGGCTCGTCAACGTCGCAGTTACGCCTCCGTGCCCGGGTCGTTGCCAGGGAGATTGTTCAGCAGTGACACCGAGGATGGAGATTTCAGTGGATTTAGTGATTTGGAGTGAGATGGAGAGTTTGGTATGTTCTTTATGTTATCTGAACTGTTTATGTGACGTTAACAAACCAGACACCTGTTTAGTTTGTTGTTTATGCTTCATGTAGCTAACCCTTAAAGTGTTACGGTAGCATAGCGTACGCCTATTCAGCCTGTTGTTTTTTTTTTCTTCATCAGGCATTTCTTGGCTGGAAGTACTTGTCACTTTTCAACACCGTATACCTTCTACGTTTGGTTTATCTTCTTTTCACCGCATCACCATTTCCCTGCTTCGAGTGCAGGCACTTCTTCACTTCAAGCGTCACAGGTTTCAGTGACTGCATTTATGTTGTGAATGTAGGCTTATTACCTTATTCCAATCTGTGTGCTTTACAACCTCTTTTTTAGTTTTCCTTGAATGAGCATACTTACTACTAAAACTATTATTTTCACATTTATTGTTAATAGGCTGATGTTTGTGGGGTTTGGGGGTGTGGCTTGTAAAATGGAGCTTTCAGTCAGTTAGTATGTTATGTTAAGTTTGTTACTGCCTGCCCTAACGTACTGTATATGCATAGCTTCATTGTCCTACATTTTTTGATTATCCACCAATGACAAAATAGAAAGCCCACCGTGAGCCCACTCTAACTAAGACTCTTTCATTACTCTCTCAACTTCCCTTTTCTGAAAGTGCTCTCATTGAGGTTCGTTCTAATCACGAGTTCATGTTATCATCCCATTCCTCATCTGCGAGAGGCAATTTATTTGGTGTCACACGATTGCACCCCAATTTCAGTTCATTCAAATGTTAGTCTTACGACACGGACTCTTGCGTCGGGAGCGGCGCAAGAGCAGCCCGTAATGAAATTTAAATCGAGCTACGTCGCGGGCCTAATTCGACACATCAGGAGAATCAGCTGCTTTGAATAATGACAGCCAGTGAATCTGCTGTCCGCGCCGCCGAGACAAATTTCTGTTGCCCTCCGCTCAAAAGCGATATACCTGCATCTTGAGGGCCTGGTTGCGGCAGTGGGCATAACATTGCAATGCGTTGCATCATGTCCAGCGTCTTTGAAGTTCCAGTGGCACAACTTACCCTCTTCATTCAGACTTGGCTTCCACTCCCTTTGACCCAAATATAAAAGACAATTCTGCAACACAATGCTGCAATAGGCCCGTGACAGTCAAAAGGACAGGGATGTTCGGGGAGAAACAAATAAAAGGTTGTATGAATTTCTTGACTCTTTTTTTTATAAAACAAAACTGGAAGATGGCTACTGAGGTGACTTCCCCCCACCCCCACTTATAATCTGACAGCGTCTTATATAGAGAGTTTACATGTACTTCCTTACTTACCAATGGAGCAACTTTGTACTACTTTTTTTTCCCCCCACGCTTTGAACCTTGCGGCTGTAGACAATGATGCGCTTAATTTATCGATTTCTATGGTCATACTGAATATTGTGTCATGTTATCAATAACGATGCACTCACATTTAATACGAGTGAGTCCAAAAACACTTGATCAATTCTAATGAAAGAACTCCGACGTGAGAAAGATGCAATAACAGCTCCAAATCCAAACATAAAGTTGTGGAGACGATGGAGACTCTCACGCGGTTCCTTTTGGACGTACCTCACTCATCTGCACAATAACTCAGACAGGTGCAAACCCTATTGCTGTCTTCCTCTACCTCTGTCTGCGGTGTTTGTTGCACAGCAGGGCGGGGGCAGCAGGATGCCCTCCTGTGCTGTAACATGGCTTAAATGCAATTAATTCTCTCACTGCTGAAATATTATTGAGCGAATGGCGGGTTAAATTCATCAAAACCCTCGAGACCCAGCTCAGAGCAGCTTGAACACCGGGGGGGGGGGGGGGGGGGGGGGTGCACAGACATCCTGAGGAGGGCGGCTCTAAACACGGCCACACTCCCGAGGAGTCGCCGTGCAGGCAGTGCTTTGGTTCGACTGAACACTCGGGTTTAAAATATGACATAATCGAATGTACAAACTTTTGAGTTCTTAATCTGTCACTTTAGGACTAGGACTAGGGTTAACAATGATTTATATCCAAATCTCAAAACTTACTGACTGGAGAGCTTACAGACTATGTGCCAGTGTGATACCTCATTTGAAAGCCAAGACCTTCTAGTTTCTAAAACTATGTGTGAGATCTGCGTGAGTGAAAGACTTACATTACATCTGCCGTTCTTAACCCATATCCTGATTAGGGTTAACTAACCCTAACCCTAGCCCCCTGATCAGCGGAGACGGCAGTTAAGGGGTTAAACGGGTGCTTTATGTAGATGATGGTTTTATTGACTTTATTCATGCATATTTGTCGTTTTCACATGATCATCGGAACTTTAGCTCGTAGCATTAGCTTTGGGAGTGCTCGTGCATCCTCCAGGCCAAAACACATTCCTATCGCAGATACAGCCACTGGAATACGTTTTCTTGTTGCCGCTTTTAATCCTGGGTGTAAGGTAAAATAAACACATAAAAAGTAAAAGTCCCAGAGCTGCTGTAGCTCCGGTTCACAACAGCATGCGCCGGTGGTTCCGCTGCCCCCTGTACCGACGTCTACGATCACGGATCTTAAACCCTCGAAATGCCGTGTTTAAATCTCGAAATAGTCTTAAAATTCGTAATTTCGAGATTTAAACTCGAAATGTTGTGTTCTAAACACAGAATCTCGTAATTTCGACTTCCTGTTGGGCTTTTATTTTTTAACATGGCGGAAACGGGCTTCCATACTAGGCCGCTGTTTTCTTCAAATCTGACTGCACACGAAGAGAAAAGTCCAGTATTTCCAGTGTGTTGCTGGTTCTCCAAATGCTCTTGGAACAGCGTGGACAACTGCGGCATATAGACCACATCTACAAACAAATATTTTTTCTTTATACCTTTTTTTGGTGCGGCTTATATTCAGGTGTGCTCAATAGTCCCGATTTTACGGTAGTCTCAATCTTATTGTCCAATTATAAAATCAACCTCTGCAAATCTGTAGGATCACTGTCTGAATATGCCATAGATATATACAGTGCTTTCAGTCTCCGTTTCCTCTTGCTCTTACCAAGGATCCTGAGTTGCTTCATTGTAAGCTGAGATGGAAATGTACAATGAATAAATAAATCCACCTTCCTTTACTCGCTCCAGACAAACTGAAAAATCACAGCGCTGTTCATAGTAATACTCGCGTGGAGGTTATATGGGGTCAAGCTGTGAATATGCATGCACTTTATATAATGCAGGCTTGTGCCACTGACTTCCTTTACTCTTTTTTTTTTCTCGCGGTCTTATCTGTCAGTTATTAACATGGTTCTCGCGTCGCCCTCCGTCGGGATCCGCACCACATTTAATTCTCTCATACTCTGTTGTTCTCCAGTCATTTTTATCGGGGTCCATTCATCATCTGATCCCTGCTCCTCCCTGGCTACGCATTTAATTTGGCAACTTCCCCCCCCCCCCCCCCCTCCTCCCTGGCCACGCCCACTTCACTGCGATTTCCTTTCCTTGCCCATATCCTACCGTTCGCTTGCCTCACACTCGTGTCCTTGTGCCGTCTGACTTGGCAGAGTAAGACACTGTGTGCAGATGCTGCCAGTCTCTAAAGAGTGAGTTCGCCTAATGCATAGCAAACACAGAAGGCAACCAAGCCGAGCATGCATAACACATAAAGATGGGGTCTGGCATTAACACCCCTTATCCCAGCCATACATTACAATAAGCCTGCAGCAGTTTGTTTCTGACATTCGTATTCAGAAAGGCCTCAAATTATCGGCTCGGCGGCAGGATCCTTAATCATCGGCGGAGACCTGTAAGCCAGAGTGAATAAGGAAATAAAATAAATCTCTCACCAAATGACGGTAACTCTTTCCGCCTGTTATCTATCATTTGCCCTTGAATTAATTTTATATTAAATCAAAGGAGGGGAATAAGAAGGCATTCCACACAGCGGAGAGTGCCGGTCATTTGTAAAACCGTAATACATGCCTGATAAAAAAGTGTTGAGTCCAAGCTAGATATGGATTTTTGGGGTCCGATACCGATATAAAGGCGGTGGTCCGATAGCCGATATTTTGGCCGATATTTTGGCTAAGTGATTTAATTCTGATGTCATTTTCTTGATCTCTCAAATAGCCTATAGTTAAACATGTATCATTATATTGTTATTAAAGTTTTCAATCATAGAAATGTGTATAAATATATCTATCACCCGATGTGGGTTTTTCTAAAGCTGATGCCGATTTGCACCGCTGATATTTTTGGCCACATTTAAAAAAAAGTAATCTATCATCCTGTGTGTGATTCTAAACGTGTCAGTGTTGAACTGTGACAGCAGGGGGCGCTGTATGAGGGGCATAGTGCTGATTAATTCAGGACGTTCATGTTTAGTCAGTACTTTAGAGGGAGCTTGCCGACAAAAATCAGATTCTATAATAAATAAACAAACGATAAGTCTCTGTTTCTTACTGTTTCTATACAAAAGTCTACAACATAAAATACATACAATAGGTGCACAAACTTGTGACTGATTTTCGCCGCAATGTTTCTCCGCTTTTGATTCGGTTTAAAACAAATCTGTCTTTTGTAAAACTTCGTCACCTTGAGTCTCTCTCTCTAAAACCTAAAAATCAGGTTAGAAATCTAGGAGTAATCATGGACTCAGACCTGAACTTAAACAGCGACATCAAAGCAATAACATCATCAGCTTTTTACCATCTGAAAAACATTAAGATCAGAGGAATAGTGTCAAAACCAGACTTGGAGACACTCATTCATGCATTTGTCTCCAGCAGGTTAGACGACTGTAACGGCTGCTCACTGGCCTTTCTAAACGAGCTGTTAGAGCTGCAGAACATCCAGAACGCTGCTGCTCGAGTCCGGACAAGAACCAGGAAATACGACCATATTAGTCCAGTGCTCCGGTCCCTGCACTGGCTTCCTGTCACTCAGAGAATAGAATTTAAAACAGCTCTGCTTGTGTACAAGTGTTTTCATGGTTTAGCACTAAAGTCCATCTCTGACATGTTAGAGCCGTATGAACCATCTCGGGCCCTGAGAACTTCAGGGAGGGGTCTCCTGGTGGTTCCCAGAGTCAGGACTAAACACGGTGAGGCTGCGTTTCAGTTTCATGCAGCTAAAGTCTGGAACAGTCTTCATGAGGATGTGAGACAGGCCTCAACTCTGACAATGTTCAAATCCAGGCTGAAAACAGCTCTTTTTACCCGAGCATATGAAAACTGAAAGTATTTTATCTGCACTCTTGCCTTTTACTGTAATTAATTATTTTTTATGTTGATGTTTTAATGATTGATTTGATCTGTTTTCTTGTAATTTTATGCAACTGTGAAGCACCTTGAAATGAAGCCTAGGCGTTAATTCAGCCTGGTGGACAAACTTCAGCATCGTCAACCTCCAGCCAATGATCGCTCCTGAAAGGTCCACACCTCCACATCAGCGTCAGAGCCGCACCTCCATAGCAGCCAATCATCGCCATCGGTCCCGCTTTTAAGCCCCAGCAATCATGATCCGTTCGCTTCCCAGCTGCGCCTCCACCCCATCTCCGCCTCTTCCGCGCATTCTCCACGGATCTTCTATACCACCACCAGTGTCCAGGCTCCGGGGAAGACATCCCTAACTCCAAGCTGTTTACCTACACTGACTTGTACATCGATGTCCACCGCCGGGGTCTGATCGCCAAAACTAATGCACATGTCAATTAAACTCCCTAATCCCTGCTTTCGTCTGTGTGAGTCTATCCAGGTTGAATTGCCTTGTGTATGAATTGTGCTCTACAAATCTTGCCTTCTTGCAGATGTAAAATACTTTGCGTGACTAAGTCTCCCAGTCGAAAAAACAAACTAATAATTTGTCTAGCTATGATGTAATTATCAGAGACCGGGTGGATAGACGAACAATGCCTTTGTATTGTATTGACATCCAGTCTTAACCTGATACTATACATTTTAAAAACTAGTCCGGGACTCAACATTGGTCTGGATTAAAGGATTGAGACTTTTAAGTAGTTTTCTCCCTTAACATCTTAGTTTCAACGCTTTAGACCGCCCTGTATGAAGCTTATTTTATGACGCTTTGTCAACTCGTGTCTCAGGGTTTGTCGGGAAACCCCTACAACATTGCAGGGCTCCGACCTGTTTCCCACTCTTATCCATTCACAAATATTGACATGATTGGTATCGACGTTACTTTATAATCCTAATATGGAAAATTCCTTGACGGCAGACAAAACTTTAAGGTTCGGTCCGCTTTTGTAGCTGAAAAAACACTCCAAAGTTTCCGATCTCGTACTTGTCGTCTGGGGTTTTTTCAGAGGGATTTTGTAATATTTAATTCCTTGTCTGATTTATTGCATTTTCCACTCCAAAAAACAAGGAACATTTTTATTGATTTCTTTTTTTTTAATAAATCAAATAACAAGCTTATTCAAAAACTAAAAATCCCCTCTAAAGAAATATTTGATACCAATATAACATACTGTATAAGCAGAACACGTTTTTTAACTATTCACCTGCAGTGTCACGTCTTAAAGATACACTCTGTACTTTAAGCACTTTCCCAACTACATTCAGAACTCAAGGCGCAGATCTTTATAGATAATATAGGATAGCCATTGTTTAATAACCATGTTTAGCATGTTCAATGTAATAACTAATAGGGCTGGGACAAAATATCAAATCAGATCAATACTTTTTGCTGCAGTACCAAGTATTGATACTTTGTCAATTATCACAATACTTTCAAAACTACATTTACATCATGCACTCTTTTGTTTTCCAGTAACAGTATTTTGTATTAATGCACTTTTCAATCTTAACACACACTCTTTTTAGATATTTTAAGGAAAACATATCATAATTACTTACTGTATTGCAATAGGTATCGGATTGGCCCCCAAGTATCGTGATACGTATCGGATTGTGCCCGACTTTAAAGTTATATTTATGGTTTTTAAATGTCTTAATGTTCCTTCTTATCTTTCAGAACTGCTTTTACCTTATGAACCTTCGCGGTCCCTTCGCTCCTCCGGCAGGGGTCTCCTAGTTATTCCTAAAGTCAACAGAAAAACTCACGGCGAGGCGTCTTTCCAATATTATGGCCCTCGCCTCTGGAACGACCTGAGGAGGAGCTCAGGACCGCAGAGAACGTTCATGTTTTTAAGAACAGGCGCGAGACCCACCTTTTTAGCTTAGCTTTTAACTGACATCAGGTGGAGGTGGGGTGTCTCTGTCCTGTGGGTGGTCAGGTGGAGGTGTGGTGTCTCTGCCCTGTGGGTGCTCAGGTGGAGGTGTGGTGTCTCTGCCCTGTGGGTGCTTAGGTGGAGGTGTGGTGTCTCTGTCCTGTGGGTGCTCAGGTGGAGGTGTGGTGTCTCTGCCCTGTGGATGCTCAGGTGGAGGTGTGGTGTCTCTGCCCTGTGGGTGCTTAGGTGGAGGTGTGGTGTCTCTGCCCTGTGGGTGCTCAGGTGGAGGTCTGGTGTCTCTGCCCTGTGGGTGCTCAGGTGGAGGTGTGGTGTCTCTGCCCTGTGGGTGCTCAGGTGGAGGTGTGGTGTCTCTCTTGGATCAGTAGCTGTGCTGGACTTTATAAATAAAGTTTGATTAAGCCCTAGTAACTAACCTTATCTTAAAGATACTGAGATATCTTCTTACCTGAGCTTAGAAGAGTTAATACATACCTGTCTGGTCTTTGTGCCCGTGGAAGAGCGTGGTCGCTTCTTACTACACCCCGTTTGGAGCTATAGGAATATGCTGGGAGAGGCCAAATGCTAACAACATCTTTGGTCGTTTTACATCACAGAGGGCACGCACAAAGACCAGACAGGAACAACTCGTCTAAGCTCGGGTAAGAACATAATCTCAGTATGTAAAAACGGTGACCTGTGCCTTTAACTGAATCGATCTGTGGCTCCTCTACCCATGCACAAATCCAGGAATCAATGCAGACCGGTTAACCTCCTAACCCTCACCGGAACCGAGCACATTTTCTCCAGCTTGGCTTTACCCAAAATCTATAAGCGTCTTTAAAAAAAAAAAAGAATGTCAAAATAGCAACAATAATGAGACGAAAACGAGTATGAATGTGCAACAAAAGAGTAACAGAAGAGCGACGACAACGTGGAAACGCAAGGAGTATTATCTGTGTAGATGAGTTTTGTAGATTTGGGTAAAGCTGAACTGGAGAAAATGCACTTGGTTAAGGCTGGGGGTTAAGAGGTTAATTGTCCCATCCCTAGTTGATTTTTACAGGCTCTTGTGGCCGAAGTTTCTCACAGACTGGCAACATTGTTATAATATCAGTGATAATATGGAAAGCATGGCATTAATAATACAGAGCTATGGGGGGAGAGGTGAATGGAGGCAGCGATGCTATTACAGCTGATGCTCTTATCCATCAGCGCTGAGCGAAGGTGCTGCCATTTGTTTCAGAGCACAACACAAATGCTTGATCTGCCTGAACAGACATCCATCACCAAGAGCTGCCAGTCTTAAACAGGCCTTTGTATTATGACAAGGGTAATACTCACATCACCAAAAAAGATAGGCTGCTCCTGAAGCGCATTGGTTCAGATATGAAATATAAAAACGGTGTGTTGTGGTCGTGGGCGGAGAAAACGTAGCATCCATGTCGATTTTTGCATTTGTAGATTTTGTTGTCCCGATAGAAATCGTTTTGGTTTTTTTTCACCTGCAATTGATTCATTCTTTAGCTATTGCCTCAGGAGCACGTGTGTGACTACAACGCCCACTGGCCCATTTGCTGATCACCAGCCAGGATATTGTTCAGAGAGTGCTTAGCAGGAGGATTTGGCCTATTGTTTTGGGTTAATGGGCTGAACCGTAGCACCTACTCAGACGCAGGGGGAACATGCTTACGCCACACAGACCTGGTTCTCTGGGAGCTTCTATTTCTAGTTTCGCAACTAGTTATCTAAGGTTTCGTTCAGTGTGACGGTATTTGTAGCCGACTGAGGTTTTTAGCCTTAGCTTTAGGACACAGAGGTATTGACGAAGGGCACGATAGGATTTATTTGTTACAAAAATATGTCTTTCTTTCAACAATGTTCAGTCCATTACAGTTTTACCATCTGGGAAAAGAGTCCTCCTTTCAAGCCCCCGCCAACTCTCGGAAAGGTCCACATCACAGACACATCAGGTTTAGCAAAAATACAAGACAGCAGAAACCTATAGAAATGAATGAATAGTTCACACATATAGGCTTAAGTGGCTTAGGATACCCGCCACCACACTGAAGAAACATACCCATTAGGTGCAGGTGGAAATTAGCACAAGTGCTATAACCTGGTACAATGCATCTCTCCTTTCTGAGGCTAATGTATATTGTACACTGTCCCTGTTCAAATAAATATAAATATATAAAAAAAAATTAGAGCCCCTTTTGTTTGCTGTACTAAGGAAAGACGCCAGTAGAGACTGGTCAACAGGACCATCAGAGAGCCACAAACCCAATCTACAGCGATGCTACTGCGATGCTACAGCGATGCTACAGAGATGCTACAGCGATGCGCCATGACACACTCCCAATAAGGGACCCAAAGCAACACTAATAGGGGGAAACACTCTAATCAGATCGAGGATGAAGAATCAATTTTAAATAAACATTACATTGCATTAATGTCTCGGACAGAGCACCCAAGCGCCAGCACTGAGATCACCGGGGTCAATAGGATGCAGAAGTTACTAAACTGGTGCCTTTTATTGTGCACCCCCAGCGGGCCCGGAGGGACAACACCAGCACAAAATACTCATCATCACATTCTGTTTAAACTAACCAGACTGATCTCACTGTGAAAATAACAATCACACAGTATTATCAATCTGCAATGGCTCCAGGTTATATTATTCATGAAGTGGAAGGACTTCAAGCCAGGTATTTGATTTGATAAAGCGCAGCTCGTGTCAGAAAAGCACAATTTTTGTTTAGTCTGTGTTGGTAGGTTGTACCTTGCCAACTTGTGGCACAGCAGGTACACTTACTACTATTACTATAATCAGAACTACTGGTTCAGCCACTACTGCTGCTACAGTAGAGTGCTTAGTAATGCTGTGGCCGGTAACTATGCATAACAAAGTACCATGAGCACGGATAGTTCACAAACATCTAGTGCTGGTGTATCCCCGGATAGACGCTGGAACAAAATCCTATTTTATTTCCTGAGCTAATGTATAGTGTAAAAAATATGAATAGTTTACAGTTACTGCACTTCAGTAAAATATCTGCAACAAAATGTACTAAACAAATTCACTTCTCTCCTACGTTTCAGGTATTGAAACATAAGAGTTTGTGAATGTAGGTGAACTTGGCATAATGTCGCCGCGGTTACCAGTCTAGTGGGAGGAGAGTGAGAGTCCTCGAGGCTGTTAAATTGCCCATTTCATTATTGATAAGCATCGCGGGCAGGAGTCAGTCTTACCGCAGTGATTGACAGCTGAGCCCTGGCCAACCATTTTCCACATGAGAGGAAGAAAGACGAGCAGAGAGCAGCGGAGGATGTGATGGTCCAATTTCACTTTTAAAAAAAAAAAGCCCCAGGTGCAGGAAGGCCATCAAAGTGAATGTGGATCAACTTTACACCATTCATTATGCCAGCTAACACACAAATCCCTCTTTGCATAATACCACATTGTGTTTGATGCTGAATTTTTGATTGCAAATGAATAAAAAAGACAATACCTCATGCAATCTTAATACAAGTATTCTATTAAGAAGCAATCAGATGTAAACCACAGGACATTAATAAGTAATGAGGATAAATAATGACTTGGGGATGATTTTGCAGAGAACTGTTTTCTACACGAATCACAAGCAGTGGCAGTCTTTTGCTCACAAACAATAGGATGTAAGAACCAATATGGTTTACATGTAACGGGCATCCCAGTTAATTGGCATTATTTTCAAATGAGTCTATGTCTATAAGCCTGGTTGCTTTAATGAGGGATTAAATATTAACAGAGGTTGATTTTCTCTGCAGCCAAACAAAGACATCATAAATGTTGAGGTAATGAAATCAGTAATAGGTTTTGTGGCTCATGAAATGCATGGGTAGCTAAGCAACCACAGCCTTAACAACTACAACAATGGGTACGAGCGTGTGGCTGCGCCTCTCCGATGGCCAAAGGACACACCAACAGTATGCACCGGGACTGAAGTGCCAATCTTTGGATCCATGGACAACAGCTCTGAGAGTTGCAGAGACTGCCAGTCGTGGCAGTCTCCGCAACGTCTCCACAACTCGGACTGATTGCGTGCATAAAAAAGGCCGTATCTCACCGGCCTGGAAGCTGGTCGAAGACTAGAGTCGCCGCTAGTCAGAAAACGAACAGGTTCAATTTCAGCGGAGACTCTGCATGGTCTCCGAGAGGTCTACGCGGTCTGAAGCAGCTGTGGCAATGTTGCGAACACTATTTGTTGTCCTCAACCCCGAAGAGTCGTATGGAGTCTCTCTGAGAGCTCCTTGGTATCCGACAGGCCTCGGAGACGTTGCACGGATGCCACTGAAATGTCTCACGGGTTGAGGTCGACAAATAGTGTTCGCAACAAAACTGCGTGAGACCTCTCAGAAAAGTCTCCATGTGGTCTCTGCTGAAATCGAATCGCTTTCACCGAGACTACCTGGAGACTTGCCTTATCTCCAGGGGATGTCTCAGCTCGAGTCTCCAACTAGTCTCGAGGCCTGTGAGATAGGCCTTTAACACACTGTCACTCAGAACAAAGGTCAATAGATCACTTACTTGTATTTACAAAGGGTCAATTTTCGCCTATTGTTCATGTTTTTTAGCGGTAGGGGAAACCGAAGTAGCCGGAGGAAGCCTACGCAGACATGTGGAGAAACATACAAACTCCACACGGAAAGGGAATCGAACCCGGGACCTTCTAGCAGTGTAACTTTGAATGAACTAACTAAACAAAGAGAGCGCTTCTGTGTCCTTTCTTCAAATGTGGGTATTCTAACATTATGCAGAACAGAGTTGCACTGTCGGCACCAAATCAATTACCTGTATGCCAAATTCACTCCAGGCCTCTCCAACGCAGGCAAAGAGGCTTGAAGTGCTAATCCTGTGTAGGAAGGAGGGTTTCCATTTTGAAACCACTGCCAGTGTGCAAAGCAGCGCTCAACTTATGCTAAATAGTTTCAATGTAAAGCAGTAAAATATGTATAGGATTTGCACGTACTGTCAGAGCATACGCATTTTGAGCACGTTTTCATGATTTATACAATGATCTGGAATGGCTTTTGCAGCACACACCCTTTCCTGAAGTCATCAACCGGGGTCCTGAGAATTTCATTGTCTAGCCAGTCTTGAGTCCCTCTTTTAGCTCCCGTTCTGACGCATGTGAGTGGCAGACTAATTTGCCAATCAGCGAAATGAAAACCATATGATAATGTATTAAATCTCTCACACTGGAGGAAGCTGCGAGTGGACCGCTCTTTCTCTGTTGCCGGACCCAAAGCGTGGAACGCTCCTCTTTTGTTCGGCTTTTAACTTGCATTGATTCATTGTCTTGAGTTGTATTTCCTTGCTGATTTTCTTGTTCCATTTCTTGTACTGATTTTACGTTTGCTATCTTTATCAACCATTTAGCCTGCTGGTTTTCTTATGATGTTCTGCACTTTGGTCAACGGTGTTGTTTTTAGAAGTGCATTATAAATAAAGCTGGATTGGAAAACACAGTGTGAATTTAAAGACAATTGTTAGTTTAGATAGGCCAGTCACAATCATAGTTGTCACAATGAAAATCAATCTTATCATTGTAATTGCAATTTATTTACCATTGCTGATTGTTGTATACGGTAAACACTGGCATCTAAAGGGTTAATTATTTATAAAGTAATTAAGTCAATATAAGGAGAACTCTTCTATGAAAAAAATAAAAAATGTGTATAAAGCACGCTTCACTGTATGTTCGCATCTTTATTTGCAGGGCACACGCTTTTTAGGGGTTTTACCAAATGTTGCCAGGTTTGCAGTAACCCTGCCGAATTGGGCAAATGTTGGAGCATTTCCGTAGGTTAAATGTAAAAAAAATAAAATAAAAAAAAAAACGGTCCAAAGGTTTTGGCAGTGATGTTTTTGATGTAAAATATGTCATTTTAATTACTTATTTGGTTGGGACAGTGCATGTTAATGCCGGACAGTAGCCACAATTGTGTGTTTTCTTTTGTTTGGCATTTTTAAGAAGCTTTTGGGCTGGTTTGACTTTTCATATGGCCAGTTATGAAAAGTAAAGCCGTGCTACTGTTTCTTAGGCTTAATTGTTTTCATGTCACAAAACACACCACCAGAGGGAGATTTTGCTCACCGCAACTTACTCAGTAAAAGTAATATACACTGTAAATACAACAATCACATTCTCTTGAAGCTTTTTCATAATGCATCATTTCATATAACCTCTCCCCAAGATATTGTAGGTATTTGCATTTAATTTCAATCGGTGTGGATGTCACAATTTATACTCTCATGATAAATGGTCTCTATTTATACAGCGCTTTTCACCCTATGAAGGTTCAAGGTAACTTTATTTGTACCAAAAGGTACATTTGGTTCAAGATATGAGACACTCAGTGCTTTACATCAAGGAACCAGACACCCGTTCACACTCTCATCCATGTACCAGTGTCTCTACACGGGAATCGTGAATGTGTAAATCGTGCATCTGCGGGAGCCGAGACTCGTCCTACAACCGTAGGATGACCTTCTCCTGGTACTGTGATGAGCCAAGCACAAAAGGGAATTTGTTTATGAATGAAATTTGTAGAATTTTTTGTCTTTTTGCACCAAGACATAATATACGCATAATGTTATACTTTGTAAACTTTTTTTTTTTCTTCTTCTTCTTTTACGTCTGATTCTTCATGGGGTAACAGTCTGCTTCTATTATTATAAGGTTTACTTACTAGAGATTGATTTTGGGAGATGGACTCGGTTGAATAATAAATGTCTCCATATTGTCTCAAACGCAGCCAATGCACACAGTGTATAAGCCAGCAAGTCTGCTGCGGACAGATGGTTTTATTGGAATGATAATTTGCTCACAAAGTCACATCTAACAAAGTAGGATGAACCAAGAATGGACAAATATGTATACTGTATAAACTCAACAGAACAGGTTTGTGGCAGTCTGAAGTGAAGTGAGAGGACACACAACAGGCTGCACAACAGGTTGAAATGACCTCAACAGATGTTTTCAGCTGCTGCAATTTCATGGGGGAGGGAGCTCTGGGACTCGGTGCATCAATGCACAAACAGAGTAAAAACAGAGGGCTGAGTTCAAGCTGAAGGTCCACAGTTAGAAAGATTTATATCTGCTGTGTAGAACTTGTTGCATATAATGAATCTGCCATGTGCTCATGCTTGCCATGCAATCCAGCCTAACCAGGGTACGTAGGATATACAATCAGTGTCTTGGCATGTGGACTAATAACGTGTGAATGTGCTTGAATCTCATATTTACAAATAGTCTGTTCGATAGCCTTATTGTTGCTTGCCTGATTGTTGTACAAAACCTATAAGCAACATGTTATGAATGTCATGAAGGTATTACATTAAATACCCTCAGTCTCACAACTCATGTGATTTAAGAGTGAATTAACTCTACGTGGTGGACTTTGTAGGTGCACAGTGCAATGTTTTAGAGTCCCACTTTATCAAATACCAAATCAAGTGCCTTGCTGTTGGCCCAGGAGAGCCTAAAGAGTCATTGTTATAATGGAACCGAAGTACAGTGGTTCTCACTAATGCATGGAAATGGCTGTCAACAGGCTTTCAGCTGCTGCACCACAATTAGAGCTCTGTCACTGGCCGGCGGATGGCGAGCTTCCCATCACGCTGAATCACAATGCTGTCAAGTGTCTCACTTATGAGCTTGGCAGCCCATATCCATTCCCAAAATATCAGAGCTGGTACTGCCACCGAGCAGTTAATGCACACTGCATATTCAAAAGTCCGTCATGAGCCACTGGCATACACCTCCGAGTGTGGGTCCATAAATCTGCCTCTGTGCACGGTCTCTGCTATGGACTGTCCACTGAAAGACAGGCTAACAAGTGGTTGTTTTAATAAAGCCATAACCATAGCTCATTAACCGTGTGAGATTGCTGGCTCCTTCCAAACATGCTTTTTAATGACCCTCTTGGGAGCGATCATCTGAATATGCAACAGTGATCCTTTTTATGTAGAATACAAGTCTCCAGGGCTCGTTGGGAATTGGCAACAACCACACAAGCACCTCCAAAAACACAGCATGAAACACTTAATGCAGAATCTCGAGACAACGGCATGGCTAGCAAAGAAGGGTCTCCATGGAAACAAATCTACTGAGGAATGTCATTCCCTATGGCAAAAGCGTGTTCTTTTGTCAACAATTCGCTCAAATGACAATGTGCTTACAGTTGCCTCATCATAAAAATGGATTTGAATTATCCTGCCATTTGTGAACATGGTGATTGCTACACTGATGGGGTTTTACATGTATTAATGAATTGAAGACTGAACCATTTACATTTTACCCCTATTAAGAAAACTAATATGCACAAAAATATGAATTAAAGATGCTTAGGTGAGTTAATACAATATAACATGTACAATAAAACCGCACTAAAGGCCAACACAATTGCAATGATCAGTCCTGACACTGCTGGTTTGACCATAAGCGCTTTTCCGACATTGCAAGAGAAATACTTCAGATTCTTAAACTTCCTCTGACCTGAGTTTGATCCACTCTTTAAGGCCTTTGATAACAATCTGTCAGCCCTTCCTGTGCTCTGTCTTAAAAGCATTAGGCAGGAAATTAACACTTTTAATATTTTTAATATTCTTGATGTTCTCCCTCACAGAAAACAAGCTTGTTAGCTTGATTATAGCACTCACATGAAAGTCTGCTTATATCACTGTCTGATGCCAGCAGGAGTGCATACTGGTGCCACTTCTTTTAACTACACTTTGGAAATGAAAGAACATAGCACAAGTGCCGGTGTGTATGTAGCCAACCAACGTACATCATACAAAAGAGACTTTATTGCCACTATAGTTATGATTGAATCGTTATAAAGGAAAACATAGTCAAAAGACATTCTAAATATCTAATGGAGGTATGTTTCAACAGGAGAACTCTTCAAAATGTACTATATGAAGAACATTATTGACACAAACTTGACCCTCTTGAAACTGTAATGAAAGTAAATGCTACAGCAAGTCCAGGTAATAGAGAAAAACCTTCTATTTATTATAAAATAACCTTATCTCTGCATCAACACTGCTTCTAAATACAGCAGTACCAGTTCGCTCAGACCCAAACACGTCTTTCAAAATAAACGTTTCATTTCATTTTCTTTACAAAATGGAGTGCTTCGACTCAGTTGTTCCCCAACAAGCGGAGGCAACAGATTTATTTGCATGCAGGGCACACATGGTGCCAAAAAAGCCAGCAGCCATTGTGTCCATCTGCATCTCCAAATAAGTCTGTTGACGTTTGTGCGACGGTTTGATGGGGAGCGAGTTTGCTGTGGAAGTCTGTGTTACTGGAGCAGGCCCCAGCATATGGCTGTGCTCATGAAGTGCGGGGACTCGAGCAAATCTTTATTACCCTGCTTGAAACAAGAAATAGTGTATGTTGATGGAGCGACAGTCATAGGACGTTGTCTGGCTTTCTCCTTCGGAAAACGATTTTACAAAAACAATGTGTTTGTTGTGCAGCTTCCTCCAATTATTATTATTATTATGCCATTAAGTCGTGATGTATAATAACTGTATAACATGTAAATGATGTTTAAAGGAACAGGCCACCGTTTTTTCCATACTGAGATATGTTCTTACCGGAGTTTAGACAGGTTGATACGTACCTGGTCGCTTCCAACTCCACCTCCGTTTAGAGCTATAGGAATATCCTGGGAGAGGCATCTTTGGTCTTTTTGAGTGAGTACGGGCAAAACGTTTTTTTCCATCCTGAGATATGTTCCTACCTGAGCTTAGACAAGTTGATATGTCCCTGTCTGGTCTTTGTGCCCGTGGAAGAGCTTGGTCGCTTCCAACTTCAACCCCGTTTGGAGCCATAGGAATACATTGGGAGAGGCCAAATGCTAACAACATCTTTGTTCTTTTCTGCGTGACTGAGCACACGCACAAAGACCAGACAAGAACGCATCAACTCGTCTAAGCTCAGGTAAGAACATATCTCAGTATGGAAAAACGGTTCCTTTAAATAATTGCATAATAAACAAAAACATTATAGTTTGACGCTATATAATATGAATCATCATTATAGTGCTACAGTGCAAACCCATTTACTGAATGATTGGAGGTTTGATTCCCCGTCCAGTCTGAGCATATGATGTCTTTGGGCACAATTAAATTAATACTAGATAGCCTTTCTGATTTGATAACGTCACAATAGCTTTCACTACTAGAGGCTCATGTTTAATTTCATAAAGCTGGGACGTCCCAGCTTTATGAAATTAAATACTGTATGAGCCTCTAGTGTTATACACCACTGAACATTAACTCTTAATGGTGTGAGCAAAGCTTAGATGTGGCATATCAATGTGCGTATTTTAACTAAACTCTTTTAATGCACGGTTAATGAAAATAAAGCAGTCTCAGCAGTGGACATTAATTTGGTCTTTTCCGTGTAAATTTGCTAAGCTTTTAATGCCACTTCCATGAAAAAAAGCTACGCATTGATGCCGATGTATGAGTTGAATAGGGACATGTTTTAATCCACAAGAAAAGCATTCAAACACTCGCTAATGTCACGGCTAATCCAGAAATCCAAAATTTATCCCAAAAAAGCGACATGTAAGCACTCCCATGGTGTCCCGCATACTTACAGCCATTTGAATTAAGCAATAATTAATCCCATGCTCTTTTTGATTCTGATTCCTATTTAAATGTGAAATGTATTTTTTGTATGTGCATTGACGTCCTACTGTGCCGTGAAGAGAGACTTAATCTGTCTGAAATTAAACAACACAAACAATGGTTGTATTTAGAAAAGATGAAGCTGAACCCCAAAGTAACCTTTATGTATAGTGTCCTCTTCTTTTCAACGTTACATCAACTGTTGCTGTTGTTCTTACGCATGCCCTTATAGTCTATTAGTTTTTATAGTTTATTATTTAACTAAGTTATGTGTAATATGTTTTTATATTTTTTTGTTTGTTTTTTCTGGTCATTGGTTATTCTGTCTGGCTCTGTGTACTGCCTCCCAGTCCTTCTAATAACTGATATAAGTCTGAGACATGTTACATTTAATTGTAACATAACGTACTGAGCTTTTGAAAGGGAGTGCTGAAATGCAGTTACTCTTTCATATAACATGCATACAAATCATCAAAACTCAACTTCATAGATATTGTTTTTTTCCCCACAATGGAATAAAAAGAATAAATAAATACAAATATGCAAAACAGATGGGCATTTTAATGAGAGATTTAAAGGCAGGCACTGTGCACTGTACATTTGAAAACCATTAAAAACCTGACCCTAAGCCTCTGAAAAATGGTGTCTATGTGGTGACTGATGGATGATCTGCCTTTGACACATATGGCTGCACCTTATGAATGGGTGAAGCCCCTATGAGAGACCAACAGGCCCGTTTGGGACCATGAGGCCGTCCATCTGTGGACCCACCACCTGCAGGAGGAGCCATAGGAGCTGGTGCTATGTGATTTGGGCAGCTCCAACAGCTGCCCCCACAACCTGGCAACGGACAAGTGGGAGAAAATGGATGGATGGGCTGCACCTTAAAGGCACATGTACAGTGCCTTGTGAAAGTACTTATACACCTTGAACTTTTGCACATTTTGTCATGTTTACAACCCTAAACGTAAAGATTTTATTTTGAATTTTTTACTGAAAGTTCATGCACAAGTAACAGACAACTGTGAAGTGAAAGCAAAATGATACATGAATCTGTTATTTTACAAAAAATAGAAAAGTGGGGTGTGCACAAGTATTCTTACAGCATTTTCAAAGTGTATTAAATTGCCTTAATAACTTTCCTAATGACTGCAGAAAGTTCACACCTTACCCTAACCATTAAATAGAGGGCGCCTGTGCGTAATCTACTCTCAGTATAATTCCAGCTGTTCTGTGAGGGCCTCAGAGCTATGGTCAGAGTGTATTGGTCACTGAGCAACATCATGAAGGCCAAGGAGCTCACCAGAGAGGTCAGGGATAAAGCTGTGGAGAAGTTTAAAGCAGCGTTAAGTTATACAAAGATTTCCCGAGATTTGAACATCTCACGGAGCACCGTTCAATCCATCATTCGGAAATGGAAAGAGTATATCACCACTGCGAACTTACCAAGACACGGCCGTCCACCTAAACTAACAGACCGAACAAGGAGAGCACTGGTCAGAAATGCAACCAAGTGCCCCAAGATAACTCTGGAGGAGCTGCGACGTACTGTCGCTGAGCTGGGGGAATCTGTACATGGGACAACTATAAGTCTCTACACAAATCTGGTCTTCATGGACGAGTGGCAAGAAGAAAGTCATTATTGAAAAGAGGCCATAAGAAATCCCGTTTGAAGTTTGCTAGAAGTCATATGGAGGACACCGCTACCATGTGGAAGAAGGTGCTTTGTCCCAGATCCGAATGTCCTTTTGGCAGCAGCAGGGGAGCGGGTAAACTCCCGGCCAGCAGGGGGCAGGGGTTGGTGGCTATGTGTACTATTTCCGGCTCACCTTTGGCTGCTATGTTGTTCTAGCAAAGAGCTAGCCCAGTTATCTCCATTTAGCCCAAGGTGCTTTCTGACCAAACTGTGATTGTGATGTCCTACGGATCATTAACTATACACCCACAGTTTACACCAGTGTTTCCCCCAGTGATTAAGCTCAAATCCACCTAAAACACTAATAAAAAGGCCGATTAGCACTCGCCAGCTAACGGCCAACGTTTTATGACACTATGCAACGACTACTCTTTGTGGAAGGGCATTGTGTAATAAACTCTAAATTCAACAAGCACAGCTTAAAAGGTTGCTTTATATGTGGCTGGTGGTTTTAGTGACTTTACTGGCACTTATTTGTTATGTTTTCTGACGATATGCTGGCCTAATCCAGTTTGATTGGACTAAACAGTTACATGCAGTTCTAATCTGACTTCAATCGGCTCAGGCCAGTCGCTTTTCAGCTCAGGGGGAAAGTCGGATCACGCCCCCCCATTCAAATCTGTCGGGTCTACGTGGGTTTGGGCGATCCTGTCCTGGTCTGAATAGGTGAGAGATTCAACTTTCCCTTCATCATGTAACTGCAGCGATAGCTTCACCTGATCTGAGTGAAAGGATTGCAGCTGCTTAAGTCCTAAAATCGTAAACAAACAGTAGCCGAGTTGGCGACAGAGCTGGGATTTCAAGCCTTAGCTCAGGATAGTGTATGTGAATGTGGAAATGTGAGCTCTCAAGAGACACTTGTTAATGCCAAGTGTGAACATGTTTGCATTAATCATCTTGCCAGGTGTAATCTAAAGAAGCCTTTAACAAGATTAAGATGCAATGAAATAGACTGCTCGAGGCGTCTATTTGCAGACCAAAGTAAATTCTGGGTAACTCTCAAAGAACAGTGATCTGCTTAACTGTATACATGTGATATTATATTTCATTATCAGTGACCTTTCCATTCAGGTTAGGACTTCTGTTTCCTTTCAGTGATTTGAATATTCCTGTGGCTCAAGCCTTTCTAGATTTTCAACATACATACGGTAACTGCATGGTAGTACAGAAGGTCCGGGTTCGATTCCCACCTTTCTGTGTGGAGTTTGCATGTTCTCCCTATGTCTGCGTAGGTTTCCTCTGGGTACTCTGGTTTCCCCTACCACCAAAAACATGTACAATAGGCCAGGATGAATGTGAGTGTGTTTGAGAGTGTGCATGGGGGACGATGGCCCAAGGCTAGAATCCAGTGTGGCTTGTTTACATGCATGAGACCCATGTATCTTCATTAACATGCACTGTCCCAACCAAATAAAAAATATTATTTTTTATATTTCCAGACGTCTGTGGCTACCCCTTCTGGGTAGATTTATTAATTCACTTACTCATGTACATTTGACACAAATCACAACAGAGACATGTTTTGTTTGTTTGTTTGTTTTTTTCATTTTTGAAAGCATTGCTTACAGTTCAGGTGCTCATCATATGATTAGAATATCATGAAAAAGTGCATTCACTTCTGTTATTCAACTTAAACTGTGAAACTAATATATGACAGACTCATTACATGCAAAGTGAGATATGTATAGCCTTTATTTGTTATAATTTGGATTATTATGGCTAAGCTTGTAAAAACCCAAATTAAAAATCTCATGAAATTAGAATATTTTGAAAATGGACTGTATGATAGGGTTTAGGTTTTGTTTCCCTCCTCTTTGTGTTTTTTCTCTGTGCAGAGCTGGTGGTTGACGGGGGCGTGGCTCGCACCGGCAGCAATTAGGCAGCCAGGAGGAGCCAGCCGACAAAGTCTCTGCTCAGTCCGCTCCACATTGTCGGATTAATCCGTCTCATCCGGTAGACATCAGACCTGTGTTTTGTTCCCGCAATCGTTTGAGAGATACTTACCCTTTTCTACTCCTGTGCCCACGGTTGCCGCCGCTGTACTCCGGATTCTTCCTGCTCCGTCCTGCTGCCAGCCTGCCCTCGTCACCTCAGCCACTTTGAGTTTTGTTCAGAATAAACTGTTAAAACCATCACTGCTTCCGTCTCCGCTTTGGGGTCCTACTCTGCAAATCCTAACACTGTAAGCCATAATCATCAAAATGATAACAAACAAAGGCTCGACATGTGTCATTGTGCATGTAATGAGTCTGTATCATATATCCAGGGTAATCGCGGGGTCTTAAAAAGTATAAAATTCAAGAATAGAAATGTAAGGCCTTAAATCCATGGTAAATTGGTCTTAAAAATGAACATGTGTTTGACTGCCCGCTGCCACAGAGCGTAAACTCACCGATAGTTGAGCGAGGCAGGAGGACGCTCTCCAGAGCTTCATCCACCCAAAAAACCATTGAAGTCAGCAGAGTGGGACCTCTTTATGACCAAGTTGTTGTTGTCGCTAATGGACGTCCGTCATGCTAATCCTGTCGTGGGGAAGTTGCAGCGAAATACGTCCAACATGAGAAACATCTCGGAGATAATCCTTTGCCGTAAATGTCCAAGTCATGGTAACGAACTGCGTTAAGTTTGCCCAAATGTTCAGAAACACCCGCCACAACTGGCCCAGGATGCAAACAAAAAGCTAACGCCTCTGCTCAGCGTAACAGAAAGGAAAGTGAAAGCTCAAACATGAGTCCCGTTACTTTAGAAACACGTTTCCTCAGTTTGTTCAAAACACCTGACAAAGAATTAAGCAGAACAGCATCAGTTGTGTTAACATAAAACCATTGTGGCCTAATAATAATATAATGAAAAATAATTATTATCATTAATTATAAACTAGGAGTCTTAAAGCCTTTTCATTTTTAAAAAGGTGAATGTTTACTTGTTCAAGTATTAAAAGGCAAGGCAACTCAATGCGCATTTTCTAAATGGATCGAAACATTTGCAATGGGGGTGGTTTGACTCTAATTACAGCGTACTTAACAACATTTACATTTTATATCATTCATGTCTGAACGTGTGTAATTTTTCTTTTGGCCTATGAATTTATGGGTGCTTGACATAAAAAAGGGTAAGCCTCGCCCATGACAAACACTATAAATGTCAGTTGTTTCCTTTCATTCGGTCGATAATTGTGAATAATCGTAATAACACATATTATTTTTTTTTTATTGTGACACCCCTAGCCCTAGCACGAGTGGTTTGCGCTCTGGCCTCACAGCCTCCCGGACCGTGTGGAGTTTTTATGATTCTTTCCCTGTGTCTGATGTTTCCTCCAGATGCTCCGGTTTCCCCCACCAACCGAAAACATGCACAATAGGTTAATCCTCCATCCAGACAATTCTGGCCATCAGCCTGCAGCTCGACATCTGAAAGGATGGGTCAAATGCAAAAGACAAATTTCTTTAAGGGAACAATAAAATACACATTAACACCTTAGTTGCTGGAGTAGGCTTCAATGAAACGTCCCTATGAGAAAAATACAGACGAAGGTGAATTACATAATGCGGCCTTGTCTAGTTTCTTTTGACTTGTTGCCAATTTGAGCTTAAATCTATACATTTTCGCCTTGTGTAAGCTGCTAATACAGTGACTCTAAAACAATACAGACGACAAAACCGAGCAGAGCCGCCGCACTGACAGCTTGTCTTTATTAATTACCTGACAGAGCAGAGAGCTGGATTACAATCCACAGCTCTCTGCGCTGTCAGGAATGTGAGCTAAATTACAATGAGGCAAAAAAAACAAAAAACAAAGATAGACAAAGTATTCTCTCCAGAACATGTCAGGAAAAAGCTGCGTGCATGGTCAAAAAGATCATGTTGCCATTACACCCGTCGTGCAAACACGCAGTGAGACAACATACACAGAGCACGCGCCATTTGACAGCCAAGAAAAAAACGACATGCTAATTGCGCCCGCCGGTTAAGAAGCCCCAAAGCCATTCCGGGGAAAGTGGAGGACTTGACAAAGGATGATAAAAATTGTCTCAGCGCCAGAGCTGTCGAGCCGCGTGAGGAAGCGTAAATGCTGCACGGTGTCTTGTGGCAATACTATGCCTCACTGTTTACATATGCGATCTATGAGTTTTATACCTTACACATTCCCTTTCCTGAATATATCATATGGTCACGACTCTGACTGCTGTATTTATTGATTTGACTTTCCATTAAAGAGGGGGTATTATGCTTTTTTCAATCACATAGCACCCGTCTATAGCACACTACAATGATGACGTAACCTTCTGTTGGTCTGTATATGCAGTAAATTAAAATAACTGCCTTGAATAACATTGCTCTCTCAAAATGGCTGTACCGAACGTCTTGAAATAGGCCTCTGTCTCTTTAAGAAGCTTTCCGACACGCCCCCTTCAGCACACTACTGTGGCATTGAAACAACAACACTGCGCGGGGAGGGGGCTCTGCTGAGCTGAGGAGCAGTGGTCGGTGGCTTGGCTGGTGACGAAAGGTCCAGAGGCGTCTCCAGGAGGTGGGGGCGTTCCTAGGAGGACTGAGGCATAGCTACACCTAAAATGGCCGCCGTCTAAGTTTTTACTGATTGCTCAAAAATATGTGAATGAGCCAAGGCAACACTCCAGGCATGTGTTTAATGAGGGAAGGACATAATAACATGATGTAAAGCTTGAAAAAGTCGATTTTACATAATACCCCACCTTTAACATTAGTATTGTGGGTGTCAATATTGCAGTGTTGACATAGTTGCTCGGTGGGAGATGTGTCAGACGATAGACAATGTATTTTGTAAATGCATGGCGGTATAGGCCTGCACTATAGGGGAAGATCAAGTAAAGAAAAGTAGAGGTAAAACAATGTAGGCAGTAATCACGTTAAAAGGCCACACTGACTCCAGATACCCACTTCTTTTGTACATTCTTTTTTGCCTTTTATTGTGTTATCAGCTTTAAAACGTGCTGACTGGCCTGACCTTTGACTCCGTAGCGTACAACGTGTCCACCTTCACTCGATCCACGATGTACTATCCTGTTCTCTCCTCCCACAAAAACAATCACCCGATCTCGGATTCAGGCTTACCTTTCCCAATCGCCGTGTCAAGACGGCACAGACCCGTGACATATTGGCTGCTGCAAATTCAGGTGACGGAGTTCAGTTTCTGCTTTGCCAAAAGAAGGGAGCGCGGACATATTTTCACCAAAGCTGCATTTCAAGGTCTGTCTTGCAATCTTTCCCATGTCTTTTCTCATAATAACGTTCTTCTTTCTCCATGCGTTACGGAGGCGCACGCACTCAGCGAGCCTGATTTGTTTTCTTCCACTTTAAACAAAGCGGAGAGAGCTGTTTGAATATTGCCCGTGTTGCTCCACTGAGCTGTCGGCTTTAGGGGAGACATTTGTACCAACTTTTAATGAATTCTTCCAAGTGCAATACATCAACAATTCACGAGGCTTTATGTCACATCTTTTACCTCATTCTCGCTCACCCGGAAAACAAAAAACAAATCGTGCCTGCGTGTTGCGATGTAAATACAAACATGTGTGGATCACCCGGGAAAGGATTTTCTCCACTTACAATATTTCATTTTTTTTGACAAATTACAAACAAACTAAATCCTTGCATGAAACATTTCAACTTGTTATAAATGGACACAACACAATAAACTTCCTTCGTTGCTTGGGATTACCATTTCAAGATTTCTAAACATCAATTTGCCATTGAGGATGCGCTTACGAAGCATTCCTCATCAAATGCTAACATTTTATAAGCACAACTAGAAAGATACATTTTTTCCAAGCCATGCCATTATGTTTAGACTATTAAAACCATATACATAAAAAGAAGAAGAGGCGTTCTATCCTAACGTTTGCAGACAGTTAGCAGGTAGGCTAGTCCGTTAGCCTGCCCAATGTATTTTTCCTATAGTCATTAGCATTAGCCACTGTCGGCGTATTATTTACTATGGACAAAAGACGGCGACTCGATCTATTCAACATCAAAATCATCGTTTTATTCCCTATATTACAAACTTGAACCAATCAGTGCTCTTAATAATGTTATTATCGTCACTTCTTCTGCACAATCTGACTTCTCCTTTTAACACACTGCCCCCCAGTGGATCCAACCGTAAATACAACAATGGGGCAGTATAATGGAATGGCCTGTCAGTAATATTAAAGCACAGACTACATCAACACAGTTTTATATATAATCACTGAAGCCTAATATGACAACAATATGTAGAGTAATATTGTCCTCACCACAAAACTATGAACGATCCAAATGTGTCCAGCTGTTGTCAACCATCGACCACATTCAGGTGAGGTCAAAGAATTGTTCGAAATCATCAATTCATGTGCATTTTACTTCATAGATACAGATTAGCATCTAAAAATGTCCTCTGAGCTAAATGCAAACTCAAAGATGTTAGCCTCTTACTCCCCCCGCCTTAACCGAGCACATTTTCTCCAGTTTGGCTTTACCCAAATCTAGAACCTTCTTGACTGGAGTTTACAGCCTTTCGGCCTGTGGCTCGTTTGAAAGCTAAGACCTACAAATCTGATTTAAACTGATCTTTTTTTTTTCACGTTCTTTTTCATCTAATTTGTACCCGTGTCTTGTAGCTCTTTCATTGCGTTTTCCTCACATTATTGCCACTTTTTTTGCTGCACTGTCATCGCTTTCTGATGCTTTTTTTTTTGTCGTGTTTTCATCCTTGTTTTCTTCCGTTTTTTTGTCAGCATTTTCAAGAAGCTTTTCGATTTTTTTAGATTTAAGCCAAACTGGAGAAAATGTGCTCGGTTCAGGCGGGGGTTAGGAGGTTAATGATAAAGAAATGACAGTATACAAATGCCATGAAAAGGACAGAACATAGCCTCCCCATACGTTAGTATCGGCGCCTGGCTTCCCTATTCATGTGTATAGGGATGGAACGTTCAATTTAAATGATTATGGAGCGCCAGAGTATTTGCAATATATTTATTTTAGTTTTCAAGACTGGAAGCAAATCAGCACAAACTAAGGTCCAGACTTGTTTCAAAATAAGTGCCAAACAGTAGCCTTTGGAAGTAGAAGCGATTGTATTATTATTATTATTATTATTATTATGGAAATCTATCCATCTTTGGCAAGGTTCTAGTTCTAATGTCAGTGTCAGAACCCGTTCTTTTTCCTATCATCCGCCATTTTGATCAGCAGTAGTATTTTGTACTCTCACGGGGTTCCTGTTCACCCATCTTACTAATAACTACACCTCATTTTTCTCATAACTCTCTTGGCATTTGCCCTCGGCCTCGTCGGCCCAGGCGGACCCACGGGCATCAAAATCTAATAACACACGGCCGCTGGTTCAGCCAGTGCTCCCTTAGCTCAAATTTAAGAGACAACTCCTTTAGGCCCCGCTGCATAAATTGCGAGGGAACGTCAGAAAGACCCCGTCCCAGTGCCTGCAGAAATCCAGTGACGCCATGTGTTTCGAAATGCAATTAATCTGAAGTGGCCGGTCTTGATCAACTCTGTCGTCGCCCATGGTTACCCGAGTCCGGCCCAGCTTCAGAAACAGATTGCCCTTTGCCATACAGTGATGTCATCATTGCGAGACCCCACCGCAGGTAATGATAATTTGCAAGAGCGAGGGTTAAGCTCTTGGCGGTTAGTGAAGGGACGATTAGTATGATTAAATAGAGGAATATGCTACACGTAATTACGCAGGCCTGCACATGCTCACGCCGCTGTTAATCACCCAGGGTCAGATAGCATCTTTATGGTTCCTCTTTCAGTACGAGCGATTAGCACACTGATTTACCCGGTGTCCAATGCTGCAGCAAAACCTATTTATGATTATGCTTTATTACTGGATTGTCTCTTTAAGTTCCTCTTAGTTACTTATCTCTATGTGAGTGATGCCACTTGAAGCATGTGCAGTCACAAGGCAAGGCAAGTCCAGGCAGCCGTATTTGTAGAGCACAATTCATACACAAAGGCAATTCAAAGTGCTTCACAGGTTAACCCAATTCATAAAAGATCAACATAAAAATGTACTACAGTAAAAAGCAACAGATCTTGAGCAAGGATATTAGAGATGGCTTGGATTGGTTTATTTTGCATGAAGCAGAAACAAGTCTATTCAAGTATTATTATTATTATTATTATTATTATTATTATTATTATGTACAAAATCTAAATTGAAGGCCACTTTCTGTACAACGTTTAAGCATTATATAACATTTCTACAAAACCCAACATGTTAAAGTTAGTGCTAATTCTTTGACCCACAATACACATTTTCTTCTGCAGTTATTGCGAGAATAACTTTTTGTACAAATTACATGCACATTAAATATGCTGAGAAAGTAAGCGATACTTCCATCGAGGTAAAGATAAATTACTAATTGTCACTTTTTCTTATTACCACACCACTAACACAGTCGGATGTGCCTTCTACACGTTCCATAATTTACCATAATACCATAAAATGCTTTAGTCAGCGTTTTTCTCGAATGAACAATAAGACATAATCACCGCTAGGAGAACATTTGTCACAGTATGTATTAATTACACTCCAATTTGCACCAATTAACATTGTTTATTGTTAATTAAATGATGTAACAGCCCACATCTCCAGCCTACCACACATTAGGCCTTGTGATACAACCAGAACAACCTTATGAATTTATTTCATAGGCCCATATTTCTTTCATTTCAAATGAAATGGATTTGAAAAAGGTGCCGTTTACTGGGCACTCCACTAATGTTGGCCTGGCTTCTCTAAAGCTGGCTACTAAACGGACTACTGGAGTTAGACACTCAATGGGCAAGTGTGATGCACCAATATGGGGAAAAGCAAATAACGGATGGTTCAAAGAACAGAAATGAAGGAAATGTGAGTGCCAAACATTTTGAACAATAATGGCTCTATGGGTTAAATGGCAATTGCATCTTTTCATTTTGTCAGTTTCTCCTACTGTAGGAGAAACCTACAGTAGGAGAAACCTACTGTAGGTAGGTTTCAATATAGTACAATATTTTCAATATTGTACTATATTGACATAAATTTGAATCATAATTACACTGGAATCATTGATTGGAAAAAATAAAAATAAAACAAAGAAACAAGAAAGACAATTAACAGAAAGGAAACAACACAAATATGAAAATGATACACATTTGCATTATGGCAGAATTGACACCAAAAGGTACGCTTGAGGGTCTGTGTTTGATGCAGCTGACCATTTTAATCACTGTCTTACACTTCGATATATATATATATATATATATATATATATAGTGCTACAGCTCAGGTGGGGGAAACTGTCCACAGAACAACTATTAGTCATACACTGCATAAATCTGGCCTGTATGACAGATATTACTCAAACATGAGTGAGTGGCTCAGGTGCATTTATACGGAGACTTGTTTACACACAGGTGGATTCTATTTATCATCATTAGTCATTTAGGTCAACATTGGATCATTCAGAGATCCTCACTGAACTTCTGGAGAGAGTTTGCTGCACTGAAAGTAAAGGGGCTGAATAATTTTGCCTGCCCAATTTTTCAGTTGTTTATTTGTTAAAAATGTTTGAAATATCCAATAAATGATTGTGTCCCACTTGTTGGTTCTTCACAAAAAAATACAGTTTTATATCTTTATGTTTGAAGCCTGAAATGTGGCAAAAGGTCAAAAAGTTCAAGGGGGCCGAATACTTTCGCAAGGCACTGTAAATGTATACACATTTAAAATGTCTTCCTCATACCTGCTCCAGCAATGCCCTGGTGAGTAGAATGAGCCCTGGCCTTTTCACCCTGATTGCCTCTATATGTCTGTAAAGTCACTTAAATAGTCTATATTCGGGGCTAACCCATAACCAAAATAGTTGATCTAATAGTTTTATACCTACAGAGACGTTGTGTAGTATTAGTAGCAGACTAGTAGTGACAGTAATTGTGCTGTACTTACAAAACATTTGAGTAGTAACGGTGGTAATGGTGCTGTATTTACAATTGCAAAGATGTTAGCTTTTCTTGGCCGCAAAAACGAGTTAGCTACGCTAACTTTGGGCCCAGGGAATTGAAGAGACGATTTAGGCTTTTCCTAGTAGCATTTCTACCAGTGGAACTATGGTATTATTACAATTAGGCCTGTGTTTATCCATACGAGTTTTTTTTTTTTTCTCCTTCAAACGTCAATTATTCGTTTATCTGTATAACTTGGCTTCTTCACTCGATTCACTTTGCTGCATTTGCTCAAGTATCGCATCTTATTCACTCAAACTGATTTGGTCTAAAGATCTTACAGAACAGTAACGTTTCTTACCTCAGTTGAAGTCACGCCTGCACATCTGTAAATGGACCAGGACGGGACTGTTATTTCTGGTGCTCGTAAAAGCCTGAGCGCCTCATGCACGAGCTTATCATCGAGGCTGCAGTTACGGGTTTGGCCTCAGGGGGCAATTGCGAGCACAAAACTGTCAAAATCCACATAGCCCCTTTAAAGACATGCTTGCTTACGGTGAATTGGTGAGTATAAATACAATCACTTCCGGCTCACAGAAATGATGTTTAATGACTATACGTCACATGTCAGCCATACACCGACTCCTAAGACGCAAAATTGCCGATACAATCCTGTGTCACACACCTGTCCTGAAATCATATTTTATTCATGTGCATGTGAACCACTGTGTCAACAATGTGACGCACCTTGAATTGCCTTGTGTATGAATTGTGCTCTACAAATAAACTTGCCTTGCCATAACAATGTGTTCAAGCTATTATTTGTTATAAATATAAATATAATACGATTTTAATACACTTTGATTTCTCAATTTGAAAATGAGATTCAATTCTGTTTACGGAGCTTCTTGCCGGTTCATTTGTTGCCACTTGTGTATCCCATGTCAAATAAATTGGCTCAAGTTCCTCCAAATGTCCTAAGCAAGTTTTTGTCTGTTCTTTTGATTTATTAACAAACTTTTGTTTTGCAAGCAGATGGGTGAAGCCTGTCAGCTCAGTATCATAATGCAGACGGGTTTCTGTGTATTTAATTGTGCAGCTCCGGGGCCCTGGACTTTAATGTATGATTGACATGTTCATTCATTAGCCAGATGCATTTGACAGGAGGGCGACTTGCCGAGCGAGCTGCAGTGTTGAGGGCAAAGAAACCATTGTGCAATGCCAGACAGGGAGTCTGTCTGCTCGCAATAAAGCAGAGCAGTGATATTCCCCAAACTCTATCTCTAGACTTTCAAATATTCATCTTAGAGCGCTTTGAAAAGGTACTTCTATACAGTTCTCCCACAATCACTGGGTCATTTTAGTGCACACTGCATACAAAGGATTCAAACTGTGACAAGTTGAAATACGGTGCGAGCTGCAGTAAAACACTCGCAGTGGAGACACCGCAGCAACATCGCGAGCGTCTGCTTTGCCTCCATTCGTCTACTTTGATTTTCCTGCATACAGCGCTCCCCCCTCAAGCCCCTCTATGACCCTAAACACTTTGAAAGTGTGTGGTTAGGACAAGTTAAGTATTGATAGTTTGACATTATTAAGTGTAGAATTGCATCTAATCACATGTTTTCCGCCTGGCTTCCAAAAAACGTTCCGACTGCTCCTACACTGTCCAATTGGCGAACAGCACTCAACCATTCGCTGAACATGTGGCACGGCTAACTTCGGCAAAACATGAAGATGAGCCTAGTTTAATTTAACCACTGCATGTTTGCTGACTTTACTGGTAATGGGGATGTGTTAAGGCAGGGGTGTCAAACGTACGGCCCGCGGGCCAGAACCGGCCCGCCAGTGGGTTCAGTCCGGCCCACGGGATAAATATGCATTATTAAAAAAAATATATATATATTTTTTTTAAGGGGCGCCTCGTAACGGCTGCCCCGGTGCGTTTAGTGCATGTGCGCAAACGCACCGAGTAAAATTCCTAGTTGTGAACCTGTTCATAACAATGGCAATAAAAACCTATTCTGATTCTGATTCTATTAAAGCAGAATAAACTTCATTTTCTTTAAAATTTGCAGTTCTTATATTGTCCGCTAGGGGCGCTGTGTTTGAGTCAGTTCTATCGCTTTACCTGCTTTTTCTGTTGACTCTGGCACCCTCTTCAGTGAAATGTCTTTGTCAAAAAAGAGAAAAGTGGACACAGAGTGTCGGATTTTTCAAGAAAAATTGACCTCTTCCTATATGTATACAGTGATCCTTGTTGAATGTTCTTACATTATTTTATCGATTGATATAATTGATAAATGTTGATTCTTTTGCAAGAAAAAAATAAGACTTGAAAAGAGGACCATTCACTCGAATGAATACTATGTAGCACTTTGAGAAACTTGTAAAGTGTAAGCTGTTGTTATTATTATTCATTTATTGGAAAAAAAAAATATTTTCCTGTTTACATTATATGTGGCCCGCGACCCGCCGTGGCAGCTGAATTTCGGCCCACGACCCAAAATGAGTTTGACACCCCTGTGTTAAGGACAAGGTTATCATCTGTCCACCCTGTGTATTTAATCGTGTATGCGTTGCTTTCAAACCTGTTCAGCAGCACTGGGACCCACACACATACTGTATCAAACACATCCGACATCCCCGCGACCGCACCATCCTCGGTTGTGAGTTCATCCGGAGCAGGTGATCGCCGCAAAGAGCGACAGAGTCACACGGTGAAATTGAAATCGGCCTGGCCAAAAAAAAAAATGACCTCGGTTTTACTTTTGTATGTTTACCTTCTCTTTTAACCGTCTTACGCTCTCCCAATGTTTCTCCTGCAGGAGCCCTTCCGCCCCCGGAGCAGGGGTTGACCGTGGCCACGTGGGTGCTGTCCCGCGCAGGCTGGAGGATCCCCTGGGCGCTCTGTGTTGGTGCCCGGGCCAATGTGCCACTCCCGGTGCAGACAGCTGCTCCGATGATGTTTCCTTACCTGGTCCGTCTGTGTTCAGCCTGGCTGTAGGGAGGGGGGTGAGTATGGGAATCATCATGTGTTTGTGTATAAGGGGGGGGGGGGGGGGGGGGGGAATGAGTAGGTTCACTGCAAAGGGTAATCTTGAACTAAGTACCTTTGTCTGTCCATGGGGCACGATATTTACACCTAAATCAAGATAAAAGAAATCCCCACACTCAAAAGTAGACGAGAAATCTTAATTTACTTTATATTAACCCCAACCAACACAAGCTAATTTCCTCCAGTTACTATCCAGGGATCCAGGCTTTACCCAAATCTAAAAGCTTCCTGAAAAAAAGCATCAAACATAGCAACGAAAACGAGACGTAAATGAGGATGAAAAAGCAACAACAACAAAAACGCATGGAAACACGAGGAAATATCTTTGATCAGTTCTTCAGGTCTTAGCTTTCAAATGAGGCGTCACACCGACCTGTAGGATGTAAGATGTTTTAAGATATGGGTAAATATCTCAAATCAAAGACAAATGTACTTATTTCAAGAACATTTCACTCATTCACTTATCATATGGGGTGTGAGTGAATGTTTTCTAACTTTTTTTGTATAAGAAGTGCTGTATAAACCAGGTTTTTTATTTGATAAAGTGTTTACCTTTTAGAGCCTCGGCACACACACTTCACATAAGAAAAGTCACCAAGAATAATTAGCACAATTGGGATTTCTTGTTATCACCTTCCTACCCTGTGGCGTCCCCTGTATTCATCCACAACCCCCCTCCAATCGTCGTTCCTCTGATCAAGCCATGCGTGCACATATGGATGGAACGGGAACAATGTCGGCCAGTAAATGGGGAGATAGTATCTCTGTGAAGAGAATCCAAGGAGGATGTTCTGTGCAAACACACGCTGGCCGACGGAAATGAATGAGAAAGAGGGGATGACGGGAGGCGAGGAAGAGGCATTATTGCAGTACAAAGTAGTGGCACGTGGCCATTGACCCGGCTGTCTCAAATGTCAACGTGAGTTCAGTGTTCGGCGATATGAAGCCATGAACTGAAAACAGAACAGCAGACACACGGCTTCAGAGGAATGGATGAGAGAGGAATTGAGGAAAGTTATAGTTGTGTTTGAACGCTGCGGCAAGTAAATAAAAAAACTGTTTTATGGAGAGCAAGAGAGTGACTCATTACTGTGGAGTGTTAGCACTGTGTAAGCCACAAACACATTTTAAAAAGATGGATATTCCACGTGTTAATATTAATCTTCTGAATTTATAAACAATTAGTGCGACGCAATGGGGAATAATACATAAAAGCAGAAAGCATTCGTAATCATTGTATACATGTTTTTACGTAGAATATTTGTTTTGATAATGAAAAGTTCAATTTTAAAAAATAAGTATTTCACGGCTTTGTAGATCACTCCCTCGATAAAAATGTACTCTGTGCACCGCTCCCTAAGAAGTGACTTCCTGTTTCGATCCCAAAATAAAAGCACATAGCTCGTGTCATTGATTAGTTCAGCAGGTACTTGCAACATTACAAGAATATAATTAAATACACACAAGTGTTTTGTCTGTTAATATTTAGGCAGAAAGAAAGTTGAACTAATGAACTGCTGAACGAATTAATAAGACGGTGCTTTTATTTTGGTGTGCTGGATCGAAACAGGAAGCCACTTCTTGGGCGGCGTTGTTATGTTTTGAAGTCAATTGTCCCTGCAAAACTCAAAATAAGGAGAGGTTTGAGAGTCACTTTGAAAAATCTTGGAGATTTTAATGACAGTGCCATTTCATATCCACACCTTGGCACTTTTCCTCACCTGGGCCTATTATATATAGACCACCTACACTTAGGGTGCCACATTCTTCATTTATGTTATGTCCTTTGTTCTCCTTCCAGTCTATATTCTTCCTGTATTTGTCTCCTTTACTGGAGGAGTGCATTGCCTGACAGGGCTATGCGCTTAGCGTGCAAATTATGGACGGGATTAATAATAATTGTGGGCTGTAATAGGTTCGCTAAGTACGACACAAAACACCAACTGGATTTCTATGTACTCAGGGGTTTCTCGTGGAATAGTGGAACAAATATGCTAATGAGGTTCATTTTAACAATGGGTGATTTGCGCTGCATAATAAAGCCAATCGTCTGACGGTCTTGACAAGGCGGGGGTCGCCGTCGGTCGGGTGGGCTGCCCAGCTAATTTAATGATGGAGGGGAAACTGCATTAGAGCGGTCAAATCGGCTCCTAAACGGGTTGTTGTGTCAAAATGTGAATACCAAAATGGAACGTGTCATTTGTGGTCAATTATGACTATTAAATGACATATTAGAATTGTCGGTAACCTTTAAGATTACATCTGTAGGTACAGGGAACACGAATTAGTAATTACACATTAAAGTGCAAGGTTTCACGAAGTGTAACAAAGGTGTACAACGTGTAGTTGCAGGCGTTTTGACCATAATATAGATGTGCCTGCTTTAAAAAGTTTCACAAATGGAGGAAAATGACCACATAACTAATGCGCAAATACAACGTACTTAATGTGTAACTACACGTGAGCCTCGGGCTGTAATCTAAAGTGAGACGCTATGGTCTGTGTCAACAAGAATCAAGAGGGAACAGAGAAAAATAAAGAACGAGGAAATACACCGTACCTAATGTGTAACTACACGTCGAGTAGTCATTAAAGTGAGACACTATGCACACCTTTGTTACGCCATTGTTACACATAGACCTAGGCTACATGTTGTACACCTTTATTAAATCTTGCACTTTAATGTGTTATTACCCGTACTTACATGTGCGCCGTGAATGCCGGACTATTGAGCGCACCTGAATATAAGCCGCACCGACTAAATTCGAAAAGAAAAAGTACATATACAGGCCGCACTTGTCTATAAGCCGCAGGCGCCTGTCCACGTTGTCGCATGAGAGCGCACACACACACACACACACACACACACACACGCACACTGCACCAGGGGCGAGAGGTGCCCCTCCTCTGCCGCTTCATTCTCATGTCCTCCCCGCTCGTTATTCCAACACACTAAATGGACACTAGTAGAAAAAAAAAAGGGCTGAACTACTGGGCAACTCCTCCGTATGATCGGCCTGAATTTCTGGTCGTGCTCGGGCCGATCTAAATGCTACCCCGTTGGCGCGTACACATGTGTAAATTAGCCGCACCGTTGTATAAGGCTCGTGGTTCGGAGCGTGTGAAAAAAAAGTAGCGCCTTCCAGCTTCTGTAATTACTTTCTTGTTACCTGCACTGACACATGGAAATTGCGGGCTGTGATCTAAAGCTGTGATTCCCAACCTTTTTTTGCCAGCCTGAAACTGTGGCCCTCACAAATGTATCAAGGTTGGGAACCATTGGATCAAAAGTATTACCGAATTGTATATTTCTACAATACTTGGTTGAAATGAGTTTCCTTGATACACTGATCATGCATCAATGGGGAGCACAGCCTAAACTCGCTCAAGGCGCCAAATTGGCATGTCAATTCCAAATATGGTCGCGCATCCAGGCATAACCTCTTTAGCCGTTGCCTGGCAACTTTGGAGAAATTAACAGCCGGGGTTTCCTGGACCCTGACAGAAAATACGGGTCCGGGGAAACGCTCGGGGTTTGCACGCGCCTTAATTGACAGCGCGGAGAAGCCTGACCCACATCTGCACAGTTTGATAGCACTTTGCCTTTAATGTGGGGATCCCTGGAGGAAGTTTTCAGAAGTGAGTGTCTCCTAAGTGGACTAGATTTCCAAAGGGAATGACCCGGACCCCTTTGGATGCCTCTCCCTGACCCGCTCTATTACTTTCTCTATGCTTTATCTCCACTTCTTCACTCATTCCTCCGCATTGGCCGGTGGGGGATTCTGTAATAATTTAGGTGTCAGCGGGTGGTAATTCATGCGTGCACTGCTCAACGATTGCCGCCTTAGTGTAACAAAAAAAAAAAACAACACATGACCCCCCCCCCCCTAGCTTTTAGTGTCAGAACCTGCTTTACTTACTTGTTTTCTCTCTTTCTTTCTTCGTGCCCACATAGTTTTCACTGAGGGGGTTTACGTGTGGGAAAACTTCTAGCCCATTACTACTTGCTTTTAGTGGCGAGGAACATTGAGTGAAGCGTGCTGATGGCGCACTCGATGACGCATTATCGACTCTCAAGTGGCAGGATTGTGGCTTCGGCGGCACTCATTCTCATCCTCAAATTCAATGCCGTTGTTAATTGCAGTTTTTTTTTTTTTTGGGTAATATTCAAGGCCAAACTACCTTTCTTTCCGAAATAATGGCTTGTTACTGATACAAAGATAAAAAAAAAACACTTCTGTAGATTAGACGTTTCTGTATTTCAAAAGGATAAAACAAATAAATGCACGTTATAAAGGAGCAAGGAATAAGGATCGAAAGGCTATTACTTGTTATTAATTGTTGGATTCAATGTTGGAATTTCATTTTATTTTTTTCCCCCCACTGACTTCTGCTTGGGAAAAGTGCTTGAGACAAAACCACTACATTTTCTAAATGTCAATATTAAAGCAGTACTAAGTAACTCATGACCCTAGAGGCCACTGCAGGGGTCATAGCATGTTGCGGTTTTTTTTACTCATTATTTGTCCGTGAGAGTAAATACTTCGCTGACAGAAAAGACAAAGGGAGAGAGGGATATTGTACATCCAAGTACACAATGGACATCATTTTTTTCACTCAAACTTGGCTGTAAATACTGTTTAAGTGACGCTTTGCCCGTTGGCCTGTTAGCTTCTTCTCTGTGATTCCATTAGTGTGTATTGGAGGCTCCGACCCAGAGGCGTGGAAGTTGCAATTGTAATTTTCTAGCCAGAGACATTGGGGGAGATGAAAGACCCTCCAATCATCCCAGTAACACTTGTATCACCCCCAGAGGGACTACGGGAAGGATTTATGAAGGTAAACAAGTTACTTAGTACTGCTTCAATTGTACATGATTACAGTTTTACTCTGCGAGCCACAAGTGAGAAACAAGGCAGAGTCCATTAGACTGTAAAAAGTCCGTTCTATGACAGTTTCTTTCTGCTTTAGTCCCGTTACGTCTGAAGAATAAACTCACCTCCTCGTCTCTTCTGTAGATCGTAAATCCAGGAAACCGTTTCATTTTCACTGTTTACGTTCCACAAAGGTTTACTGCGCATGCGCCCTCTACATCTTGTTCTATTATCCGTGGTAGCGTCACAGCGCCACACACAGGCCTGGCAGATGAATCGCGGCGGTTTTACACACATGACTGATTTCATGTGGACGCACACATTTACTGAGCTGGCTCCGTGTTTATACAGAATGTTTTTTTACCCGTTTTGTCTTCGCGTGGATACAGCCTCAGAAACATTGTGACTCATGGCTTGAGCTATGGAATGGAAGATTATTTATGAAGCGCTTTTCACATGGTACAAGTCAGACAAAGCGCTTCACACAGTGTCGGGGGTTTGTTTGCTCTAATACACTATATAGTCAAAGCTCTATGTCCAAGTATATTCTCTATTCCCTATAGAGGGATTATACATACAGTACACCCATGATGCATTCTCTTCTCTGTTCTCTTTACGGTTTACTAAATCCTAATAATGTTTGCAGCTTCACGTCTCTCCCCACTATGCTGCCGTGCCCTATGACCTTTCATGCTCTGCCGTTTCCTCTTTCTTTATTGCTCTACTTCTTCCATGTGCCAGTCACTGCACTTCCTCTCTCCCCTTCATCTTCATCACCTCGCGGAGATCTTTATGTTCTCTGCTTCTGACCCCATCCCCCTTCCCTCTTTTCCTTCTGGTCATATAACCTCCTTCACATGCCCTCTCTCCTCTGTGGTGGCAGGCGGTTCAAGGCTTGTGTGAAACAGTAGCGCAGGGCTGTCCGAGGCTCTTACCAACCACACTAGAAGGCTACATTAATATTGCATGCTACTGTCTTATCGACCACACAGCCACTGCCAGGAATACAGAGTCGGCTACAAGACGAGTTAGCGGCCAGAGTGGTGGCACGCACATGCAAACGATACGCGCTAGACACATAAACGCGCTTTGTATACAAGGTCCAAAGATAACCACTACAATATCAATGTGTGGCTTGGTAGTGTCAGATTTGTTTGTACAAAAGTAGTGGCTACAATACATTTACACACATAAATGTTTTTGCATCATGGCAACGCATAAACAAGGGGCAACCTCCCTCTATCTTGGTACCAGTGTTAATTTCGTCGACTAAAATATTTAGTCTTAATTTTAGTCAGTGATATTTCTGACGACTAAAATTGGACTAAAACTAAATTAAAAGTTTTTCATGCGACTAAAACTATGACTAAAATGTCCAGATATTTTAGTCGACTAAAATGAGACTAAATAAAAATGAAAAAGAGAGACTAAAATCATCCAAACTTCTATTGACAGTCTGAAAGAGCCTCATATCATGTAAATTCACGGCCAAAGGAACAGCTCTGAGCTTTGTTCATGAGGGAGCAGCTCCATGAAGCAGGACCTCGATTACATATGATTATAATGAATATTATTAATACAAAGTCGACTAAATGTGTCTTAAATTTAGTCGACTAAATTAAATTGCAATTTTAGTCGACTAAAACTCGACTAAAATTGAAGATATTTTTTTGACTAAATCTCGACTAAAATTGAATTACATTTTTGTCAAAAGACTAAGACTAAAACTAAATTAAAATATGTTGTCAAAATTAACACTGCTTGGTACAGAGGCGTTTCGTTGTCCTTGCGTTTTTAACTTTTGTGTTCCACATTGTTTCACAGGATACGTTTGCACATCTTCGCTGTGTTTTGTGAAGTTCAGTCGATTTTTTTCTTTTTTTTTACTGCCATGAAGGACCCCGATTGTTTTTAAAGTAAACCGCTAGCTTATGAGCTCAAGACACTTGAGAAATACAGATTTCTTCTTCTGAAACACTGACGAGGCACCGAGAGCCCCCCACACACCTCCAGCACAATGGAGGAATCACAGGAGGCGCTGCAGAGAACAGAAAACAAGAAGAAGATGGTGAAAGACTGTTGTGGAGCGGAGGGAGCTGCGCAGGAGGAAGAGGACGGGGGGGGTGGAGGAGCTGACCAGGCGGTGCTTCGTTTCAGAGGCGCCTTGAAGGCAGTGCTCCGCCTTCCCCGACCTCCAAAAACATGCTGGTCAGGTTGGCCCACCACGGTGACGCGCTCAGTCGCAGCGGCTCAGGACTAACCCAACGCTGTACAATAACAAATAAAGCCCTCACTTACACACTTACCCACAGGTGAGAGTAGCTGTGATTAGAGGGGAGGAGCCGGGCCTACCCTAACTCCTCCCCGTCGGTCTATATATTCAGCTGCGTGCAGATTGTGACCTTTGTCGCTGACGAAGCCTTTTGGATGAGAGGTGAAACGTTCGAAGACTTCAACTACTGAGTACAGAAGATGAATCAAGTACCTTCATTGAAGATGGACAACTCCTGTACGACTGAGAACTTACACAGACACTTACACACTGCTCAACCCTTTATTTACAGCCTATCAGGAACTCGGTGCATGTTTACACTAAGTATTGTTTCGTGCCCTCTGATGAATTGCAATTATTATTATGATTCAGGTTCAATTATGTAGGAAATAACCTTCAAAATGTGTATTAGTATTTCACATTCATTTGAGCACGGCACACAAACATGTGCACCTCGGCCGCCCGCCTGCCTTTTTCCATCAGCTGGACCTATCACAGCTTATTATCAGCTCCTTTGAACCGTGGGCTCAGAGCATGATTGCACTCTCAATTAATGGCAGTATGATCTACTTTGACAGAGCGAGTAATGACAAGTGCCTCGGCAGCACAAGCGTGAGCAGACCTGTGCATGTGCGGACGTTCATTGTGCAGACGTACATTATGGTACAGCCATGCATGACCGTGTCCTTAGCATGTACAGAGGTGCAGGGGCCACGAGTGATGTGACGTTCACGACCGACCGGCTCTTTTGAGCGTCCCTTTACGGTCAACGGTTTACACTGGATCTCAATTGTGAAAAGAGCCGGGTCTTTTTTTCCTGTCAATTTTACGCAAAACTCCACCAAACAAACACAAGAATCAGCCCAACAACGGAAAGCTAAATGCACTGATTTGTCCGAGAGCTGAAAGAAAAACGTATATTAAAAAGAGCCAGTCTTTTAATCGGCTCTTTGAAATGAACCGATCCTAAAGACTCGGCTCCCGGTGAAGAGCCATGCATCCCATCACTCGGCGCCACAGAACCACTTCAGCCCGAACTGTGAGAGACATGTCACTCTGCCTATAGGGTGTTGGTTTCAGGGGCATCCTTTTATCTTCTGCAACTTCACAAAGTTCGCAGGCTTTAGGTTTTGCTGCGCAGGCATAAAAGCTCTCCCTGTTTGAAAAGTGTATACGCACATGTTCAACCAAAAACATTCTGATTGACACATGGGGAAGATAAAAGCCGCCGGGTGTCTGGAGACGCAGACATTTTCTCTGTGTGTCTAAAGAGTGCGCTCTCCTAGAAGGAAATGCTGCACCGGGTTTTGAATCCGAGTTGCGCGGCAAAACACCGCTCTATTATTTTGCACTTTAGTTACTTTAGTTACTGCTGCGACCCAGCTCTGCGAGGGTGAAGGGGAAGTGACAAACAAACAAGATGGAAAACGGTAAAACTACAGTTATGATTCAATTTAAAGTAATGCAAAAGGTAAGTGTAATAAAGTAACAAAACGGGATATTTTGATACAAATAAATCGCAATGTGTGTCATATTTGATACATGGAGTTGTTGTAAAACTTCTCAATGTCTCACAAGTTATGATAGAACCGAGGTTATTATATTAGGTCCTCAAAAACAGAGAGTCTTTATCTCAGCAGATCTCCCTGGATAATGTTAGCGTATCGACGAGCTCTACAGTCAAAAACCGTGGAGTTCTGTTTGACCAAGACCTCTCTTTTAAAACACATATAAACCAGGCTTGTAAAATTGTGTTCTTTCACCTGCGCAACATTGCTAAAATACGAAACATCCTACCTAAGAGTGATGCAGAAAAACGTATTCATGCATTTGTTTCCTCAAGGCTGGACTACTGTAACTTCCTGCTAGCAGCGTGTCCTAAAAGTTCCCTAAAACGTTTTCAATTAGTTCGAAATGCAGCTGCAGGATTGTTAACGCGTACAAAGAGAAGAGAACACATTAAACCTGTGCTAAAGTCTCTCCATTGGCTTCCTGTTGAGTTTAGAATCACATTTAAAATCCTGCTCCTCACATTTAAAGCCCTAGAGCGGAGCCAAACCCTTTATCTCCAAGACGTTATCGTTCCATATCGGCCCACCAGAGCACTCCGCTCTCAAAACTCAGGGCTACAAGTGATTCCTCGGGTCCAAAATCACTGTAGGAGGAAGAGCCTTTAGCTCCAAGCTCCGGTTTTATGGAATAAACTCCCAGCTCACGTTAAAGAAGCAGACACAGTCCCTACATTTAACTAGGCTCAAAACGTACCTCTTCGAATGAGCTTCTGATCAGGTCAGTTAGAAAGGAGCCAGCTGAGGAGGCTAGGGCATCTGTTCCGGATGCCTCCTGGTCGCCTCCCTCGGGAGGTGTTCCAGGCATGTCCTATTGGGAGGAGGCCTCGTGGAAGGCCCAGGACACGCTGGTGGGACTATGTCTCCGAGCTGGCCTGGTGTCACCTCGGGGTCCCCCCGGAACAGCTGGAGGAGGTGTGCGTGGATCGGGAAGTCTGGGCATCTCTGCTGAGACTGCTGCCCCCGCGACCCGGCCCCGGATAAAGCGGAAGAAAAGGGATGGATGGATCAAGTCAGTTAGATAAAGCTCTAACCCACAGCCTGAAGTAAAGCTGCCTTAGGAGAAACACTGCTGTGGGAAGTATCCTCTTCTTCTTACTGCAAACTTTGTCTTATTATGATACAATATTTATTTTATCTGTAGTCTGTTCATTACTATTCACACGTCTCCTGTCCCACTCCCCCTTGGGAGTGCCTGTCTAGATCGAACGGAGGAACCCGGCTGAACGGAGGAATCCTGCCTACTGGGTTGACAACAAGGACTGGACGGTCTGTGATCTTGGCCCGTCTGCTGAAGGGACTCCTTCGGCCCTGGGTCTCTATAGCCTGTCCGTCCATGGGAGTGGATCTCTCCTTCTGTGGTTCTCCTCAAGGTTTCTTGTTTCTCCCACCGGGTTTTTGAGTTTGTCCTTGCCGTGCTGGAGAGTCATTATGTTTGCCTGGATATTTGATTCGCCGGAACTTTACATTGTCTTATTTACTGCTCTGTTTTATTGTCTTAATGTTCGGTGCAGCCCTAAGAGGAAACTCCTGTTGTGATATTGGGCTATACAAAACCATTGATTGATTGATTGATTGACTTATTTTAATTTAGAGTAAGATCGTGTTGAAAATGTCACTATCAACTTTGACACACAGGTCATGTAATCCATTGTGGTGTATATTACAGTTTATGCATTCAATAAAGAAACAAACACTCTTATTCTCTTTAAATATTATATCGGTGTTTTATAATTGCAATTACTTTAGGGTTTAGGCTTTACGGGGCTAAGACAACAAAGAGTCAGTCAGCGGGCACTCTCAGGCGCAGAGAAGCAGAACCAATCAGCAGCAGGGCCTGAAGGTAGTCCACCAATCGGCAGCGAGAGCTCACACAAGACGATCACAGTAAAAAAAACACAACACAATTAAGCAAATGCAACACAGAGACAGAGAGAGAGGAGCTGAAGGGCCGGGTCAGTAACATTCTATGGAGGACCGTGGCTGCCAAAACAATAAATAAATAAATAAATAAATAAAGATAACATTTGCAAAGAAATGCATGCATTTATTGTAATACGTGCATTTATGTATTTATTTATTTATATATTTATTTATGTATTTTTTTGTATTTATTTATTTATGTATTTATTCATTTATTTATGTATTTATTCATTTATTTGGTTAATCTTTCTCCGTGCACACATGCCTTGTCCAGCATAGACACTGCCAAACACGAGCTCTGCTTCAGTCTGTTGACAGTGGCACAGATAGTAGAGCGGGTCATCTTGTGACTGGAGGATCGGCAGTTTGAATCCTGCAGGGGCACACTGTCGTTGTGTCCTTGGGCAAGACACCTGCCTCGCCCCCAGTGTCTGCGTACACTGGTGTATGAATGAGCATGTGAATGTGAGTGGATCCTTGCTGGAAAGCACTTTGAGTGTAGAAAGTCGTCTGTGGCGCAATTGGTAGAGCTTGTAGTCTCATGATCGGAAGGTCAGGGGTTTGAATCTCGCCTCCAGCATTAACATCGCCAAACATGAACTCTGCTTTAGTCTAGAGCTTTTCCACCTACATTAGGCACTCAAAGTGTTTTCCAGCAAGTATCCACTCACCCATTCACACGCTCATTCATACACCAGTGTGCGCAGACACTGGGGGCAAGGCAGGTGTCTTGCCCAAGGACACAACGGCAGTGTGCCCCTGCAGGATTCAAACTGCCGATCCTCCAGTCACAAGATGACCCGCTCTGTGCCACTGTCAACAGACTGAAGCAGAGCTCGTGTTTGGCAGTGTCTATGCTGGACAAGGCATGTGTGCACGGAGAAAGATTAACCAATCACCTTACAGCAGCGGCGTCCAGACCTGCCCCATGATTTGCAGACATTAAGAGAAATACATAAATAAATACAGAAATAAATACAAACAAAAATAAATAAATAAATAAATGCACTTATTGCAATAAATGTATGCATTTCTGTGCAAATTTTATCTTTATTTTATTTATTTAATTATATATTTATTTATATATTTATTTATTGTTTTGGCAGCCACGGTCCTCCATAACATGCAGCAACATGACCTTTTTTCGGAGAGGCACAAGTGTTTACTGCGCCAGTAAATCCAGGGAAACTCTGCATTTCTCTGTAAAGAAGTATCCACTGTCTACTGCTCACAGCAGGATGAATGTGCCTGGCTTCCCGCCACCTTGTGGCTGTTTGTGCCACTACCGTTAATCCATGCTGGATTACCTCTGGGTTATGCTTGCATGATTAAAAAGGATTTTGCCTCTAGGGCTTTAATGAGAATCTCACTAGTGTTTGTAGAGCTGTCCCAGGCTTTTACTGCCAAACTTACAAGCATATTAAAAAATATGTGCATTTACATTTCATCAGTATCTACCTGGCAGGCAGAGGGACAAAGTTAACAGAATCAAGAACAAACATGTTGGCAACAAATGAAGTCACAGACAGATCTATAAACCAACCCCTCAGTTTCACAGAGGCAGGGTTGTAATAAGGAATTACAGGTTGCTCATGTTCTTATATGTGATATATAATTGATGTTCATATTGTTTTTTGTTTTTGTTATATATATATAGCAGTCTTACTTTATATTGAATAAGTAAAACATCACTTAGTTCTCAACCTCGGTGGGTGGGTCTTGGCCTGATTACCGCTCGTGCATGGGGGCTTTAAGGAAACAAGGATGGGAACCACTGACTTGTGGCACATTTCAACAATGCCCTGCCCTTGTCTCTGTGTGTTGCAGCTGCAAAGAGAAAACACGCAGCAATAATGCTGGGCCTGGATCATGGTGCAGATATGGTTTGGGGACACTATGTGTGAATGTACATTGGGTTTATGTGCGCATGCCTTCACCAGGGCTGCCCAAGGTCCTGAGACATCACACTTTATGAGCTGTGGCAAGGTGAAAGTAAAACATCTGCTCGCCCACAGAACACTCCGGCCTGGGACTAGTTTACAATCCTCAGTACACTCCACGACCACTGCAATATGATCTACATCCTTCTAATCACACTGTTAAACACCTGCACTAAACAGGGGCCTTTCTCACTGTGATTGAGAAATGAACAAATCACAGGGACAGAGATATAACAAAAAAATAAACAGTATAAGCCGCAGCTGTCTGATACGAATAAAGCAATGTCTGATTTTTCAAATGATGGTCACATAATCAACAACCTGTCGCTGCAAAAATACACATTTTGACAGATATGTAACAGATGAAAGCACCATACACAGGGTCAGAGTAAATAGGGATGGCGGAAAACAGACCCCATTTGCCTTTTTTTCACATTTCTGCAAAAAAAATCACGCAAGAGCGCCTGTAATGTGCTTCACATCACATTATGAGCCATAATTGTTTGGTTTGTGCCAATTCATTCATGTGTCATTTAAGAGGGGGCATGGAAGAAAGAAAGAAGAACCAATAAGTCATTGAGAACCACACATCAGGGACTGTTTTGTCTTGCTCTAGATTGTATGGGTTATCCCTCTTCCTGTACTACTCACTATTCTTTCCTGTCAAGGGCACTGAAACAACCCCCCGTACCTGCTACCCCCCCCTCGCCTCCACTCACAGCCCTCACCCCCTGTCTTCAGAGAACACCCGGGAGAGGGAAAATGCCATGTAAGGTCTAGTGGAGAGAGGATAGACACAGGCAGCGTTCACAGCGCCTCTGACATCCGAATCACTGAACCTGCCCACTTCTATTCTCACCAAACCTTGTCTGTCAGGCTGTCTGTACAGTATCTGTGCGGCAGATAAACCGATACGTGTGTGTGTGTGTGCGTGTGCGTGTGCAATCGAGAGGGACGGGCGCACGCGTAAAGAACAGTTGCACGGCCTTTCTTTTTTGTTAACCCCTTTGGTATGCAGACAAAGTTGGCTGACAAAGTAACTTTTCCTTTCTGTCAAGCTGCGCGAGAACGCTGCATCGGTGACAGGGGGCTATTGAGACGTTTAGGAAAACAGATGGAATGGGAAGCAAGCGCCGCACCATTGACGTCATGAAGTATGCGATTTTTTTTATATGTTAATGCTTAGCTGAAACCAATGTTTATCGAACAGCAGTTATCCTTAAGTTTTTCTTTTCTTAGTGATTCAAAAAGCTACGTATGTCTTACAATTTCATGATTAACCTCTAACGCCTCAACCGAGTGCATTTGCTCCAGTTTGGCTTTACTCAAGTCTAAAAGCTTCTTGACTGGAGCTGACTGCATATTGCCTACAGTGTAACGACTCATTTGAAAGCTACAACATGTATCTAAACTGATACATGTTGGCCAGACAATTACAGGCCTAAACTGATGTTTTTCCGTGCTTTTTCATCCCACTTTTCATCGCTTTGTTGTCATGTTTTTGTCACGTTTTTGTCAGCCTTTTTCTTTTTCCATTTGAAACAACACTGCATTGAACGATATTGTTCTCGATAGACTTAAATCAAATGAGCTTGCCTAATTTTGTTTTGCACAGTGGGAACACAGACATGTACGTATGCTTCTGTTCTTTGATGCTGTTCAAAAACGGGCGCCGCTAAGAGGGATGTCGCTTCTGTTGTGCTTTCCAAAAAACGCAAACCGCCCTATTTAATGTGCCTTGTCAAGTGCCCCTGAAGAGCTTTGGCTAAATTACAGTCATCGGTTGAATGCCGCTTGATATTTTCCATTTTAGCTGCAGCGAGTACAATTTCTTTCTGTCTTCCACTTGGCCTGGCTCCACGTCAACATCATTTGTCTGCTCTGTCTGGCCTGTAATTGTAAAACACTTCACATAGTCTGGAAGGGTGTAAACAAATGCAACTAATGCTCTTCTCTGACACATAGAAATCAAGACAAGGAAGCACAATCAATGCACAAAGGATGCCACTCACGTGCAATGACCAATGACAGCCAGCTTTATATGCCCTATAGCCGTGGTTCTCAAGTGACAGGGCGTCTGGACCCACCATCAGGGTGGGATTAGCCGCGACCCAAATAAGAATGAATTTGACTTATATCATGCAAAATGTTGTATTTTCTCAACAAATTATGGTTGAGCCTAAAAAGCATATAAATATTCTGAAAAAGTATTTATATACGTTTTCAGAATATAAATACGTATATAATACATTTCAGAATTTATATTTCTTACCGTTTTGTGTAGAAATGTTCCCATAGAGTTCAGGACTGTGATGTCATATCGCTAAGCATGGGATGTGTGGCAATAATAAACTAATTAAGATTTTAAAAGGTAAAATATTGTATATTGAGTTTTTTTTTATGTATTCATTTACATACAAGTGTGAACAATCAACATGTACCACACTACAACATGTATAGCCAAGGCTAATTTGCAATGTCAGTCCCTAGAAGGGCTTTTCAAATGCACAGAAATACAAGAAACATATTTACAGTTACATTAATTCTGACATTACACAAAGGAAGTGCATTTGAGTACAATCTAAAAATGATAGTCCTGTTAAATGATGAGTTATTGTTCACATTAAAGCACTTGGACACCACAGTGTGTTAGATGCTTTTACCAGCAGTGACTCAACAGCCAACGGAGTTGTTCCACTGCTTTTTTCCTCACTTTTTATACTGTTTTTAGCTAATGTCAGTCTATGGAAAATGTGTATGCTAACAGCCACAAACATAGTGGACATGGTCATAGGCGCCTATCCCGTGGGTGCTGCAGGGCTGGAGCACCCACTCAAACCTTTGGGCACCCAGGCGAATTTGCCTTAATTACACAATGATTCAATAAATATAGTCTAACTTGTACAGCCGCAACTTCGTCTTTTGCAAATACACAGGCGTGTGAAGTGCCGTTGGTTTGCTCCAATGGTTTAGCTCCATAGGTAGAGCGCCGGGCTTCCATCCACGAGACTGCCAGTTCGATCCCAACCTCAACTTTTTTTCCTTTTTTTCCTCTCTTTTGTTATTGACTGGACACCCACTGGGAAGAACATAAGTCAGCGCCTATGTCCATGGTAATGGATGCTCTTTGGACCCATGTCAATAATAATGAGCCCTGACATGGCCTTGACAGATAGTGGCAATTGATAAACTAGCTATAATTTCCACACAAAAATTAAATAAAAACAAAATCCTACTATCGTCTTCTGTTGGTTGATGTTTCCGTTATCAAGAACGGCCATTTCCCTGTGGTTCTCATCACTAGCTTTCTATATTTTATCCTCAGAATGAGAAATGATCCCATATACACACCAATGCAATCTGTAACTCTTTGTTTCCCACAAAAGGGGGCGTGGCTCAGCAAAATTTCCCAGATGTTGCTCCCATATCCGGCAACGCTTCATACAAGGGAGTGTGGCCTTTGTCGAAAAGGAAGAAAACCTCTCGTTAGAATCGTTTTTTGACTCTTTTTAGCCGTTTTCTGGTGGACTATAAACATGTATCGCCTACCAATAAAGTCAAGCCAAAATTGTAGCCATATGGATGTTTTTTTGCAACTAATTATTCGGTAGAAGTGAAAAACAGCACCATTTAGCTATTGTAGCATTAAGCTGACGATACTTTCGCTAACTTCCTGGTTAGCATTGTCCATTTTTTAAGCATTTGAACCATTTTGCTCCTCGCCGTATCTTCGTTTTTTTTGTTTAGTAGAAAGGTCCATCCATCCATCTTCTTCCACTTGTCCGTTGCCGGGTTGTGGGGGCAGCCGTTGGAGCTACCCAAATCACATTGCACCAGCCCCTATAGCGCCCCCTGCAGGTGGTAGGTCAACAGAAGGACGGCCTCATGGTTCTAACCGGGCCTGTTGGTCTCTCATAAGGGGCTTCTGAAGGGGCTAGTAGAAAGGTATATTAATAATTCAGCATTTCTTAAAGTAAAGTTCCGTTTTTTTAATTTCTTTGTTTTCCTCCTCTGTACCTATTGGGAAAGCCACGCGACCCACCAGTTGAAAATGGCAATCCTTATTTGTCTTAAACAGCTTTTTTAAGAGCTTCTACATAACACTTCCATGCACAGAGGAAAAGATGAGCAGCTGAGATAACCTGATATATTTTGCAGAGCACTGTGGGCGTACCGAGGAGCTTTACTTCTACTTCTTTGACGTCAACATTCAGTGGACTCAGATTGGAGACCCTACACTTTCCGGAAATACCGCCACTCAGAACTATCAGGGCCTTCTTTTTCCGTGAGACAATGGGCTGATCCAGTGATGAACCCTCTTCATTGTGCTTCCTAATGCACTCCCCTTTACAGATCTGCTTTTGTGCTCCATTAATGCTCCTCTAAATCAAGCGAGCGCATTCAGCACAATCTATAACCATCTAAAAAGGCATTAGGATTGACATAACTAATTAGAGCCAATGATCAGCCAGGCTTTGTGGACATTATATTAGGCAGCACATGGGCCACTATAGAAGCGTAAAATGCAGGCCAGGGACGGGCGCAGGTGTCGAGTTGGCATCCAGTGAAATGGACGGGGAAGAGTTCACGAAAGGGTAAAAGAGATGCCGGGTAATAAAGATGAGGAGGTGGGGCTGAAAAATTTTGGAAAAAGAAACTAATATAATCTGCTTCAATAATACAACACATGCATTTTAGATCACAATTATAGATATCACTTATGTATGAAACTTTTAATAGTATGTTCCATACATTAAGTAGAGGCTCGAACTTCAAACTCGTTTTTGATACTGAAAATAAAACTTTATTCTTGACACAGATTTCAATACCACGGCAATAACTTAAAACAAATAAAAATCCCCTTTAAATATACTATATTTGCTGTAGAAAACCTTTGTCTCTTTGACTGCACTATCGCCAGACTAAATATCACAAATGACGTTTAGTCTGGAACTGGAATTCCTCAGAAAATATTCAAGAGCCAAGTACAGATAGGAAACATGTAGGCATACAGTTGGCTTATCATTTCATATTTTTAATAATTTTTAGGAGAAAAACGTCTTAATGATGTATTATTATTAATATCCAATGCTAACTCATACAAGTAAATCAGCCATTCCCAAAGTCCGGGACATCGCGGCCCCCATATTGATCAGAAAATTATAATAATTGACTCCATTCAAAGGAATTTCTTATTATTTCACAGCTAAAATGACTTGAAAAGTAACATCTAGCAATCACAGTAGGCTAAATACTGGTTTAAACTGGTGCATTTGTCCAAATCAATATTTGTTTTCCTTTCACAATGAACTTTTTCATTGGACTTGTTTTGTAGACATGCTTTGGGGGCCCCCTTGTAGTGTCTCTGAGCCCCCCAGGGGCCCCACTTTTGGAACCACTGATGTAAGTGAATGCTAAGCTACACCATAGGAATGAATGGGCTGCTAAGCCAATGCTAAGCTAACTCGCAAATTCAACAGTTTCTATAGAAACACATGCTGATTTTGACCTGATACAGCACCAGTAATCAGATCCTACATTTTGACAATGCATTTAGTTGTAGAACTTTATTCAGGGTTTAAGTGAGCACTTTTCGCTCTTGTTGGGGGTGACTGTGCGTGCCGGGGAAAAGACAGACATGATCGATACCTGCTCAAATGAATATCTAGCTTCGATACTGTTTTTTAGTATCAAGGAATAGATTTTTTTTTAAAACCCTAGTTTGTTTGTTGGGCAGCTTTTTATTATTTCTAATTGTGACCATTTAAGTTGTGATTTTAATTGGGAAACATTTTGCAATACCGGGTGAGATGCCAGAAAAGACCATTGTTCAAAGAGCTGTTGAAATTGTAATCAAGCCAACTGACTGAGTCTGAAGTTTGTAAACAGGAAACAGTGCCCCACACAAGACAGACAGGAGCTGGGCTGGCAGAACACCACATGATGGCACCTAAATTATCCAGCGGCATCTGGTGAGGCGGCTAACACGCTCTAGCGAAGCATGCAGCAGGGGGCAGTGCGCAGGCATGTGGAGAGAGCGGATGTGGATGGGTGTGTGTCAGGTGTCTATGTGGACAGATGCTTACTAAACAGTATTATTGTGGCTAATTGGAGATTACCAACTCTGCCAGGGGCCACTGAAACCAACAGTCTGTGCTGACAGTCGGACAAAGGCACAAGGGGAAGTGGGTTTAAAACACTGACTGTTTTTTTTAAGGAGAGTGGGTGTCCTTAATGTCAGACTGGTTCAGTTACAGTGTTAGGAGAACATGGCAGCCTGAGAGTCACTGTATTAAAAAACAGCTCAGCAATTCTTAACATGACGCATCCTCACCATCCCATTCCAGGTTTTGCTCCAAACATAAAGCTATACCAGGGGCCTCGAAACCTTTCACCTTTGACATGTGTGATCGTTGTTCTGATGCCAGTTTTCATCAAATAAGGGGCAATTTTTTTTAACTGGGCTTTACACAAACTATATGTAGGGCATTGGCTCAGTGTTACATGCAGGTTATTCCACAGGTTCCCACCTCAGACAGACAGGACCATCTCACCACAAGTGGTGCCCGTTGGGTATTATCAAGTCTCCTCTGGTGGTGCCTCGTGTGGTCCTCTGTGAATTTAAAATTGATCATGTTCATGTTTTGAAAATCCAGTAGTCTATGTTTTTTTCCCGAACATGACAGCATACTGGTGGGACAGTGTTTTTTAATTCCGTGTTATAGTTTTTTCGGTACAATCCCTATCGTGGGGCTGTTGGCAACCAGCTAAAGTATCAAAGTCCTCAAATTAACCCTCGCCATGCCACACTATGTTTCAATAGTCTGATTCATTTACCGGTGCAACGATCTAGCAAGTAAACACGGCACAAAGAAAAAACACGCGCACACACACACAAAGGTGAATCAGGACTGTGGGCTGTGGATGGTGACCCTGAAAAGGAAATAAATGAACAATCACACATTAATTTGAATATAGTAAAAAACTGTTTTGTGTGCATGCTTAATAGACAATGCGAAATGCTCATGCAGTGAAAAGTGCCCTGTTGTTGACTTCAGTTAAATTTGACCTTGCTATTTACAAAACCACTCTTCTGTTGGTTGCGGGATTTCGTGTGGAGGTGTGTGGAGTACACGTAATGCACTTATAGAAGTCTTTAATATCTCTGGAGATCTTTGATTATCATTTCATTGTGCACTGCGCCATATGCACCATTTCTCTGAATAAAACATGTATTTTTTTTTTTTAGCTACTCCTCAAAATACATCCCCACTGACTGTATCGCCGCTCTTTTCAGTGCAATCTCAGCTACTTTCCATCCCCGCTTTTCCAAGAAAGTGGTATTTCAACGGAACGTGTCCTGGATAGACAAACCGGAATGCTCAAACACAACAAAGGGTGGAACAGGAAAATATGTGGAAATCAGACATGGACATGTGCAGGAGCTCGCCCCCTCCCCCCCCCCCCCCCCCCCCGTGTTCTTTGATCCGCCCCCTCTGTCCCATCCTCGACAAATTGCCTGGGGACCTGCTTCTGTGTCACACTACCTATCCGTCTGAGCCTTGAGTCATGTAAAAATAACGCGACGGCGGTTAAAAATGGCACAGGAGGGGAAAGAGAGATGAGGCAGCCGAAAGCACTTGTGTTTATTCCTAATGGGACACACACATAAACCATGCAGGAAAAGGGGGTTTGTCATAAATCCACAGGGAAGGGAGTGTTTCAACTGACTGCCAAGAAGGAAGGATGAAAAGAAGAATAATGAAAAGGAATGAATTGTTAATAAATGCTGAATGTTCAAATAAGGAACTTGGCAATATCACAGAGCACATGTTAACAAGCACCTGCGTTTACAAGAGGGCGGCTTGTAACCCTTCATTGCAGTTTCTGAACTCCGTATGTGAAAGTCACTTGCAATTAGTGGCGGGACTCGTTTCATTAATTATGGCCTCTGTAATTAATTCATCGCAATAAATCGCCATCATTTATTTAGGGGTTGTATTTGTTTCCGTTTATTTTAGACGCTTCTTTGTATTTTCCCACATTTGAACTTGTTGTAAGTGGAGATGTGAGGCCTGCGTGATCGTTTCAAACACTTGAAAGACGGCAGCAGTTTGATTTATTTGGGAGGACGATCTTTTTGTTTATGTCGGCTTAAACTGTGTGACGATAAAAGTATGACGGTAACGTTGTCTTTTTGGCTTTACGCCGTGCGCTTCTGTAAGCAACGCCTTGCAAGAAAAAATATGTAAACTGTAAAAGTGTGTTGTAAAGCCCAGTGCGATCACATTTCGATTCATATTTTTGATCGCTTTAAATCTTACGTAATGAATTAATCAATCGGAAATAATCGAAAAATAAGTCCCGGACCTAATTATAATACAATGACTGCCATTACAATTCAGAGCTGTGAGTTTGAACAGTGTATTGCTTTATTCCAGATCATTTATTGAACCTTACTATCCATCCATCCATTTTCTTCCACTTGTCCGTTGCCGGGTCGTGGGGGCAGCCGTTGGAGCTTCCCAAATCACATTGCACCAGCCCCCATGGCGCCCCCTGCAGGTGGTGGGTCCACAGAAGGACGGCCTCATGGTTCTAACCGGGCCTGTTGGTCTCTCATAAGGGGCTTCTGAACCGCTCTTTGTCTGACCCGTCACCTAGGACCTGTTTGCCATGGGAGACCCTACCAGGGGCCCCGACAACATAGCTCCTAGGATCATTCAGGCTCAACCCCCTCCACCACGTTAAGGTGGCGGTTCCAGGAGGGGGAACCGTACTAATCGTACTTAAATCATTGTTGATCTCCTCTGTTCACGTGCATACTACATTCAAGTATAAGGCAAATCCTTGCTCACATTTCTGTTCATTCATTGTACACACAAGCAGTACTAAGTAACTCATGCCCCTAGAGGCCATAAGCGCCACTGCTGGTGTCGTAGCATGTTGCATTTTTTTACTTATTAATTGTCCGTGAGAGTAAATACTACGCTGACAGAAAAGACAAAGACTGCATGAAAGCCAAGTTACACATATTGTCAGAAAGGCATATTGTTGAATCGAGCATCGAGCTGTTGTTCGGTTTGAGCGTTTGAACATGAACTTTCTCACATAATGCACAATAATCAGATCTGTAGGCTAACAAATAAGAATACATAAATGAGAATAAATAATTAGCATAACGGGATAGTGCAATTGGTTAATTAGGGACACAATGGTGAAAGGAATTTAAGTTGGGCTTGGACTGCCGACTTTGCACACCAAAATCAAAGTCATCTTTTTGTATTTTTTTTTTTTTTTTAATTAATTTTCAAATAACAGACATAACAAATAAAACAAAACATGTATCACTCACACACACATTCACATCGGAGACCCTAACCTATCAGAGATAAAGTAAAACAACATTTCCATGTCAAGTTTTAAGTTACAAGAAAATCGAATTGACAAAATGATAATAAAAAATAAAAACAAAAATAAAAATGCAAAATTGAGGCAAAAAAATGAAAGTAAAAATAAATAATGGCATGGCCCTACTTTACAGATGATATAATAATCATGTATGGCTCCCATAATTGTACAAAGTCCTTTATTTTAGGTGCTCCCATGCTCTTCCAGTTCAAAGCAATGGCTCTCCTGGCGTGTAACAATCCAAAGTCCAATAGTCTAGAAATCAAAGTCATTTTATTCAGAAAACCAGACTTATTTCACGCGTACAGCCGTAATCAAATTGTGTTTGTGTATGTGAATCAATTTCCAATCCGAAAGCGAGCCCCAACATCTTTAGCCTGAGCGCAGTAAAAGGTCTTTCGGTCCTTTCACGCAGCTGTTTTGAATGCAGCGCCCACATCCCGAAGCGCGCGCTGCCCATATTGGTGGTGGCGCTTTGTGCAAACAGCCTTTGTCTCAAACTGCGGACGCTGCATGCTAAGCAGCCCCCGCTCGCCGGTGTCTGACAACTTTCTAAATGCACCTCATTATGTCCTCATTGATTTTTCATATTCCTCCTCACCGGTAAATACCCCCCCGAGGTGCTCCTATTGCACTCGGCGGCTCGGGCTCGTATCCGCCGCGGTACCTGCGCTCACCTATCTATCCATCCATCTACCCGTCCCGAGCAAAGCACACAGCCCGGCACTTAAGGGATCCGAACGGTTTCTAATTAGCAAAACAAATACCTCCACTCGCGTTCGCCGTGTCACAGAGGGCCCGGGAGAGCCTGGGCGGCCATTACACACAATTAGAATTTAATAAGCCCAATATGCTCGCTATACTAATGGGGCAGCAGAGGAGAGGGGCAGGGGGGCGCGGTGGGGGGAGGGGAACCCTGGCCCTAATAATCACCGTAGCCGTGTTTGGGATTTTGCTGTAAAACCTGCTCGCTCTGACAGCTCATCCTCATTTATTTTGTGTCGGGGGCTTCCAGGCGATCTCACTCACTGCAAGGCCCCTTCCATCCACACCTCAGGATCACATCTCTCATCGTTTTGCGCTGCTTCGCCAACCGGTTCCTTTTTTTTAGCCTCGTCTTTTGACTTTTCCGTCAGCTCTTTCGGTGCCTTTCTTTTATAATTTCTCACCCGAGTCACTGGCTTCATTTTTAAAATTTCCCCTCAAGCCTTTTTTTTTTTTTTTTTTTTTTACCACTCTTTTGTCTGAAGCACTTTCGTGACAAACGTTCACGTGGACTGACTGTCTGGCACGCTGCACGAACAGAAACGTGAAATGGGAATTGCTGCGAATCAAGTAATAAGAAGGCCGTGTCAATGTGACCTTATAGGAGCGCCGAATCTTTTAAGAAATTGACTTTTGCATGTTTCAGTAAATTCATATCTTCTGGGTCACTGCAGAAAGGTTAATGTAGAGACCATATTTCTACATACTGTATTCCCGGGCCATCGGGTGTATCCAGTCTCTCGGCGACTCTGGGTCAAACTCTGGTTATTTCTGATATAAGACTCCAGGGTCATCCAAATGTATTATTATCCTCCATATCTGACTGCTATGTGAATGCCTAGCCCCCCTTTTCTTTGTTTTCTTTGTTTGGTGCGGTTCGCATTCAGACTGTACTTTTTGCAAGTGAACTAGTGAACTGAAAAAGTCTTGTAACATATTATTATCTGAAATATCTTTGTTATTATTACCCCTATTGGGGACCGCCTGCAGCTGGAAAATAAATGCAGTTGAATAGGGGGTAGGCACTTATAAGCTCTCTTGCTTCGGCCTACTCCTTTTGAGGTAGTTTTTTGTTTCAATCTTTATTATTATCTATTTTGTTCTGAAAATAATGTTACATTAATGTAAATAATGTAATGTGCAATGATAATAATAATAATAATAATGCATTAGTTTTATATAGCGCTTTTCTGGACACTCAAAGACGCTTTACATTGCACTATTCATTCACTCCATACTTGGTAGTAGTAAGCTACTATTGTAGCCACACCTACCCTGGGGCAGACTGACGGAAGCGAGGCAGCCAATCTGCGCCATCGGCCCCTCCGACCAGCACCAACCACTCACTCACATCATTCATCCCGGCCTATTGTACATGTTTTTGGTGGTAGGGGAAACCGGAGTACCCGGAGGAAACCTACGCAGACATGGGGAGAACATGCAAACTCCACACAGAAAGGCCCCGTCCAGGTGGGAATCGAACCCGGGACCTTCTAGCTGTGAAGCACAAGCGCTAACCGCTGTGCTACCGTAAAACGTAAAAAACTTAAACTGCTCAAATAAACTAAAACTAAAAAAAACTATATTTTGTAAACACATACACGTGTGTGACGATCGATGCTCCCATTGGACAGCAATGACCACAACAAAATGAAATAAAAATGAATATTTGACGCTTACTATGATAAAATAAACATAAGAGACACTTACCATTAACCTCAGCTTCACCGGAGTAGCTGGAGGAAGAGGTGTTTTGTGCGGATGAAGGGTCGTCTGCTGAGCTGTTTGTTTCTATAATGTCCACGGGACAAACTGTTGGTCTCGTTCCTCCGCTCTTCTTCAATGCGTCGCTTACTTCCATTTAAGTTCGGCAACGTTTTTTTTCCACTTTTTCTCGCTAAACATGCTAAACACAAACGCATTTGAGTGTGTCTTTCTAGCAGTTGGGTTGTTGTGCATCCGTCCAAATATCCAGGAGGCGCAGTGTCTCCTCGTTGCCCCAGGTCTGTCCACGGCTCATCGTTTGTAGCATCCATCCAGTATTAGCGTTAGCGGCAGCGGAGTTGTTTCGGATCAACAGTGGTTTGTATTCACACCTGAAGCGAACGGGACCAGAGTCCGTTTGGAAGCGAGACCAAGACCACCTGAAAAAGTGGGTCTTGGTCCAGTTCTTTGATCCGCACCAGGACCTGCATAACAAGTCCGAACCAGCGTTTGAGACAAACCCTGGTCCGTTTAAAGTGGACCAAACAGTGCAGGTCTGAATACACCCACAGTTAGTGTACCGCTACAGATATTGGAAAAAGGAAAACAATGAAACACCAACTAACTAGAAATGAAAGAAACAAAATAAAGCCCAACTTAACTGATTTAGTGAAAGAGTGTTTCCCCAAAAGTTATGTGGAAGGCTCAAATGAAAACGAGATACGGGGAGAGAGACGACCGCAGCAGCACATGCAAACTTACAAAGTAAGTTGGATGTAACACATTTAATTAAACTTTGTGTAAGTAAGTAAGTGTTTTATTTGTCATTGTACAATGAAATAGTGCAGATGTCACGTTGTCTCTCGACCCGCTTTGTATGAAAGCACGGCATCAACAAAACCAATTAAACCAGTGCACATCTTTGTCTAGCAAACGGCGCTGTGTTCCTAACACACGGTTTTATGAGCGCCTGTGAGTACACAGAGAAATACACTATTTTTAAGACAACTGGCGCTTTCTAAAGTAATAGTAAGTAATTACAAATTATGTTAGACTGTTATCTGACTAAATATAAATGTAGAGAGCTTCTCAATATAATGAGATTGTGGGTTTAGCCAATCAGTGTGATGTGATGGCTCTGCATTCATCCTCGTTCTCTCCTGTTCACATGAGGTAGAACGGTTGAGAACGGCCTCCCACTGAGAATGGAACTTCCTCCTCCAGTGTTTTCAGCTAAGCGGCGATACGATTTGTGTTGTGTAAAAGATACGTGCCTTCGATACCAATGTACCGTCGTTTGGTGGCCGTGCAAACTGCACCTTACCTTTCTCTGTCGGCTCTCGCTCTCTCTCTCTCTCTGTCTAAACACAGCCCCCCAAACATATATCACTTTTGGATCTGTCACTCTGTTTCGATAGATGAGAGAGAGTCCCTATGAAATGAGCTGATACAAATGGTGTTTTATATGGCTGTGTGGCACCGGCAGGACCAACACAGCAGGCAATCATAAAAGCCATTGTCTGCTGCCCATGACACCTTTAATGTGTTCCATTTGATTTAATGCAAAGGATAGGTGAGGCACGGGAGGAGCGCGGGCCGAGGAGGTGAGGCTGAAGATAAGGTGTCGAAGCAGGGAAAGGAACAAGAGAAAGTGGAAAATGGAAAGATCTGAAATTGCATCCAGGTCTAAACAGCCAAGGGACTAATTTTATTCCTTTATACATGTACTAAAAGGAGATGTCAGCAGTATTCAACTTGGCTGTTAGAGGTGTATGGCCTCGGTGTATTATGTGGACGTGTTACATAACACGTTAATGCATTTGCTGAACACATTTTAAAATCACAGGCCGAGGGACTAGTGACTATGCCATGAAATATAATCCAATTTTATCCCAACAATTATTTATGATGCATAAGAACAGTAATAACAAACGATACAAAAATAATATTACAGCAAATATATCAATTCTGTTGTCATTTTTACAAAAGGTTCTGCTTATAAACATATATTTAAATTATTATATATATATTTTTTTTTTTACAGCAGTTTTAACCAAATAACAATGAAGAATACACACATAAACAAACAGGCGTTTCCACCATCTGAGCCACTGAGGCGACAATGGCTACTATTGGGTGTAGTGGATCACCCAATAACCAAGAGGTTGGCGGTTTGAATCCCATCTCTTGCAGGTGTAAATTGTCCTTGGGTAAGAGACTTCCCCAGCTGCCCGTGTGAATGTAGAGTGTGTAGTGAGTGAGTGGTGGTGGCTGGAGGGGCCGATGGCACAGAGTGGCAGCCTCACTTGCAACAGGCTACCTCAGAGCAGCTGTGGCTACAATAGTGGCTTACCATCACTGAGTATGGAGTGAATAAATTGTAGCGCTTTGAGAACGATGTGACATAGCCCCGAAAGAGGCGCTCTGCGGAGAACAGAGCAGATGATGTGCCCGGTTTGTTTCATTCAGACTCCATGCAGCAAAAAAGCGCACCACTTCATACCGAGAAAAGACGTGATCTAATGCACCCACAGTATTTACCTCTAACAGCCTATCGCCAAATAAAGGTCCAGTTAGCTGAGAGATAACACCCGGACAGAGTAAGGAAGGAGCACGGAGAGGCGCACACGCTGTAAAGTCAGGCCGTGGACTGAGAGGCGCCCAGGGACAGAGCTGAGCCCCCGCTTCAGTTTGAATGATTTAATCCCTGTCTCCCTTTTGCCACGAAGTTCGGGTCCTCTACCAGAGACCCGGGAGCTTCAGGGTTCTGTGCAGTACCTTGTTCCTAGAACAGCAAAGAAATAATAGAAAACTCTAAAAAGGGAGGATGATTAACTCAAGACGCACTTTCGTGACAAACGTTCACGTGGACTGACTGTCTGGCACGCTGCACGAACAGAAACGTGAAATGGGAATTGCTGCGAATCAAGTAATAAGAAGGCCGTGTCAATGTGACCTTATAGGAGCGCCGAATCTTTTAAGAAATTGACTTTTGCATGTTTCAGTAAATTCATATCTTCTGGGTCACTGCAGAAAGGTTAATGTAGAGACCATATTTCTACATACTGTATTCCCGGGCCATCGGGTGTATCCAGTCTCTCGGCGACTCTGGGTCAAACTCTGGTTATTTCTGATATAAGACTGGATGGATTGGAGGATGATTAACTCAAGACATTACAGCTTGCACATTTTAGGGATCTAGGGTGACCTGAAACATTCAGGACAGTCATGGAATTAAGGCTTTTGTCCCGGATCCCGAATCTAGCCCAAACTGTCCCGAAAAGGATCAGCAGCAGTAACTGCCAGATTAAAGATAAATACACACCAAACACCTCTATCAAGACTTGTTATAATGAACTAACAGCGCACACGAGCAGTATTGCTCCGCCATGCATCCCAGACTGCAAACCTGTCCTGAAAAGGCTACGGACGCAGCACGGGTCATTTCATCAGTTAATACAGACAGCTCGGTGTGCATGACTGTGAGGGACATTGGATAGCTGTAAGCTTTGAGGACACACGGACTCACTTATATCTGTCTGTCTCTCATTTATAAAACTGCTTCCCTGCCTCTTTTTCTCACTGTGGTGCTCACTCATCTCTCCCATCCATGGTCAGCTTGTGTTAAAGCCTTTAAAAGAGCTGAGACGCGCCTCGCATGTGTCGATGCTTCTCGCCATGAATAATGCGTCCCAAATTTTAGGCCAAGTCATATAATTGGGAAACATATATTTCCCAATTGTATGTTTAGACCAGGCGTGTGGGCCAAACAAAGCTTTATCAAGCGTGAAACAGCTTTCTAGCCTAACTTATTTTTTTTGCGGTATACAGTGGTAAGAAAAAGTAAGTACACCGTTTGGAATTTCTCACATTTCTGCCTAAAATTGTCACTAAATGTGGCCTGATCTTCATCAAACTTTACATTTTATCATATTTTCATTGGCCATAACATGTAAACATTCACAGGACAGCGTGGAATAAGTAAGTGCACCGCCTGAATCTCGCTGAACTGCAAAATAAATATCAGGAGGCTATTTAATACAAGGGATCACCTACTTATTCCACACAGTTGTGACTGTCTCAGGTTGTAATAAAAGTTGGAAAACTGGGAAAGTCGTGTGCTACGACACTCTGTGATTGATAAACAGCAACAACAGTGTTTCGCTGAACGAGACGGCGCCCCCAAAAAGTGCACTGCATCCATACTGTAAGGGCTTACCATTGAGAATGAATGGGAATTGTTAAGAGATTACGCTGCCGCAAAAGTAGGTCACCCTCTGCTGGGCCAACCGAATTGTTCGGGCACCCATGGTTTAGACGGTACTTTTAGACGGTGCTGTATGGGGCTTAATGATTATTAACCCCCCCCGAGAAGCATCTACACATGCGAGGCGCGTCACAGCTCTTTTATTTATTTTAACCGATCGAGCCCATGATGGTGATTAACCGATTAACTGATTAATCATGAACATCACTATATGTTTTCAAACAATTTCAACATTAGTCTTTTACCGAATTATATTATTGTACAGTGCAAAGTGAATACTCCATTTAACATTCACATATCTATTCAGAATATATTTTAATACATACTGTGGGTTAAATATGCTATTTAGCGGTGGTGACCTAGCTATTGACTTTTTTTTTTATCTCAACATTTGCCATGAAATACAACAAAAACACTCATATCCAATAGATACAATTTAAGGGGAGTATGAATGTGAAATAGATACATGGGAGTAGGCGAGACCGTGAAATATAAAATGCAATATCCAATCCTCAGAGTGATTACAGTGCCTGAGGGCTGCAGAGGTGTTAGCATCCTGATGGTTTTTTGTGCCTGTAAATCGCTCATTTCAAAGAACATGATCGGGCCGATCTTACCTCTTCCCCCTCCTCCTGACCGGTGTGAGCCACAGGAGCAAAGTATGTAACACAAGTAATTGCGCCTGTCATTAGTGCATGATATTGGACGCGTAGTTGAAAGTAGAGTAATTTTCAAAATGCGTTTCGGTGAGTGAGCTGGGACTCTTATTCGACGAGGTGCCAGTGGCTGCACCACCTCGGCAAGTCAATTACACACTTTTAATGTTTGGACGCCAGCTGATGAGCTCGCTTCACCAGTCAGTAGATCTTGCACAAAAATAAGAACATATTGGCTGAACTATTAACACCTGTAAAATGGTTTTCACAATGAACTGAAAATGCTCGTTGAGCACCTTAATGAAATATTGTGTCAAGGTCTGAACACATGATGAGTGAATATTGATTGATTGATTGTTTATGCCGAGTTCAATGTACATTACAACATATACACATGACTTTGTTCGCATTAACATGTGCAGCTTTTACAACATTTTAACATACTTTCATATATGCCTAATACTGTACATAAACTTAAAAAGGAGTGGAAGGAAGTTTAACTGTTCCCACCCCTGTAAGTATAATCATTTCATTCATGTGGTTGGAGCCAATAGCAGGGCAATGTGCAGCAACCTGACATTACAAAACCACATTATGTAATCCATCCATCCATCCATCCATTTTCTTCCACTTGTCCGTTCGCCGGGTCGTGGGATCACATTGCACCAGCCCCTATGGCTCCTCCTGCAGGTGGTGGGTCCACAGAAGGACGGCCTCATGGTTCTAACCGGGCCTGTTGGTCTCTCATAAGGGGCTTCTGAACCGCTCTTTGTCTGACCCGTCACCTAGGACCTGTTTGCCCTGGGGGACCCTACCAGGGTGCACAAAGCCCCCGACCACAGAGCTCCCTGGATCATTCAGGCGCTCAGACCCCCTCCACCACGTTAAGGTGGCGGCTCCAGGAGGGGACTTATTATATAATGCAATAAAATGTGCGGCAAACACTTTATGATGACTGCACTATTAAAGCACTTAAAAAACTCTTATTTTATAATTTCTAAAACATTTACAAATCTTTCTTCATCATTTGTTACTCATTTGCGAGCAGCTAAATAGTGATTTCCTTTATTATTCAGTCAATGAATAAGTTTAGACTCAATTATACCCAAACCTTTTTTCCTAAACTTAACCATTTCTGCCATAACCAGACACACAGATGGAGCACATTGTCACTATGCTCTCTGTTTAGATGCTTATTCATGTTAACTGCATCACTATCTGCTTGACAAAGTGCAGCGATCATTTCTATTTCAGTTGGAGGGCAGGTGCCAATACAACTCTATGGGAGAGAAACAGTTTTCGAAATAAATTTCCAAAAATAAAATGTCCAACCGTTTCCCCTGATCATTATTTGGTTGTGATTGGATTCACAAACCTGTCATTATTCTGATGGCTGAAAGTCCTTACTGGCCGAAGTCAGACACATGTTTTAGAATATTGTCACCACATTTTGGAAACAATTAGACCATAGTTCGTAAATGCCGGAAGAGAAGACTTTGAACCTGTGGCAGTTTTTGTTCCGTGTGGATTGGCTCAGGAATTACAGAGAAATTAGCAATAAAATAAGACTAGAAATCTGCACACCATGGAATATTCCGCTGCTCCACCTGGATTTTAAACGATAGGCCAGGGTTTCCGTTATCCAGCCTTTGGCAGGTTTGAAAAGGAAATGGCCGGGAAAAATAGGCCAAAGTGGCCGACAGAAAAAAAGTCTAGCGGAACCTCTGCTCTAGGCGCTTTAGAATGTTGGGAAGTCACGTGAACGAGAGAGTTTATTACAAAATGCGGTTTTATTACACAATTAATATGACATTTTATTACATTATGACACCAAATGCGGCTTAACAAGCATTCCAGCGGCCGTCAAGAGTGAAAAACTAGAACGGGCACAAGAATAGAGCAATAACAAATGCACTAAACACATTACAAGACATATTAAGCAAAAAGGATTTCACCCTACAAAAAGAAAAAAGAAAATTTTAGATATTAATGTACTGTATGTACTTGATTCCTGTTGATCAATTATTTTCAATATACTCATCGACGGAAACGCTATCAGCCGTGATCAAAAATAGGTCCTGACATTGCTACAACCATATTGTCTAATCTTACAGCCTCTTATAACAATGAACTATTAGCGCCGGGCTATTTTGCATTGTGAATTGAAGTTAATTTAAAACTACACTGCATAGTCTAATCCAATTTTACTATTTTCAAAGCCGATTTGATCCTGTTAAATTTATTCAGCAATGCACCACTCAACACTAAGCACATTCACCAGCGATTTGAATAAATGGCTGCAGGCTGCGAGTTGATCTAGCTTGGCTGGTGTGACCACAGTGATCAGTGCATTTGGCCAACCCTTGTCTCTCAGCCTAATAGCTATATACACCCCAAGAGCAGGCCTGTGATTGTCAATGAGCACTCCAGCTTCCAAGCACCACAGGATAATTAGCTTGCATCCCCCGACTGTCAGACTTGGCAAAATCCCACTCGCTTTCTTCCTCTGCACGCAGCCATTTTCTGTCCTGTTTTATTTTTGCAAAGAAAAAAAAAGAAGCTATTTTGAAGCCCTTTTTTTTACCGCCAAGCCGACAAATGTAAGATGATGCCTAAATGTGATTGCTGTGGAGTTTAGACGTCTGCACATAGGATGCACTTGTGCCGTGTGACAGGATGTGTCTGGTTATTGGGCCCGAGGGATGCTTAAGGAAAAACCTACTCGGTGTCCTAGAAATGATGGCCGTATTTAATGGATATTATGCCTTCGACTTCTTGTGTTCAGAGCCAACAGAGGAAACGGCATGCCCTTTTGATACCGTGATAGTAATGGTTATATGCATGTGGAGTGCAGTTTTATGGTAAGACGGCTTTCAAACTGTTCAAGAACCGTCTCATAAAAACAGTATTTACCTCCTCAAGTACTCTCAGGGCTAGCTCTAGACTAGAAAATTGAACTATATTGGTCTGAAACAGGGCTAAATTAGACCTGGACAAAACTGGGAGGAAACATGATCTAAAACTGTAAAACCACAATTTTAAATCTAGGGTGACAGGATGTAAGGGGGAAAAAAAAGCGCTATTATAGGCTACTACATGTATTAAAGCAGTACTAAGTAACTCGTGCACCCTAGAGGCCATAAGCGCCACTGCAGGTGTTGTAGCATGTTGCGTTTTTTGACTCATTAATTGTCCGTGAGAGTAAATACTACGCTGACAGAAAAGACAAAGGGAGAGAGGGATATTGTACATCCAATTACACAATGAAGATCTTTTTTTTCACTCAAACGTGGCTGTAAGTACTTTTTAAGTAATGCTAGCCCGCAGTTAGCTTTACTCGTTACTCGCCACTTAGCTTACTGTGCAATACGCAATACTGTGGTAAATCAGGACCAAGACAACATTGAAATGTAATGAAACTATTAGTTTTGACTAAAATTGAAAATGTTTAACCAGTTACCTGCCATCCACCTGTAAGTTGTGTTTTACTCACACTTACACATACTGTATTTCAGAAACTACAAATGAAACACTGCACTGGCCCATGGGCTGTAAACAAAAAATGTGACATAAAAGCTACACAAACATGTCAAAAAAGCAACAAAAACGTGAGAAAAAAACATTAAAAAACCACAACAAAGAGCATCAAAAACACAACAAAACGGTGACAAAAAACGGTCCGGAAAAGCAATAATAATCCAATAGAAAAATAGATAGTAACAAAAAAGCAACAAAAACGTGACAAAAACATAGGGGGGTGACGACGCAACAAATAAAGTTTAGATCAGTTTTGTGGGTCTTAGCTTTCAAATGAGGCGTTACACAGGCCTATAGGACGTACACGCTAGAGGCTTTAGGAGAAAATGCGCTCGGTTGAGGTGAGGGTTAAGAGGTGCTTTTTTATTCAAGGTTGCGTCAGCTGAACATCAGTCATAGGGAAGACCTCAGTGACTTTTAAATAAATACAGTGCACAATCACAGCGGTCCTGCAAGAAGAAGCACACGTGTCACTAGTGGCAACACACACCGCAGTTAGAGACACATAAATGAGCTTTGTCTGACCAAGCTTCTTACCGGAGTGCATGATTTCCGTTCATAATGCTGTGTAATAAAAACTGTTTTGTCATGGGAGACAAAACAGTTTTCAAAATTCAATTATTCAGGACTTGGGTATTTTGCATAAACGGATTTAATTAAACTTTTGATATGTTTTGCACAAAGTGAGCATTCTGTTCTCGTCGGTAAATTGATTCCATGTCTTGATGACTCAGACTAAGAAGGGAGCTGGTGAATAAACAAGTGCTCCTACAAGAAGCCCGAAGCAATAGAGCACGGGTTTTGAAATAATACTTTGGACCCTCTTTCTAAACTCCCTAAAACATCATGCCTTTGTTTACATGTCAACGCGATTTTGTACCAGAATGTTTCTCTTGCTACGAGCTACACATATTTGCTTTTCTAAAGGTCAAAGTATCCAGTGAAAACACATAATGAACCATCTGTAATGTTTTTGTTCATTGGATATTTCCTTTTTCATGTGAGATTTAGAGGGTTTAGAAGGGTTAGCTAAACATGCACTTTATTGTAACAGAGAAAAGTGTTTTGGGCGTTCGACCTGCAATGTCGCCGGAGGGACCCATCTCCAGATTTTTCCAGTTATTATTTTTTGTTCTCAACACAACGTGTTTTGCTTTCACTTACTGCTTTAACTCTCGAGGCAGCTGAGACGAAGAAGGCTCAGTTGTTCAGAACAATTGCTACGTTTACATATGAAGCCTAATCCGACTAGGCTAAAGATTCGACTCCTGTTCCCTTTTCCCAAAACCTGTCAAACCAGTCTTGTCCAAGTCAACATAACAGATCCAAATGTCCTTTGGCAGCAGCAGGGGAGCGGCGCAACTCCCGGCCAGCAGGGGGCGGGGTACCGTGTTCATGACGGCACGGTAGTACAGAAGTTAGCGCTCGTGCTTCACAGCTAGAAGATCCGGGTTCGATTTCCACCAGGACGGGGCCTTTCTGTGTGGAGTTGCATGTTCTCCCCGTGTCTGCGTAGGTTTCCCCTACCACTAAAAACATGTACAATAGGCTAGGATGAATAAGAGTGTGTTAGAGAGTGCGCATGGGGAACAACGGATGGAAATTAGCCAAAGGCTACAATCCGGTGTGGCTTGTTCATTAACTTGCACTGTCCCTACCAAATAAACCAAACCAATGTGCACCATTTCCAGTTAACCTTTGGCCGCTATGTTGTTTTTAGCAAAGAGCTAGCCCAGTTAGCCCTGTTTAGACCAAGGTGCTTTCGGACCAAACTGCTGTTTCGGGGTTAACTGTGATGTCCTACAGATCTTTAACTGAACACCCACAATTTACGCCAGGATTTCCCCTAGTGATTAAGCCCAGATCCACCTAAAACACAAAAAAAAGAGACCGATTAGCACTCGGTGGCTAACGGCTAAGGTTATATGACACTATGCAATGGTAGGCTACGGCTCTTTGTGGAAGATAATTTTGAAATAAACTATAAATTCAACAAGCAAAGCATACGGCGAGAAAATAAATAAATGTAGAGATATGAATTTGAAACTTTTGCTGAACTTTACTGATATAAATATGAGAAAAAATGTATTGCAATTTTTCTGTCATGTTATGTTTTCATATAAAAATAAGGCATTTTGTGAAAATGGCCAAAACGGTAACTAAATAATGGATTGAGCCAGATTAAAATGTATAGTTTTAATTCATTTCAGAGGGAGATTTTTTCTTGTTTCGTTTTTCAATAAACTAATCATAAGTGATAAAATGTGTAAAAACTCAAATTCCGCCTTGTTTTTTTGGGTTCAAAGCTGAACAAATCAGGCTAATTAGAATTAGAATTAGATATTAAAAAATCCCTCTGAAAAAAACTTCAAATATTGTTAAGTCCAAGACTGGAAAGTTTGAAGTCTGTATGAGCTGTAAGGGTTTACATGGGTCTGGTCTGAATAGATAAGAGACTCTACTTTCCCTCCGTCATGTCACCGCAGTGGTTACAAAAATCAGTGGTCTCACCTGTCCCCCACCTTGCTTATGTAACACTGTGGTGTTGGAGTGAGTGATCTGAGGGGCTGACGGTGTAATTAGCATTTCCATCAGTCTACCCCAGGGTAGCCTTACCTACAATAGCAGCTTCCTGCCACCAAGTGTGCAGAGTAGTGTTGCCACCTGTCCCGGTTTTACCTGATTGTCCTTCTTTTTAATGGTCTGTCCCGGGGAAAAAAAACAAAATCTCCCGGGACACTACTACAGCGCAGTCCTACACGCACTTTTTTTGTTTATATCATCGAGAGTTTCGGCTCTTTTTCTCCAGCCGCTCTTTCTCCTCCGCTGATCGCTCCACACACACAATAGCAGCAGCTGCAGCCCACTCCCTGCTCTGATTGGCCAGAGCTTAAAGAGAGCGAGGCTGACATTGGCTCCTCGGGCACATGTCCCGCCTCCTCTGACTGCTCTTTGCCTCTGCCTACGTGTGTAGGCCTCTATGGCTCAGCGTGGCTCTGTTTGTTTTTACCGCGGGGATACAGAGACTGAAAGCGAGGAGACAATCTTATAAACACTAGGACAAATATGCTGATCAGTAATCAGAATAGATTAATAATATAAAGAGAAGGGAGGGGTTTGGGGGAGTTTACAGGAGCTAGCTCCCCTCACGTGGGTAACATTAGCGTCTCAATAAAGCTAATAACAAAACGTTTTTCACCTCATTCATACAGATACATATTTTGTCAGGTCAGGTCCTAGAAAGACAAAGACAGAAGGCTGACAGTGGACACTTAACTCCAGCTCAGTGTTGATCTGCCTCTGAAGGTAATGCTTTGCTGACCTGTCATTTATCTTCACAGAGGAAGGTCGTATTTACTGATTCAGTGCAGACTTTCCACATCAGTATCTTCCTAAATAGACCCACCAAGTGCAGAACATTTGAGACAGTTTGGGAAAGGGCCTCTAACACTTTTTTGACTTATATTATTCTTAACTGAGGGATAGTGGGTCAGGTCTATTATTCAAACACACTGCCCCAGGTCTGATATTAAACCCGTGCTGAAACTGGGACTGGGGCTCATTTAACAAAAGGCTCACTTTTGATGATGATATCTGATGTATTTTTTTCAGAACAGTTCAGTGTGAAGAGTTAAGTTCTTAATACTTTACTCTTGTACTTGTAATTGAGTCAGCCATGTAATTGTACTTTTACTTGAGTATACATTTTCTGTCCTCTTTCCACCACTGGACATTAACCACTAAGTAACTAACTACTTAAAGCAAAAGTAATACAGCTTCATCACAAGGTTGTGTCCAATTTCGCTGTAGAAGGGCAGTTTTTGTCTTGGGTTAGATGTGTGAAGGCTGTTATGAGCAAAAGGGCTGATAGGGTTGCCGAAATGTTTTTTCTCAGACATAGGCGGCAACCCTAGTGCAGAGCGAATGAAAAATTACTACAGTGAAGTGCTTTGAGAAGCTTGTTTCGCTCATAAAGCACAATATAAATTCAAGCCATTGCTGTTGTTAGTTGTAGTATCAACTTTGAGGTCTGGGAATTAACCTGCTTGTAACCCAGTCAGTCAATATTTGCCACAATGGTGTTGCTGTTAAAGACTTCTGCACGAGAAAACATGGTCTACTGACGGAGTATGTTAAGACTGAACAAACCCTAACAAATACACCATTCTCTTACTATTTAAATCACACTTTCTTACTTCAGTGCAGTGCAGCGCGTGCCTGGAAAGCACAAGTGGCTAACTTTGTGCCATTGGACTATTCTCACGGACACTGAGGGTTATTGGAATGATTTAGTTTGCGGCGAAGTAACAGTTCCTGCATTCAAAGATCCTCCGAAGCTGCTGATGTAAGCTATTTCCTCCCGTTCCCCATTTAATCACTGGATGTAAATCAAATAGAGAAAGAAAGCACTAATTTAAAGCTGCTTGAAGAGTTTGGGTCCCTATGGGGGCTTAATAAGGTGCAGTGTCTCGCTGTGATGAGAGTGTAAAAGCGGATTAATCCCTTTTTTAAAAGATTGTGACATAAAAACCTAAACTTGGAGGCAGGTGATTAATAGAGCAGAGAATAAAGGAGTGCTGTTTATTAGCCTTGGACGTGCGACATGAGCGTGCCCAATAAACGCTTCATAGATGCACACGCACACACACACTCTGGTACTTACCGTGCCCATGGTGCCAACTCACCGAGGGGGTTTTCAACAATCCCTGCATCTTTGTCACACTGCCTATAATTACCACTTTTCTTATTGGATTGATTCTCTGAGAGGGTGTTTTCTAATTAAGTATAAAGCTATTATACATGTTATTCACTGCAATTATAATTGAAGAAAATGCGTCATAAATGTTAAGTGCTTGACAGCTTATGTGCAGATAAATGAAGCGACAACAGCGTCTGGGATAAAAAAGGTCACGAGTTATACCTACTTTAATATGAACATTGAGTTTCACTTAATCATAAACAAATTGGTCATCAAAACACTAGTAGTGGTACTGATCATTTGTCACCTGGGAGTGATCACTTTAGTTAGTTAGTAGTCTTAATACGAGTAGTTAGTATCGCAGTCTTCAGTCTTATCTGCGGAGGAACCCCTGCCTACAGGGATTGGACAAGAAGAACTGAAGCTCCAACAAGAACTGGACGTTCTTCCGTGGTCTTGGCCTGTCTGCCGAGGGACTCCCGTTGGCCCTGGGTCTATCTGCCTGTCCGTCCATGGGAATGGGTCTCTCCTTCTGTGGTTTTCTCCGGGGTTTCTTTTTTCTCCCATTGGGTGTTTGAGTTTTACCTTGCTGCGAAGAAGAGTCTAAGGGCAGGAGACGCCCATGAGGCTGGCCACCACCTGCTGCCGACACTTATTTGAACATTACGTTTGCCTGGATACTTCATTTGCTTGAACTCTACTTTGTATTGTTTGTTGTTTTGTGAGGCATCCACTTAAGCTATTGGAGGCGTGGGCGACTGCATGTTGAGCCTTTTGTGTCAGGACCTAAACATTCAGGATCAAGCCAGTGTGGTTGTTTTCAAAAAACGGGGCAGGAAACCCATTCAGACACCGCGGAACTTGTGCACTCCACACAGTTTGTATTGCATGAATCAAAAGTACACAGGAAAAGAATGGATGCAAACAGTTAATGACGCTGACCCCTCTGTGCAATGGAAGTCCTCTCTCTGCATGTGCCCCGTATAATGCGTGTCCTGTCGTCCCTCTCTTCAGTCCCTCACCCTCGTTCTGCTGCTGCCGCCTGTGATCCGGGCACTGTCCCTTATACAGAGGAGCATCTGCCCTGTGTGAGTACAAAATGGAGCGTGACTGCAACCTCAACTGAACTTGAGAAGTTTTTAAAGGTGGTCAAAATTTCAAAGGACTAAGCACTTTTTTTCCAGGGCTCTGCTGACTCTTATTAAAACGCCACGCTTGTAAGGGGCCTTGATTTGACTGAAATATTTTGGAAGTTGTACACAATGAAATATGGATTATATAGAATTGAATGTGACGTCTGTCTGGTATAGCTTCAAAGCAGTGCACTTTATAAAAACACGGTGTCCTAACATTTGAGAAGTGTGTTTGCGGAAAAAAAGAAGTCATAAATTTTTTTTTAAAAAGTTTGACATTGATATTTTTAACCATACTGAAATGGTGGCGAATCCAAAACAAACTCTTCATCTTTTTATTTGATGTGGTTTGGGAAAAAAAAAAAAAAATGTAAACCTCTGCATTTGCATCTGAGTGTGATCTACTGTCATCCAGACTCGTAAATAGCCACATCAAAGCGTGATCTCATATGCATGAATTTACACTTTAGTCCCGTCTTCAAAGCAAGAAAATCAACATTATTGAACTATTCACTGTGATCACAGTTTACAAAGCCACTGGAAGATGAAAGTGAAAGCTTGTGCTCGTATGTGATAAAGGAGGGGAGAGCAGCGTGGATACAATGGGATAAAATAGTGGCATAGATAAACAGGCTTTTTTAAACAACCACATTAAAGCAATAACATCATCAGCTTTTTACCATCTGAAAAAACATGGCAAAGATCAGAGGAATAGTGTCAAAACCAGACTTGGAGACACTCATCCATGCGTTTGTCTCCAGCAGGTTAGACTCCTGTAACGGCTGCTCACTGGCCTTTCTAAACGAGCTGTTAGAGCTGCAGAACATCCAGAACGCTGCTGCTCGAGTCCTGACAAGAACCAGGAAATATGACCATATTAGTCCAGTGCTCCGGTCCCTGCACTGGCTTCCTGTCGCTCAGAGAATAGAATTTAAAACAGCTCTGCTTGTGTACAAGTCGTTTCATGGTTTAGCACCAAAGTACATCTCTGACATGTTAGAGCCGTATGAACCATCTCGGGCCCTGAGAGCTTCAGGGAGGGGTCTCCTGGTGGTTCCCAGAGTCAATAATAAACACGGTGAGGCTGCGTTTCAGTTTCATGCAGCTAAAATCTGGAACAGTCTTCATGAGGATGTGAGACAGGCCTCAACTCTGACAATGTTCAAATCCAGGCTGAAAACAGCTCTTTTTACCCGAGCATATGAAAACTGAAAGTATTTTATCTGCACTCTTGCCTTTTACTGTAAGTGATTATTTTTTATGTTGATGTTTTAATGATTGATTTGATCTGTTTTCTTGTAACTTTATGCAACTGTGAAAGCACTTTGAATTGCCTTGTGTATGAATTGTGCTCTACAAATAAACTTGCCTTGCTTTTCTGAGAGCTTCGAAAAACCCTAAAGAGAAGGAAATGGGGGGAAAAAAAATTGACAATCAAAGCCGCACTGACTTTGTGATACTGTTGCCCTGCTCCTCCGCTGTCCCCGTAATCACTTTCAACATATTAAATTTGGCTTAACAACAATGGCGGAATTACAATACAAGCTGGCAAGGAAATTATTTTCAGGCTCACTAATGAAATTCATGAAATAATGCGCACCACAATTCTCACCTCAAGGTAGACTTAGCTGCTCGCAAACACATGCACGAGCAAATAGGCCTTTAGGAACCCAAAGGGAAGCAATCATTATAAAGTAATAATGGGGGCGATGTATTGGTATGTTTACCAGCTTTGATTAAATATAGAAATATGTTAAGTGTGAACAGGACACATGTCATCAGTGCATGACGCAAAGCGGTGCCCAAAGTCACGGGGCTTCTAAGGAACACTCGTGCACGCCACGTTTGTCTAACCCTGCTAAGGAAGCTCGACGCCAGAGCTAGAGGCGTAGACGTCAATCACACAGAAACGTATACGCATTGAAATCCCTCCGATGCTCCGATACAACGCACCGAAGTGTAATTCACCCGGAATCATATTCATACAAATGTAATAACATTTAATTGGATGGGTCCAGGGCGCAGTCTCTCGCCGTAGGTGAAGACTCGCTTGGCTACCTTTGTGTTGAATTATTTCTTGAACAGCGGGCTCGCCGCCCCTCTAAGCACGGGATCCATCGCGGAATGTTACCGATTTCTACGCTGTTGCTGCACGTGTTACCGGCTATTCCACTCACAAAGCAACATCGGGGCTGTTTTTGCCTGGCGCATTAGGCATTGCATTGAAAGCTTGTCATTCACTTCAAACGTATACATTGGAGCCTGTTTCGTGAAGGGCTATATCTATGCAGGTTTACCAAAGCACTGGAAGAACGGGAGCGACAACACATCGACAAAGCTGACAGACAAAATAAGAAAACGTTTTAAAGAGAAACCTGTAACCGAGTGCATTTTCTCCATTTCAGCTTTCCCCCAAAGCTTCTTGACTGGAGCGTACAGCCTATAGGCCCGAGTAACGCCTCATTTGAAAGCTAAGACCTACAAAACGTGATCATGACTTTCATGTTGCATTGGCGCCGCGTATTTGTCCAATTTTTGTCGTGTTTTTATGGAGGACCGTGGCTTCCAAAACAATAAATAAATATATAAATAAAATAAAGATAACATTTGCTAAGAAATGCATGCATTTATTGTAATAAGTGTATTTATTTATGTATTTTTGTATTTATTTATTTATTTCTGTTTGTGTTGCCCTTTTGTTGTCACTTTTCTGTTGCATTTTCATCCTCATTTTCATCGCTACTGGAGAAAATGTGCTCAGCCTCTGTTCAGGTGGGGGGGAAATAACTTAAATGAAATGAAGGATATAAACATAATGCATTTATATATATTTTTTTTCTTGAGCGGGGGAGAGGGCTGTTTCCATGTGTTTAAAAAGTCGAGGCCTGCGCACTCCCAACCCTACGCTCCCGCTTTGACTCCTCAGGTCTGATGCAAAGAGACAGCCTGTCGGTACATGTGTGGTAATAGAATATGTATGTGTGAATATTCGAGCAGATTGCGCTCGCCGCTGATGACACAGTGGTTTACACGTAGAAACGCATTAACGTCTCCCACGTTCGGCCTTGTTTATTCCCCCCCCCTCGCCCCCCCGTGTGCGTGCGTGGCGGAGTAGGTGTCCGAGCGCACAGTGTGACGGTAATCCCAATGCATTTGCGCGCCAGCTCCAGTCACGGTCAGTAGAGAGGCATCCCCCCCCCCTGCCCCCCGATGCCGGTAAGCCCAGTCGAGGGGGCCTAAACAGGGCTGACACACTCCTGGCACACCCTTCGGAACAGCCAAATTGCTCCTGACAATATCAAATGCATCCTATTGGTGGTTCGACAGTTGCTCAGCTCCTCTGACCTCTTATTCTGGTGCAAAGTCTCACAGCACAAGGTTGCTACAAAGGCGGCCCGTCGGTCTCAGGGCAGTTTCGGGGAAATAAGTGCAGTTTTCGATAAACGTCAGACGGTGTTCATGGTTTGGCGGTTCAATCCCCGTTTGCCACGCTGCCACTGTGTAAAGAAAATGTGCAAATGTGAAGGGTATTCGGCGAAGGAAAAGGATTTCAGTTTACCTTCTGGGTTCGCGCTAACAATTTATCACAAAGAAGGCGATAAAATAGAATGCCGAATGGAATGAACGGAGGATGAAGCGGGCCTAAAATGTCTACTGATGTTTAAAGGCTCCTGATTTCTTTTGATTTTGACTCTACATCTAGCAATCTGTCTAAACTTCGACTCCGAACAATATTATTGCTCCCCTTCAGCCTTTCAATCCTGATCTGAAATTTACTCTAAAATCTCTATAAGCCATATTCACGAGTCAAAACGGTCTGAACCGGTGCAGCGTCTCCTGGGTTTGTCCCTGTGTCAGAGCGTGGTGTCCTGCACTGGTCAGCTCCACCTCCTCCTTCCTCTTCCTCCTGCGCAGCTCCCTCGGCTCCACAACAGCATTTCGACATCTCCTCGCAGTTCATCGGTTTTATTCATTCCAGTGAACGTCCATTAGCCAGAACAATACAAGGCTTGTCTTGCCCGGATACCTCCTCATGTGTCCCTTTTTGTTAGTTTTAGCTCAACTATAATTTAGTGCACTGGCTTTAATAGCCAGAGATTACAGGTTCAAATACCACTTTAACAATTTGTCTTTTCACATGGGCCGCTGCGCACACAGTCTGAGCCTGATACAACTCCTCAGTCAGCACCAAGTTATGCAGATAACATATATATTACTAGTCCACTTTTTTCTACATTGAATGCTAATGCCTTCCACCTGCCATTTCCCAGTCCCTTCTTCACTCACACGGACACTAATCTGTATCCGCTGGATTGAACTGCACCAACTTGAACTGAAGCGGTGTTCCACTTAGACACCCCTCTGAGTTAGCTCAAATGGTATCTCCCTGCCAAAGGTTTGATAGGAACGTTTTTTTTTTCTGCTTTTGAAACATCAGTGAGTATTTGATAGATTTACATGACAATGACATGGCAGTTTATATCTGGAACAGCAGCCCAGGCTCCTGCTGCAGCCCAGTTAAGTAGTAGTAGTAGTAGTAGTAGTAGAAAGCGTATTGTCCCCGTGGGGAAATTCATTTGCGGTGAGTAAAAATACACAAGGACAACAATGACCACAACAGACAGACCTAAGCAAACATCCACCCGAGGCCCTACAGTACCTACGCATCCCATGGCTATTCGACGAAGAGTGAACCCGTTTACGGTCAAAAACAGTTCTACGGTGCAGTAGAGCAGGGTAGAAGGAACATAATGACCTCATTTCAGGCCCTGCCACCCTGTGTGAGAACCACTAACCACTAAGCCACTGTCAGACTGGGGTTTAGGACGACTACTAGTCTATTTCCCCACTTTTTAAAACGGTAAATGGCAAATGGTCACATTCTCTCATCTCTGGTCCCTGACCCACAGTTTGAGAACCGCTGATTTAAAACTAACTGAAACCTGCACCTGACAGTGGTGAGACAGTTCTTTCTGTCTCACCACTGAGAATTAGCCCGTGAGTAGCCCAACTCGTTTTAGACAGTGCACATTCAGAGAACCAGAGTTACTGTAAGTAACTGTGCCCTTGAGAACCTTGAGGATTCAACTCCTCTTCAGAGTTGCCAGGTTTTCTCGCACAATTGGGCTACTTTTCTTGGGCTGATTTTAAACCTTCCGCAGCTGCAACTTTATTTTCCTTGATGATTTGTAAGACGAATCCAAATAGAGCTAACTTATCAAAAAACATTCAACTTAATTGGTAGAATTCACATGCAACCCAGTAAGATCCTACTTTAAGCTGGTTTCACCATGAAATATAATACATTCAAAGGTTTACTTTGTTATAAAGCCTTTTTCTCCGAGGGGGTGTGGCATTACTCAGCGAACAGCTGTGTGGGAGACCCGACAGTTTCTTTCTCGTTCCGTGGAGCGCGTTTGACGAAGCAGAGCGAGTTCCCATAACAAAACAGACAGATGAGAGTCTAACCTTTCTCCGATTTTTTATTTGGCTCATATCGGCCAGTGGACGGCTGAGAAACATCCTGTTAAAGTCTTCAATCTGAAATGGGCTGTTACAATACGCACACAATAAATAAGCGATCAATTCTGCGCCATCACACGCGGTGGTTCAAAATGGTCAACAATATTTTTCTTGCAACTTGAAAAGGAGGTATTTAGTCATTTAGCCCATTCACATAATGTTTGTCCCTGTATTGAGAGACAGAGAGAGCAGGAGCTACAGGCAGGAGTTAGACAGAGGAGAGAGAGGAGGAGCAGTATCACATTGGTCTTTCTGCTTTGCACTTTTCTGCATATTCTGCAACATACTGATCATTATAATATTTACTTCAAGCTGAGTATGTTTATTTATGTTTACTAATAGTCAAAATAGTACAATTTAGGCCATTGTTGCTTCCTCACCAGCCTGGGATAAATTGCCAAAAGATGAGCCATACAGAATAGAATCTGACCCATGGCCTGTGTTAAGCTACTAATATGGATTATTGAATAAGGAGGACTTTTTTCACACGCACACCCACAAACTTTAATATAACTTCAATTAATTATTGGCCTAGTTTTCGTACTTTTTGGGCGAGGTTTGAGAGGTCATTGGACTAGAAATGTGTCTTGGACCTGGCAACCCTGCTCCACTTTGAGACAAAAATCCCACGGACAACGGCTTTTTACTCTCGTCTATTCGCCAAACTACCTTCCCGATTCTCCGCTAGAGACAATAAGAAGAGAGTTTAAATGACAACACGTTGATTAATCAGTGAAACAACACCATCGTTTGACTGACATGCGGTGCCCTTGCGGCTGCGGGGGCCCTACGCAACTTGCGTAGTTTGCGTATAGGAAAAACCGGCTCCGCAGACAGATCCAAACATTGTAAAGAACAGGCCTGAGCTCAAACCACGGCCCATCAACCTCAGTTTAAATGATGTTAAAAACGTTTGTACAGAATAAAAAATAAAAAATCACAATAGGTGGCATTCACGATATAGACTGTGATGATGTCATAATGGAGGGCAGGGGCCAATACGACTCTATGGGAGAAATACAGTTTTTTTAAGAAATCTCCAAAACGAAATCAAATGAATTTTCCTCACCAGTATTTGACAGTGATTGGATTCACGAACATGACCTATTATTTTTATGTCTGAAAGTCCTTTCTACTGGTCAACATCACGCTCATGTTTTCGAATATTGTCACCACCTTTGGACGCCTTTCAGAGAAAATAATTGGACATTAGTTCATAATTATGTGCTGACAGAGGAGAACGTTTACTTTGAGACGGTGTTTGTTTCTTGTGGATTATTCCAGTAATTATTGAGATATTAACCAAAAAAACAAAAAAAAACTATTTGCAATTTGCCAGATAGCTACAGTTACCATAGTTACCTTCAAAGGATGTTCAGTTTCCCTCAACCTCCATTGTAGGTAAGTGGTGACGTCACAGCGCTACTTCCGGGTCCATAGATGTGCGAGAAACTACAAAATACCACAATCAATATTTCTGAAATTCAACAGAGAGTTACTGGACATACTTATTTATCAGGTCCATTAGCCAAAAATACTGTACCTACTGCTATAAAAGTTATATTTACCAAAATCGCTACATCCGGGTTAGCAGAGAGAAAAATGCTAACGGCGCAGCAGCTCCGCTAAACCCGGAAGTAACGACTTTACTAAATACGACTTTTTTTAGCAGTAGCAGTAACTCTCTGTTGAGTTTCAGAAATATTGATGGTTGTTTTTAAGAGTTTTTTATTTCTTTTTTTCTCGCATATTTTTGCCCGTCTGCTAGGACCCGGAAGCGGAAGTCGTGACGTCACACGTGTTGTGATGTCACGTGAACAGAACCTATTGGCTACTTCATCATCTTTGTTTGTAAAATGACACAAATGACTGCCTGGCCCCGTTTTAAGACAGAGCTGGGCACCTGTACCTTCGACCCGAGGGGAGCAGCTCAAACTCTCTACACAGAGGATGTTTTGAGTCTGATAATATTTGACCTGCCTTATCTAGAGCTCGTTTCCCTTCAGAGGAAAACCAAGGCTTTGCTTTGCTTAATAAAACCATTAGGCCTGGAATAGCACAAATTAATGATTTTATTCTGATGGCCCAAAAAGCCCCGCAGCCCACCGGGGAAACGTCCCGACTCTGCCCAGCGCGCCGTTGCTTCATCCTGACTCTCTCTCACTCTTTACCATACAGGACAGAAAGTCTTGAGTTGTTCATAAACATGAGACTTACCACGTAAAAAGGATACCTAATTTATGAGCAACCTCTGGTCTTCTTTGGAGCGCTAACATCGATCTTTGTACAACAACAGTGGGTTTATAATCATCTATCAAGGTGGAGAGGTGTTTTTGCTCCAGTACAATACACTGTGGCCACCATCAACCACACGCAAAACAAGGCATCTGAAAGGTATGTATTTATTTTCATTATAACAAAGAAAAGAATCTTGAAATATAAATGTATCCACAACCTTTAATTTCATCATCAAACTAGACTAGAGTCTGGGTTTGTGGGTTGCAAATGGAATTTCTTACTGAGGACGTCTAACATTATCATGCTGCTTTTGGAAATGTTTAAGCATGTCCGCTGCCCTTGTGGATTCACATTCACAACATGCCAGTTAAAGAATCAAAAATTGTATTACATTTTTCGTTTTAATGCAGTAAAATCGAAGGTCTTGCGCGTAACATCAGTATTAAATGTTCATTAAAACACAGTGTCCATTTGAATGTAATTACTCAGGTCCAGTGGCGCAGACAGCAGTTAGTTGTCCATAAACGAGTGTTGATTGCAGATGAGTGAGTGCAGTGAGTCCCAGAAGACCTGCTAGAAAATAATTATCCTCTGCCAGCAGCGTGCATATAGTGTTATCTGCTGATTTAATATTTGCCTCCTAAACAAAGGGGACAAACAATTATGCTGATGTTATGGTTTCCTATTTCAAATGTGTGAGGTGTCGTTTATACAAATGAGTTTTTTGTTTTGTTTTGTTTTTTGCTCCTGATGTAATGATCTCATTCTTAACACTTAAAGCCACACCGCGTAGAATTTTACCTAATAAATACAATTGAAATTGAAGCATTTATTTTATGACAGATATTTGCATCATTGAAAAACACATTTCGGTTTGGGTCACTTGTGAACCTTTTCGGTGTAATTTTGGTCCACTTATTTAGCGGCGCAAGTTTACGTGCGGCGGAACCCATTTTTTTTTTATACGTTTCACACAGACGCTATTGAGTGACGGACCTCACCTTGGACGTAACATGTCCATTATGTGACCGATCACGAGAACGGGGACACAACTCGGTTTTGGGACATTTTCAGTAGGACATAGATTATGAAAGTGTAGTCTCCAAAGTTTCTTACAATGTGGTGCAAGGCGGGATGCTTTACTTTTAGCGCTGAAACCAATGGCCGCTGACTGCTCTGCTTTTTGACTACGACACTGGAGGCCGCCATTGCTCCACCTTTGCTGTAGTACCTCCATATGACCGCTATTCCCCCATTGCAATGCATTGGACTTTAGACACGTTAAAAACAACTTTAATGCCTGGTGCCTAATGGTTTAGAAGTGGCTAGAGCTAGATAGTCCTCCTGTGATTACGCTGGGTTAAAAACAATATGGGGCACCGGGCTTTTTATCGTAGAAATAAATTTTCGAAATCTTGTATAATTAATGAGAGCCTGACTTTGATTGACAGGCCGTTTACGTCGCTGCCTGGCCATGGGCGTGATTACAACAGAAATACACGCCCATTACACGCCCCGCGAGGGCCGGGTCTACAGTCAAGACCCCGCCCTTATGCCCTTTTTAGGAACATGCTTCGTCAGAGCTGGAGAGGAGGAGCCTGTAAATCCGCCATGATTTCCCCCACGAACGTGGTCATTTTGGTAAACGGGGAGGAGTGAGGAGGAGCTGTCTATTCTTTATACAGTCTATGGCTGAAACTGCCACGGGGAAAGTCTTGTCCCGTCTCGGAAGCCAAGCCAAATATCCGTGATTAATAAATCCACTTCTTTCTTCTTCTTTGTGAGGTTTTACGGCGGCGACAACTTAAGAAAAAACTGTGAATCCACTTCATATTGCCTCGTTCGGGTTGAACGTCGCCAAGAACCACTCACAAACATCTTATTTACACTGTAGAACTTTAGCCCTTAAGTCGCGCCGCCGTTTACTCGTCTGTGGAAAAGCCGTCGTCTGTTTCCAGCGATGCTCGAACCTGTCGTCCTCCTGGATCCTCCAGGTAAACTTTCGCTGCGTCTGATACATGTGCTGCTGTGGACCGCTGTCCCTCATTGCTCTAATGATCCACAAAAGTGTGGTTTTATACGTATTAATAAACTATGCAAGACAAAGAAGTGGATTGATGACATAATCTAATATTATAGATAAATCTCAAGAAATTTGAACATAAATGGGTCTTTTTAAATTATTTCAATACTATGTTTTTAAACAATAACATTTAGCATGGTTCGGAAAAATACCGAACCATGCCCACATAGTAGTTGAACCGAACCAAAATGTAATTTTATTGTACCGTTACATCCCAATTTACAAAGCATTTGCTGTGCAAAAGTGGATCAGAAGCCGAACCATTTGCCCATTTTTATTTACTCACGCAGCATTATCTCATTTACACAATATCATTTAACAAAATATGCAAGTATGCATTAATGGAGGCAAACCTGCAATTAATAAAGGCTAATGTATGCATACATTAGCCTTTATTATGGCTTTGATGAAAATAGCCCTAATATCTTCCTGCAGCGAACTGTCTGTAGCCACACTAGTCAGTAGCCTGTCCTGTTCATTTGGCCCATATAGAAATGAGGCATTACCTGCAATGTTGTAATGCTGCCCCCTTGGGTCCTGTGTAAGGGACTTATAGTCACACTGGACGCCGGATTGTTGCAGATAATATGCCCACAGTTTGGATGAGGCTGTGGGCAGGGGAGCTGAATGAGAGCGCGTCCATTCGGTTCAGTGTGATGCAGTGAGCAGGTATACGCATAAACTCTGATATGACTGTGTTTGACCACACTGTGACCAGACTGAGGGACAGCCACAAAAAAACAAAAACAAGTATAGGGCCTTTAATTTCTCCAAATTAAATTCTTCTTTTGAGAGACAGAATGTCCTCATAAATCTGATGGAGCATCTTATTGAAAGGGTGTATCTATCTTGCAGCACAACATGCAGTGTTCACCTTTCCTAATTAGTCGTGGCTAATCAAGTCATCTCGCGTCCGTCAAGCGAATGAGCTGCTCGAGCTGACACATGACACACAGAGCGCATTAGCACACGGTGCGTCACGGCCCTCTGACCCTGACTTAATGTGTGCATTATGTGTGGGTAAGCAGGTAAATGTCACCGAGGCACTCAGAAGGTCAAAGTGCCATTCAGGGCAAACCAAGCAGAATATTAAAATCAGTCAGTAGATAAAATGGAGTCACACGAGCGCTTCGGACGCTTTAGAATTTTGTTTTTGTCACAATATATTCATTCATTTGATCAAACCTGCTTGATATTTAATTCAGAATATAAACTAATCATAAATAATTATAATAAAACGCTAAAAAAACATTGTGGTGATGCAGCGTTTATAGGAGTGCAGGACCTCTATCGAAAATAAATGCATATGGGGATACTCACTAAAAAGTATAAATAAATAAACTGACAAAAAATGTCAATCTTATTTTATTTGTGGTATTTTTTTACAACTTCAAGAAATATTTTGAAGGCGGTGTGTTACTGAAATCAAAATAGTTCTAATCTAATGTTTGAATTTGAAACTTACGTTTGGAACTGCTCAGAGGTTTACACTTGCTGTGATATAATCATAAAAAAAAAAAAGATCTGCATACAAATAATTAGGGATGCACCGATCCAATACTGGTATCGGATATTAGAGCCGATACTGGAAAAAAATACTATATCGGGTATCCGCAACCAATATCCTATACTGAGCCGATTCCTGTTTAAGCCCTCATCGTTTTAAAAACATAACTTTCACCAACTAAATATAAACATGCTGTAAGGTGAAGGTACACTTCATTGTTTGCATGTCATTTAGAAGATTAGTAGTTGGAGAATTCAATCGCTGAGTTTGTTTTTAATTTGTATTGTAATTTTGATCGCTGAGCAAAATGCCACGGCTAGCAACAGCATGCTAATGCTAGCGGCAGCATGTTAAAGCTAACGTCAACTAATCAAAGCTGGGACAGAAACTATGATTGGTTCACCAAATAAAATAAAGAAGCCACAGCTGGAGTGTTTGCATTGTCGTTTATGCAATGCTGTTAAAGAATAACTGATATAACTATTTGGCTATTTGTAATGCACAAGTCATAATGATCAGATCATCTTATGTGAGTTGTTAATATGTTTGTAACCTAATAGCCTGTCTTACACCCAAGGATATTTAGTGCAAAAAAAGTCCAGTGATCTTTGTGTAATGTTTTAATGTCCATGAGTTTATTCATAAATATAACATCTCGTTTGGAAGAAAAGATAAGACTTTATTTATCCCAGTCTGTAGAAAAGAGGACTTTTCCCTGTTTTTGCTCACAGCAGCCATCTGTAAGAAAGTCTCTAGGTATCGGTTAATATGAGATATATCGGCAGATCAAACCCCCAAGTATCGGTATCGGGAGCAAAAAAGCTGGATCAGTGCATCTCTATCCCTTTGCACAGAAGGTGGTGTTTACTTAACCCCCGTTGGTGTTCCCCATACAAACCAGGAAGCCCGTCCAGGTAATAACAGCAGCTGCCAATGTATATTCAGCAAGCCCGCTTAACATATAGTGTGATATCGCCATGTGTCGGCCATCTGCCGCACCATCCCATTTGCCAAAGCCCCAGGCACCATAGCCATGTGGTCATATAGTATAATGTCTCTTTCACGTGCGTCATTTCAATTCGGCTTACCATGTTTAACTATATTGAACTTGCATTACTATTTGTGCCAAGTCCAATTGAATGTACAAAGTTGTGCAAGAATATGAAGTCTGTTGATTTGTCCTTTAACATCATGGGGAAACCAAAAGAGATGGCATTGTGTGTATTTGAAATTTAGTGCAAGAAGCAAAGTCAGAAAAAAGTCTATGAATACAACTATTATGTATAGTATTGTCCACATCTGTAAGAAATTGTGTGGTGGTCACATCTTCACTGTGAGGACATCCATCACGACCAGTTGAACGGTGATATTGATGACACAAACAAAGACAGATTTTCTTATTCTATCAAACGCTCAGTAAACTAAAGTTTGGGACCTTTACCTCAAGAAGTTAAGGCCAAAGTGTAATCCCTTTAGAAAGAAAGTCAAACTTATTTCACTCTTTAAGAAATGGACGGTTCAACCCCGACCAAAGATGATTATTTAAAGGTCAACTCTTCTTCCATCACTTTTCAAGAGCTAAAAAAAAAAAAATAGAGAGTGAGAAGCTTTGGCCTATAGCAGAAACACAAGTTCTTGCCCGAGAAATGAAGTATGGATTTCTCATTCAAGGGGGCAGGTGAAAATGTGGGTCAAAGTTACATTTATTTCGAGGCGCCCTCTGAAGCCTCCGTGTGTTCGATCAGCAGCACATATTGGCCTGTGCTCATAATGGGTGTGATGCCACTGGTGCCTGTGCAGAGGACGAGAGCTTTGCATTATATATTAGCTTTATCACTGGGAATGAGTCACTTTAAGACAATCGCCCGGTGCTGATTGTCATTACATTGGTCCCAAATGCCCTCCTTCAAATGGTTCTCGCTAAAACACTTTGGAGGTCGTTTTTTCACGGCATGTGCCTATAGATACATGTGGACATAACTGACCATTTGAAAGTATGTACCTTAATTTCCAGCTACTTTTTCCCCACGCTGTGAACCTTATACAACGATGCGGATAATTTATATCTTTATGGTCATACTGAATATTGTGTCATGTTATCAATAACAATGCACCTACGTTTCATACGAGGGGTTCCAAAAACACTTGGCTAGTTCTAATGAAAGAATTCCAATGTAAGAAAGAGGCGCAGCTCCAAATCCAGACCTGAAGTTGTGCGCGTGGAGATGCTGTCGAGCTTTCGGACGTACTCCACTCATCTGCACAAAACCTACTGGGACAGGTGCAAACCAGATCGCTGTCCTCCTACACCTCGGTCTGTGGTGTTTACTGCACACTGGGGCGGGGCAGCAGGATGTCCTCCCGCACTGTGACGTGGCTTCAGAAGAAGAACCTTTATTTATAAAGCGCCTTTCACAGACAAAGCCACAAAGCGCTTTACATGAGAGCATTTTACATTCACTCCATACTCGGTGATGGTAAACTACGTTAGTAGCTTCAGTTTCCCCTGGGGGAGACTGACAGAAGCGCTGTCGCGACTACACACATCGCGCCTACGGTCCCTCTGACCAACACCATACATTTACACACACATCATTCATCCTGGCCTATTGTACATGTTTTTGGTGGTAGGGGAAACCGGAGTACCCGGAGGAAACCTACGCAGACACGGGGAGAACATGCAAACTCCACACAGAAAGGCCCCGTCCAGGTGGGAATCGAACCCGGGACCTTCTAGCTGTGAAGCGAGAGCACGAACCGCTGTGCTACCGTGCCACCAGATGCAAAATAAATGCATTTAATTCTCTCACCGCTAAAATATTATTAAAGCAGTAGTCAGTAACTTGTTTACCTTTAATAAATACTTTCCGTAGTCCCTCTGGGGGTAATACAAGCGTTAATGGGATGATTAGCTCCCCTTGTTGTCTCTGACCAGAAAACCACACTTGCAACTTGACTGGCATCGGGTCGGAGCCACAAATACACAGTAATGGAATCACGGAGAAGAAGCTAACAGGCTAACGGGCAAAGGTAACTGCGGGCTAGCGCCACTTAAACTGTATTTACAGCCAAGTTTGAGTGAAAAAAAACAGCTCCATTGTGTAATTGGATGCACAGTATCCCTCTCTCCCTTTGTCTTTTCTGTCAGCAGACAATTAATAAGTAAAAAAACACAACATGCTACGACCCCTGCAGTGGCGCTCATGGCCTCTTCGGTGCACAAGTTACTTAGTACTGCTTTAAGCAAAGCCCGGGTTAATTTCACCAAAAGCCTCGAGCGATTCACCACCAACCCAGCTCAGAGCAGCTTCGAACACCGGGAAACTCCCGGGGGCCGGGACCGTGTGCACAGACATCCGAGGAGGGCTGTGTGGGCAGCGCTTCAGTCTGACTGAACACACAGGTTTAAAGAATAATATAATCGGATTTACAAACTTTTAAGTTTTTATAAAAGTAAATGCACCTGTGGGCGCCGTTCTCTTGAAATATATGACCACGTATGTAAAGTGAAGTCCTGTATTTCCAGCGCTGATGGCACTTCACATGCACTTGTAACAGTGTGGACAGCTGCGATTGATAGACCAGTGTGGCATATATTTAAGTAAAAAAATAAATAATAATCTTTATAAATTATGTCGGTCCGGCTTATATTCAGGTGCGCTCGATATTTTGGAAATTATGGTATTAGGTCCCAAAATCTTTTGTCGACTACAAAGGCTGGGAAAAGGCCCATGTTTAAAATGTGTCGCAAAAACTGCCTCGTCATGTATGTTAGGTTCCTTTCCCTCTCGCTCTCGTCATCCGTCCTCTCAGCATGGCCGAACACATCCAGTCGTGTTTCTCGTGCCTGAGAGCTGTCCTCACACCTGCCTGCCTCCACAGCGCAGGTCAACCCCAAAGACCCCTTTCCACAGACTAAATTTAACTCGCTGACATGTGTGAAAGCTCCCGTCACCCTCTTAGTGGGAGCAGCGCCTGACCCAAAATCTGAAGGACACTGACTTTGTGTCTTAGCTGATTGTTTGAGTAGTGGACCTTGGAAGTCCATTGATTGAATCCAAGTTAGGAATAATGGTCAAATGATTGTAATTAATAAAGGGAAAAAAGACTTAAAATATGCAGTATATGTTTTACACACCAACCTGCCACAAGTTTTTAATCCAGTGCAACTTGGGACCATGGGGAAAATGGCGTTGTTGTGTCAGAGGATGGATTTTGGCATCTGATGGAGTAGATGCAGGTGCCAGGCTCTTGCCTAATACTGAATGGCTTTGGCACATATTTACGGTAGTATGGATTTCTTGTAAACTGTAACTCACATTGAATGTTTTATATACGGTTTATATATGGTGCGGAGCCCTTGCAAGGCCACAAGTTCACGGGTTTCATGCGATAACAACTACATAAAGAAACACTTTCAGAGTCAGAAGTGCAATTAATCCATTTCAACTCAGCTCTTTTCTGCTGCTGCGCACATGATCCAAATACGCCGATAGATTTCCTCTTCGAAGGTGAAACTTATATATACACACAAAAAATAATAATAATAATGCCTTACACTTATATTGCGCTTTACAAGCCTGTATTACCAAGTTTCTCAAAGCGCTACACTGTCGTCATTATTCATTCACTCCATACTTGGTGGTGAGCTGCTGTTGCAGCCACAGCTGCCCTGGGGCAGCCAGTCTGCGCCATCGGCCCACCACCTGCCACTCACTCATACACCAGGGTACGCAGACACTGGAGGCAAGGAGGGTGAAGTGTCTTGCCCAAGGACACAACGACAATGTGCACCTTCAGGAGGCGGGATTCGAACCCCCGACCTTCCGATCACGAGACGACCCGCTCTACCATCTGCGCCACCGTCGCCCCGTCGCCCGTCGCTAATAGTCCAAATGGACATTGGACTATTAGTTATGATATAAAGATAGCTGTAAAAATTAGAAATACAATTTCTTGCAGGAGGGGCCACCCAAAAATGTGAATGCAATATAGTCGAGTTTATATCTGAAAACCAACTGTGAGAGTTCTTTCATACTATAAAAAAAACAACATTTTCACACTATAACTACATCAACAGACAAAAGCCTTGATGTTTTAAAAATGTATTTTCCCCATACAACTTTACAAACATCAACAAAGATCATACAGACAAAGTGGCCTATTGTCTGAGTATCACACACACAAAGGCAGACATTATCTGAAGGCGATGGATCATGTAAATGGTATTTTGCCAGTATTATGAGAATGTGGAAGATGTTTTTCTGCTTGACTGGGGCGCTTATCAAGTGGGACTGTCTGATCCACTGACTCAATATATTTCATCTTCATAGCCGTGGTTCACAGGGTGCAAATTTGCTATTGGCAACGACAAGACATGACACTTTTCTCTGTACTTAGTATAAACCACCTATGATATATTACGATATGATATTTGCAGACACGTGTTCAATACTATACAATGTATTTAACGTGAAGTTAAAGCTGTGACAAACCTATTAAACTAGTCGGTTTAGCATGGTTTCATTGACAGCTGGTGTTATCAGCATTACCTAAGAAACAAAATAAAACTGTTCTCAGCTCGGAAAGCATATATGCCATAAACCGGCTACAACTTCAGGGATATTCGTCAGGACAGTCGTATTGTGGGATTCAGGTGGTCCATTAGCCGGTGTCTGGATAAATGGTAAAATATGGTAGAAAAAAGAATAGGGATAAACACCTGCAAAAATCACACGCTGGACTGATGTCCATGTGGAATTAGATCACTCCATTTTTATTTATTGTATTTGGCCTTCTTTTAACCAGTATAGTCCCACTCCAGTTAAGAATCTCTTTTTCAGGAGAGTCCTGGCCCCAGAGGGGAACCTTTGTACTCATTGTTAGTGGTAGTGGAAACTGGAGCACACGGAGAAAACCCTACACAGACACGGGAAGAACATGTAAACATGATGCAGTGGAGAACGAAACATTTAGTTAATCTCCGATTGAGACAATGGATGTGGATCTGTTCTTTACTTTTGTATTGTTTTTGTTGAAAGAATAATATACTTTTTACTCCACTACATTGTTAAAAAGGCTCTAAAGTTAAAAGTTTAACATTGGCAATGTGTTTTGTCCCATTTCAAAGCATTGTATTGCACACTCACACAGGTAGCAGTTTGTCCATTCCACTGAGTCACAACAAGGATTGGTTTGCCCATGAGTCTTCATGTTCTTGAAGCCTCTATTATTCACAACACTGTTGTTTGTGTACAACATATCAAATACTAAGTTTAGCCCTAATTCCCATGTCGAAACTGTTGCTTTTAGTACTTGTATTTCCATTCTCTCTTTGTATTAAAGCCTGCTAATCCCACAAACGAACGGCAAACAACGCAAAGACGTTTCAAGTTTTTTTCCGTATCCAAATAATCCAAAACCGCGTTACAATTACGCTGAGCATAAGTCTGTAGCAGGTCTAACTCAGAGGGGAGTCACGAGAAATCACCACCAACAAAAAAAGACATTATAGGACCGCTGTCCCATGAAGTCGACAGTCGTGACATTACGCCTCCTTCCTAAAGATGGACACGAAATGCCTTATTAAATAAGCCCTTGCTCTGTCCGGCTTGCAGAACAGAATGTGATTAATGCAGAATCACCACATGGTTAATGACTCGTGTTCAGCAAATGGAGAGGTTATGGCAATGGCAGAGATCCTTCTCACATGACAGGTCACTAATTTGCAGGGAGCGAGATACAGTCAAACCCTAGGCAAATAATAGGGCGCTCTAGAGGATGATTTATTTGCGCCTCGCCGACACCGGGGAGAAACTGTCACCGCTAAGATGCTGGATAAATATCACCCTCGTTAAAAAAAAAAAAAAGGAAGCCGTGTTTGAGAGCAGTTGCAGGTTTGTTGTGCACAAAAAAGACACGCGTGAGCCGCTATTAAGAGAGGCGTTGGGCGAGGGGCATTGACACAGGCGGCTTGAACCATGGCAGGAAGTGGAAAGATTAAAATAGATGACACACAGTCAAACATGATTAACAAATGGGTTTGAACTCCGCGTGAAATTGACCAAATCCCAGTGCATCTTACTGCCGCAAAACATGTGGTTGCGGTGACCCTTTCAACGGCATGTCAGAGTCTGCGAGAACCACGAGTGCTCTATTACAGCAGCACAGTGTCCATCACTGCCCACTCTAAAGAGACAATAAGAAATATAATAGCCCCTTGGAAAGTCGAAGTTGAACTTTTTGACACAAAATGTATGACAAGTGCTCATTTTAACCCCAAAACGCTTGCCATTTTTGCTGCTAAGAAGCTCAGAACTGTTGACAGCCAGGAGTTATATAATGTACGAATTGAAGGGGAGATGTCAAGTCATGTTATGCGGCGGATTTATAAAAAGTACCAACTAGATACATTCAATTTTCTGTTGTCTATGATAAAGGGTGATATTTTGAAACGAAAGTCTCATGCTTGATAATGAAGATGGGATTTGATGAGTCTTTGGGTTCTGTGCATTCCAACGCGCCGTTCAAAAGACTGGCTCTTTGTAAGAATTCACAATCAGAAAGCACACTTCTTTTATTCAAATCATCTAAAATTACAATGGGACTGATATTTACGCTTTGAAAAACGTGTCTGTCAATACAATCTTGCACCATTACGAAAAAAAAGCTTTCACTTCAGTGTGACAACTTGTGTCCAATGGCCGCTGGTTGCACTGCTTCAAGACCACGACGCTAGGGGCCGATATTGTCCGCCATTGCTGCAGTACCTCCATATAGGGGTGGCCAAGCAAGCTACTTTTGTATTAGTTAACATTGCACTTTCCACATTTTTTTAACTGTAGAGCCTGGTTTCTCTTTTTTTTTTTTACTTTCGACAGCTAGAAAATGGTCCTGTGATGGTGCTGTTTGCTTGCGTATGTAGGAACTGGAACTGACGCTACGGTGACCAGACTCACTCGCTGGTACTGTGGGTTCCCAGGCTAACTTTTGTGGCCGCTGCTGCCCTGATGGGTAGACTGACGGAAGCGAGGCTGCCAATCTGCGCCAACCTTCCCTCAAACGGTCTCCCATCCAAGTATCAACCAGGCCCTTCTCCAATTAGCTTCCGAGATCTGACGGGATCGGGCGGAGCAAAGGCGGTATGTTGATATTTGCAACATTATTTTGATATTTGGAAAAGGCTTCATTATTGTTCTGGATTTTACATTAAATCACAACTTTATTTATTCCAACCTGGATAGACTCAACGAACGCAGCGATTGGGAAGAATCATTGACCTGAGTGTTAGTTTTGGCGATCAGACCCCGGCGGTCGACATCGATGTATAAGTACGTGTACGTGAATAGCTTGGAGTTGGGGATGTCTTCCCCCGGAGCCTGGACACTGGTGGTGGCACGGAAGACCCGTGAAGATGCAGCAGGTAGGAAGCCGTGGACGGGAAAAGACGGAGAAGGGGTGGAGGTGGGTCGCAGCGCAGCTGGGAAGCGAACGACCCGTGATTCCTGGGGCTTAAAAGCAGGACCGAGGGCGATGATTGGCTGCTATGGAGGTGCGGCTCTTACGCTGATGGCTGAGGTGGAGGTGTGTCCTCTCGGAAATGATCATTGGCTGGAGGTCGGTGATGCTGAAATTAGTCTACCAGTTTAATTAACGCCTAGGTAGACAGTAGACCAATCATTACAAAGCACACACATTGCATAAGACTTCATATTGGACTCTCTCTATAAATATTTCACAATTTTTCCGCCACTGGGAACCAAACCAATTCGTCAATTTCTTTGTTTCATTGATAGAGGTCTTCAGTGGAGCCAGATAAATGGTGGCATTGTCAAAGTGAATGCTATAAGAACACTCTCGATTTCTCTTGCAGCCGTACACCACAGAACTCTATTAGGTTTACCGTTTACCGCTGCAATCCCCATTACAGAAACGCACTGCTTCTACCACACATGCCAAGCTGTGCCTTCTCCAAATAGAAAGGTTTTCTCCGGATGATTAAAGATGATCTCATTCCTGTCATGTCGTCTATCTATCGTGGCGCCCCATCAGTTGTTCAGATTACTTTGTGGGTACAGTGCGTGCCAAGTTTGACTAGTCTATTCTAATTACTTTAGTAAATAATAGACACAGCAAAACAACCAATGGCAATCTTATCCCCCCAAAATGAGTTTTCTTTGCGCAGATTGTGTTACGTGAATATATAAGCAATTATACGAGGATGTGGAACGGGAATAGGAAAATTCAACATAAATGAAGTATTGTGTAATAACTGCAGTGTATTGGTAGTATCAATATTTGCGCCGGGGGAGTCTGCGTGGCCCTGCCAAGAGCAATACAATCAGCAATGATTCAGCTTCAGTGCACAACAACAGACAGGTCTCCAGATGCATATGCGACCAGTTATTAAAAAAACAAATTAGTTTTGGCTTGGACGTATTCACAGGGATTATACTGAGATCTTTTAAAGAGTAATTAGAGCTTGAAGACATTTTCTTTCTTATTGTTGGAGACAGAGTAGGCTTCAACAACACGAATTAACGTCTCAAAGAAAGGTTTAAGTGCCGTCTTAGGCGTCCCTGTTAAGTCCATCTTCTCTCAGCTTTATCTTAGCAAAGAAACCAACAGGCTTTTGTAAATAAACTAAAGAAAAACTCATTTTTCACTCAATTTGTGTTTCATTGATCATGTTGAACTCATATGTGTGATCAATAGCCAACTTCACGTCACAAAGCTACACTACATTTACATTCAGGTGACATGCTATCATACATCATTTCGTTGTTACTTAGCAGAGCCCATGTAATGATGAACCTTCTCTGTGGTTCAGATCTGTTAAGAGCCTTTTTCTCCCTTTTTTTGGGTGGGCATGCCGTTTGGTCGAGACGTTTAGCTGGGGCTTTTTGTTTACACCATTGCTGCTTCTGAGATAACTCTACATCTAAGAGCGTTGCTAGTATTGGCTCGTAATTCTCGTACATTGGACCTTTCCGACTGACAAAATGCAGTGAACAAATGTACCTGCTACCCTTTATCTGCTTTCCCTTGTCCGTTTTTCTCTTTCCAATTGTGTCATTTTGTCACAGACCCATGGCAACCGGTCTGGATATCGTCCGATTTGCACCAGCCCCAACAGCAGTGCTTAGTTGTTGTTGTTTCTGTTTCTTCTTCTTCTTCTTCTTACGGTAGTGCAGCGTTCTTCGGGTACTCCAGTTTCCCCTACCACTAAAAACATGTACAATAGGCCAGGATGAATGATGTGTGTGTGTGTGTGTGTGTGTGTGTGTGTGTGCGTGTGTGTTTGAATGAATGGTGGTGGTCAGAGGGACAGTTGGCGCGGATGTGTGCAGTAGGGCTGAAAGATATATTGTTATCGTATCGATATCGAGATATGAACATTCAAGATCTTAATATCGAAAAAGCAACGATATATCGTTATTGTATTGATATCGAGATATGAACATTCAAAACATTAAAATCAAAAAAGCAAGATATAAACTATATAGATTTTTATGAATAAAACTGCACTTTTGTATTATGTTTTTATTTATCTGAAAAATGCTTGGTTTTTACCTAACCCATAGTTATATCATATCGTATCGATAGAGATATCTGGCATGAATATCGAGATATGACATTTTGTTCATATCGTTCAGCCCTAGTGTGCAGTCGTGACAGCACTTCTGTCAGTCTCCCCCAGGGGAAACTGAAGCTACAAAGCTTACCACCACCGAGTGTGGAGTGAACGCAACATTGTCTCATGTAAAACGCTTTGTTACCATGTCTGTAAAAGGTGCTATTCTTCTTCTTCTGCTTCTCCCCCTTTTACTTCTTCTTTTTCTATTTCTTTTTCTTTTATTTCTTCTTCCTCTATTGGTTCTTGTTTTGTTTTTATTTTTTTAATTTAATCTTTTTGTTGTTCTTTTTTTCTTTTTCTTTATTTTCTTTTTCATATTCTTTTTCTAATTCTATTTCTTTTCTTTTTTTTCTTTTAATTTTTCTTTTTTCTTGTTCTTTTTTCCTTTTTCTTTTTCTTATTTTTTTCATATTTTTCTTTTCTTCTTTTTTTCTGTTTCTTTTTGTTGTGCTTTTTCTTTTTTTCTTTTTAATTATTTTCTTTTTCATATTCTTCTTCTAATTCTATTTCTTCTATTTTTTTCAGATTTTTATTTTTTCTTCTTTTTTTCTGTTTCTTTTTTTCTTTTTCTTCCTTTTCTTCTTCTTTTTCTTCCTTATTGGCGGACTGCGGGCCAAACTAAGGCGCACGCCGCCACGTCCTGTGTTGTTCTTAGTTCCTTGAACATGTTTTGTAGCAGAAAACCTTCGAAGACTGACTATCGAAGTGACACCCACAGACACCCTTGCAAAAGCGCTTGTTTGGCTTGCTTTACGGCGATCTATTTTTAGCTACTCTGAAAAACTTTAAATTGCTCAGAAAGGAGGATGTGTGACGAATACTCCAAGTGTTCAGATTGAGAGAATGATTTGTTTTGGTTTATGCCCCATTGAGCGCTCAGTGGGACTGAGAACCTGATGATTTTATCCAGGCTAAACCCTTTGTTGCCTGGTGCACGCAGGTTGCTCTCATAAATCTCATCAGTTAACACCTGTGGTAACACTTAATATGCAGACTTTAATAAGAATGTAGCCTAGACTCTCTCTGCAATATGCCTCGATTCCAAAAAAAACAATTCCGATTAATGAAATGGCTTCACACGGGCATTTTACATATTGTTCAGGGGCAGAATTACGCAGAGTGAGTAGTTTTGCACGGGGGGAATCATAATAGCGCAACCCTGAGGCCTGACAGTGAGTTATAAAGCCTCCGGAATAACATATCATTGGCAGGATTTTCCGGACACCTGGGAGAAAAAGACAGCACCCAACACCCAATCATTTCTCATTTTCTCCAGCTGTTCAATTTTCTGGTTCAAACTCAGGAGGAGTGAGTGCACCGGGGTTGATTAGAGACCCGCAGTATAATTCATACTTCATCGGGAAACATTACCATTTCCTGCTCCCGGGAAAATTGACTCAAGCCGGTCAATAAGGGAAGTTACCAGTGATTGGCAAAGCCCGGGAAAATTATGCACTGGATATTGGCTGCCGCTGTTAATGAAATTGATTGGATAAAGTGAATATTACATTAATATGACGACATTTGTGTTGACGGGTCGGTAGTGTATCCATATTGCTGCTAAATAAAACACAAGTTGACATTAATCAATATGTTCATCAGGCTGCGGCCGCTGGTTTTAACTGACTCTGACGGCGTGTGGCTTATAGCTTCTGAGGGCCTGAACACAACAACAAAGTGTGTCATGACGACTGGACGATACGGAGCCGCTGAACTTTGCAAAACAAATTTCAGATCCTGACAATCTGACAATAAAGTACCAACCAGCCCACAAAGCAACCAACCAACCAGCCCACAAAGCAACCCACCAACCAGCCCACAAAAGCAACCCACCAACCATCCACCCCACAAAGCAACCCACCAACCAGCTCACAAAGTAACCCACCAACCATCCACCCCACAAAGCAACCCACCAACCAGCTCACAAAGTAACCCACCAACCAGCTCACAAAGTAACCCACCAACCATCCACCCCACAAAGCAACCAACCATCCAGCCCACAAAGCAACCCACCAACCAGCTCACAAAGTAACCAACTAATCAGCCCACAAAGCAACCCACCAACCAGTTCACACAGCAACGAGCCCACAAAACAACCCACCAACCAGCCCACAAAACAACCCACCAACCAGCCCACAAAGCAACCAACCATCCAGCCCACAAAGCAACCCACCAACCAGCTCACAAAGTAACCAACTAATCAGCCCATAAAGCAACCCACCAACCAGCCCACAAAGCAACCAGCCCACAAAAGCAACCCACCAACCAGCCCACAAAGCAACTAACCAACCAGCCTTCGAAGCAAAATGAGCAGAACGTGCAAATGTGGACCAGCAGCCGAGTCATCTGTGCATTTCTTAATCAAGTAGCGTTCTCTCATTTACATATCAGATTTGGGGCCCAAATACTGTAACGCAGGTCATATCAAATTAAATTTGGCGCAACATGCCCACAAAATAGCAAATTGTATTGTTCAGCTTTCACTATTTAGCACCTGCCTTGATAGACGACCCCCACTGTGTCTCTGAAAAAAAGAAAAAACACAATCACTTCAGTTTTTGAATGCTGGGTTATTTTGTGAACTCCTGGATGCGTCGTTGGCCTGAGCCCTGAGTGGATTTCACCCAAAAAAGTCTTAAAAATTGTTATGTAACCTTTTTCCGGGTGAATATACATGTCAATAACTTTCATTTGTTCTTGAATTTCTTGGATTTCTTTTTGAGATCTTACTTCATTTGGTTCTATTTAAATTGTTTCTCGAATTAACAAACTTGGTGGTAATCTGGTCTTGGGTGCGGCCAATGAAATCAAATGTAGCTTTTCAAAAACTGTGGTTAATCAAAGTTAACTCTAAACTAATGATTTAACAAGAGGCACATTTACTTTTTCATAAAGGGACGGATAGATTGTTTTCCCTCTTAATAATTAAAATCATCCTTTGGGAACCACATTTGAAGAGTTCATTTGCTAAAGCAGATACTGTAAGTGCCATTGAGAAAGCTCAACATATGCTTGCAATTTTTTCTGTACATAGCAGTGTTTTTCATTACCAGACTTGATTCAGTGCCATGAAAACATAAAGACACTTATCCTTAATTAAAATCACACAACTTTAGTTTCTCATGTGGCATCCGTTGAGTACAGTAACAATGACCTAAAACAATGAAACAAAAAATCTGCTTTTGCAAATTAACTCTTCATTTTGTAGTGACTTGGGTTGTCTTTGTGCAAATGGGTCTGATGATTTGAAAACATTGAAGTGTGATAAATGTGCAAACAAGTCAGATGTCAGGAAGGATTTGGAGCCCACAACTTGACTCAAACTACAAATTGGCATGGTCTTCTTTTTCCATTATTCCTTAAATATGTCTTCAAAGCTTTTTTTTTTAAAATAGTATTATCATTATTATTTTAATAGACTGGGGTCACAGTGCTTGCAATAGAAAAACAACAAAAAATGACTTTTTTAATGGTAAATGGTCTCAAGCGCTTTTCATTAGGTCCAAAGTGATTTATAGCACAGAATCCCCCGTCACCCTTTCACGCTCTCATTCATACACCAATGTACGCAGACACTGGAGGCAAGGCGGTGCATTTTCGGGAGCTGGGATTCGAAACCCCCGACCCTCCGACCATGAGACGACCCGCTCCACCAACAGCACCACCCCTCGCAACACCGAGGAGAGGAGGTTTGTTCTAGAAACGGGGCGACTCTGATTCAAAGGATCCGTCTGCTGTCAAGTTTAGTTTTTACATTTCCATGGCAGTAGTCAAACGGTAAGGCAGACAACAAAAGATTCGTAGCAGAGGTATTGGAAGCTTGTGTCGAAATGGTGGAAAACTATATTTTGTAAATTATAATCTGGCACGCTCTATACTTTACGTTTAAGAACTCAAAACATTCTTGGAAACATAGTACCAATAGTCTTTCATTTACAGCTAGTGTGATCAACAATAAGTGAACTACTGTGGCTCAAAATCACTCTGAATCCATTTGTAAAGGCTCTAAGTATTGCGGGGGGAGGAAATGGTGATGCTAATGTTCTTAATATCAAAAACACAAAAACAGCCTAAAAGTAAATGTACTACATGGCATGAGGCATTGTGTTATCATATGTGATTAAAAGCAGCAGGGAGCAAAAATACTTCCCCATTGTCGACACCAGTGCCAGTGGCAAAGTGGTGTCCTCTACATGGAGCTGGGTGAGTACACAGCCGCACTCCCCTCAGCCTGAGTACTATCTGAGTGGAGATAAATGATTCAGCCTTTTCAGAGTGTGTTTGTGCGTCTGCAGACGGCGAGTGGAGGGTCACAGTGTCTGTGCACCCCTACCACATTTTGTCTGCTAATAAGATGCCGCATATTTAATTTACCAATCTGTGCAAAGGAAGGGAAACAATGAAAGGTTAGAGGCGTGAGTAATGAATTATTCCAAAAAGGGGTGCTTCAGTAGTGTTAAGATTGGGTTTAACAGGAATTTGCTGTGAAGGAAAATATCTTCTGAAATGTGTTATTTTGCAATATTTGTTTTAATTTGCCATCACTCTGCTTTGCCTAATTTTTTACCAAGGTAAGGGTTAAGGTTACTGTTCTTCTGGAATTTCCAATTCAATGGGAGAGGCCTTCATTAAAAACACAACACAGATCATTTTGCTGTCCAGTTTGAACTGACTCTGTGCATAACGTCAGAATCAAGCGCCACAGCTCATACAGGGATTTCCGGTTCTGGTTCAGCACGCATGACTAAAAGCACGGCATGGACGCAGGTCGTGTCATTCATCAGTTCATCAGTTCAGCAGGCACTTGCCACTTTTACATGAAGAATATGATTAAAGAAGTGTCACTGTAATGCTACTGAGACACATATCTGCTCTGACTTTCTCCGGGGACAACAATAAAAAAGATGGGAAAGTAGTAGCTGGTTTTCCCATACCCTCGTACTCATTTCGTTTCGTACAAGGGTCTAGATTTTGAAAATTGAGCTCCGTTATCAGGTGGGAGGCGTGAACTCCTTTGAAACGATTGGATCTGATTTTCGCTAGCATTTGGTCGAGACATATGTAATGAAGCCTAGGCGTTAATTCAGCCTGGTAGACAAACTTCAGCATCATCAACCTCCAGCCAATGATCGCTCCTGAAAGGTCCACACCTCCACATCAGCGTCAGAGCCGCACCTCCACAGCAGCCAATCATCGCCATCGGTCCCGCTTTTAATCCCCAGCAATCATGATCCGTTCGCTTCCCAGCTGCGTTGCGACCCGCCTCCACCCCATCTCTGCCTCTTCCGTCCACGGCTTCTACCCGCGCATCCTCCACGGATCTTCTATACCACCACCAGTGTCCAGGCTCCGGGGAAGACATCCCTAACTCCAAGCTGTTTACCTACACTGACTTGTACATCGATGTCCACCGCCGGGGTCTGATCGCCAAAACTAATGCACATGTCAATAAATCTCCCTAATCACTGCTTTCGTCTGTGTGAGTCTATCCAGGTTGAAATGGCAGTGACTTTACCCCGGGCTGCGCTTTGAGACCAGCCGCATCTCAGGAGTGAGCTTGGGCTAGCGAGGGACAAGAGTGAGGGGAGAGACCGTGCAAGATGCAGAGCGAGCACGGGCCAAATCAAGCACATACATGTTCTTAAGTTGAAAGATGTTTGTCTATTAATCTCTTAAAGCCCATCTGAACGGAGCATTTTTTTTCTTGAAATTTTTTTTAAAAATAGCGACAAAAATGAGGATGAAAAAGAGCGACAAAAACAAGCAAAAAGCAAATTGCAAAACAAAAGTGACGAAAACATGACAAAAAAGAGACAAAAATACAACAAAAACGCTTCCAAAGAACAAATGAAAAAAGTGTTGAAAAACCGTCAAAAACGTGACAAAAATTTGCGGAAAACACTACAAACACACGACAAGAAAGAGACACAAAAAAAGAGAGAAAAACATGGCAAAAAAGCAATGAAAAAGCGTAAAAAAATTTGCCAAAAATGTAGTAAAATCTGACAAAAACACGACAAAAACATGCAAAAAATGCTTCAAAAATGTGACAAAAAGAGTTACGATCAGCTTAGCTTTCAAATGAGACGTTATACTGGCATATACGCAGTAAACTCTCCAGTCAGGCAGCTTTTAGATTTGGGTAAAGCTGAACTGGAGAAAGTGCCATCGGTTAAGGCGGGGGTTAAGAGGTTCATGGTCAGGCATGAAGAAAGTTGAATTAATGAATGACACGACCTGCTTTTATTGTCGCGTGCTGGACCAGAACCGGGTTTCGACGCAACCGTTATGGCCTTGCCCGAGAAATGTCGCACACACTCAATATTGTGCCTTTACAGTTGATTACGGCAAACAGTTGCTGTAGGATTGTTTCAAAGAGCTTCTTCGGTGAGCAAAACAAAACATACAAAGAGGAGACGACTTAATGGTCGCTGAAATCAAAACTATGGCATATGACACGCAGGATTGGACCTTGTCTCTTGTACATTGAAAAACTGAATACTACAGCAGCATCATATTCTCGTGTCTGTTTACAATAGCGGGTTCACAGTTTGCTGATTGACTCCACGCTCAAATATATCATGCAAAACAGTTTCACAAAACAAGCCAAGCTCGAGCCTGGCTCAACGCCGCTCTTCTAAAAATGCACTTGTTCTCACATTCAGGACGGTGTCTTATTAACAAACTTCAATAGTCAATAGATCGCGTGTAAACAAGAACATCATACGAGTAATCCAAGACTAAAAATGATTACGGCGAGACACTGCAGGTGAATAGCGAAAATGTCTAACTAGTGATATACAGTGCCTTTGCGAAAGTACTAATACACCTTGAACTTTTGCACATTTTGTCATGTTTACAACCCTAAACGTAAAGATTTGATTTTTACAGAAGGTTCACACACAAGTAACAGACAACTGTGAAGTGAAAGCAAAATGAGACATGATTGTTTTTTTTTATAGAAAAGTGAAAAGTGGGGCGTGCATAAGTATTCATACAGCATTTTTCTGAGTGCATTAAATTGCCTTTATAACATTCCTAATGACTGCAGAATTTTCACACCTTGCCCTAACCATTAAATAGAGGCCACCTGTGTGTAATCTACTCTCAGTATAATTCCAGCTGTTCTGTGAGGGCCTCAGAGCTATGGTCAGAGTGTATTGGTCACTAAACATCATGAAGGCCAAGGAGCTCACCAGAGAGGTCAGGGATAAAGCTGTGGAGAAGTTTAAAGCAGCGTTAAGTTATACAAAGATTTGCCAAGATTTGAACATCTCACGGAGCACTGTTCAATCCATCATTCGGAAATGGAAAGAGTATAGCACCACTGCGAACTTACCAAGACACGGCCGTCCACCTAAACTAACAGACCGAACAAGGAGAGCACTGGTCAGAAATGCAACCAAGTGCCCCAAGATAACTCTGGAGGAGCTGCGACGTACTGCTGCTGAGCTGGGGGGGATCTGTACATGGGACAACTAGAGTCGTACTCTACACAAATCTGGCCTTCATGGACGAGTGGCAAGAAGAAAGTCATTATTGAAAGGAGGCCATAAGAAAATCCCGTTTGAAGTTTGCTAGAAGTCATATGGAGGACACAGCTACCATGTGGAAGAAGGTGCTTTGGTCAGATCAGAATAAAATTTAACTTTATGGCCCAAATGCAAAACGTTATGTATGGAGCAAACCTAACACTGCTCATCGTCCTGAGTGCACCATCCCCAGTGTCAAATATGGTGGGGGAGCATCATGCTATGGGACTGCTTTTCCTCAGCGGGGACTGGGAAGATTGTAAGAATAGTTGGGAAGATGGATTAAGCGAAATACAGAGACATTTTGGAGGAAAACCTGCTAGAGTCCGTCTAAAATGTCAGTCTCTAGATGTGCAAACCTTGTAGAGTCAAACCCCAGAAGACTTGCTGCTGTTATTGCAGCAAAAGGGGGATCCACAAAGTATTAATTCATGCTGTATGAATACTTATGCACGCCCCACTTTTCACTTTTCTATTTTTTGTAAAATAACAGAATCATGTATCATTTTGCTTTCACTTCACAGTTGTCTGTTACTTGAGTGTGAACTTTCAGTAAAAAATATCAAAATAAAATCTTTATGTTTAGGGTTGTAAATATGACAAAATGTGCAAAAGTTCAAGTTTCGAGAGGCACTGTAAGTGTGGGTTTACTGCTCAGTTTACTTTTGCTGTAGACACTGATGTAAATATGAAAACATAAAGTGTATTGTATTTCTTTCATTGAATGTTTGCATATAGAAAATTAGGAATTGTATGCACACAAACTGTCAAAATTGCCTATATTTTTAGCAAATCTTAATAATGGATATAGCACGGTTTAAATGTATGAGTTCATTTTGTTGATATTTGTTGGCAAAGATTTTCGGAGGGGATTGTTTAGTCAAGCTATTTAAAATGTAGAAACATTCTAATTCTGCTTTGTTTTTTGAGCTTCAAAACGTAATATATATGGCTAGGATTTTTATTTTGGCAAATCACAGTGACAGACTGTCAAGTAATAGACTGTCAAATGTGGGCTGTGTAGGAGCTATTGAAATGGAGACGTGAGGAAATGTGAGGAGAATTTAAGTGGCGTTTTAAGTTGCAAGTTCCCATCAAAATATTAAGCAAAAAAATAAATGCAATGCCATCAATGTCTCCCCAAATATATATACATATATATATATACGTACATTATATGTGTGTGTGTAACCTATGTCTTCCAAAGAGCTTTACCCAGCCTTAAGCGGCGCTGTGATAAAAATGATTGACACACAACATTTCCTGTCAACATCACCGCTCCCGACTGTGATCAAGCTGTGCTCGACAAACAAACCAACCAGAGAGAATCAAACCAATTCCCCAAAACTGAACAAAACTTACTAAAACTCTACAGTCAGGTTTTTCTCCCTCTGCCCAAGAATTCCTCTACAATAGGTGGCGAGGTGAAAATACCGGTAGGGCCTTCAGTTTTTCCTTTTTTATCCGCTGGACACTGTTGTGTTAGATTTTCTTTCTGTTCGATTGATTTCTCTCCTTAAACATAAAAATAACAAAACAAAAAAAACTTAAAAAAACTATAAAGAATCGTATTCATGAATTCATGATTCATGGGCGATGGATGCGCAGATGGTAGAGCGGGTCGTCTCGTGACCCAACACAAACAAAAGGAAACACAACTACAACAACAGTCTCATTTCATGTACAATCTCCAACACAAAGCAAGTGACATATTTTTTTGCCTTTTTTTTCCTTATAATTATAATTCATTTTTATTTATTTTTTATTTCCCTTTTACAGATGGCTACCACTGCCAAACATAGCTAACAATTTTAATAAGGCACTAATTCTGTGTTCAAAAGGCACATTAATATACATATTATCCGTGATCTTGCAACTTCCCAGTTGTCATTTCCATCATTCCTTTTTATTTATTTCCTTTTTTTTTTTATATATAATTATTATTATAATTATTAATTTTTTTTTTTTTCAAAGGATTATGTAAAATGTAAATATGTAAGGCCTGCATACTGTAGTGCGTGGCTTACATATTTACATTTTACATAATCCTTTGAACAAAAAATAAATAAAAATAAATACAACATTAGTTACAGGAGCACTTTTGTAATGATGGATTGGGGGAACAGGCCAAAACAATTGCCAGAAGAGTCCTATTAAACACATCATACATGTCTGTAGTTTAATTAGGGCAGATGTTTTCTAAAAAATGTTCCGAAAATAGTTGGAGAGAGAGCGGCATGCTCTTCCTCGGTCTAAGAGCGCAGCCGTGAGGGGAGGGGCTGCACGGGGAATTTATGGATTACAAGAGACTGGGCCGGATCTAGTGCCTGGCGCAAGGACAGCGCTGGTCCAAACGAGATGGTCAGCTTCCATTAGCGCAGCTATGTGCCCGCGGCAAGTAGAACTGAGAGCGCTCTCCTATGTCAGCCTCACATTCTTTTTTCTTTTCCTAATTTATATCGCGCTGCCTTGTGTTCTTCCTCAAGCATCATAGGCTCTCACAGGTCAAACTAAAAACTTTATTTATCCCATTGTGAGTTAAACAATGTCCATGTCCGAGAGAAGTGCCAATGCCAGTCTGAACTTAACGTGAGCCAAACAACATTCCTTTTTTTTAAAATCATTATTATTATAATTTTTATAATAATAATAACTTTATTATTAAGTCCTGCATACTGTAGTGCGTGGCTTACATATTTACATTTTACATAATCCTTTGAACAAAAATAAAATTAAAATAAATACAACATTAGTTACAGGAGCACTTTTGTAATGATGGATTGGGGGAACAGGCCAAAACAATTGCCAGAAGAGTCCTATCATCATATCTCAAATATGTCCAGCATACTCCTCAACGGTGCTGCAGTGGAGAGGGTGACCAGCACTAAGTTCCTGGGTGTGCACATCACAGAGAACCTTTCCTGGACCATGCACACTATCTCTGGTCAAGAAAAGTAATTAGCGTCTCTACTTTCTCCGCAAGTTAAGGAGAGCTAGAGTCCCAGCCTCTGTTATGTGCAACTTCTACAGAGGGACTATAGAGAGCATCCTGACCATCTCCATCACTGTGTGCTTCTTCTACAGAGGGACTATAGAGAGCATCCTGACCAGCTCCATCACTGTGTGGTTCTTCTACAGAGGGACTATAGAGAGCATCCTGACCAGCTCCATCACTGTGTGGCACGGCGCCAGCATTGCCTCCTGCCGAAGGAGCCTCCAGCGCATCGTGAGAGCAGCGGAGAAGATCTGTGGAGCTCCTCTCCCCTCCATTAAGGACATGTACTCCACCCGTCTCACCCGCAAAGCCGTCAGAATCACCAGGGACCCTACGCACCCTTTACACAGTCTCTTCAGAGTAATGCCTTCTGGGAGGAGACTGCGGAATCTACGAGCCAGGTCCAGTCGACTTAAGAACAGTTCCATACACAAGGCCATCGTGAAGCTGAACTCCCTGCCTGGTTTTCCATTCAACTACATATTTTTTTAACACGTTCTCAGTGACTCTCCATCAGTAACCCGTTGTCTGCCGCATAGTCTTTAATGATGTGTTTATTTGTGTGAGACTCTGCTTATTCCCTTTTCCTCACAGGAATATAACGGGAGTGGAAGACCAACCTAAGACTAAAGTCCAGTCGGAAGCCTTGCCACCCACATGAACACACGCTGCACTCACTGTGGCATGCTGTCATGGGGACAACGTGACTCCTCCTATTGCCACGAGCAAAGCTGCAGGTGGTTGTCTTCTGCACCATCGTCTGGCCCTCCTCCCCTCACATCGCTCCAGACTGTGCATGTGCATGGCCAAGCACACACTGCCACATAGGCATACAATGTACCTCCAATGTCATAAGAGCAAAAGTAAGGGGCGCCCGGGGGCCTCAAATGGGGGAGCTTAGGGCCCGGCAAAGAGCAACGGAGCGCGGCGGACATAGAGAGAGAGGGGGGGTGAGAGAGACGGAAAGAGGAGTGTGGGGATTGGTCAGTGCCAGGAGCTACTGTTAAAGTACAAGTAGGGAGTGATAAGAGGAGGACAAGGTTACAGATCACAGACAAGGCAGAGATGTGGGCAGTCATGCAGGCCACATACCTTGTGTCGAGCGGCCCCCGAACAAAAAGGTATTCTACAAAGGGATCGGGTAACGCACACCTGGGGCTACCTCAATATAAGCATGTATAATGAAATAAGGTCTGGATACTCCATATGTTTGTGTTCATGAAAAAGGCTGAATGTTCACTGCGCATCTGATGAAACAACTCGTTTTATTTTAGTACAGCATATCCCTGATGGTTTGGGGTGGAACAGGTTGAAGGTGGTGATGTGGGCCTTAACGTGAGCTGATCTAAATAGTTTGATTGGCAAGAAACTCTAATATTATTTCATGTTATTTGTAGTACGTTGCACAAGTGGGGATTTTTAGTCATTCGCTGCACTCCGGTTGTGGTAAGTTTCATCTTTTAGACACGGCTGCCCTTTGGGGTAGACCGACAGAAGCACAGCTGCACACATCTGCGCCAACAGACCCCCCCCCCAAGCCCCCCCTCCCGCCCCGACCACCACCATTCATTCACGCACACGCAGACGTCCTTCATCCTGACCCGTTGTACATGATTGTACTGGTCTGCATGCAAACCGTCACTGCTGAAACAAAACCACGAGCCGTGATTACCACCGACGCACAATAAACGTACGACTGAAAACCGCACCGTCACAGGGTGTAATACTTCACGAAGGCCAAGTTGTCTCCAAACCCGTGTGGATATCTTCTGATCCGTGCGATTTTTCTCAAGGACTTTACACGGATGTGGGTACTTTAGGCATGGCGTGGGTATTGTCAGCATAACAACACGTTCGCGTTGTCACATTTTCGGATAACAACTGAGCTACTGTATGTTTATGGGGCCTAATTACGTGCGCCGCATTTGTTCAGCGGAAACATGCCATGTCTGTAGTTTAATTAGGGCAGATGTTTTCTAAAAAATGTTCCGAAAATAGTTGGAGAGAGAGCGGCATGCTCTTCCTCGGTCTAAGAGCGCAGCCGTGAGGGGAGGGGCTGCATGGGGAATTTATGGATTACAAGAGACTGGGCCGGATCTAGTGCCTGGCGCAAGGACAGCGCTGGTCCAAACGCGATGGTCAGCTTCCATTAGCGCAGCTATGTGCCCGCGGCAAGTAGAACTGAGAGAGGCGCTCTCCTATGTCAGCCTCACATTCTTTTTTTCTTTTCCTAATTTATATCGCGCCGCCTTGTGTTCTTCCTTAAGCATCGTAGGCTCTCACAGGTCAAACTAAAAACTTTATTTATCCCATTATGTCCGAGAGAAGTGCCGAGCCAAACACAAGCAAATGTTCACCCCCACTCCTCCACAACCCCCTCGTCCTCTTGGCTCTTCGGAGGAAAAAAAGGCTTTTCTACTTCCCACTTAAATTCGCCAAGTGTGTCTGGAGCGGCAAGATATCACAGGGCGCTCCTACTAAGCGCAAAAAGATACGCTATAGTCTGCGTTTAGAAACACTGACTTTTTGTAAAAAAAATACAAATGTTTAAGTAGGCTAAAGAAATTTGAAACACACTGTTTGAGAAGACGCTCGGGCAGTATCACGCCGCTCGGGTTATGTCACTCGAGCAGGTCAGTCGTCTGTGTTACGACTCCCACAGTGTAACCATTGGGCTCGCATCATAAGAGAGTCTGTCGCCTTTGGCAATTTCAGAATCACCCCTAATGTCACAGTGTGTGCCCGGCTTTGATCCAGGAGTACGTGGCATGTTCCAGAGTCACGGTTGTAACTTTCTCACTGGGTTTTAGCACAACCGCGAACAGCGCGTCATGTTCCCGAGCAGCGCGACGACACCTTTTTCAACTGGACGAGGGGTCGGTCAGCAAGAAAATCATACATAACATAACATAAAGAATAAGAAAAGGATTTTAAGAAAAAGTGAGGCAACAGGAAACTACAAATAAATACCAGAGCTATAAATCTTTTATACGGCATCAGCCAAAAAATGTGTGGGTTATAAAAAGGCCTCCCTTGACACACCTCAAAGAACACAGAGCAAGTGATACAGAGCGCGATCAACCCACGCACCAAAGTCCAATTCTGCTCAAGGCAACAGTTAGAAGAAATTAGATATTAAAACTATATTAGCTCCTGTTTGCTTCTTGAACCTTGCAATTTTAAGCTGCGTTGGAAGTACTGATTTCAGTTCTGTTTCCCTAAACCTCTCTACGCTCCAATAGTTAATTGCAATTGTCAATAGCTGACCCTGGATCTGTGTTGGGGGGGCGGTTTGTTAAGCCGGCTCCCTGGTGAGTGCTTTGCAGACGGGTGTTGCCCAGAGTTGAACTCTATTAGTTTAGAGTTTATTTACAGCCAAATGCCCAGAGACCCGCTTCTGTTGCTTAGACAGGAGAAATGGCGGCGGCGGCGGGGGTGGGGGGGCAGAAATTGAATGAAAAGCATCACAGCACATGCATAATTCATGGGTGTCATTATCAAGCGCATGCAGACATAAGAAGTGCAAGCGAACAAATGCTCCGCAAATCTAAACCAGGCAAATACCGTACGCACGCTGGTCATTATGTGCACTTCTTGTAAGGCCTCCCTCTCCGGTCATTTATCCTAGTGCTGAACTCAGAGCCAGTTTTCCCAGCATGACTTCTATTTAGGCATAATAACTCGACAACAACAACACAGCCAGAGCTACTCCAACCGACCAAGAGAAGGGGGCAAGAACAACAACACACACACAAAAAAAAAAATCCAACAATATAACAGAATGTTTTTGGCAAATCAAAACAGAGTACAGCAGAACAAATTGTCTCCTCTTTTCACTGCCAATGGACAAATCCTGCTAGAATAATTTGGAGAGAAGTTCCGAAAGGGAAGAAAAACAAAGGGGATGTAAGAAGCAAGTGTAGGCCTTCAAAGAGCCGCGCACTCGAGCCATTCTGCAAAGACATGTTGTGTCCTCTTCTGCGCCTCCTTTGATAGTCCGTATGTCCTCCCTGGTCTGTGGGCTCCCCCCCAGGTGGACCGGCTTCCTCACTCTGTCCATGTTGTATGACTGACGAATGAATATCCTTGATAAGCGTGACATTATGCACCCTCCAACCAATTTCTTAGAGCGCCCCGCCAAAATAGACTCCAGTCGCTAGCAAAACCCCCTAATGGGAATACGCAGTAAGTAAATTGCGGTGTGTGAAAGACATCGTAGAGTCAAGTGGAAAGAAATCAAGAGCAAGAGGTGAAATTAGCGCTTTCCCATTAAATTGTGGTGCGCTGGCCTCTCCGGCTCCCTCTCTCTCTCTCCCCGTGACCTTAATCTGGCTTTAATGTACTACCTCGACCCACCTCGGGAGCATAAAAACACAACGCACCAAGACAGGATTTCACAAAATACCGACTTAAAAAAAACGAATTTACCTTTGGCGTACATTTAGGGGAGGGTTGCCCATTTCGAGTGTTTACTGAAGCAATAACCTGGCGGAGGGAGAGGATCCAGTGGGAATCTCCAGTGAATAGTGAGAGATTCTGGTCTCATTCAGCGGACAAATGAAGCGTGAGCGGGCTGAAGGGCGCGCACACACTAAAGCGGGCCGCGCACACACAGCTGCTCAGCGCACTGTGACTCTGGAGGGAGAGATCTGCACAGCACTTCTTAATGGGTATGAGGCAGCCAGCTGTACGAGACCCGGGCGGATCACGGGTTTGACATGAGACCACCAAAAGAACTTATTATAGTTTACCTCTGCAGATGGTCCCAGAGACGCTATCTTCACTCACTGACGGATCGAACACTTTGGAATAATATGCACAGTGCTTTAAAACGACCACTGGCAAAATTTGAGTCAACAAGACATTTCTGTACACGGCAAAGGACTGAGCATGGCTGAGTCTAAGTGCGTTTGGAGGAACAATCATTATGACTCAACACATGGAGGCTAATGAAGCGAAAAGGTCATCGCATACAGACAAGATACAATGAGTGGTGACATTACCTGAAGGAATGGTGCATTAAAATGTAAAATGCAATATTTCCCCGAAGCATTAGGGGTGTACTGGAACAAACAAACTCAACAGGCCATGCTGTCAGTATTGTTTTTGGTCAGTCCGGAAATACCAGTGCATAATAAATATCGATGCATAATTCATAGAAAAAGTCACTGGGAACAGGCCCAAAGTTCAGCTCGAAATGATCAAACTCCGATGGCAGAAAATTCGGGGGGGGGAAAATACTGCATCAGTATACCTTTTCTATCTTTTTAATATATATATATATATATATATATATATATATACACACAATGCATGTAAAAATAAACCAATGAATCAATCAAGGAGTGCAGCTCTCAAAGACACATCTTGAGCTGGGCTTGGTCAGGACTATCTTGTGAGGGTTTCAGCTTATTGTGCATGTTTAAAAGGGCTATCTCATCGGAGAGAGTTGCGGAGACTGCTGTGACTGTCTCGGCAACGTCTCCGCAACTCAGACTGATACAAAGGGCCTATCTCACCAGCCCGGAGACTAGTTAGAGACTAGAGTCACCACTACGTCTCCAGGTCTCGGTAAAAACAAACAGGTTGGATTTCAGTGGAGTCTCCACATAGTCTCATAGTCTCCGTGAGATCTACGCTGTCTCAACCAGCTGTGACATGTCGGATGCCAAGGAGATCTCAAAGAGACGTCTCTTTGAGATCTTGGTAACCAACAGGTCTCGGAGACATCGCAGGGACGTCGCAGAAACGTCTCACAGGTTGAGGATAACAAATAATGTTTGTTGTCCTCAACAACAAACATTATTTGGAGTCTCAACTGCTTGAGACAGCTTAGACCTCTCGGAGACCATGCGGAGACCAGATGGAGACTTTTTCAAATCTCCATACATCTCGGAAACATCTCTGTGACCAGCAACAACTCGAGTCTCCAACTAGTCTCCAGGTCGGTGAGATAGGCCCTTTATGTTTATAAAAGGAGGATATGGAGGAAACCCACTCAGGCGAGGAGAAAACATCCAAACTCCACTAATGAAAGAGACAATTTATTTATTCATTCTCAATTCAGAATACATCAATGCATAATGGTAAGGAGACTTCCAGATCTCTCACACATGCAAACATGGACCTGGGGAAAAGGTTGTGAATATTGCACTGGATAGGGCCCCATGGGGAACGGCTGAAACAATTGAGAGAAGCGAGCGGAAACACATGAACGGGGGTGGTATTAAAAAGAGATGAGAGATGAAAGTGAATGGATATGACTCTAATGCTTTTTGTTTCCCTCCTGAGATTATTGCGTGTGGGTGTGCGTGTGTCTTTCCACGTGAGGTGTTCTGAAGACTCCTATCGAAAGATGAAGAACATCGTTTCAGACGTGCTCTTATGTTTGGGATCTAGCACACAGCCGACTTTATAGTGCACTTGCTCAAACCCCCACAGCTCTTTGGTACCGTGTCTGAGGCAGTGTGATACGAGACGATCAAAGGCACACACAAAAACACCATTTGTGATGTTTGAATTGACCTTTTACATTTCTGAACAATGATTGAATGACACTATGCAAGTAACTTAGATATCTACATTGCCAATGGAATAGAATAAAGGTCTTCTTTTCAAATTTGCCTTTGAATCAGTGTAGAAATGCACATTACCTACAGCAGCAAGGCTTCGGCAGTGAACCTGAAACAGCCCTGAGGAAGACCCACTGGAATCAGAATGTTATTTCTTTAAACACAGTTAAGTGGGGAATATGTTCAGGCCAATTTCTCTCTCCAAAATATTGACTCGGACTCATTGTTTCTTAGACCCATGTTTGTGGATGTGTTTTTGAGTTTGAGTGAGAAGGTTGAAATGTGAAATGATTAGCAATATAAGAAAAGTCAAATGTTACAGTCTTGAGCGTGCACAACGTAGAAGTCATAATGAAGATGTCAAACTTTAAACATTTTGGAAATGCAGTTGTTAATTGTGAACCCTCCTGACTTGCAAAAGTTAAGGCCAATTGCTGGTCTTCTATACTGACGTTCATCGCGATTCATTTGATTATTTCTCCTATTTTTAATGTAATCAGTGTCAAAGTTATTCCAGCGCTGGGGGCCATGGGCATATTTCATGCATTCTCTCCCCTGTTTTTCCTTTGAAATCTTAATATGCTTCATGAGATCATATCTGTGTGGCACGCACAGAGGATTTATATATTTTTTTCCCCCGGTACCTTAAATGTTCCTTTTAAAAAAAAGGAACAAGGTCCTCAGCAACTTTAATCTATGTTCAGTAAGCAGCGTTTAGAGAAAACAGTTTATTATGATTGAAGAAATCCAATAAACTAAGCCTTTCCTCGACTAAGCTTGAGCATTATTTAAACTTTCAATCCCCCACCGCTCCAACAAGTTTGCCCTGGTGGACTCGGGCAAATCAATCTGCAGACCTACATTAGTGCTGTGAGAGTGAGGAGTTCCAGGTAGAAGAAATCTTAGCAAAGAAAAGGAGACAGAGGGAGATAAGACACACAGAGTGAATCCCTGTCGGCTCCAGCAAACCTCTCTACCCCTCGATTTATCCTCAAAAACTGCATTGTTCAAAGTTCAAACACCTGCCAGTGGTTCCTTCACTCTGATTTATTCCTGCTTCATACTTCCCCTTTGGTCTTATGTATCCTGCTTCCAACCTCCAAGCATTTCTTTCCTTTCTCACATTCCATTCTTCTTTGTGTCTCCAGTGTCTTAATGACTGGTTTCACGGTCCTGTGCTGTGGGTCACTTTTCCCGGTGTGTCCGGAAACTTGCTTTACACCCATACATTTCTCATGGACTTTTTCAAAACCACTGATCCGTCCCAGGCGTCCAGTTTTTTGTTGTTGTTTTTGCTCACAAAACAGGCTCAAAAGTCTATCATCTCAATGCTGACGGTCCTTTTCTCTGGAGTGCCAACCAGGACGTTTGGCGTATTTGTTTATTTACTTGATTTTTTTCAAAGCACAGTTAATGAAAGTGACACCACAATGAGTTACTATCGTGAGGAGAAGTGTGACATACGCAAGTATCACTCACATCGGTTGTCTTTTTGGCGGCGCATTGGATCGAACCACACTAGTCTGCATTCTCTCCACACGCGTATCACCTGTGGCCAGTTTACTGCTGTTCCTATCAATGGAGTGCTCCACAGTTTCCCTTCAAGTGTTTACCGTATTTTCCGGACTATAAGTCGCTCCGGAGTATAAGTATGGCCAGGCAAGGCAAGTTTATTTCTAGAGCACTATTCATACACAAGGCAATTCAAAGTGCTTTCACAGTTGCATAAAATTACAAGAAATCAGATAAAATCAATCATTAAAACATCAACATAAAAGTTAATCAATTACAGTAAAAGGCAAGAGTGCAGATAAAATACTTTCAGTTTTCATCTGCTCGGGTAAAAAGAGCTGTTTTCAGCCTGGAATTGAACATTGTCAGAGTTGAGGCCTGTCTCACATCCTCATGAAGACCATTCCAGATTTTAGCTGCATGAAACTGAAACGCAGCCTCACCGTGTTTAGTCCTGACTCTGGGAACCACCAGGAGACCCCTCCTTGAAGTTCTCAGGGCCCGAGACGGTTCATACGGCTCTAACATGTCAGAGATGGACTTTGGTGCTAAACCATGAAAAGACTTTGTACACAAGCTAGAGGATGCTAGTATGCTAACGTAACACATTGATGGTTAATAACATGAAGCATAAACAAAAAACTAAACAGTTTGGTCTGGTATGTTAACGTCACATAAACAGTTCAGATAACTATAGCATAAAGAACATACCAAACTCTCGATCTCACTCCGAATCAACCGCCTTGGCAACGACCTGGGCACGGAGATGTAACTGCACCGTTGGCAAGCCTCTCCCAGCAGCATGTTTTTCAAGCTCTCATCCGCGAACCCATTCCTCTAGCCATCTAGCTTTTAGCCCGTGATTAGCTTGTTTGGTTTACTTCATTGCAGTAACCTCCGCTCTCTCGCTCACTCCAAACTTTCTTTCTGCTGCTCGATTAGCCTGCAGTGCCCTCTAGCGGCATGTGAAAGTACATATTTGAATTAAAAAAACAAAAAAAATTACATATTCAAGGCCGTGGGAACCCAGGGTGCTGAGGACGCTGCAGCACCCCCTGGTGGATAATTTGCGAACTGCAGGCAATATTAATCAATAGGAAAAATGCACAGAAAAAGCGTTTTGGGGGAAAATTTTGTCCCTCAGCACCCCCCTAACTAAAATGTCTTCCCACGGCTCTCTACATATTAGTCGCTCCGGAGTATAAGACAACCGCCAAAGTATGAAAAACACAGAAAACACGGTAGTTATCATACTTGTTCAAAGCTTGGGATTTATTTTTGGTTACTTAATAATATATTTTGAAGACTAATTGCGCGACTCTTTAGATGCTTTATGTCCCATGCACCAGAAAGTAAATTACGAGATTGTCTAGTCTTCGCAATCCCTTCCAGCTGTAATTGCTTAGTTAGTTATTAATTTCCTCACGATTGTGTACCTTTTTTTTTTTTCCCCGCAGTCAGTACTATTTCAATGCATTTCAGAAACTTTCACACCGTTTCATCCTGTGTGTATTGTGGTTCCTCTTTCAAAATTTCCCCTGAAGTTAGCAGCTGCTAATCAACACGACGCAATTGGGTTCAGCGTCGTTCATACACGCGGAAAATAAGCCGCACTTGAAGATGTGCGAGCTCCCAAACACGAGATAAAGGGAAAGAGGAGGCAGTGCCTAGAGGACGCCTGGAGCTGTTTCCCAATCAGGGCCACAGGGGAGAACAAGAGAGACCTCAGCGTCGACATTGGGGAGCGTCGAGAGGCCCTGGCACACACATATATACGCGCCCGGACGTATATATCCTCCCAAACGCACAAGACGCCAGGCTCAGGCATCCACTGCAAATAGACGGTTCCTCTGAAGAGCACATTTTAAAAAGGATGACATCTGAGGGCGTCGCTGATCAAACGCACCTCGTCTGAAGCGACTCATGCAAATTCATAACACGAGGAGGAGTCGTTGTGCTCCTTGGGTTGGTTTAATGCAAATCTGTCGCAAATGTGTCGATTTTACAGCGCAATAAGGCTTTGAAGATTAACAAGTGATTATATCCAAGTGACACCTTTAACGCTGGGTTTGGTATTATTATTAGAAGTAACCCGTGTAAGGTACATCAATAACGCCGCCTTGTCACAAAAAGGAAATCAATAGACGCTTTGATTACTTTATATTTGATTTGCAAAGAAGTTCAGTAGTTCACATTTGTCAATATTATACGCGGCTGTACAACTCAATTGTGCTAAACACGCCTGAGTATGAACATTGATTAAAACTACAAAAAAAGAGAGTAATTTTCCCAACAAAAAGTGCTTGAAATGAAAGACAGATGATGCATATGCTTTTCTCAGGTATTTGACATTATTGTTTTGGTCCTGAAGTCAAATGATGTGAAATTAAGCTGTTTTGAATGTACAACCAATCTTTCTTGAAACCACGAGTGTCGTATCTGTCTCAATCGTCGGCGCGTGAGTTGGATCATTCCGACTGTTGCCGTCTCTCTGTGAATTGTCTTCACATGTTGGATTAGGCCTCACTCAGGACACACACATAAAGTAACCAGCATTGAAAACCAAACCTATAGAGCAAACCACAGTTACATAGTGAGATGACAATGAGGAGAGTGTAACATGGCATAGATGCAGCTGTGGGGGCAGATGGTGGGTTCAGTGAGGCACGAAGCCCTGGGCCTGAGACTGGAGTCTGATAGAAAAATAAATCATAAGCGTTAAGGAGCATGGCCCAAATCCCAGAGGTGTAAGAGCTGTATTCACAGTAAAGTTCTGCCGACTGTGCAAAAGATGCCTCCTCATAATAAATGTTTAGCATAAACTTTATGGGACTGGAACCATATAGAAATGTATTTTCTTGCCGGGTTTTAGTTTTGACATATGAGACAGTAGGACAAATATTCAGCGCACTGTGAATCACCCAACAAGTGAGTGAATCGGACAATGGCAGACAGTTTGGTGTAAACTTTATGTAGAGTCATCTCAGAATTTATTATGCAGTATCTTTTTTTCCCGGCACCAACACACTCCCACTCAAGCTCTGTATGATCAGCTGATGTCAAACTCCTGACTCCATCGGATAAAACTCACAGACCCCGAACCCATTTTTAAATTGCGACTTCTTTGGAAGTTGTAGTTAAGTTTAGTCGGGGTCTGAACTCACAGCGGACCTGTATGTATCACCTTTGGCAAACAACTGCACGTTTATTTGTCATTGAACAGTTGTAAAACAAAGATTCCTGAGTTTGTCTCTCTTTCAGAGCATGGTGTCCTGCACTGGTCAGTTCCTCCACCACCTCCTTCCTTTTCTTCCTGCGCAGCTCCCTCCGTTCCACAACAGTCTTTCACCATCTTCTGAGAAAAGTATAGCACATGGATATAATCTGTTCTATTCTCCAGTGAACGAACATTAGTCAGAGAATAGTTGGGATAGAAGGCTTGTGTAGCTTAGCTGCGAGTCTTGCCCGGATACCTCCTTGTTTGTCCCTTTTGCGTTTCCTGTAGCGCCTCTTGTGGCGCCTCCACAGTGCTGCAGGCGTGTGTGTGTGTGTGTGTGTTGGGGGGGGGGGGACTCTTGGTGCCTCTTCAGTGTTTCAGAAGAAGAAATAATGTTCATCTCAAATGCCTTTAGCTCATAAGCTAGCTGTTTGTTTACCTTTAAACATGGTCCTTCGTGGCTAGTAGGGACTCACTGCAGTCAAAAATCAATTGAACCTCACAAGAATACAGCAAAGATGTACAAATGTATCCAGTAAAACAATGTAGGGCAGCCGCTCGCTGCAAAAACTCAGGGATATTTTTTTGTTTGAGCGTGTGATATGAGGAGAGTGGCGTGAGAGCGTGTGACGCCACTCAAATGCGTATGTCCCACGGTGAAAGCGTGAGAGTTGGCAGCCCTGGGAACACAGGAATTACCAACGCAGTTCAGAGTTCAGTTCATTTTGCAAATGCCTTGCGCGACGCCAGTTTACGAACAAATCGTTATGAGAAGGAAGAGTGCCAGGTTTGTTTGCCAGGGCGTCTGTGATGTCAGAGAAACCTGTACCTGTGGAGTGTGGGTGACCTTCAAGAATGTGTTGTTTTCCTCCCTGCTCTCCTTTACCATCGCACGATGAATAATATTTCTACCGATGACGTATTGGTGAGATAAATGCAAACTTGGCAATCAGATCAAAAGATCCATCCATCCATTTTCTCCCACTTGTCCGTTGCCGGGTCGTGGGGGCAGCTGTTGGAGCTGCCCAAATCACATAGCACCAGGCCCCTATGGCTCCTCCTGCAGGTGGTGGGTCCAGAGAAGGATTGCAAAAGATCACATGTGTATATTGGATTCAGTACCACACAGGACTAGGGCTGGGTACCTTTAAACGATACCAGTATGGTATCGGAAAAAAAGTTTAGGTACTACTGGTATAGAAAAAATTCAAGTATCAAAAGCAGGTACAGAAAAAAAAAAAATATTTGTTCACCTTATTTCACCCCGCCCACTTGTGCCTCTTTTTTGCAACGGATCGGCACTTCTGTTGTATTGACACTTCCGGCAGAGCGCGAAGCCCGTTCATTAAGCGGAGAATGAGGGGAAAATGTTTGCCGTTAAAATCTGATGTTCAGTAGGTTGATTTGTGTAAAATGTCCAATGTTCATTTGCACCAACAAGTCAACACTGCAACGTTTCTCTGCGCGGTCTAAAAACGGTTTATTGGTCTAGTATCTTGACTTCTCCAGTCCCGTGTAAACTAATTGGAACGAAGGGGCTGGCACAATTCATGGCGGCACCCACACCGACTTCCGGAATAAGGTCTTTAGATCCAAGATTCGATGCTGTTGGTCCAGGGACGGAATTAAAGGAAGTTACTTGGTTGTTTCAGCTCATATAAATAATTTCCCCCACATTTTCCCCAATTATTTTGTCCCAATTTTTTTTTTCTTGTTTTCACAATATTTTCCCCTAATTTATGATAATGTTTTTTTTTTTTTACCCTAGCTTTGCCCCAGCATTTTTTTCTTATTTTGTCACAATTTCTCCCAATTTTGCCCCGAATTATTCACACATTTCTTGACATTGGAGATGAACCCGATATTATACATTTGCAGATCTTTCACTAATTATTGTTCTGTTGTCTGGTTCTAGATGACAAATATTTTAGTATAGGTATCGGGAAAGTATAGTTCAGGTAACAATATCGAAGACCAAGTATCGTTAAAGTACGGGTATCAAAAATATGTCACGGTACCCAGCCCTACACATGGCAGTGGCAGTCAACTGAATGATTAACGTAAAACCACCTCTCTAATCTCACATTTCTTTAGCTGTCACTTTCTACATTCTTTGGGGAGAAAAATATAAATAATTTAAGTACCATAAAAAACAAACATAAGAGAAAGCAAAGCTCACTTCAGCTGGGATTCGGGAAAAGATTTGAAGTCTTAGCTTGTGGAAATCTCGCTGTAAAAATTATGCAAATCTCCCTCTCAGAACACGGAGAGTCGCTTGATCTCCCCTAGATTTTTTTTTTCATATTATTCATTTTTCAAAATAACAAAACAGGCAAAGAAAGTGACTGGTTTTCAAGGCAGAACATGTTGAAATTAGAGCACTCAAAAGGAGCCCTTAATACTCTGGTGAAATGGTTCCTGACCTAGGAGGCCTGACATCAATTTACAAGAGATATCAGTTGAGGGGAATAAAGGTCGGGAACCTCTGCTTCAGTGCGAAGCTTACAGATTTCTGATTATGGATTTCAGTGGGTTGCATTCCTGTGACATCACAACATTCTAAAGAGCCTATAGTTTATTGCTAATTTACCTGTGATTCCTGGGCCAAATCACATGAAGAAAAAAACGGTCACAAAGTTCAAAGTCATCTTTTCCGGCACATGAACTATGGTCTAATTATTTCCTCATAAAGGTGTCCATATCTGCTCCCTCATCAAGAAGGCCCAGCAGAGGATGTTCTTCCTGCGGCAGCTGAGGAAACTTAAGCTGCCGACCAAGATGCTGGTGCAGTTCTACACGGCCATCATCGAGTCCATCCTCACCTCCTCCATCACCGTGGGGTTCCCCGGCGCTACGGACCGGGACCTCGCACCTCAGGCAGGAGGCTACAGTCCATACAGACCCATACCTCCCCACACAGGAACAGTTTTTTCACCCTCCGCCATCAAACTCCTAAATGATATCAAAATCCAATGACTCTATATCAGACTCATGAATGGAAGAACTAGACAGCATTCGACCTGCACATCTGTGAATACACTCACGCTGTCACATTGTTGTTGTCTTAATCATAGTTTAAATGTAATCTTCTTATGCATGCCCTTATAGTTTTTATAGTTTATTACTTATTCAAGTTATGTGTTTTATGTTTTATGTTTTCATGTTGCACGATTGAACTGAAAAAAAATCTAAATTAAATCTAGTTGTGAACCTGTTCACTAACAATAGGAATAAAAACAATTCTGATTTTGAGAAGTGATGGCAGTATTTTAGTTAAGTTTAGTTTATTGGAGCAGTTTACATTTTTTTCAAATTTACAAAATGACACATTAAAGAGTTATAGCTGCTCAAAAGGAGCGGGGTGAAGGAAGAAGCTTACGAGGGCCGATCCCACATTCGACGTATTAAAAAAACATGTGGGTAATGTAGAAAGGACTTTCAGCCATCAGAATAATGTGACAGGTTTGTGAATCCAATTACTATCTAATAATGTTTAGGGAAAACATTTGGATATTTAGTTTTTTATTATTATGTTTTCCCTCCAATAGAGTTGCATTGGCACCTGCCCTCCAAATGAAATAGAATTCTACGACATTAACACGACCTATTCTATGTTATGTAAAGTTTCTGTTTGAAGCTCTTTCTCAATGGTGTCAGAAATATTCACAGCGCCGTTCACCTCTTTAAGGTTCAATTGATTCTGGCAGCCGGGTGAAAATTCAGACAGAGCAGTAAAAGGGAGTGGGCGTCAATGTCACAATATTATAGACTGATGCCATGTTGGAAAACTCGCACCTTCGGCTTAGATTTACTGCATATGTTGCCGGAAAAAGGCTATATACAGAACTTTATCATGCTGTAAAGGTTTCTCCTGTCATGGGTTTTGAATACCATTGTCCATGCAATGCATACACTCTGAACTATAACATTTGATTTCGAGCAAATATGCCAATCTTCAAAGTGAACGCTTCTCAGAACTAAAGCCGTTCTGCAGGAAAGAGACTAGATTTACTAATGCATAACTCTGACCAAACCGAAAACAAAACCAAAGCAGGAACAGGGTAAAACTGGCTCCTCTGAACAAAACCAGAACATCAAAAGCCTCCTGACCAACATCGCGAGGAGGTGGGAATAGGCATAATACCAAAGCTTGAGAACTAATGCTATAAATAATTACTAGATCTATCTAATTCTGTGTGAGAAGATCTCGTCTGCCTCAAATGAAAGATTCCTGTAAAAATCTTCAGAATCAAAACAGGTCCACCAACATGTCTATTCACTGTAAGTATTGTGACAGCAGTTCATCTTATCATTCGATAGAACGATGCATGCTCCACGTGCATCCACTCCTGACAATCACGTCTTGTTACAGAACCACAATGCCTTTCCTTTTATGATAAAGCCGATCATTGTAATTGCGCCCCCCTTGCAACCTCAATTAAATTTAGAGGCCATTTTGTCCTGGCTTTAAAGAGTCCCTGACTTCCTCCAGGGGCTTAATCTTATAAACCACAATGACCCGCTGACATCATAACTCCAAGCTGCTGGGCAAAAGCGGTGTCGACTATCTCCCTAAGGAAAGACAAATGGATGGAGGTCTCGGTGAATTTTGTGTTCGTGTCGGTGGAGTGCAGGAATCATCTCCCGACATCAAGGTGGTGTAATGGCACGCCGTGGCTCTATTTTTATTTTGCTTCCACCGACAGTCGCCATGATGAGATTTAGATTTAATGCTTACTCCCATAAGGTGTTTATCAGAGTATAAAAGCATGAGATGCTAAGCACTGCTAATCATGGAATAAGCTGTGTCATTGCTCTTGCAGGAGGTGTGGGAAAGGAAGTCACAAAACTGATTAGACTTTTGAAACGTTGGAATTAAATGTAAGCACTAATTGCAGTGAGAGTGACGACAGTGGCACAGAGTTCAGCATTCATCCACCAATGTTTTTTCTTTTATAATACTTGATTTTTTTAAAATACAGCAAACTTATGTCTCTTTTAATTTGCATATTAATTCAGTTTAACCATTTCCCCACAAACAAGGGTACATCCAGGGTATCCAAAATAATACGAAAACAGTGTTTATATTGTATTTTTCATCAAATACTTCTACAGTACGTCCATTTTCACCAACAGCGCTGCTGCACTCCACCAGGTCAATAATCTGACATTTTATACAAACCTGGGATGCTCTAGTGGTGGTCACATGACCGTGAGCCAATGGCATTTGCTTTGTGAGTGCACTCATGATACTGTATGTCATTTCTTTCAGGGTAGTGGCAAAATGTCAACAGCTTCAGTCAGTTGCTCTCTGGGCACGGCTCACAGTAAGTGAAGCGGGGATGGATTATAATATATGCTTTACTCTGTTTGTCAGTGTAATCGCCATCCAGGATGATAAAACAAAGTCAAAATGTATAATAGTCAGCGCCACTTTGACACAGTTGGACACCACATAGTTTTTTTTTGTTTTTTTTGTTTTAATGAATGCATTATATATGAATATGAGAACAAAAACAACGCGTCATTCGGAGTGGGTTTTCTAGCTCCTGTCCACCGTTTGCTCGCCTTTGTAAGATTGCACAAATGTTTGACAGGAGTACAGGAGCCTGACATGAAAAGAGTCTCCTGAGGCTTCCCGCCTCAACAGGTAAAAGAGAAAGAAAAAAAAACAATAAAAGTCAGTCATTCTGTGTTGGGCTTCTCTCATCAGTTAACTGCCAGCATATGCCATTTTTCTTCCCAAACTGTCAAACAAGAAAGCCCGTCCTGCAAGAAATATGTTTTTGATTCCCTCGGTTTATAATTTTTCATGCCAGGAGATTTTTCAGAGCTAGTGGTTGGTGGCCTAGGGAAGATTTGTTCCCTGAGAGATGTGTGGGTTTCCAAGTGGGATTCTGGGGGAGAATAAATGAAAAAAAAAAAAAGCCACGAAGAAATAAAAAGTAAGTGACAAAGTGAATATAAGTCCTAAATGAAAAACTGAAGAGAAGCCCTCTGAAATAAGAACATTATAAAAAATGACAATTATCAAACATGTACGTTTGAGCTAACTTTGGTTTATTACTACAACTACTCCTAATAATAATATTAATGACATATTTTGGCAATTGACTTGGATACAGTCTCTAAATCTGTAAGACTAGATTTGTTTGCATGGGAACAGAAATCAGTATTTGTTGAAATTCAAAAAAAAGAAAAATCTAATTCCTTAGTTTAAGTTTGCCTTTGTTTTTTCATGTCCAGTAAACTGCAACAAAACCACCAAACCTTAGAGAGTGTGACGTCTTTGATCTGTTAAAGTCATGTATTGCGTCTGCCCTTTATAAAAGCAGCTCCATTAGAGTTTCACATCCCAGACTTAAGGGCATGAAAAAGCTCTGGATTAGCTCTGGCAACAAAAGGCTGAAAACACCAGCGTATTTCTGTGATGTTCACAACTGGGGATTAGGAGGTTCCCACTGACAGGATTAAAACAATACCTACCGTTTTCTCACCAACCCATTTTATCTCCAGCTCACCCCATACTTTACCAGATAATGTTTTTCTTTGCGCGCTCCCAGTTTGAAAGCTTTAATTTGCTTTTCCATTCTATTTTTTTTTTTTTTGACTTTTGCAACCTGCGTTTTTAGACTTTCCCCCATTCAGACAAGGATTATTCCAATCCGACCTAATCCAAAAATTCTGTTGTAATACTTTAAATCCACAAGTAATATGGTAGTGGGAGAAATGCATTAAGATAAAAGGTGTTTTATCCCAATGTAGAATTATGTTGTTAAACCTTTTTATCCTGAAAACAAGGCCAACAAATGTCAAGTTTGTTGGCCTTGAGAGACAAAGGTTTACACACAATCCCTCTCTAAAAAAAAAAAAAAAAAGAATACAAAAAAATCCCAAGTGTAATATTTTGAAGCAATTGCAGTTTCAGATTCTCCATCACAGAACCATTGATTGATTGATATAAGTGTTTACCCACGTCCTCCCTGATCCCACATGGTGGTTGTCAAGGTTGTAAACAGGTTCATGCGGATTCTATAGAGAAAAAAAAAATGATTTTGAGGTAATAAAGCTATATTTTGTTTAGTGCGTACACTATTGCTCATAAAACCATATGACTTACATTAGAGTAAATTGTAGTTTCTCGAGCAAAATGTGATGCACTTTTCCCCTGCTAATTTCATAGCATTATGCTAATACAGCTAGCTTAAACACTGTCTGACAGGGGCGGTTGAGTTGTAACACAAACCATCCCCTTATATTCAACTAAGGACACTTTCTTTATTGTAATACTTTTATAGGATGCCTAAGGAGTGGGAAAGAAAGACTGACAGAAGTGTGCCTTCAAATGTTTAAAAAAAAAGCATCTGATGAGGTCAGACAGAAGGGCAAGTCAGTCAGATCAGTTGCAAAGGCACATGGGATCTGCCATATAACACTGAGCACACTGCAAAACACAGCAGAAGCTGAGAGAACATGGGTCCAGTGCTCATCCCAGTGTAGGTTACACCGAAGCATCAACAACTCATCAAGTTTCCTCTGAGGCGCAGGAGGAAGCAAGGCCGTGGGAACCCAGGGTGCTGAGGGCGCTGCAGCACCCCCTGGTGGATAGTGTGCGAACTGCAGGCAATATTAATAAATAGTAAATATGCACAGAAAAAGCATTTTTTGGGTAAATGTGGTCACTCAGCACCCCCTAACTAAAATGTCTTCCCACGGCTCTGGGAGGAAGTGTTGGCTGACTATTTGACTCAGGCAGCAGACCTGAACTGACTCCACGTGAGGTAAGCATATGCAGGTTAGAGAGAGAGAGGCATTGTTCTGGGTCGTTCTTTTCTTTCAATGAACCTCTTTTCGAAGGATATCACATGACGTGGCCTCTGTTTTTGTTTCTTTTGTTTACCTGTTACAACTTACCCCGTCATGTGTTTACAACCTACCCCGGTAGTGGGGTAGGTTGTAACAAAGGAACGCCACGTATTTGCAAAAAGATCACAGACCTCGTGAGTTGATGTCAGAGGTTTGAATTGGTGCCACCTGTGGTAAATAAATGTGGGTACGTTTTATGAAAATTTGAGAAATCTAGCTCAAAAGTTCTTTGAGTTACAGGTGCTGAAGCAAAAAGTGTTACAACCATACCTGATCTCCCCCATTTCAAAAAGTGGCAGATGGACTTTGATGGCATTTCTGGGAAATGTCAGCCATCACCAAAGGAAGAGAAAATTATAGTGTGGTTTGGGATCTTTTTAGGCTACCATTTTGAGATATGTGTTTGCCAATGCCGAAAAGAAAGATTGTTTGTGTAGGTAGTTTTTACCACCCAACTCTCTGCATTTTGGACACCTGATTGGATGTGAGATTGCACATTACTGAACATCAGGAAGTACTGGTGTGTTCATGTTCCATAGCCTCTCCTCTACCACCTTACACTGGCCTGAATATTGTGGCTTGGTCACCGGTGTTTCAAGGATTTGCGAGGCTAGTCTGATATTGACCAAACCTGGCACATTAATGAAATGCTTTTAGGGAAAATTCTTCCATTTAGAAAGAAACAAGTTGATATGTAAAAAAAAAAATATTATTTGGCAGAAAAGGGCTGTTCCAAATGTTTGTATGAATTCAGATTCAATAAAGATTAATATTATCATATTATTTCATGGAATTTTTAATTAAAGTTACTAGGAGAATATGAGAGTTAAAGGTATGCAACGTTGTAGGCGAAAAAATAAAAAGCTGATATCAGTGTGTATTTGACCTTGCCGGGACCCGGCGGCTGTATGAGTGGTTAGCAAGGCGCCTTTACTTTCTATGAAAGTGGGATCAATTGTTTTGTAGGTTTTCTGGTGAGAGGGTCCGTCAGCAGAGAAACCCTTCCAAACAATTGATCCTGGAGAGTCCTAGAGACCACTGTGATGGAAAGTAAAGGCGCCATGTTAACCACTCATTCACTAAAAGGTCAAATACGCACAAATATCAGCTTTTATTTTTCACATAAAAAGTTGCATAGTGCCTCTTTAAGTTAGAGTATGGCAACTTTCAACGCGATTTTCCACCAAAGTGTTATGTCATTGTGTATGTTTAATACCTATGTAAACTAAACAAAGACCAAAAGCAGCGCACCTTGAGTAGTTTTACGCTCTAGCACTTACATGTGCATGATGGGAGATTTCTGTTTTTGGACATCCTTTAATTCCACTGGGCCAACACTTGAGGAGAAGAGAGCAATTCAGGAAGGCAACCAATGGCCGCTGGTTGCTCGAAATCTCGTGTACTAATGAGAGCCGGACTTTGATTGACAGGCCATTAGCATTAGAGCTAATGGCGCGGCTATGAGCGAACTACCCAGCGAGGGCCGAGTCTACAGTGAAGATCCGGCGCCTAATGCCCTTTATGGTAACACGCTCCGTCACAGCAGGGTAGGAAGAGTCTGTAAATCCGCCATGGATTCCCTTCCGAACGTGGTCATTATGGTAGACGGGGAGGAGTGAGCAGAAGCTGTCTAATGCTGCGTTTACACATAAGCACGATGCGTTACGAATGCCACAAATGCACATTCGTGGCCAAGGATCACGAATTTGATGATTCGGGGCAGAGGTTTCACGCGCCGCCACTAACTGTTACGACCTGTTACTACGCGTTACGATTAATGGCACGAATTATTACGCACGGTCACGAATATGCGTCCCGCGCTCCTGCGTGGTGTTGCGCGCTGCTGCGTGGTGTCCCGCGGTGCCACGCGCTGTTACGGGTCACTAGGAATATTCGCGTTCTGTCCGAAATCTGTCAAGAATTGGGCAAAAGTGGAGTGATCTTCTTCCACCGGGTTGGAGGCGGAGCAGAGGCCGTGCTCTCCCCTGAGTCATTGGGCTCGTCTGGCTCCAACTCCCGAACATCAGGTACGAAGCAGGAGGAAGAAACACTTTCAGCACCCCGAGGAGCGGCAGCGGCTCGGGGTGCTGAAAGTGTTTCTTCAGGTGCTGTCCGTGGCTTGGAGCGCGGATTGGCCGACTTTGTGACACTTTTCCTTGGCGTAGCTACTGCAGGTACCAACATTTACTTTGGGCGTAGTGTGGGTTTCTGTCAATTTTGAGCGTAAAAACAGTGATTCTGCTCCACGAATGCTCTACGAATGCTCTCACGCTGAATTACGAAGCGCCACTACGCATCACGAAAGGACACGCTCCGCTGCGAACTCCACGAACAGAGGGTGATTTGTGACATTCGTGGAAGATTTTTTGACAGACAAAAACTTTCTCCACGAACGTCACGAATGTCACGAACTGATGCGTTCTATTAAGAATCCCATTGAGATGCGTTAAGTCACGTCACGAACGTCACGAATGACGGGAAAATGACATTCGTAACGCATCGTGCTTATGTGTAAACGCAGCATAATAATTCTACAGTCTATGAAGGCAACCCTTCCTTTTATCATTAAAGGAACAGGCCACCGTTTTTCCATACTGAGATATGTTCTTACCTGAGCTTAGATGAGTTGATGAGCACCTGTCTGGTCTTTGTGCCCGTGGAAGAGCTTGGTCGCTTCTAACTTCACCCCCGTTTGGAGCTATAGGAATATTTTGGTAGAGGCCAAATGCTAACAACATCTTCGGTCGTTTTGCGTGACTGAGGGCACACAGGTCTTCCATACTGAGATATGTTCTTACCTGAGCTCAGACGAGTAGATACGCACCTGTCTGGTCTTTGTGCCCGTGGAAGAGCGTGTTAGCCTCCAACTTCACCCCCGTTTGGAGCTATAGGAATATGCTGGGAGAGGCCAAACGCTAACAACATCTTTGGTCGTTTTACATGACCAGACAGGTGCGTGTCAACTCGTCTAAGCTCAGGTAAGAACATATCTCAGTATGGAAAAACGGTGGCCTGTTCCTTTGATCGGGTGACCCTTTCTCAGCATCTTTTAGGGAGATGGTTGAAACTAGAGAAACCACGGAGAAACCCAACTGGACAAGACCTGAGCACTGTGCAGTAATTGAACCTGGAACCTTCTGGATTCGAGGCTAGGGTGCTAACATCATTGCCATGGGGTTGTCACTGGGCTGTCACAGTAATGGACCCGTCTTTCTCCCACCCTGTTCAATATTTGTATATGACCCCCTTCATTATACTTAACGGCTTCACATTTTCAACCTATTGACACCCTCTCTTGTTTGTCTCATGGATTAAAGGATTGAACCAATAGAATATCTGCGGAGACGCTAATTGAAAAAAACAAAAAACAACTTGAATACACTGAGGATGAGAGCTGGCTTATTATTACTTTCCCCCCGTTTGACAGTACGATCTGAATGTAATTAACACCTAAAAGATTGAGTGATAGAGTTGCAATCAGTGTGACAGGCGGAAAGATGATGGCGAATGTTGACACAGCTGAAATGTGGCGGATGAGACGACTGGGCTGTGACCACACTGATTGGTCCAATGTAATTGAAATGTTGACGAAAATAAACAGAGCTACTGCAGGGCGCAAATTATTCTAAACACGGGGACCCACTAAGGCAGAAGGCAATCACACCAGCGGACAACCCTCCCGGCGGCTGATAATCAAAAGCCTGAGAGGGAAGCCAAACTCAAACGGTGATGTTTACACGGAGATAAGAGTTTCTGACCGACAAAAAAAACATTATGCAATGCTGCGATTACGCCCAAAGCAAGCAGCGAGAGTAATCCCGCAAAAATCGGAAATATGTGGACGTCTTGGAAAACCACCAGTGTAACGGCAATTAGGGAGAGATCCATGAAGACATTTGGGACCTATGCATTTCTTCTCCTGAAACACTGAAGAGGCACCGAGAGCCCCCCCCCCCCCCCCCCACGGCTGCAGCAGAGTGGAGGGATCACAAGAGGCGCTACAGGAAACAAAAAAGGCAAACGAGGAGGTATACGTGGGAAGACTCACAGCTAAGCCACACACATCTTCTATCCCTGCTATTGCTCTGGCTAATGTTCGTTCACTGGAGAATAAGAGGGTTCATCCGAGACGGAGCCCCCGCCCACCGTCGCGCCCAGTTTCACTCCACCCTATAACCTTGTGAATAAAATCTTCATTGCACTTTGTTGTGGCGTGGTCCTTGCTAGTGAATTCAGAAATATTACGTCAATTTCAGCCAGCAAGTCACCTAACCCAGCTTCCCAGCGGTTCAATTGGAATGTAAAATGTCTCATTTTAGTTCACGTGCGAACACCAGACAATCATGCCTGCAGGCTTGCTTCTGGTTACCTTGTGAAAAAAAAAAGAAATCTCAATCTGTGAAATATATAATAATGAGACATCTGTCAGTTGCGTAAATAACAAACAAACAAAAAAACCTGTTGGAAATGTGAGTGATGCTCAGCAATGGTCTTGTTATTATTTATTCCATCTGTTCACCAAACTTTCACTCATTTGCCTATTTTTTGACCTTCATCCATCATGCTCTGCCTGTCACACAGTGACTCCGGTTTGACACGTCTGGTGGGCCGAGGCTGCTGTCAGACATACTCTTTCTGACAACTCAGCACTGGTGGGCATGTCCAGTCTCCGAGACCCCCGTGGAAGGACACCGCTACGTCAAAAAAAAGGAAAGAAGCCCCTGCTAAAACCAACGGTACATCTTACTAAGAAAAACTGTTGTCTGGCAGTCTGACAAATGTGTAGATAAATATATTTGATATTCCTCTTATTCTTATTCTAATACGACACTAGTTGTGACACTATAACCAAAATGCTGAGTTTGAATCAAGCAAATCCAGTAGTTTTTGATTAATTTCAAGGATTTTTTTCCCTTAAGTTGACAATCATGATACTGTATGGACTGGTGTGTCACGGTTGTCCAGCTTATTTCAGCTTAATAAGCTCAATGCATTGTACAGAGCGTCAGTGCTTTCTTTGTATCTTCTCCACCACTTTGCTTTAAATACCATACCGCTTCTTCCCACTTAAACCATCTGTCTCTGTATCTTTCTCCGTAAATGTCTGCTTCTGCTGCGCTATCACTTTCCATCATTGCTATCGGATACTCGTCTTGTTCTTGCTCCGAATCTCCCTGACCTTCCTCAAATAAACCTATCAGCTATAATCAAGAGCCATCTTATCCGTGCTCCAACATCCACTGTGACATGTACACACTACACACACGGCACTGGGGCCATGCGCCGGTTCAACTGTGCAGACAGGTCTGTCCTCTGAGGACGCTGGAGGTATGAGGACAGTCAAAAGAGAGCCCGGGAAAAGAGTCCACGGACCAAAATTGCATATTCCAACAATAGAACAAAATGACACGTACCAACATAGGGGAAGGTTGACATTATGCATGCATATTAGTTTCAAGAGCAATCGGGCACTGAAAAAACAACAACAAATGTGACAAATTTAAGAGGACTGTTTCATATCCAGTCGGTTGACGGATTATAAATTTGGTTACCCTTTTCGGTAACACTTTAGATTACATGTGTAGGTACAGGTAACAAGAAAATAATTCTAATTTCCAGTACTGCTGTGAGTTGTATTTAATCCGTAGTTGATCTCATGAGTCTATATTAAATAGTATGTTTTTTGTTTAATAATAAATAATGCTTCCGTTTTATATAGCTCTTTTCTGGACACTCAAAGACGCTTTACATTGCATTATTCATTCACTCCATACTTGGTGGCAGTACACTACTATTGTAGCCACAGCTGCCCTGGGGTAGACTGACGGAAGCGAGGCAACCAGTCTGCGCCATCGGCCCCTCCGACCACCACCAACCACTCACTCACTACATTCACAAAAAAAAAAAAAAAAAAAAAAAAAAATCACTACATTCACTAGGCTTCCTGGTGTTCCCAAACAGTCTCCCATCCAAGTACCGACCAGGCCCTTCCCTGCTTAGCTTCCGAGGTCTGACGGGATTGGGCATAGCAAAGGCGGTCTGGCCTATTACAATGATTTAAATGTATTTTATTTATTTATCTGTTTTTGGTTCGGGACAGTGCATGTTAATGAACATACTGTACATGGATACACACCATGCTGGATTATAGTCTTAATTTGCATCCGTTGTCCCACACTTGCACTCTCAAATACACTCTCTTTGATCCTGGCCGATTGTACATGTTTTTAGTGGTAGGGGTGCCCGGAGGAAACCCACGCAGACACGGGGAGAAGATACAAACTCCACACAGAAAGGCCCCGCAATGAAGCACGATTGCGTGCCACATATAAAATGCCTGGTGTTATGTCTGTAATCATGTTACGACAATATTACCATTGCTACACAATGTATGAAACTCGTATTCCCTTTATAAAGCTTGCACATCTGTGTTTTTTTTTTTTGTCAGTGGGTCACACGGTGGTGGCACGGTTAACTAGCTAATATGATTAAATTTAGCGGAGGCACGAGTCACATTGTCAGCCCACATCAAAGTCTCCCGCAAAAACCAAGAGAGAGAGAGAGAAGGAAACCCAAAGGGGGAGGGGGGGAAAGAGTGATTTTTAAAACATAAAACACTCGCAGTTTGGAGCGGAAGAATGAGGCAATAATGAGGCAAGAAAAGCAGGAAGCAGTGTTGGCTTAGCCGCGGTGAACCACGCGACCTGGAAAGCAGCAGTAAACGGCGGACTCCTCGTTCCCTTTTCATCTGGGTACAAATGGAGGGCCATTGACAAATACTTATGGTGTCAAGCGCGACATCGGTGCTCTGACCTTGTGGTTTGATTATCTGCCTCGAGACGGAGAGAGTTTGTGAGCTCACTTCTCACATGGTTTATTCGCGAGGCACGAAACCTCTAAATTGCCTGGAGAGTCGGACGCCTCAATTGACCCGTCCTCCAGCAGCACAAATGTTCCGAACAATAAACGTATATAACAGAAGGACGTGGCGTGAAGGCAGTCGATTTAACGGGGCTTATGTTTTATTGGGAGAGATTCGCTGCTTTATGTCAGATGTTCTGTGCCATCAACTATAATGTAGAGCGAGTTATACTTCCCTCATTCTCGACACATTAGACACAGTATGTTTGTTCAGGGGACTCTTTCTACAATAAGGGGCAACCTGAGCTCGCATACCCCAGTCTACCCCGGGGCAACTGTGGCGAACAAATTAGGGGTGGGCCATATCGTATTGCATATCGTTAAAATTGATATTTTTTTATATTGTTGTGGGCATGATATAATTTGCATGTGCACTCCAGCTGAAGTGGACTGAAGACAGGACCAGGCGCAGACGGAGATTGCAGTCAATGTTACGCTCAGCGCCACTCGGAGCAGCAGAAACACTGGCCGTGTAGGACACAGGGGCAGGTGCTTAAGCCTTCACTCGTTGAAATATTTTGAAATCATTCGAAATCATTCAACAGTCATTTCAACTAAAGAGTGTCATTGGGGGACATAACACACGTTGATTTATGTTGTAAAAAGTGTCATTATCATGCAAAAAAAATCAATGTGAAAAGTTAGCATATTCGGTTCATTGCCCTTTAAGGAGTAAAACAAATACAAAGGTTTATAAATAAAATGTACTAAAAAGTACTTTCAGGTCTCGGGGCTGCTGGTACTCAGGAGACGTTGTGTTTTGTGATATTGATGTTTGAATGATCCTGTCGTAGGCAAGAGCTTTTGTAATGTGATCGTGCTGTACGTGCAGTGGGCGGGGTCAGTCACCTCCAATATTGTTTGCCTAAATGGTTTGTTGGTTCTTTTGCCAAGAAATTACTGTGAGTATGAATAATAGGTGAATAAGTGATCAACACATGTGATCAAATATGGTGCCTGCCTTTTTCACTTATTTCACTACGTCCTCCAAAACCAACACGTACATCATCGCTTAGCACAATTATTCACCGATAAAATGTGTGAGTTTCATCAACTTACCAGGGTTAGTTTTAAAGTTACGTAAAGAAATGTACCTTGAATTTAGCCAGACTTGGGTCTTTTTCAGACTTCAGGGCAAACAGGAAGTTGAGAGCGCGACCGGCCTCTGCTGATTGGTCAAATGCCACGGAGGTGGGATCTGTGATGTAGGGTGAGCTCTTCTGATTGGCTGAGTGGGGACTACTTCTTTACCTTCCTGATGTGCAGCAGGGAGGCCATAATGTAAAGTGTGCGGAAATTACCAAAACTAGTCACTTGCTAAAAGGGCTAAAAGTTACAATGAAATGGAGGATGTAAAAACATATCTTTGAATTAATCTTCCCGATAGCGATAAGGCTGGGATTTGTCCATTGTCCATTATATCATCAAATATATCGGGATATTTCTTTTTGCGATATACATTTTAGACCATTTATAATAATGTATATATAGTAAAAGCAAGGCAGCAGGCTCACTTGATGGCAATGTGTGTGGAATGCAAAACACTTAATTCCTCTCTATGTGAAGACTAAAGTATTGATCTGGCCACGATTGCACATTCTTGACTTGGCTAAAGAAGAGACAGAGGCAAATCTTCGTTGCACCTTTGGAACTGCAGATTTTACTTTTATAGAAATACGTATATGTACCTTTAGCATTGCCTGCGATACAGAAAGCCGTCATTTGGAGAAAATGTTCAGGTGCGTCCTCGCCTGCTCGAGCATGAGGCGCCCTGAGGTGTGCAGACTTGTTCCCCTGCCGTGAAGACTTGACTGATAATTAACTGCTGGAGACTCGATGCACTTGAATGTGTCACTTCTGCCCTTTCCGCTCGGTTGGTATTCAGGTCTGTTGGAACATGCTGCATAGTTTATGTAATACATCCAATCACACTGAAGAGGCAGGAGCTTGTTTCTCATCACATCCAATGATCTGAATAGACGTGAGCAATTTTCACACCTTACCATATAATTAAGAGCATAATAAAGGTGAGAAACTGCAGGAAATTGGAAATTACTGACATGAATATAAATCTAATTACTGGATTGAGCCATGCAGGTTTAAATATATGTTTTGTTTTTATTGTTGACTATACTGCCATGTTCTTCCGACTGAAATGTTTGCAATGGCGGCCCTGGGTATGGGAACAACAAAGAAGGGCAGACCCCTTAACAAAAGGAAAGAAACACAATAAGTGCTCCCCAACTTTAACTTTACAATTCCTTGTAAAAAAAAATACAAAAATTAAACTGTTTCAAACTGTTTCGTGTTGTGTATCTCCACAACACGAAGCACAGCGGCTAGTAGCGATAGCGCAGAGTAAACAGACGGATAATGTCTCGTGGCATCAAGATTATATAGGGCAGAACAGCGGCGCCTGAAGTTACAAGCAGAGGAAAGTTATTTAATGCAACTCTAGAAGCTCTACACTCAGGACGAGCATTAACACTTCTGAGGTTAAATACAGCTCCTATGGCGGAGGGGGTTGAGCGATCTAGAGACAGCCTTAATAGTAGAGAAGCTACGTTACTGACAAGCTACCACAGATCTCCTTAACCTCCTAACGCCCACTTTAACAGAGCACATTTTCTCCAGGTCGGCTTTACCCAAATCTAAAAACTCCTTGCAGCCTACAGGCCAGCGTAACGCCTCATTTGGCAGGAAAGGCTAAAATTAGAAGGCAACAGCTTCTTACAAACTTGAGGAAAGCAGCTTTGTAGCGTCAGGTCGGTAAGTTGTTCCACTTTAGTTCCAAACTCTGTTTAGGTTGACAGAAAGAGTTGTCCGTGTTGTGGTAAAAGTAAGGCCTCAGGGAAAGTGTATGCTCCTCTTTTCCTGATAAGTCCATAACAATGGCCGCTGGCTGCTCTGCTGTGTGACCACAACACTGGAGGCCGCCATTGCTGTAGTACCTCCATTTAGCCGCTAGTCTCCCATTAGGAATCATTACACTTTAGACACATTAAAAACAAGCTATGATTTCCGCCTCGAACGTGGTCATCGTGGTAAACGGGGAGGAGTGAGGAGGAGTTGTCTATTCTTTTTAACAGCCTATGGTCCATAAGCGATTTCAAAGGTTCCTCAGCGATGTTCGCAAAACAAACCATCCATCCATTTTCTTCCACTTGTCCGTTGCCAGGTCATGGGGGCAGCTGTTGGAGCTGCCCAAATCACATTGGGGAGAAAGTGTGGGAGGTAAGAGGGGGCGATTGACAGGGAGCTAGACATTTTTTATAGGATCCTAGTCAGTGCAAGTGACCAGTCAGAGATGTTCCCCTGTTTGCAGGGCATACTGCCACATACGCATTCAGAACTTGTCCGAAGTCGTCACATTCTCTCCGTTACCGCAGCATTTCATGTCACCTGTCATTGTTCAAAATGTTACGCCTGATCCGTCTTTAAAAAAAGTTCCTTGTGTATTTCCACTCGATTAACCATTTTTTGACATCCCAATTTTTTTATTCATGATCACATCTCAGTATTTACCTGCGACTTGTTTCCTAACCGGCCCACGCCTCCTCTCCGGGTCCCTCTGGCCCCGCACCCCCCTCTCGCCGCGCTGAGTGAAGGGCACAGAGGACTGCCAGTCTGCTCCTCATTATAACAATATGTGCGATACCTTTTACAGTTGTCACAGTGAGGGGGTAAATCTGGCCGCCTCGGACCCTCTGGCGCCGGGGCTTGTCACATCAATGACCACTGCCGCTTTGTGATTCGCTGTCGCCCACGGTTACGGTCTGATTCTAATCTTTGCTTGTGCCCCCCCGTGTGCCGAGATAATTAAAAAATACTCGTTATACAAGTTACCTTAGCAAAAGTTTTGTGTGTGTGTGTTTTTTTTTTTTTTTTTTTGACAGGTATCACCAGGCAGCCACTTTTTTGGGGGGGGAAGTGACATTGACGATGTTTACGCCGAGGGAAAATTGTTGTATTGTCTCCCTCTACGTTTTGCTAAATCTTTGGAGGTAATTACAATGTTTACCACTAAACCGTCAAGTCGCGTACCTGACATTTGAGGCCTTCACTCAGTTGAGGGACTCAGACAGTTGGGAGATCTTATTATTTGCACTAAGCCTGACTGATTACCAAATCGCAGTGGATTGTGGATAAAAAAAAAAAAAAGGAAAAGAAAAAAAAGTGTTCATTAAAATGTCAGAAAATGTTAATTGCATCCAGTGGGACGAGATGTATCGGTTGACGACAAAAAATACAATACACGCAGTCCGTAAAACAATGACATACACCTGCTGACAGAGCTCATAACCAACACTGTATATCAATTTATCGATCTATTGACGGCCCAGTCCCTTTGCTGCTCCAATTTACTAGATTGTACATCACGGCGGTGGCGCACAAAAAGGGACCCGGCACCCTGGCTTTATATCTCTCTTTTACACGCTCGCACTCACACACACACATACACACACACATACAAGCGCGCAGGATTGACTAGCATATTTCACCAGGAAGACAGGGAAAAACGCTCTATAACAGAAATGTCAAGGTGTTTTAAGGAAGAAATATGTTTTGGGCATAACGGCAATTGATGAGGTGTGACCTTGAGTTCCTCTTCTCCGATTTCCGTAGCTTTGGAATAATGAATTGTGCTGCGTCAGGGGGGGAAAGGAATCAAAGAGCAAGCAGCACCAGAAGAAGCAAATTGAAGAATCCCGAATTTTTTTTATGGTTGTTACAAGTTTGGGTGCGATTGATGAAAATGAATGGGGGGGGTGGAAGCCAGCCAGCAACCAACACAAATCATTCACGGTTGATAATAACTCTTGCTAATTACTTTTTCAAAATCAATGAAACTTGCAAATTTCAATGGTCCCCCGTCTTTTTACCGCAATCTATCCGGGGCGAGCGTTTGGATTTCTGTTTGTGCAAGGGCTGAAGTTCAATACATGAGAGGGATGGCTGCAGATAATTTGATGCACTAAGCAATTGACCTATTCCGGGGAACTTCAGAGAAGGAAATGGGTGTGTGACGGAAAAAAAAATAAAAATGAAGTTAATTATGCGGCGATCCTCTCAGGGACGCTTTACCTTCAAGAGTATCTCATTCTTACGTTCAGCAAGTATTCAGAGTCTTCATTAACCCATAATAACCGAATGTGAACTTTGTAATGCTATAGGCTGATTATTAATCAAACTTTCCTTCTTTTCACACTTTCCATTTTGTCTGCATTCAAACTTTACACAGAAGCGATACAGATGAGCTGTAATGCTTATTGAACATCTGCCACATGCCAGGGGAAATCTAAAGCGATCAAGCGTTTTCATGCAACAAGTCGTTTCTTCTGGGTTTGTTGCAGCCATAATCTGCCTCATATAGCTTTAAGTAATTTGAGTTGACCCAGCATAGGTTCTGCACTTGCTTGGCTTCGTCCGTCCTCGTTATTTAACATATCATTATGTCTATGAAACACCGCGCATGTGACAAGGGGGTTGAAAGACGACCAGGCAGTTTTGAGCAACAAACTCTGTCTGGGAATTAGTTTAATAGCACAACTATTTAGCACTGACTTAAACTCTGAATTGACAGAAATCATGATTGGTGCATAGATGTAATGCATCAAGTGCATGTATGTATCACGTGACATTCAGGGCGGCTACATGACGAAGGGAAAGTCAAATCTCTTGCCTATTTGGACTAGAAAAGGATTTTCCCAACCCACGTTAACCTGTGTAAACCACTGAGCCGATCGACGACCTGCGTGGGATAATTGCGGTCGGATTGGAGCAGCATGTAACCGCATAGTGGAATCATGCACATTGGATTCTTTACTTTGGACAAAGTAAGTGTGCATGCTGTCCCTGCCCGGGAAACTGTCAGGCTGCCGCAAGAACAACACATGGTCAAATAGCATTGTGTTAGCTATTTCTAATGGACTACGCCGCTGTTCAGCAAAGCTATGTACTACTACTCCAACATGGATGGACAGCTCATTTTAGTGGCTGGATCAGCGCGTAGAATGTGTGTTGGGCCATGAGACAGGATACTCCATTGGGAGCTACAGCTAATGTTAGCGCTGATCAATCATATAAAAATTTAATCAACAGCGAGCCATAGCACATTGTAGCATATTACGTTAGCCTTTAGCTAACTGCTAACCATGAGTGCTAATCAGCATCTGTTTAAGACACTGGAGGAGACCCTGGTGTGGACCATGGGTCTATAGTTAAAGATCCGTAGGACATCGCAGTTGACCCCAGAACAGCACTTCAGTCTGAAAGCACCTTCGGCTAAACAGGGATAACTGTTTGCTAACAACAATCTGGCAGCCAAAAGGTCAACCGGAAATGGTGCGAACAGGATCGGTGGCTGTCATGTACACTGAGACAAGTCGGATTAGACTTTGCATGTAAACGTACTGAGTGTTTACAATGTCTCTTTCTGCAAATTTGTGTAATAAAATGACAACGCCTGTGAAGCACGATTCCCCGAGCAATGACAGAAAATAAATCTAAATCATAATGATTACACAAGTTGACAGCCAAAAAATGGTCAGGGGTTTCTCAACTGATTTAGACTAATGTTGGTGTTCTGAGTCCGAATATTACATGCATTTTGCTCTATCAGGTCAACTTTTTGAGATACAGCCATAGTGTTACGGATTACGTACGACTACGTTATTATGAATTCTGCTTATCAAATTTGATGGAGTAAATAAAAACTGAATGACTTTGGGTACGTTGACTTTTATTTCTTGAGGAAAACGGAAAAAACGTCAAGGGTTTCTCAGCTGATGATCCGCAGAAATTTGTTTTTGACGCAAAATCAATTTTTAAAGCATTTCTGTAGCAAAAAATCCTGACCTGATTGAGCAAAACCAAGGTCATTTTCGGACTCAGAGCATCAAAATTAGTCTAATTCAGCTGGAAAACCCTGGACTATTTTCAAAAAATATTTTTTTGTTACCCAGTGTTATCAATGGAGACCACAAATGCTACACCAACATCTGATTTACGTTTGTATGAAGGAAAGTGAAAACGCTGGTATACACAAAAAAGTCTCTTCTTAGATGATCTTTTTAGATGCCAATAGAACCATAGAACCTTGTACCCTCTGGAAATCCGATGGTGCCCGATTGTTTGACAACAACAAAGCTCTTAATAAATAGATACATAAATAAAATGTGATGTGCTGCAATCTCCTTGTAAGTGATGCTTGTCTCTACTGAAAACGACATCTTTTTAACATCACTGCTCTAATCAAACAAATGTAGTTTCATGAAACATTTGATCTTGTTGCCCATCTTGAACATCACAGCTTTTATTGCAATGAACAGAACTGTTCTGGATTAAAGTATTAATGTGATTAAATTGTTTAATTTTTTTAAAGATGAAAATTCCAATGTTTAAAACATGATTTGGGTGCAAAACATAGTGTCTTGCATCTATTTGCCGATCGTGTTCTCCTGCCAGTTCATCCAACTGAAGTAAAGAAAAGGTATTTGCCCATGACCTCATTTCACAGTTAGTGCCCTGACTCCATCACAGGAGCTCTATCTAACATTGCGACAATAATAAAATAATAACAAACATACACATAATAACTCCACTAAGATTATTTACTGACCCCATGTGTATGGGTATAGTTGTTCTTAACCGATACTACAGTATCCATCACATGGTTAATATTTTAACCGTGTGTGACAATGCTACATAAAAAGTATCAAAGGTCACATCTATATTCACTCTGTCGCTGGTCTTTGCACTCCGGGCGGTCATGCCAGTGTCCTCCTGCAGCAGCATGATAGCAGGTAGAGCAAACTGTAAGACTTTCCAGCATTATATCATTGATTTGGCCCTGATCCAATCATTCCTTTATGTATAGTGCCGTGGCATAAGCCTGAACTGCGCCTCAGAGAGCAGTATGTGATTTGGGCTGTAATCTAGCAGGTGCCATGGGTTATAGAAATGTGTGTGAAGATTCACTTTTTATTTTACGTCAAGCTTCATTCATAAGTTGACAGCACATCAAGGCAACTGCCTTATTGTCTCTGCTAACGTCTTCTCTTGTCTCTTTATTTTTGTGCCATCCTGTATAGCCCACGGTGTGGGTTTTTGCATTGGACTAAACAAATCTGTTGTCCCATGAATAATTAATGGTTAATGGGTGTGCAAACGGAACTCTGTTCTATGGAAACTATGACGTACTTAATATGTATTTAAAGAATGGCATGCTAGCACAGTGGTTAGCACCCGTACTTCACAGCTAGAAGGTCCGGATTCACCTGGATGGGGCCTTTCTGTGTGGAGTTTGCATGTTCTCCCCGTGTCTGTGTAGGTTTCCTCCGGTTTCCCCTACCACTAAAAACATGTACAATAGGTGAATCCTCCAGCCAGTTGATTCAAACCATCAGCCTGGCTCCACATCTGGAGATGGGTCCTCGGTGCGGTACGGGTCATCCCAGCGGCGTCAAAGGGGGGACTGACAGGGGGCGACAGTGGCGCAGATGGTAGAGCGGGAAGTCTCATGATTGGAAGGTCTGGGGTTCGAACCCTGTTTCCTAAAGGTGCACACTGTCGTTGTGTCCTTGGGCAAGACACTTCACCCTCCTCGCCTCCAGTGTCAGCGTACATTGGTGTGTGAATGAGAGAGTCATTGGGTGACTGGTTCCTTGCTGTGAAGCGCTTTGAGCCTAATGAAGGCAGAAAAGCGCTATATAAGTTGAGACCATTACCATAATGTGCATAAAGCTACGTTTTATTTCATGATTTTGGCGTAATTCTGCCTAATTCAGACGGCATCTTCCTCAAGAGTTCCAAACACTTGCTCTCGACCTGCTGACATGAGCTTTCTCTGTGTAACAAACATGCCCTCATCGTTTTAGCTCTCAAATGACTTCCACAGCAGATCATTTTTGTAAATCACTGCAATTATGTTCTCTTTGTTCCTGCAATTGTAAGATGTAGAACATGGAATAGCTATGCAAAGGTGTCCAAATGTATTTTTAAAAAGCATGAATAAACATGGGTGTCAGCTCATTTTCAAATGTAATTCGTTGTCAAGCGTCTCCTTAGCGCTGTTAAAGCTCTCTCCATGAAGCCATCATCTATTCTCTGGAATATTACTATCACACTCCCAGAGCATACCTGTTCAACCACAGATTTCTATATCGTTCTTCCCTTAATTGTTCACTCGGCACACACAACCCCTCCCCTCACTCCTTTCCAATCTCCATCTCCTGTGGGACCGAGGCCCTACCTCATGAAAGAGTCATCAGTGCTGCATAGCTCTTAATAACAGCTAATCTGTTTAAGCACCCGCTAAAAAGGTCATGGCATCGGCTAGCGAGGGACAACGGGAGGCAGAAGGACTGGTGTGGAATGAGGATTTGGACTGAAGATGCCACGAGGAATTGATGGAAATGCAAAGGAGACACCCAACCAGCAAGGCTTGAGCAGACTCTTTCTGTATAAGGTTACCGAGCATTAGGATTGCAACAACAAAAAAAGATAAGGAAAATATGTTTAGAGAGGTGATTTTTGGTGCAAGCCTCCTGAAATCTAGCTTCAGGTCAATGAGAAAGTGATTTGCTAACACTCACAGCCATCAGATTCTATTATGGCCCGGGCAAATTCTCTCATAATGACTGTAAGGAGACGTCCAATGGTAAAATCAATCATAGATCCATGCACTTATTGAGAAGCCATCAGTGGAAGAGAGGGGAGTGAGCACAGACAATCAATGGCACAGCAACAGTGATACATGCTGTGTACGGGAAGCGGGCAGCTGTAGAAGGTCGGTCAAATGCCCAAGGAACAACACCAGCACTAATGACCGGGTCCCAAATACTTGTGATGCTCAGTGTTCAAAGGTTTTTCTCAATAACTTACATTTACAGCTGTTCTCTACTTCATTGCTAAGGAAATCACATATTAAATACTTTCAAATGTTTGTTTTATGTATACATATAATTCAAATACAACCGTTCTAAATTCAGATAGTAACAACTGCAGTAAAAAGCCTAAATGAAAAAACAATGCGAAATAAGTTAAATTCACATAAGTATACTGAAATCATTGAGGCCTTTCTGATATTGCTATGGAAATCAAAAGGGAGCAATACAACTACGCTGGGACCCGTCTAAATATTTTCATGGCTAAACCGCTACAAATCCTCTCACAAATCCATTCTGAAATTCTTTGGAGCAGGTGGACTTCCCCCTTCCCAACACAAAAGTAAAAGACAAAAGACACTTGAGAACTCGGCGATGTCTCGCTCCCCTTGGGACTCTGAGGATTAGTTAGGAGTGAGAGAGCGAGAAGAGAGACTCCAGAGTGAACGACATAAAGAGAGAAGTACCAGAGAAAGAGATTGGCTCCTCTTTTCAATTCCCATTGTGGGCCATGGGCCGTGCCGTCTGAATAGCTATGCTAATAGGCAACTGAAAGTACGAAGAGATAACACAAAACCCACTTGACTTCCTGACACCTACTTGAGTAGGGCCACGGTGTTTTCCATTGCTTGTTGTTATTCATAGAGCCCAAAAGTAGCCTGTCTGTCAGCCTTAAGCCGGACTTCCATTTGGCTGCTGCAGTGAAGAACTGAGGCGCCAACCAGGGTCTCTCCTGGGTTACCATTACAAACGATAACTTAAGTTTAAATTATCATTTAAATGCTTGTTGGATTAGACGGGTCTTTTTGTAGGTGGGAGTGCAGATGAGGTCTTGCTTTAGTCTTGGAGATTTAGCATAATCGTTGGCAAGAGGTCAACAAATGGTAACATTTAATCATTTACAACAGCTGCTGGGTGCGAACAAATACCCAAACTTAACATGAGGAAAAAGCTATATGTCACTCCCTGCACGGCAACCCAGGACAGTTGTTGTCCCTCATTTGGAACTGTGAAGTATTTTCCTCACATTCATGTTTCTATTCTACTGTCCTACACTTTTTAGCCTTTTTATTGAGTCAACCAAGTGGTTTCACCCACCGGTTATTGACTCCAGCCAATAAACGTCGGATTGGTGGGTGAAACCACCCAACTGCTTTTTGATGGTCTTTTTCTCTCAAACCCAGTTGTGTTCAGAAATTCAGCGGTTGCATTTAATGAGGCACAGTTTGATCCACAGTAAAGAGGAGGAAATTCTAATGTGTATGGGGGTATAGACAGTAAAGAGAGTGACATGGCATGGACAGTTGAGACGATTAAAGGGGATGTGATGGTTCGTGATTAAAGGCTAAGTTTTGTCCCATATCTTTTGGGTTATGACAGCCTTAGATGGCAGCTCACTGCCATAAAGGGAACTCACAGCCATCACCGAGAGCAGTAATGAGAAAGTCCTGCCTAGGCACAGATTGAGCGTCGTAAAATATATATTTTCAGTGCTTCATACAGTCAGTTGTGTTTGATCAACACTCAAACTTACCCGCCTTCTTCTTGCATTACGCTTAAATCAATGATTGCTTTTCACCAGGAAAATCAGGCAAATGCATTTAACTTTCTTGTGGCTAACTTTGGAGGTTGCTCATTTGCTAGTGAAAATGTTATTGCACTTGTGTGTGTCAGTGACAGTGATTCTCTGTTTGTTGGCTTCCTGTTCAGAAGCTGCAAATAAGGAATTGTATAAGCCCATTGATATTGCACTTAAAAGTATGGATTGTCTTCTCATTATGCCTCCAGTCGCAGCTTTGATTTAATCAGGGCTGAAGAGGGCAACTAATTTGGTTGCACATGCACCTAAACATTTCCCTGATGACCCATCTCCAGGCCAATGGTCAGACTCACCTGGATGATGGATGAACCATATTGTACATGTTTTGCCTCTAAATATTTTTCTGAACTGAAAGACATGAAAGGTTTTTATTGATGGTCAGTAAAGTACCTCGACACTTGGTAAATTATTGGTTTTGAAACAACGTCCACATAGGTTTAATGTCCTCCTTTTATGCCATCAGTACTGCTACAATTTCACTGCAGTTGCAAACTTTGTAGGTAGAGTAAGTTGACTTCATGTATAAAGCAACATAAAAACGGTGTACTTTGAAAACCTTATACATCTAATCACTCAGGGTGTCAGAGTCAAAATAAAATTCTAAGGCTAATTTAAGATGCGCCTAATAAAGCTGTCTGCTTTTCTCTGCTTTTACACTCAGTACTGATGGAAATTAGCTTTTTTGGCATATTTGTTTTACCAAGTGCAATGGCCACAGAGCATGTCTGGAAACATTGCACCTTCAAGGTTGCTGCCTTGGTGGAGTTTGGGTAATGTTCAACTGCAATGTCCTGCAAAGGCGCAATATAAATTTGCCCAACCCAAGTGACAAGCAGGAACGGGGCGGTACTCGGAAGTGGGGGGAGGTTGGTTGCGGTATACGCCTCTAGTGTGCTTTGTAATTTTGAGCACGTCCAACTCTCTGGCTCTTTGTCATGCCGAAGCGCAGGAGCAGCGACAGAGAGGGTATGGGACTGCGATATTTCCAGCTCGCTACCATGACACATGTGGATGCTCGGGGCCATGCAGGTTTAGTTAGAGCCTGAGTCATGCCTGTGATGTAGTGTTTCATACAGTGATAGCTTAGAGACATATGAGCTGGTATTTCTAGTGCCAAGACATGGGCCCCGGCCAGATTTTTTTTTTAAAGTGCTCCCGTCGGAAGGAGGCTCGGGATTGATTGTGTTCTTTGGATGAGGAGCAGGTCTGAACCAACCCTGTCACACCAATCTCCAACATGCGATTTGACAAAGGATCCACCAGCAACTATATGTAAAAAGAGAAAAATGTACTGCCATGAGGTAGCATTGTGGTTCTTGTGTGACATCAATAAATGGTTGCTGGACAGTGAACAGTGTTTTTTACTTGTTTTCAAAGCTTTCACCAATCTCAAAGTTATACCATAGTGTCACAATGTCACTTTGTTTACTTTATGTTGTTCCAGCTAGCATAATATCACATATATGTGCTTGGGACCAAAACTTTTTACTGGGTTCTGGCGCATATTTTACAGTTTACTGTATTGACCCAACCTTCAAATGGTGTTGCTGGAGCAACCTTGCAGGAGTAGGATAGTGCACAACCAGTGGACCCATGTTCAGATCTTTAGCCAGGTTTGGTCAGGATGACCTAGGTGGAAGATTAATCTTTTGTGCATGTTTGCCATTCATTGCAAATCTAGTGCGCTCTGAGGATATTCATGAAAACAACATACAAAGCCCCACACTGCCCAGAATCGAATCTATGTGAATAAAGCTTAGTAGCACAATACTGTATGAAAAAAAAAAAGCAGTTGCCTGCTCTGCTCTTGCGCTCTTGTGTTTTTTGTGTTTGTTTTGTTTTGAATTAAGGACAAGTACGATTGTTGTTCATGTGAGCTTTTCAAAAGATCCAATTAAGTCGAGAATGTCTCATCCCTAACCTGGACTGAACACACAGAAACTCCAAGGAAATGTAATTCCTTGGAGGGAGCACAGCGTGAACTGCACTGAGGTCAACACCAGGGCACTCCCTCCTCACATCGTACACACGACCCTGCGCCTGTCTCAGCAATACAATAGAAATATACAGAGAAAGGAAAAGTTTGTGACACTAAACCCTTTCAACAAATAAATAAACAAAAAGTTGACACGTGGGGAAAGACAACGCTATTTTCAAATTCTTGTCAGTTACTAGCTAGTATACAATCTTGCTCAGAATAGACTAATACGTTATTATATATACACTACTCCTTATTTTGCAAGGCTGTAACAATACAGTATCTCACAAAATGAGGTACACTTGTTTCTGCAAATCGTTCATTGCATATTTTAATGAGACAACGCTGGAGAAACGATGCTACGATGTCAAGTATTCCGTGTACAGCTTCTATAACAGTCGTGTAATGACCAGTGTGAGCGCAAAGTTCATGGTGTGTCTCCAGGTTTAAACCGTATGGAGCTTCTGTGGAGCATCCTCAAACAGGAGATGGAGGAGCACAAGGTCTTTAATATCCACCAGGTCCATGATGTTCTCATTGATGAGTCGATGACATGTGGACATGTCATGCATAGGTAGCTTAAAAATAGTCTTCAACACATTATTCCGGGTGCCTCAGCTTTGATATTGAAAAGAGGTGAAAGAGCTGGTGAAAATCTTGACTGGGGCTCCTCCTGCTATCTACAGGAATCATTATTTTTAAATAACTTCCAGGTTGGACGTACGGCACGGTTAGCTAGCCTGGAAAAATCCAGACTCAACGCTGTACCAGTGAGTCTGGTAAGACTCCGCATCAACTTGAGTTCTACAATGTAACTCTTGCGCAAGCAAACAGGAAGCGGAGTAAACCAATCAGCGAAGGGCACTAGTCAGTGCTGTTATTTGCGCTTTTGGGTTAATATTCAAACAGAATTATAAATCACAAAACTCACCTACTGCCGATGTGTTTTTGGTCATTTACCGCTGATTAGAAGAAAAAAAAAACTCGCCTCTCCCGGGCGCTTTCCGTAGATTGTTATCGAGGGACTTCCGCACCCCAATGTGGAAGACCGTTTTTTGGGTTTGGACAATGACGGAAATGCAATCAGAAAGTACAGAGCGAGGCGCTGACACCGTAGAAGAAGAAACAGCTAAATTTAACAGCTTGTCCGAGGATTACTCAAAACTGTGTGCATGTTGTGAAATACTACTCCAGGTTTGCCTTTGACGAGAGAACGTTAAAACAAAGTTTAAAGGCACTAGATGCAAGTTGGTCATTTTTATACTCGCTACTGCCACCTCAGGTCTTACGCACAACTACAATTTCTATATTAAGCTCGTGCATGACGGCACTTCGGACCGGAATGAACAACGTTTTGAGTGACAGTGCAGGATTTTCGCGGCAGTTGTGGCGAACCGGTCTGGGCTCATTAGGACATTGCTGGAGCAAGTAGGGGGTGGAAAATACATAATTTGAACATGTTTAAACTCTGTCTAGTCCCTTTAAGCCTCAAGAAAGTCGATGTTGCATGATATGTCCGCTTTAAAACCACACTGTTATACAAGCTGCAAATTACCTCGACATATTGCATAAACAGTACAAATGATTAGTTTTCATTTGCCCTACTAGAACAGACCGTTGTGCAGTTTGTTTTAACAGTAAATCTTGAGTCTCAGTGAACTGTTAATGCTACCTTGAGAAAATATATTGCAGCACATTCTGGTGGTACTGCAATACTTGACAAAGACCACTAATCCCCTGGTTGAATTGCGCCTGAGTCCCTTCAGATTGTTTGTCTTCTATTGCAGCTTGTTAGTCGAGATGAGGAAATCACTTGCACTCCTAATTTCTCTCCTTTTCATTGGGTTTACCAAGAACGGGAAATGTTCAAACAAAGGCAGACTTTAGAGAACGATTCTATTTTGGTGTGTAGGGTTTGGGAACAGAGAAGGGAGTCTCAAGTCGGAAATTAGTTGCCATGGTGAAACAGACGCATTCATGTACCCCTATACGTGCGTAGACCTTTGTGCATGTCATTTCAAATATATAATGCGCAGATGTCCCCTATGTTTCATCATCAAAGCTCTATCAGGCAGCGCAAGGTCTGAAGGGGAGAATATGAACCGGATAAAACAAATCGTTTGATGTGTGAAAGACAGACAGTGGAGCTCCAAAGTACTTAAGCTTCCCCTCCCAGCAGACTGACAAGGAGCGAGGGGTAGAAGCGGGGAACCACTGAGCCCCTTCTTCTCATATTCCCCTCCCTCGTTCTGTTCTCCAACCCCGGAGTTTCCAAAGCATTGCATCATTGTTTATGCAAGGTCTCGGCGTCTGTGCATGAGCGGTGTCAATTAAATAAATAAAGTTAATATTGACAGACGTTTCAAAAGCGTGCGAAAGTGGAGCGAGAAAAGGGGAAGACACTGAGGAGATCTTCGGTAATAGAGCTGGAGAGGGGGCTGAATTAGTAATGGGGTGGACATGAAATAGTGTGCGCGCTATTCAGCGTGACTGAGCATGTCCGCTGAAATAAATTGCCCAATATGTTTCATTACGGCTCCTTTGATATTCGCCGGTTGTCAACTGTCAACCAAGGTATTGTCTTTCTTATTTATGCACTTCCGACCAATATATAAAACAATTAAACTTAAATCTGCATCGCCTCACAATGCCATTTCACGGTCATTACTTTCCATCAGGTGCTCTCAACAGCTGGTCCATGATTTCCATGTCTTTGTATTTTGAAAATATTCCTCAACCCGCTATTATGCCTCTGATTGTCTGGTTTAACAAAGGTCTTTTAACTGCAGTTAATATTCTCTTTCTAAAACGGAAGAGCGAAAGACTAACAATGAGCCATGTCCATGAATAAAACCCTTTCGCCCAAGTCTTTAAAGATGAAAGGGGCCTCCTGCTCCTGTCAAACACCCAGCACACCTGACCTGCACAAAGGCCTGTTAAATATTCAACTCCGTCAATTGTGTTAATGGCCGGTCCTCTGATATTGTAATGTCAAATAAAAACAAAGAAAAGTATAGTAGGTTCTTCACTCGGAATACTTTGGACTTTTTATACTTGTCATGTCTTACACGGTCTTAGATTCAGATTCAGCACATTATAGTGAGTTGAACTGCCCCAGTGGCACCATGTAGTATAATATATATAATGCCCTTCCTTCTCCTGTCCACTCGCTCTCTCGTGCTTCTGCCATCCTGTTTGCTGAGCTCACCCAGGTCTTCTGCCGGGCCAGTGCCGCGGTGGAAAGATCCTGTGACGCAACTCTCCGTGGTGCGCCCTTTGGCACTATGTCGGCTGCTGCTAGTCCTGAGTAGTCGGGGGGGGCCTGATGTCTGGCCTGGTCGTGTGCGGGTAGCAACGTGTGGTGGACGGATCCAGGGTTCAGCTGCCTTGTCCTTTTACCACGATGTCCTGTTTTGGTCAGTGCTATAATGTCATTTTTAACAGTGAACAATTTCAAAAGCTTGTGCATGAAAAATGAAATCTAAACCAAGCAACTTAACCTGAACTAGGGTTAGGGTTATGATTATGTTTAGGAACGGCAAATGTGATGAAAGTTGTGTTTCACTCACACAGTCCTTACACATAGTTTTAGAAACGAGAAGGTCTTAGCTTTCAAATGAGGTATGACAGTGACATATAGGCTATAAACTGTCCTGTCAATACGCTTTGAGATTTGGATATGCATAATTGCTAACCCTAACCTTACACTTAACCCTAACCCTAAGATGGCAGGTAACAGGTTAACCTATTATAAATAATTCAATATATTTAACTTATACACTTACCTGTTAGCTTCCAAAGGGAGGCACGGGAGCACAGTGGTTAGCGCTCGTGCTTCACAGCTAGAAGGTCCCGGGTTTGATTCCCACAGGCCTTTCTGTGTGGAGTTTGCATGTTCTCCCCGTGTCTGTGTAGGTTTCCTCCGGGTACTCCGGTTTCACCTACCACTAAAAACATGTACAATAGGTGAACCCTCCAGCCAGGTGATTCTGACCATGAGCCTGGCCCTACATCATAGAGATGTCGCCGCCCACTGCTCCTTACGGGTTGCCCCAGCGGCGTCGAAGGATGGGTCAAATGCAGAGGACACATTTCCCTACGGTGAAAATAAAGTATACAGACAAATAAACAAACAAATGAGGAATTGCAATGGCCTATAGGTTGTAAACAAACACACAACAAAAATGTGACAAAAAAAGCAATGAAAACACAGCAAAAAGGGATCAAGTATATGTGACAAAAATACAACAAACAAAAGCGATAACAATAAAGCCACAAAAAAGTGTCCGAAATGCGGCACCATGACAAAACGGTTTTGATCAGTTTTGTAGGTCTAAGTCTTCAGACACTGGCCTGTAGACTGTGCGCTCTCCAGTCAAGACGCTTTTACATTTGGGGAATGCCGAACTAGAGAAAATGCGCTCGGTTATTGTGCCTGAATTCAGGTCAGGGTGCATGCCCAAGAGCATAGATGTTTTGAGAGCAAGGGTCCTCTGACTGCCTATAATAAAAAATAACTACCTTTCACTACCTATTATAGAACTAGTAGTTATTTATTCTATGCTCTTTGCCCTTGAGGTCTGTGAATAAGCTGTTTCCGTTTGGACTTTCACGGCGGGATATTTACTGAACCAAACACACTTTGTTTGGCTGGGACCATTTACTTAGCCAAGACCAGTGTCCCCCCATTTGTGATGTGTCCGCTCTATCTGCAGCTCCCCATTGGAGTACGCACATAGTGAAGTTATCTCCCGTGCGCTGATGACCCAGGTCGGCTCATTTATCCTATTCAGGAAGCAAGAGATTGATTGTGCCTCTGCCATTGCTGTAATTATACTGTCATCACTTAATCAACCTTATTGGATTCCTCAAGCGGTCACAGTACCTCAGGCTGCAGGGCTGTGCGAAAGATTGACTTTTTTTGGACAGAAAGAGAATGAAAGAGCGAGTGGGCAAGATAGAAACTGGCGGGAAGAAATAAAGGTCAGGATGGGAAGAGACCAAATTAAGCATGGAGTCATTTACGAGGCAAACGGATGGGGCAATGGGGGGAGAGGGGCTTTCGGATGGGGCCGGGAACGGCAACGGAGGAAGCGCTTAAGAGGATGTCAAGGCATGTGGGCGTGTGAAGACAGGGAAGAAGGGCATGCTGGGTAATGCCGAGAGGGGATCAGGTGGGCGGGTGCAAAGGGGACAGAGCCTGAATGATTGTTTCCCCCCCCCCCCCACCCCGAGTCGACGTCTGCCCCACTAGAGAGAGAGGCGCTGACGAATGGCGAGGGTGTCACCTGGAAAAAAGCACTTTAATAATTCATTTGTCTAAGGGTCCCGCGGTGAAAAAAAAAAAAAAAAAAAATGGCTGCTTTGAAGAGTGGGCACAGATGGTCATCCAGAGTGAACGACTAACGACGACACACACATACGCGCTTCCTCACCTCTGCGGGACGACATATGCGCCCAGAGAATGGCCAGTGCCGGGGACCAGCTCGTCACCTGGGTGCACGCCATATGCCGCGGTGCACCGGCAACCTGCTCCGTAACCCCCCCCCCCCCCCCGAAAACACACCGCTCCATGCACGAGCACACCGCTTTCCTGTTTTATAACCGCTCCACTTCCCCTCCGCAGCGATACGTTCTTGCATACTGATGCGCCATTGTGTTTGTTGGCTGCCGAGATAAGAGTTTAGCGGCTGATGGGAAGGCCTGGCTGAGTGACTCCGCGCCGCGCCGCGAACCGGCAGGTAGCGAGCGGAGGCTGTGATGTGCCACATGTGCGCGCTCTCACGAGGCACGCAGACTAAACGCCGCTTTTGTTAGTCTTGTCACTGTGTGAAATTGCCCACCACAACAGCACCTCTTTGCCATTCTGCATGTGAATTAGAGGCGTCATTTCATTGAAGGCAACAATCGAAATGCCAAAAAAAAGATGGGAAAATTGGGTAAACTACTACAGTGTATGTGAGCTGAATGCAATGGTTCAATATTCACATTTGGTTTTAATATGTTCCTTTAAGGATTAGGATCTAGAATTAATAGTCTTCAATTTATTGCAGCTTTTAACTTATCTTTAAAGTGTTATTTTAAGTCAGGAACCTATGGAAGAATACTAGGGTGTTCAAGGAATCGATGTATCCAATTTGTACTCAAATCAGAGCCGGATCTTCCTATTTGCAACTGTGCCAGTTGCATAGGGCCTCTGCAAGGGCCCCGTATCTCACTCACTGTGTTGTTCCGTCAGTGACACGTTGACACGTTACGGCAGCCGCCTGAGTCTGATAGCGTCCTCTCTCAGTCTCCCCTAAGCACAAAGAAGTGAGCCGAGGACCGGGCGTTTGAGTCCGTATGAGGCGGGCTGTGAGATGGGTCACAGTGTCGGGGAGAGACAGTCCCGAGCTAAGCTCGCTCGTATTGGCTGAATATACGCGGGCAAAACTTGCACCTGGAGCACTAAGGGTGTGTCGTCTTGCCCAGGTTTTGGCAGGTGTAACACTGCCCCACCCTTAGCATACTTTTACAAAGGGCCTTGCGAAGGCTAGCACCGGCTTTGAATCAAATACAAAGCCTATTTTGTCAAAATGCATCTCCGCATCCTAGCCACACACACACACAAAAACAGCGTCCTATGTTCCACTCAATCACTGAAGCACATAGGAAGTTTCTGCCTTCGCTTTTCTTGTACTTTATTACTATTTCCATGTGATCTACAGGTCATGTCAGTGTACTGCATAATCCTTTATACCTTTGAACTTTTCTGTAAAGCCCTCTGATGAAACTTTTGCCACATTGAGTTTTAAGGAAAATAGGACTGTTTATTATGTATCCATATTTCCAGCACTGGTTTTCTGATCACATTCCAACTCGTTGGTACAGTGAGTGGCATTGCAAGGAGGAGAAATAACAATTTATTTGATATCTGTTTAATTATGGAGCTTGTTCTTCAACAATCTTGAAAGTTATGTAATTTCCACATATGAAGACAGTGATGAATATACATGTTAGTCTTTGATTGGGAAAAATACTGTTCTATCAGCCAATAATAAAAAAAAAGATTAAAAAAAGAACTTTTAACAAATGCATAACCAACCTGTAAATAGTAATAAACCGTGTGTACAGACGACACGTGAAATAAAGGTACTGGCGCTTGTGAAATAGCGAGTGAAGAGCACACACATGTTGCCTTTTGTTTTACAGCAGATTCAGTGTGTTCTTTAAAGCACCTAAAAAAAGTCTTTAACTTAAGGCCACTGAACAATTACTGGAGGTCAAAGAGGCAAAGACAGAAGGTGTAGACAATTTTCCATGAAAGCAATGGTCGGAAAAGTGCAAGAGGGTGCGAGAGTTATCACAGTAACAGATCTAATCATTCAACCGACTAAAGTTGCTTGTTTTAATTCGGCACATGAAGAGTTGTGATGGTACTGGAATAGAACATTTGTTGTAGGGTGATTAGCAGTTCACTGATAATAAGACATAAAGAGGTGACTAAATCGCGGACACGCCATTTTGTAGGGGTGTCCGAGCGTCCAGAGAGAAAAAAGTACTGCACTCAAAATGTCCCGCAATGCATTCTGAAAAGTAGTGAGCAACGGTGGTCACTAAATTAGTCAATATAGACCACAATGCATTGCGACAGGTCTTTGAACTAAACACAACACGAATGAATGAAAACAGCTGTTTTAATCGCGTGTGGCGTATTTCTCATGAATTAACTACTTGAATATAAACGGTTACGGTGAAAAGATGCTAATGTTAGCTGCTAACAAAAAGACAATAATCCAGTCCATGTTCTTAATTCATGTAAAATCCATGTGAAATAAAACATGACTGACTCATATTTATCCAGATTAATAAAGTATAATTTAACTTAATTTAAATATTCCACTGTCTCTTGAGTTTGGTTGGTCTTTACCGCTGAAATACATTATTCCCGGAGTTTAGCAAACTGATAGTAGCTGTTGAGCACTCATTCTGCTAGCGCCCGGACACCGGGCTGACATTTAAAAAAAAAAAAAAAAAATCCCCCCCGATAATTATTTATATTTTAAAACGACAAAAGGTGACACATGGCACGAGGTTTTTTAACAATTTATATTGTTCGACATACATTAAAATAATAATAAATAATATATTTTTCTTGGTTGTTACTTTTTCTTTTGTAATTATTATAACATCGGGCTGACCTACTTTCTGCAGCCGCAGCTCCGCAGCGGGGGGACAGTAGTGGCTTCTGTCCGACTCGCCAACAGTATCAGTGCACTGTATAGTGCGGGCCTATAGTGAATGAGGGGTTAGGGACTAGGGTGGACATTCGGACACAGCCTTAGTTATGGTGAGTTCATGTGGTCTTCGGGAACTCGGGTGAACGACTTCCACAGTTGGGGAATTCACGTGAATGCTCACTCAACTGGGGTACTCGGATCAAAACAGCTTCCCAACTTCCGCACCTGACTGCGGAAATCAGCTGATTTGTTCTTTTATCGTCTAATATGGAGCTTTTAAGTTAAACAATGCAACTTTTTTGAGTTTAGCATTAGCTGTCGTCCTCCTCGTAGTAACAAAATTGCGAGTGAAATGCCTGACATCAACGTTAGCAAAAAGTAAATTTATGTGATATTTTTAAATTAATGTTTAGCTTTTTAGACGCTAACACATTTGAATGATTAGCTCAGCTAAGCGCTAATCAATGATAAAATAACATTCTTTTTAGATGACCTCAAAATCCCCACTTTCCCACATAAAAACCACATGAACACAAACCAATTGGGGACAATGGCGTCACATCTCGGGAAAACGAGCTCCCCAGTCCACATGAATGGACCATTTGTGCTCTAACCTTTCTGGTATGCATGTTCTTCCTGTGTCTGCGCATGGTTTTCCTTAGGCGCTCCTGTTTCTTCTTTGTCCAAACGTGTTGGTCAAGTTGGCCCATAATGGAGGCAAGCAGAATTGCAGCTTAGGACCAACTGTAAGCTGCTGTACAATAATGTATAACGATAATAATTTACTTACGGTTCTGTTACTGCAGTGGACATGCCAGCAAGACTGTGTTATTTTCTTTTAGTTATTCCATTTATTTTCTTTTTTTCAAATCGTGTACTGAACAGGAAAAATGTAATCAATTGTGCGTGTGTCTGCCGAAATTTGATTGTGCTTCTCTACCAATTTTAGCTTAAATACATATACAGTAAATACGTGGGCTATTTACTTTGTGCAGTGGACTTCAACTTCTATCTCGACTCTCAGCCTGAAGCACTACATTGTAACATTGTGGGTGTCAGACTGGAAGGAGGAGGTATCCTGCTTCAAAGACAGAGTTTTTGAAAATGTGGAGCAGGGAAAACAGCGAAAATAGGGTGTAGAGAGGAGTGGGCCACAGCTATGAGAGTGAACCCGGGATGACCCCCGTGCTCCAGACATATGGGCCACATACCGCAGGACATAGGAGAGGTTACAAGCATCATTATGGAGCACTCCGGCTAAAGAGATGACATGGATGAGCACAGAGGGGCTGGGAAAGAGAGAGAAGAAGAAGAGCAAGAAGAAGGAGGAAAGGAATATAAGTGGTTGAAAGGTCAGAGAAGGGGTCAGACAATATCAGACTTAGAGGCATAGAGGGATCAGACGTTATGGGAAATACAGAATGATCCATAAAGGAGATATATTTTTTCATTTCTAACAACATATCTAATAGAACATCTTGTCATGATGGGCAGTCCTGTTAGATTAAATATGTTCTTGCTGAAAGAAAAAATAGAATGCAGATTCAAGATGAGGACAGTACGGAAGCACCAAGTTATGGGCAAATGTTTGAACATTTGTATTGAATATGAAAATTATACAATATTGCCCTATTTCAAAAACCTGTTTATTCCACAAAAATGAATGTTTCATCTTTTCGAAAAGGATTGAAATGAGATAAATGCCACAACTGAACCTTGCCCTACGTTCCACACCTTTTCCTCAAGGTTCCCCATTGTCACAGAAACTCTGAGCCTCTTAGTTCCCAAAATAAGTCCTTGAAGAGTTCACGAGCAATCCAAGAGTGCGTTTCAAAGATCTGGCTTTTCCTGTGTTGTCCTTGATTGTTCCCACATCTTTGTTGCACACTTTCTGAACTATCTTTTTCACTCGCTTGTAGAAAAAAGGTTTCTCAGTTTGACTTGTTGCATTTTGTTCTAAAATCTGCTCTCACCTGGTTAAAGGGCCTAAACCCTTCTTCCTGATGTTGGTATCAGCTAGGCTCTCCTTTAGTCTGAATTGGTATCTGTATCTCTCATTTGCCAATTTGCCAGAGAGCAGGCGTGTCTTGATCTTCAATGAAGGTTCTTAAGTCCTTCATTGACTCAAGAACCTTCATTGAAGATGGACAACGCCTGTACGACTGAGAGCCTACACAGACATCTATACTGCTATGGAAGAAGGCAATTTTGCCGATGATAGCATTAGCCGCTGTTAGCAAAACTTAAGCTGGTGTTGGCATAACATCTAGTGGCACGGTGTGCACAGTGGTTAGTGTCCTTCTTGCTTGGCACAGCAAGGTAGGCCATGTACAACAGGCCAGGATGGAGCTTGGCACAAATTATGTCAGTCTACCCCAGGTGAAACTGTGTCTACATACATCTTCAATGAAGGTTCTTGAGTTCTCATCAAGAACCTTCATTGAAGATGGACCACACCTGTACGACTGAGAGTCTACACAGACATCGTGTCCACATACATACAGCATACGTAGCCAACACTGTGTGTGGAGTGAATTAAGTACAAATCCATTACACTGTGAGGCGCTTTGGGTGACGTGTGTCATGTGAAAAGCACTATACAAATAATCTGCACATAGCCTACCTTCATAGTGTCTTTTAGCTGCTTCTTTCCTCTAACTGTTTGCCTTGGCACCTCTGAAAAATTCCATAAACCCCATCAAAAGGGAGTATTTGTCCACAGTGTTTTGATCGCGGCTCACACAACGTTTCATCGCTGTTCTGTTGTTCCGTCAGTAATGTGTATTCCAGGATCGCTGCCCACAACTACTGCGCTCCGTTTCTAATGGAAATGGTAGACGAGTAAAACCAGGCAAAGCCGTCTACCTCGGCCAGACAGAACTGGGTTGAAGCGCTTTAGGTGGAATCACGGCATTAGGTGGTCCCAATTTGGGCAGGGGAAACGTGCGTGGGTGAAGCCGATACCCAAACCGGGCGGGATCATTTTTACGGAATCAAATCAAACGGTTTGTGTGTAGCCCAATATCACATGTTGGCTCGCAGGCCTGCACCAATATTACTCATTTACAAAAAAAAGGACAGTTTGGAAACCAGTAATGGCTCTGGCAACAAACAGTGAAACCGAGAAAAACATTGATATTATCAAAATGAACAGCAACAAATGGGTTGCTGAAAGGGCAAGTTGGGTCTAACAGTACTGACAAGAATCTGCTCTTACAAGGTGAGAGCATTTTTTACAGTCAATAAAGGTGAAGACAAGTTTAACCCCTCCGTATTGAAGCAGCATATAAGTCTAGCCTGCGTCAAGAAAGAGTCAGATTGGACAAAGGCTTGAAAATGAGAAGTGACAAATCCTCAAAACACTGGAAAACTCCTCGACTGAAAGCACACACAGAACCACATATTTTCACTCGCTGTAAAGTGAGAGGCTCACGAGAAGTCTCAAATAGGATCTCCATGGCGACCGGACTTAAATTATAGGTAAGGGGCGAGGCATGAGAGCAAAGGAGAGAGGTGTCAAAGTTGTCCAATCAGCAGTGACAAGCAATCACTGGGGAGTCTTAAAAGAAGCGGGCGGGCGAGGGGAGTGATAGATGAATTGGTCAGAGGAACAAGTAGGGGGGGGGGGACTTGCATGGATTGTGTGATTATAGGAGGATGAGCCTGATGAGCTTTATCGGCATGGGATTCGGGAAGGCAGGAAGAGATGTGCGGGTGCCAATGCAATGTTGAAAGGGAAGGTAGGAAGGTAGTGTTTAGCAGTAGCAGCAAGAGGGCCGGCATAAGAGTGCACAAGATTGATTGGTGATTGCTCTTGGATTTGGTGGCACAGTGTGTGAAAGCCGTAAAAAGGAAGGGAAAAAAAAATGTGGGGGGTTGTAAAGGAGATGGAATATAAACTCCCAGATGCTAGGTATTTTTCCTACCAGGAGGCGAGACGACAGGAACCTAATGAGTTTGCCTCATAGCTGCGCCACTTCCATCTTATGAATCACACCAACAGTCTCCTACACTGACGCACACACACACACACACACACACACACACACGCAAGCAGTCACCATTATGGCCTGTTGTAATGAGTTACAGGGGCTGGCTACAGGTTGAAACCCTCGGCCCTTGTACCATGTCACACGATGCAGGCATACATCATGTGGGTGCACCAGATCGATCCCGGTGGGAGACACTTGACACAAATACGCACAAAATCGAATGCTACGTGACATATTCCATCAGTACCCGTAGCCTTGAATCCCCGCCGAACATCTTCCAGAGAATCATCCGCACAAAGGCCATCAATATATTGACAGGGCCCAAACAAAACTGGACAATCCCACTTCATCAGCTTAGGGTTTTGGAGGTCTACGACTTTGTGCTGTTTGTATTTGATGTTCTGAATAGCTCAACTTTTTGATCTTAATGAAAAGCAACGCTCACTACATTTCATGTACAATTTAGCCTAAACAAAGACAACATTTGAAACGTACACAGCCGGCTTTAAAATGAAACCACGAAAATAAGAGGTGGCAGGGTCCCGATAACATCTATCTATCTACCTTATACCGTATACTGTTTTTTTTTTTCATCCTCTTTCAAATTCTGTGAATACATTATGAAATGACAATCTCATACATCCAGCTGTCTAGATGCAGACGGAGGAGGTCCATTGGGGAAATCAATCCGAGTATCTAGAGCGTGTATGTTTTTTCCCATATCCCAATCTACTATAAGGTAGCGTCTATAAATGTTATCACCAACTCCTACTGACTCAACTGGGTGTCACGTATCCAATGCTTGTTAACCTTCACTTCTCCACAGTTCGGGTAGTTTTATTGGCAACCTTAGGACAGACATCACACCTGTGAACAGTGCCTGACTAAAAATATCTCCAGACTGATGAAATGATTGATTTCATTTGGGGAAAGGGGGCCCAACTTCGATGTTCATGGTTGAGAACAGGAAAGATTCACGCTGTATGGCGAACCAAACCCACTTGCACCTTACTGCAAGTGCCAATTACTATTACAAGCCTGTCTGCCGCAGTCAGCTCTTATCAAATACACATTATGCTCTACTAAGTGCATTATGTGTACCTTTTAATTACTGCAAAAGCCAGTGGGGTATGGTACAAGTGACAAGTGCTGTGTCTACATCAAAAAACGGAGTTAGTGAAAGAAAATTAACTTGCAAAGTTGCGGATCATGTTCCTTTTCGGCTGCCAGCTGTTTGCTCAACCCCGCCTCTATGTCACTGCTTCAGATTGTCCGTGGCCCTCTAATAAAATAAAGAGAGAGGCTCCCTGTGTGATGCTTGCGCTAAATCAATGTGGGCCAATGTGCTGACAACCCCGGCCTCCCCTCTCTTTCACTGTGACACTAGGAATATTACATTATGTCACTGCAGGGTCCAGAAGCAGACACACACTAAGTGAGCGCAAGAGGGTGGTTATCAGTATTTTTCTGTTTTTGTTTTTAATGGTTGTGCATCTAACATTTGAATCACGATCAAACAGAACAACACACATTGAATAAAAAAGTCAGGGGGCCCAGGGGGACGTCAGAAAAATCTAAACAAGAGCCTTTTAAACATGAGCTGCTTTTCCCTGCCATCTGAAAGATAAATATAAAATAATGCTTTTATTTTTGTTAGTTTCTGACCTTTTTTTTTGTCAGTGGTTCCCCTATAATGGCCCAGGCCCTGTATGCTTGGTGGCCATATCGCCTTTGCTATGCCCGATCCCGTCAGACCTTGGAAGCTGAGCAGGGAAGGGCCTGGTCGGTACTTGGATGGGAGACCTTTTGGGAACCCCAGGAAGCCTAGCGAATGTAGTAAGAGAGTGAGTGGTTGGTGGTGGTCGGAGGGGCCGATGGCGCAGACTGGTTGCCTCGCTTCCGTCAGTCTACCCCAGGGCATCTGTGGCTACAATAGTAGCTTACCACCATCAAGTATGGGGTGAATCAATAGTGCAATGTAAAGCGTATTTGAGTGTCCAGAAAAGCGCTATATAAAACTGATATATTATCCATCCATCCATTTTCTTCCACTTGTCCGTTGCCGGGTCGTGAGGGCAGCTGTTGGAGCTGCCCAAGTCACATTGCACCAGCAATTAAACACAAAATTAAACATGAGGATTTTCTAAGCGGATAAAAAGGGGCACTATATTGTGAGGCGTAATAACACCTGGAGTACTTCGACGTCCGCACAGTAATATGTCGTATATGTTTGCGTGACTGAGCAAAGACCAGACAGGTACATATCAAGTCGTCTAAGCTAAGGTAAGAACATATCTCAGTAAAACGGTAGCCTGTTCCTGTAAAACACCAAACCTGGACTGGTGCTATGTGATTTGGGCAGCTCCAACAGCTGCCCCCACGACCCGGCAACGGACAAGTGGAAGAAAATGGATGGATGGAATTTTATGGTACACAGAAAAAACTCGACTCGACCAATTTAAATTGGATCCCGGTATATCCTGATTGCCCCCCATCCCCATACACACCTGACCTTTATATTTAATGTTCATACATTAAACTATAAGTTATTCTACATGAGAATTGGTTCGGATTTAAACAGAATAATATTTTTAGAGTGTAAAAAAAAAAGTATGATTGGGTTGAGAAGAATAAAAGGAGGCCTAAGAAGTCAGGGAAAAGAGGAGCATGGAAAGGGGAGCAGCTAATGTGCAGCCTGAGGGGAGGGATCAAGAGCAAACGGTGCTTATGGGATCCGGTGAAACGGTCAGAATATGTGTGAGTGTGAGGTAGATTAACAAAACGACAGAGCAAGGCCCGCTGTGATTACCATAAAGTGGGAATATAGAAAGGAAGGGCTAGAGGCATGAAATCTAGACTTGAGGGGGGGTCTTTGAGATGGCAGCCCAGCGACCTTCAGATACAGATCAGACACTGGTTATTGGATGGAAGTCTGTCTATGTGAATGTAATGTCTTAATGCTGAAATAGCGCACACGGGGAAGAAAGGCAGATCTATCAGGGACACATCTTGCTCCAGTTCTACCGGTGTAACGCCGAATATAACCCACCGAGTCTCATTCTGTTCGACTGACTAGCGAATGCACTTTTCATCAGGCGTCAACTTTATATCAACCTGGTCAAAACTACCATACCATCGCTATGGTTCTATGATATTATTATTGTATAGTCTGTACGATCTTTGTCCAGAGATGATAAAGTGTCCTGTTCTTTCCACTCATGACATTTGAGTTGTAGTAATACATTTATTTTTGTTCATATTTGTCATCAGTGAATATTGTCTCACCTGCGTCTCCCTTTTCTATAAATGAAGCCTTGGTAGTTGCATCTATTTTAAGACGGAGCAGGTAGTTTAACACAAGGACACGGTGCTTCCTGGATTGGCAGAGTGAATGTGCATCTCAGATCCTGGCACACCCTTTAACAAGGCATTACAGGGCAGCTGAGGCATTGAATAAATGAATGAGCTGGATCGGACTCCTCCGCCATCATATTGCCTGCCATTTATCGTATTACTTTCAGAAATGAGGTCATATCCTTTTGAAACTATGTAAAATATGAGCCACAAACTGATGCTTGCATATATATATATTTTTTTCCAATAAGACCATATTTATGTATAGGACAGTGCAGTAAATATCAAACCATCGCAATACTCAAGAGCTTCAAGTAGCAGCAATTAATTCAACACAATACAAGCGGACAGTGGCGTGCTGGGATCTCATTTCAGGCTCGGGAGTTTTATATATTTTATAATTTAGGCCCATTTGCCTCAGGAGCTTAAGCTCACCTCATAGGGCGTTAGCTGTAGCTGACAGAGGTTGTAAGACGGATAATAATGACACTTTCTTTTCATATGAGCCTGATGTACAGTGGGAGGAAAAAGCTTTGGAATTTCTCACATTTCTGCCTAAAATTGTCACTAAATGTGGTCTGAGCCTCATCAAAATGAATAAGAATGAATAAACAGTGTCTGCTTTAACAATACCACCCACACATTTACATGTTATCATATTTTTATTGGCCATAACATGTAAACATTCACATGATTTTCTCTGTGCCAGACTTCACAGTGAGGAGAGGGGTTTGATGTTGATGTGCTGTTCCATTTTTCCTCCACACATGACGTTGTGTGTTCCTCCCAAACTAGTCAACTTTGGGTTAATCAGTCCATAGAATATTTTGCCAGTAGTGCTGCGGAGCATCCAAGAGCTCCTTTGCAAACCAAAGTTGAATAGTTTAAATACTTTTTGACTACAATTTCAAATACGCAATACGTTTATTTATTCAAGAAGTGTTTTTTTTTTTTTGTTGTTTTTTTTTACATTTTGAGCTCCCTGCAGTGTCCCTGAGGCGCTCCAGGGATACTGAATCAATCTATAAATGTCCATAATGGAAAATAATTATTGAAATATAATTACAAATGCTAAAAGCAATGAGTTGGTTCAATAAATAATTTACTGTAATTTACTGTAAATTACCAGGACACATTGTTTGTTTGTTTTTTTGCATTACTGCAACATGCTTTATCTATATTTCTATGCTGTAAAGTGCAAGTAATGTAAGATTTCCCATAAGGACAATGTATAATGAGCCATTGCAGGAGGCTATGTTATTAAACAACCCACACAGCTTGAATGAGATCTAGCCACATAGGTCTCTTCCAACACAGGGGATAAGTAGAGATTGTGCTCCATACCATGGACATAGTCATGAACATTAAATCAATAAAGAAAGAAAGATACAAAAAGTAATATATTGCTTTGGAACAGAGCAAATCTCTACCTGTTCTTTACAATATCCATCTTTCTGTAGGAAATATGCAGTGTGTAATATTACAGCCACATGGATCATAATAATAATGAAGGCAGAAAAATCATCCTGTTCTACTTCAAGTTGTAAACCACACAGGAACAGAACCTGTTGACCTTGGCTTGTTCACGTTTATTCCGTTTGTGATCAGTCTTGTGTAACCTAAAGCAGCCTCTATAATAAGGAAGACATAAAGAAGCAGGGAAATATGATGCACCATAAAAGCTCTCCTAAGAGAACATAAACAGTAAAGCCATGTGCATCGCTTTATGAAAAGAGAAGCTCTACAACAACAGCCCCGGAGCTCAGGCTGAAAACCAGGGAATCCATCATATTCCAGAGACCTTGGAAAAGACATGTTCTGTTAAAATCATGGACATAATAGTACATAATGTAATATGAAGAGCTGTTATATTTTAAAGGCCCTGTACCTGTTTTTCCAACCCTAACCTCTAACACTACTTATTTTGTTTATGCTGTTGCATTTATCACGACTATGTCAGTAATAACAATACACATTATTATTCCATAATAATGTTTATTATTATTCATTGTGTATGTACATAGGTATGAGTTTTTACAAATTGTTACATAGCACATTACACTGTACTAAATTTGGTTTGTACACTGTATCAAGGGTTGTGCAAAAAGGTGTAACCGGAGACAGATATTGAAAGAAAATGTTTCATGGAAAGTACTTGCAACCCAAAAAAAATGGTTCCTTGACCCACTTTTGGGTCCCGACCCTCCAGTTGAGAACAACGTCAATAGATGACACATACTTACTTCAGTATGCATATTTAATCCCCAGACATTTCCTACTAAATAAAAAATCAAATAAACCATGTGCATGTTGCTGCATTGTTCAGGCTGTTACGTGTACGGGTTTGGACAGCTCAATGAGTGTTGTCCCTCTCCCATCATTTATCTACAGTACATTTATGTGCTCCTTATATACATCCCTTGCTTGTTTATTGTCTGTAGCTTCTCCTATCTGTTTCTCACGCCTGCTCATTTCCTGCATTTGCGAGTGAGACGGTAGAAATTGGGGATGTGTCCCACAAATATTTGTCACAAACAATTTTCTGCCTGGATGGCGGTGGAGCCAATATGTCAGCAAGGGTGGCCGGTGTGATAGGCACATGTTATTGATATGGACATTGTCTCAGTGTTTTTCCTGTGACATGGTCCTTGCTGTGTTAGTGCAGCTGTATATGTGTGTGTTGGCTGCTACTGAAAGGGCCTCCCATGGGTCTCCTTCTCCAAGTAAGAAATGACAGAGAGGACAGCCAAATCTCAGCCCTTTCCGTTTCCCCCTCTGTCCCACGTCCCACCCCCTCCCCACCCCCAGCTCTGGACTATTGACAGGGTCGCAACAGCAGCAACCAGCACACGATGAATCTCAATGATCCCGTGTGCATCAGAAATCATTACCTGCATGGCACAAATGTACACTGTGAATATGAATCAGCCGGTGATGGTGTCACTGGTCATTTAAAGCACACACCCAGGCGATGGGAATGCTAAATGTGTCTAGGGTGCAGCACCGTGTCACAGTCCTCGGGAGCAGACGAAGATCCGTGCACAACAAAGCTCATGAATTATCAGCTGAGCATGAATGTCAACTACGTTGCCCACATGTGTATCCATCATTCTCCTGCTTTTGTGTCAGAGATCGGGCCAGGCTCACCGGCCGGCGCCCATGACTGATATGCGTGTGGAGCTGCTGTCATTTACACATGCAATCAATTACCCGAATAACGTCAAAACGTGGAATACACTCAGCCAGCTCCACCAAGAGAGCGGCGCATCTCTCAGGGGTGTCGGACACGATGGACCATATATCAACGTGGCATGCTGAAACGTAAGCACTTATTTTCATCACCTTCTGCATTTGAGTGGGCTCATCCGAGACTGTAAATTTAGCCAAACTGTGACATTGTGTAGTAAAACAAACAGAGGGGCATCATTTACAAATGTCAGTCAAACGTTTTGTGTGCCTCTTTGCTCAGGTACAGGTCTAAAAAAGCACCGATTGGAAATAATAATCAGCGTCAACATTCACCAATGGATGAAACAAAGAATGAGATGTATAACAAATAAGAACATAAATATATTGCACATTTAAGACAGGACGTCTTGTAAAATGGTGAGGCTGCACTCGTCTCCACAGTGCGATAGTTCAAAGAGAGAGTTGTAGCTACGAATAGATACATGGGTTTCCTCGTGTTACGGGTTCACCCATCAACCTATAATATGCTCAATAGGCTGAGAACGTCCAGAGAGTCCTGACCAACCTGTTTAGTTTAGGTTAGTTTATTTTGAGCAATTTCACATTCATTTTGTCTTTCCAAATTCATACAGTTGTGGATGCTCAAACTAGAGTAATATACATCGACTTTAGATACAAGCAAGTCCTTCCTGAGCTGAGCAGATACGATACAATCATCAGTTTTAAGCCTCAGACATTTGCCATGAAGAGCATTTAAATGCATAACACAGCAGCTCGGTACATTTGTTACAGATGTTTGTAGAATGAACCAAAAGAAAAGGAACAACTGATAGGACGACGTATATCATGTGGCACGGCTCATCTCACACAACAAAGATATGTTCGTGCAATTTGCCACATGAAAACGCAGATTACACTTATCAAAAAGAGGATTTATGACAACAAAGAGAAGCTATGGGTTAATGATCAGTTATTTATGTTCACACAGAAACGCATAACCCGAGTAGGTAGCTGTGTTTATATCTATAAACAGCACGGATGGCATCAGAACTGTAGGTTTTAACGATTGTCTGGAGCCCCCCTGCCCCACTCCCCTCTTGGGGTTGCCCCCTGTCTCAGATGTTGGCGTTGCGGTCTTCGGCCCTGTCCATGGAGGAACCCCGTCTACAGGGACTGGACAACTATAACTCAAGCTCCAACAAGGACTGGACGTTGTTCCACGGTCTTGGCCCGTCTGCAGTGGGACTCCCATCGGACCTGGGTCTATCTACAGACCGTCCGTCCATGACAGACTCACTTTGTTGCCACGCTGTCATCGCTATTTTTTCCGCTGGTTTGTGGCTTTTTTTGCTACTTTTTCTATTGCTTGTTTTGATTTTTTTATTGCTGTTTTTTTCTTTAAATTTTGTAGTTTTTTTTTGTTGCATTTCTGTCATGTTTTGCCACTTTTTCCATCGCTTTTTTAATTTTTTTTTTATTATTTTTTTTAAATCACGTTTCTGTCCTCATTATTGTCTCCTTTTTGACGCTTTTGTCAAGAAGCTTCTAGATTTGGCTCGTGACAAACTGGAGAAAATGTGCTCAGTTCAGGTGACGGCCAAGAGGCTAATAATTAGGTTCATTTCCAGAAATCCGTGCGCTCGTTCATAATCCTCGCGGTGGACTTATTTAGGCGGGTGCTCACGCATTCCAGTGAGCGCGCTTCGTAGATGCTATTTGTTTACAACCTCCCACTATGCACATCAGCGTAATGCCTGCAGACAGGGGGGCAATAGAACATAATACACGCCTGGAGACCAAAGTAGCGCTAAGTCTATTACATCAAACCGCATGCTAATGTTGCCATGACCGGTTTGCACAGTTTAACTGCGCACTCAACAAAATCAATACGTGATGAAGGAATACATTAATTGTAATACATTTGCATGTCGCCGCTTGTCTTTCCCAAATCACCGTTTGACCTTGAACGGGGGTGACTGCCTTTGAACTGCCTTTCTTAATAGTAAAGGAGATTAAAGGCACATATAACATCTAGGAGGGTTTTTCTGCCGAGTAAGAAAACAATCCCAACAAAATTCAGAGATGTAAATACATTTTCGAACCGTAACAGATTTATAAGTTTATATATGCATAGCGCGGTGCATGCAGTGGAAACGGGGAGCAGACTGGGACTGCACTGTTTTTGAATTACAGCTTGCAGATATGGATCAGGGCTTTCGGAGTGATACATATTCATTTGGGGGATGGGATTGGGGTCGGCCTGTTCTGTTTTGTACAGTTGCCCGCCTTGACACATTCCAAACGCGCCAATTTCCCCAACGCCAGCAGGAGGACGCCGAGGTCGCGCCCGCACTCGTCAACAGAATTACGTAATTGTCCATTTAGAGTTTAATTCAATGCCGCGAAAAAAGTTTTCTCAAAATGCTAATCTGGCTAATCGGCGCGGCACACAGCCACGCATCTCTATGAGCGGATAACGGCTAATCTCGTCTCATGTGAAAGTTAACCTTTTCACTCTTCCTTCTTTTTAAGTCGACACTTTTCTAAAATAGGTTGTGCCCTATAACAAAAAGGTTCATTAGTGCTATACATTATTGTTGGCTCGGTGTGGGCATTGACATTTTGAAAGCGGGGGCGGCGGTGGCTCAGTGGCTGGAAACGCCTTTCCGACTCAGATTGCATACTGTTGTTCCCTTAGGCAAGGCCGTTGAGCCCACTACCTTTATGTGCATTTTGTGTGACTGTGATTGTGTAACCAGAGAGACGTTGAGGACAGAAAAGCAACCACACCTTTATCAGTGAGACTGCAAAAGGCTAACTACACGGCAAACAACAGGAAAGATGTTTCTACTGTGTTATTTAAAGCTTGCATATTTGGAAACACAAATCCTTTATTGTCTCTAGGGAAGTTGTTGTCGTCGTCAGGCCGCTGTCAGTCACTGGTTCAGGACCAGCCCCCACATCAGGGTTCTCGTGGTCTCTGTTGGCATGAGCGGTGAGTCGTGATGAGGCGTTCATGACCGACCGGCTCTTTTGAACGGCTCTTTAAGGTGAACGGTTCGAACCGAGTCGCAATTATCAAATCAAATTATGATTGTAAATTATGATTTACAATCATAATTTGGTTAATTACATCATTACACAGTAATGAAAACTCAAAAGGAGTAGTTTAATTAGGACCTTCAGCACGCACTGGGGCGGTTTGCGGGATGAGGATTAGCACCTCCAAATCCGAGGCCATGGTTCTCCTCCGGAAAAAGGTGGCTTCCCCACTCCAGGTCGGTGGGGAGTCCTTACCTCAAGTGGAGGAGTTCAAGTATCACGGGGTCATGATCACGAGTGAGGGCCGGATGGAGCTTGAGATCGATAGACGGATCGGTGCGGCGTCAGCAGTGATGCGGTCGCTGTATCGGACTTTTGTGGTGAAGAGGAAGCGGAGTCTGAGGCAAAGCTCTCGATTTACCGATCGATCTACGTTCCCACCCTCACCTATGGTCATGAGATTTGGGTAATAAACGAATGGACAAGATCGCGAAAACAAGCGGCCGTAATGAGTTTCCTTCGCAGGGTGGCTGGGCGCACCCTTCGAGATCGGGTGAGGAGCTCAGTTACCCGGAAGGAGCTCGGACTCGAGTCGCTGCTCCTTCACATCGAAAGGAGCCAGCTGAGATGGCTCGGGCATTTGTTTTAGATGCCTCCTGGTCGCCTCCCTCGGGAGGTGCTCCAGGCATGTCCTATTGGGAGGAGGTCTTGAGGAAGACCCATGACATGTTGGTGGGACTATGTCTCCGAGCTGGCCTTATGTCACCTCGGGGTCCCCCCAGAACAGCTGGAGGAGGTGTGCGTGGATCAGGAAGTCTGGGCATGTCTGCTGAGACTGCTGCCTCCGCGACCCGGCCCCGGATAAAGCGGAAGAAAATGTATGGGCGGATGGAAAATCAGTACCGTTGTAATTTTAGATTATTTAAATAATTAATGTATCGATTGTGTCTTAGATTGTGTGAGTTCTCTGACGGGTGTTATTAAAAACGTATATTAAAAAGAGCCAGTCTTTTAAACTGCTTTTTGCAATGAACAGATCCCAAAGACTTCCCAGTAAAGAGCCGTGAATCCCATCACTAGCCGTGAGTCCAGACCTTTTAGCCTCTGACATAACTTGAAGAGCAGGAGCACACCTTCTTTTCTGCATTGCAATGAATAAATGATACTTTTCAGACATCCTGTCCACCCATGCATTCAACCTGGAGCAGATTGTCTAAAAATAAAATTTCAAATCTTTGCAGATGGAGGAGGTTTCCTAAAACCAATGGGTTATCCAACTTGGTGTTAGATGGTCTGCTGAAACGCGATACTACCTTCTTAAAGCGCGGTCATAGTTAAAAGACAAATTCAATACTGTACATTTTCAGTTAGTAAAATACACTTAAAAGTGAGGAAATCATCTTTGCTTCTGTAAAATCCATTTATGTTCCTGCATCCCATCCTCTCATCACTGCATCCATCGCCACTATCCGGATTACCGCTAATCTTTTCCTTCGTATGAAAGCTAAAACCATTTCACTCCCCCCCCCCCCCCCCCATGTCCCCATATAATTTTTCACCCCCTCATCCCCCTCAATCCCTATCCTTAGCCTTCCTCCAACCTCCGAGAGCCCATCAGCCGCTGTTACGAGCCAGTGTAAATTGAATGCTGTGAATCAGGGGCCGCTTGTTACCGCGTGTGACTGGTGGGGAGCGGAAAGGAGAGTGGAGGGTACTCGGTGTCCCTGCAGCTTTATGGGCTGGTGTCTCTCCGAGATATATCACCGCCCGGCTGGATAATACCATCATGTACATAACTACCCAATGTGCTCTTCCACAGCCTGTGTGTTATGCACTTAACTACACCATGACCTGCTGCTCAGCTCCTAATAAGGGCCGGCCGCGGCTGGAAAAATGGAATACAAGGAAAACGTAATGGGGAAAGGGTACACTTCTTTGTGACAAGGATGGGGGGGGGGGGGGTAATGGTTTCAGTGGAAGGGAATAAATATATAAAGAGAGGGAATGACAGTGTACGAGAGCACGGTGGGTGAATTAGGCCTGAAAATGAGACACAGAGAGAAACAAACAGGGAAGGGGAAAGGAAGGAGAGGTGTGGAGGGAGAAGCAGAGCGCCCAGATGAGGGAGTTGAGATGATGGGCTGGCAGTTTCCAAGCACCAGGCTGTTTTTCAGGGCTGTCAAGCACATTGTGAGGCATTGTTTGAAATGCCCAGGCTGATGGCTGACATATTCCCATGAATCTAGCATAGCAGGCCGCTGTCCACCGCGCTCAAGTCAGCAGACACTCTGGCAATGACGCGCTCCTCTACCCCCGTCTCAGTGTTCAATTCTGTAATGTGTGAGCGTGTGGTGGTCCGGGAAGGGTAATTGGCTGACCTTGGCCCTATCGCGGTGCGCTGGGATGAAGAAGGAGTGCGGGGTGGCTGGAAAAGGGGAAGGCGGGGTGGGCCAGTTGTAAATTTCTGAGGCAAGCATTTCTCGGAGACCACCTTCTTGCACCTAACTATTACCCCATCAGAAAATGTGCATGTCACACCTTGGCTATCCTTGATACATGCATTTTACATATAGACTTCTATCCGTGCACACACACACACGCACACACACACACACACACACACACACACACACACACACACAGACACACTCAGAAACAGCTCTCAGCAGTGCAATTGTCAGCCTTATTCACACATCGGGCAGCACAGCACGGAGTGAGTGTTTAATCTCTTCACAGATGACACAGAGGACAAGAGTCTCATTCCAAGTTGTACCCACTTCACACATGTGGACCAGCATGAAGAGGGGGCAGAATTTTCGGAGTCGTGTGCCGGCCCTGTGCAATCATTTCTGTCGACGGAAACAATGGGCCTCAAAACACATACACAATGATTATCTATGATGTTGTTCAATTGTTTTTGCATGTTTCTTTGTTTCAGATTGGAAATCAGAATATGGACTAATCATTGGGAACATTCACCTACAGGGATGAAACGAAGAATAGGGTGTATAATAAATAAGAACATAAGTAATATTGCATTTTATCTTATAAGTGGCGGCACGGTAGTACAGCGGTTAGCGCTCGTGCTTCACAGCTAGAAGATCCCGGGTTCGATTCCCACCTGGACGGGGCCTTTCTGTGTGGAGTTTGCATTTTCTCCCCGTGTCTGCGTAGATTTCCTCCGGGTACTCCGGTTTCCCCTACCACCAAAAACATGTACAATAGGCCGGGATGAATGATGATGTGGTTGGTGGTGGTCGGAGGGGCTGATGGCGCAGATTGGCTGCCTCGCTTCTGTCAGTCTACCCCAGGGCAGCTGTGGCTACAATAGTAGCTTACCGCCACCAAGTATGGAGTGAATGAATAGTGCAATGTAAAGCGTCTTTGAGTGTCCAGAAAAGCGCTATATAAAACTGATGCATTATTATTATAAGATTTTCACATTGCACTCGTCTCCACTCCTTAAATCCGTTCTTGCAACATTTTGAAATAGATAAATCCCCCGCACCAGTGCTCTTAGTTTGGTGAACGCCAAGGCTAATTAGCATATGTCACCGCCTCTTTCACCGTATAAGGACAACAAGTGCCATGCGTTTCTGTCAGCCAGAGGGGCATACGAAGGGCAAAACGCAAATCCAAACATAATAACCAACAAAACATCAAAGAAAGAAAAACTCCAGCCTTATGCTGCCTTCATGGGCTTTAGTAAAGATGATCCTTTCCAGTTGTGAAGTGGAATTTACAAGTGCATTGTGTTCAAGTGCTTTTGTGTCGACCAACGAGCCGCTGAACTTCTGCTGCTTTGTATCTGCTTAGATCAATAGAACATAAAAAGATTGGCTTTTTTTTTTTTACAAGACAATAAGTGTGGAAAAAGAGACGATATTAAAACCGAGTAGCTAAATTGCTAAATGCATAGTGGCGGCTTCATAACAATCAGCTAAAAGACGTAAAAGCGTATTATGGCCGCTCTCTTTTGTGTTAAAAGGTCAAAGGGTATCTCATCTCGGGAACGCGGGCATCAAAATGATCTCCCAGTTCCCCAGTGGAAAATACGAGACGAGGTGGCGTTCATGTGCAATTTTCTACTCGGCAAGTGGTATTTACCATAATTATGGGAGCACTTGAAGGCAGCCTTAGGCGCCTCGCGTTCAAGCACCCGCCTAAATCTTTGGGCACCAGGTGAATTTGCTTTCATTACAAAATGAATAACTAGATATAACCTTTACACCATGAAAGCTTTTTTTTTTCTCTTCACGTGGGTCAGTTCCTTAAGTGCGGCACCGTGGCGGTCCATCCGGGGAGCTCAACAAGGAGAGTACTCGATTTTATAACATAAGGTTGTAAGTTCAAGGTATATCCAACTTATTTCTGACTAAATAGGGTAATTTATCATAATTATTTGTACATGTTTTTCCACAACTACAAATATATATGACTCACAACTTTGAGTTCCATTTAGGAGCATGGCCGTGAACAGAACTGGATACTTTCTTGTGCGTAAGAGTCACTCCTGCCTGCACTTAGGATTTGTTCTAACCGAGGAATGTTTTCAGCCAAGAACAAACCTTCATAAGTTGGCACTAAGAACAAATGTGTGCATAAGAACCTTTTCGTGAACGAGTTCCATCGACATTAAAGTCTTAACCATAAACCCAAGTAGACCACAGTTACATACAGTTGGGTGCTAGGATTCCCCTGGGAGAGATTCTGAAATAGTGGGACAAATCTCTATTAGTCTTTTTGATTAAGCCACAGAAATTCTCTCAAGAATATCAAAATATTCGTTAAGAAAATTCAGACCTGCTGAGAGGGAGCAAAATGCCAAAACCGCCGAAAATAGAGGCGAAGCAACAGGCAGATTCAGTGGTGGAAGAGGAATACGTAAGCCTCAGTCGAGTCACGGAGCTCATGGAGCAGCAGAGGGTCATGTTCAGGGAATTAATTCAACAACAGCAGGAAAACTTCAAAGGATTTATAAAACTCATCATGGAATCAACAAACACCCGCATGGATTTACAGACTAAGGACATTCAAGAACTAAAAACAAGCCTGCAGTTCACGCAAGGTGAGGTGGACACTTTAAAAGAACATAATCTGAAACTCACAGAGCGCACAAACACTTTACAAACGGACTTTTACAAAGTATGTGACAATTTACACATCATCACGGACAAACTGGAGTATCTGGAGGGACAGAGCCGCAGAAATAACCTGGTATTTAAGGGAGTGTTGGAGTCGCCTGGGGAGACCTGGGCCGACGCCGAGGAAAAGGTGAAAGAAATACTGAAGGAGAAGCTACAGCTAAATCACGCGGTGGAGGTGGAGAGGGCTCACCGCGTAGGGAAACACGACGGCGGGAGAGACTGGCCGAGACCCATCATCGCCAGACTACTGAGGTGGAAGGATCGTGAGGAAATCTTACAGCGCGCCAAACGACTTAAAGGAACAAAAATCTTCATTAACGAGGACTACACGGAATCCATAAAAAGAAAACGTAAAGAACTGATGCCGGAGCTGAGAGCTGCACGAGAAAGGGGGGAGATCGCCTTCTTGAGATATGACAAACTCATTATACGTCCACGCAGCAGTACACCACATCCAGTATAAACACCGGGAAAAGCGTATGGATTTTGGTATGTAAAAGCACATAATCTCACATGTCTAGTAATACATATAGTTCTATAGGAAGCACCGACTTGGACTTTTCAATAAGGAGAATTGCTGAAGCAAACTCCCAGGATTTTACATTCTCTCAGTACGACCTACAGAACACTGAGATCGACATCGACCCGGAAAATAACTTCTTTTCTAGAGCTACCAATGACTGTCAATACTACACAGAGGATCTGTACAATAGTAAACTTAAGAACATTAAGGCATTCACTGTAATCCACTTCAATAGTCGAAGCCTCTATGCAAACTTTGACCACATCAAAAGCTTCTTAAAACAGTTTTCCACACCATTCAGTGTCATCCTAATCACAGAAACATGGATTAATAATGACAGAGAATTTGAGTTTTCTATTGATGGTTATGAATTTATAAGTATGAACAGAAAGAACAAGCATGGAGGGGGCGTAGCTATGTTTATAGACTCCAACTATAGTTACAAAGTAATGGAAAATAAGACAATGGTGGTGGATGATACACTTGAATGCCTTACTGTAGAGATTACAAGACAAAAAAAGAAAAATATTATTGTGAGTTCTATCTATAGAACACCTGGCTCTGATGTAGATGTTTTTTCTAAGTGGATGGAGGAGCACTTTTCAGGATTAAATCATAAAGTCATGTTTGTGGGGGGAGACCTCAACATCGATCTGTTAAACCCATATAAACATAAAAAGACGGACGAATTTATAAATACTTTATTCAGTATAGGTCTGTTTCCTCTAATCACTAAACCAAGTAGAATAACAACCCATAGTGCAACCTTGATTGATAACATTTTCTCAAATGAAATTGAAAGTGATACAGTCAGCGGGTTAATGATAAATGATATTAGTGATCACCTTCCAGTTTTCGTTATGTATAAAAATGGATATGTAAAAGATGAAGAGGAAAACAAGTATTGGTTTAGAAGGGTAAAAACAGAGAAAACTATTGATGCATTTAAAAAGGAGCTTTTAGCTCAAGACTGGAGTATTGTGTACAGAGAGAATGACACGAATATGGCATATGATGAGTTTACGCGAGTATTTCAAAAGGTATACGACAAAAACTGCCCAATGAAGAAATACTGTAAAAACAGAAAGTGTAAAGAAACACCATGGATGTCTAAAGGTTTACTAAATGCTTGCAAGAAAAAAAATAATCTTTACAAAAACTTTATAAGTAACCGAACAAAAGAAGCTGAGGATAAATATAAGAAATATAAAAATAAACTGACAGGTATCATGAGAAAATGTAAACAGGATTATTATAATAAGTTGTTGGATACTAATAAGAATAATATTAAAGGTTTATGGAACATCTTAAATAGTATAATTAGAAATAAACCAAGAACGATTAATTATCCAAAATATTTCAAAGATGAGGATAACACTTTAAATAATATGAATGAAGTCGTCGAAACATTTAATAAATTCTTTGTAGATGTTGGACCGAACCTTGCTGCAAAAATTGCAAACGTTGAGAACTATAATTGTGAACTGATAGAAGCAAATCCTATGTCCCTGTTCCTCAAACCTGTGGAGGAAAAGGAGATACTGGACATTGTTAAAGGGTGTAAAAATAAGACCTCGACCGATTACCATGACATGGACATGAAAACTTTAAAAACTGTTATTGAAAGTATCTCTAAGCCGTTAACTTACATCTGTAACTTATCGTTGCAAACTGGACAATTTCCTGATGGTATGAAAGTAGCAAAAGTGATTCCTCTGTTCAAGGCAGGAGATAAACATCTCTTTACAAACTATAGGCCTGTTTCCCTGTTACCGCAATTCTCTAAAATCTTAGAAAAGGTTTTTAACTCTAGACTTGACGGCTTTATCGAAAAGTGTAATTTACTCTCGGACAATCAGTTTGGATTTAGGAACAATCACTCAACCTCACACGCGCTCTTTGATATAACTGAAGAAATAACTAATGCTGTAGATAACAAGAAATGTGCAATAGGGTTATTTATTGACCTGAGTAAAGCGTTTGATACAATAAACTATGATATATTAATTAATAAACTAGAACTTTATGGAATTAGGGGGGTAGCTCTACAGTGGGTTACCAGTTACTTAAAAAATAGAAAACAATGTGTGAAAATCGGTGATTATCAGTCGAGTTGTCGACAAATTGTCTGTGGTTTACCTCAAGGTTCTATTCTGGGCCCAAAATTGTTTAATATGTATATTAACGACATTTGTAAAACGTCTGAAATACTTAAATTTATCTTGTTTGCTGACGATACAAATATTTTTGCATCAGGAGACGACTTACAGCAGCTGTGTCGGATTGTCAACTGGGAACTCAAAAGTGTCAACAAGTGGTTCAAACAAAATAAATTATCTTTAAATCTGAGTAAAAGCAAAATGATGACATTTGGCAACTGTAACTCCAATGCTCAGGAAGCAATTCAGATAGAAGGTGTTGTTATCGAGCGAGTGCATGAAATCAAATTCCTTGGTGTGATTATTGATGACAGAATTACTTGGAAATCTCATATTAAATATATATCTACGAAAATTTCTAGAAGCATTTCAGTAATAGCAAAAGCAAAGCACATTTTAAACATCAAAGCTCTACATACCTTATACTGTTCTCTGATTTTGCCCTACTTATATTATTGTACTGTGGTTTGGGGTAGTACTTATAAAAACACAGTTAAACCAATAATATTGTTGCAAAAAAGAGCTCTCCGAGTAATTCATAAAGTTGGGTTTTTGGACCACACAAACTCATTATTTTTAAAATCAAAGATCATGAAGTTTTGTGACATTGTTGAGTTCCAAACTGTTCAAATGTTATTCAAAGCAAGGTATAAATTGTTACCAAACCAATTACAAAGAAGGTTCCAAGAACGTACTGGTCGTTATGAATTACGTGATGAATTAAACTTTAGGATTCAGAAACATAGCACAACTTTGAAAAGTTTTAGTCCAACAGTTAATGGTGTACAATTGTGGAATAAACTGGAGATGGATTTGAAACGATGTCCAAACGTCAACCTGTTCAAATTTAAATATAAACAAAAGACTTTTGAAATATACAGACAAGAAGAAATGTGTTGCCACTAGGGGGAGCAGTAGTAGTAGGGTTGGCAGGTTATGGATCTGTTGAGAGGGACCCTCCCAACGGGCTCTAAACCTTGTCTTTTAATGCACCACTCAGCATAGGAACATATTCTACAAAATCAGCTGTTAGGGCAGCCGTGTGGGGGTTTGTTGATTGGGAGTTACTGCCCTCTTCATCTGGCCCGCTCTACACTCTGGCTTTTTAATGCACCACACTATGCAGTGCTTGCAGCATACTTCACATATAACTCAATTAAATAAATATATAATAATAATGATTATGAAAATTACACCCAAATTAAAATTATACTGAGAATGGTAATGACAACTGGAAAGTATCAAGATCTCAGATTATAATATCTATTAATGTACCCTCATAACATAAAAGTAACTCTTGGTTATCAAGGGTAAAAATCTGAAAGAAATATATTAAGGATCACATTTTTTTTTTTTTTTGACTGCTTTGTTCTAGACATCGTACATGAAACAAGATTGTTGTTGTAGCTGTGCGTTGCTTCAATTAATTGTATAAACAGTTCATATATTATTTTTTTTTTTGGTAAGTTTGTAAGTTGGTCTGTATGAATGTAGCTGCTTGAAATGTTTTAAATGTTCTTTTTTTATTTATTTTATTGCACTCGGGGGTGGGCACTCATAAGCTTTTGCTTCAGCCCACTCCTTTTGAGCACAATGTGTACTGCTCAAATAAACAAATAAACTAAACTAAACTAAACAGAAAGGTCAATACCATTTTGTACCCTTTTTTGGTAACACAGTCTGGTCATTTTACTTGTGTGCATTATTTCTCTTCATTGGATCATGTTTCCGTCACTGCTAAAGGTTTCCCTGCTCTAACAGATCTCTGTGTGTCCCATATATTTCCTCATTTCCTAACTTATCTGACCATTCCCGATCTGTTTTGCTTCCCGGTCCCATTGCTCTTTTGCCCCAGTGATTATTAGTTTTTTTCATCCATAAATCCTATCTCTCCGCTTTGCTGCCATTTCCTCATCCAATCTCCTCATCCATTCCCAGAAATGTCCCCTTGTTGTTGTTGTTACCTTAACCTCCCTCGGCCAGGCGTACACCCACCCACCCACCCGTGTCTTATCCCTGCACCCCCTCCCTCCTTCCCGGTCCTCTCTGTCCCACAGCTCCATAGGTGGACAAGAGTTGGAGACAGACCTGCAGAAATAACTGTCTTCGAATCGATAGAGCAAGGCAGCGGTGGCTTATGGCGTGTCCACTGCATGCCTGTGTTTATCTGTGTATTTCCCCTTACTCTGGATGTGTCCTTCAGTCGGCAAACATAAGTAACAAAGAAGAAGAATATCAACCAATGCACATATGTCGCTCCCATGTCATTTTCAGCCCCCGCCTTCCTGCCTTTCTCCATAATCTAAAAGCGACTGGATAAAAAGACTGATGGCATTTAAGGTACAGTACAGTAAAGTCATTGTGTCAAAAAGCTGAGCTGATGTGTTCCTTTATTTCTTTTTTTAACATAATCCCTAACCAGATACGGGACCCGGGAAGACACGACGATGAAGTATCAGCATCAGATGTGAAATCGATGTCACGGAAAATCTATAGTGTGGAAAAGACATGTCTGATAATGAAACCGCGGCCTGTGTTTATCTTGGGCTTTCACTGAGGGGAAGGCATGCTGGCCTGTGCACAAGCCTGCAGACGACGACCGTATTGACACCAGCAGTGTTATCAGCGTGAGTGTGATGAACCGCTAGGATCTGTTATCCCAGACCAGGCCAGCGGGACAACACCAAGAGGGCTGTCTATGCAGTCAGACTTTGGCTTTCGGTGTGTGTGTGTGGAATACTCATACTGCATATCCGTGTCAGAGGGGGTCTGTTTGACAATCGGATGCATTTTATTCTGAACGCATTGACCTCTTGACCCCACGCCTGAACCGAGCACATTTTCTCCAGTTCAACTTTACCCAAATGAAATCTGAAAGCTTCATGAAAAAAAAAAAAAAGGCATCAAAATGGCGACACAAACGAGATGTAAATGAGGATGAAAACGCAGACAAAAAGGCATCAAAGACCCATTTATGTACGCTTTCTTTTTTCTTTCTGACCGTCTTACAGTTTTCTGGTCCTCGATTAGCAGAACATTTCAACTTGTGGTTGGACAAAAATGTACACGCACATGGTCATGTACTGCTGACTTATAATTACTAGGGCAGATATCGGATCGCAATACTTTGTGCTGCAAGACCAAGTATCGATACTTCATCAAGTTTCGCAATACTTTCAATACTTGTGTTCGGAGGCATTTTTCTCATGCATTCCTTTGTTTTCCAGTAACAGTTACACAGCACTTTGTTACATTTTGTGTTAATGCACTTCAATAAATGTCAAATGGCATTTGGTTTAAGGTAAACATATCATCATAATTACTTACTGTACAGTGGTCCCTCGTTCACCTTTCGCTCTTTCGCGGATTTATTTTTAGCACAATTTTGCTTGCTTTTTTACAGCGTATGAACGCCGTTGTGTCCCGCGTCCTGATTGGCTAGTCGCAGAGTGAGCCTCCTCTCGCCGCAGAGAGGATCTCCGTAGTGTCAGTGCACACACCACATGCCGCAGGCCGGGCATGAGCGGGTCCGACTCTGCGTTTACTTTTCCACGTAAATAAACACGGCTAGCATGTGGCGCTCGCCTGAGCTAAACACTCGCCTTCTGAAGCCTGAAACTGCTACGATAAAACGTTGGTCGTAGCTACGATTGTCTCTTAGTTTGAACAATCGCACAGTGGAGACGAGAGCAGATCACAATGTTAAAATCCCCACGTCTGTAAAGTGAATCTAAAAATCTTATTAGCCAAAAAAAAAAAACGCACAGTGACACCAGGCATAAGGAAGAACCTGGGTATAAAGTGTGTGGTTAAGGGTTTTACAGCCTTAAAACATATATAATAATTGTAAAAAAAAATGAAGCTGTCTACTTCGCGGATTCCATTTTTTGCGGGTTATGTTTGGAACGTAAACCCCGTGATAAACGAGGGACCACTGTATCACAATATGTATCGGATTGGCTCCTGAGTATCGTGATACGGATCGGCCCCGGAGTATTGTGATACATATCGAATTAGCCCCTGAGTATCGTGATATGTATTGAATCGGCCCCTGAGTATCGTGATATGTATTGAATCGGCCCCTGAGTATCGTGATATGGATCAGCCCCTGAGCATTGTAATAGGTATTGGATCGGCCCCTGAGTATCGTGATATGTATCGAATTGGCCCCTGAGTATCATGATACGTGTTGAAACGGCCACTGAATATCGTGACAAAAGTGAATCATCCCAGCCCTAATAATTACACACTATTATGTTGCGTATTTGCAGTTGCCTAATTTAAAATAATACTGAAAAGGGTCTGCACATATCTGCAACATAACGCAAAGATATCTACGACAGAATGTGTTCAGGACAAGCAATTCCAAAAAAACAACAACAATGGTCCACCCCGGACACTTCTGAATTCTGAGTAGATCCTTCATAATGATGTGTAATGTGTGTGAATTTGGCTTCACAAATCCACCGGAAAAGAGCACAAAAGGAAACAAATACTAATTATCTTGTGTCCCTGTGGCCATTTACTCAGTGGCAATGATGGTCCATCTGTCCATCACTCCCTCTGACATTCCACTCCTCATCCTCTTCCTGTCCATCCATTCTTCTTCTAGGGCTAATGAGGATGTTGTCTACTGAGAGCCATGTTTCTCCTCTCACTTTGCTCCAGCGGCGATGGCTGAAATTTACTCTTTTGTGAAGTGCTGCTTAATGGCGGATGGCGGTTTATAGGAGATAAGGGAGGAAGTCTTTGCAAAGTAGCTCATATTCACTTGTTGAGAGAAGATTGTATATTGTGAAGTAACAGGACAATAGCGCGGGAACAGTAATGGGGAAGTTTTTGGGTTATGAAAGTGGGATGAGTAATGGGATTCAAAATACTATGAAAAGTTTGAACACTAAACGCAATATACAAACAAAGAGGAATAAACAACAATGTAGGTGAGATTTTTATATGAGAAATATCAGGACTTTATATGAAGGTAGCAACACACGCTTGAAGAAGTGGCTGAAGAAGGAAGAAATAATAATGTAAAAAACACATCGGTATTGAATATTTCAGTACATTCTTTAATCGAATAGTCATCGCCTCCACTTTTTCCCCCACACCCTGAACCTTAAGGCTTATACAACAGCGTGCCTAATTTATAGATTTTTTTTGGTCATACTGAATATTGTGTCATGTTTTCAACTTGGTTAATTCTAATGAAAGAACTCCGATGTGGGAAAGATGCAATAACAGCTCCAAATCCAAACATAAAGTTGTGGAGACGATGGCAGCCCTCCGTAACGTGGCTTCGGGTGCAAAATAAATGCAATTCATTCTCTCACTGCTGAAAAATGATGAGGCGAATGGCGGGTTAAATTCATCAAAAGGCAGCCTTGAGCAATTCACCACAAACCCGGCTCGGAGCGGCTTCGAACACCGGGAAAGGTCAGCTTTATCCAAATCTAAAAGCTACAAGCCAGAGTAAACGCCTCCATTCGAAAGCTAAGACCTACAAAAGCTATTCTAAACCGATCTTTTTCCTTGTGTTGTCACTTTTTGCTTTTTTATTGCGTTTTCGTTACATACTTTTTCCGCATTATCATCGCCTTTTCATCACTTTTCCGTTGCTCTTTTGTTGCTTTTTTCATCACGTTTGTCAAGAAAAAACTGGAGAAAATGTGCTAAGTTCTGTTGAGGGTTAAGGGGTTAAATAATTATATAATCTAATTCATAAACTTCAAGTTCTTTACACACTTTTAGAAAAGTAAATGTACCTCACATGTACAGCCCATGAAGAGAAAAGTCCAGTATTCCCAGTGCGCTGATGGCGCTTCAAATGGAACTTTATAGGGTGGTTTCCCATTGGAACAGCTGCGGCTTATACACCAGTGCGGCCTATGTACAATTTGATTTTTCTTTATACTTTTTTTGGGTGCGCCTTATTTTCAGGTGCCCTCAGTCCAGACTTGAATACGTCAATAAAAAAAACAAAAACAAAAAAACAATCATGTTAGAGTTAGTAGGTGTGGTTGCTATCCCTGTCATGGTCAGCTCATCTATGTGTTTTGTGGGATGACCATTTGACTCAAGCCCCATTTAGCCTCGCCCAGTCATTTGCCTGCAATTTAAATAAACGGATTTCCTGGCATATGGTGAGTCAAGACCTGGTAAAACGGGAATTTGTTGTTAAGGCTCATGTGTGAACAAAAACTACAATACTGCCGGGGTCCCGTGTTTTGTTTCCTTGGTTACACAACCTCATGTGTCAGATTCTTGTCAAACTCTAGGGCACTGCAGTGTACTGAAGACCTACTTCGCAGTGAGGGATTACCGCTTTACTTTTCAAAAACTTTGCCTATACTGCATTAGTCACAGGAGAAGATGGGGCTAAAGTTCCAAGAAAGTATCCGAGAGAGAAGCAGCTTGTCCAGTGAGTTTTTTTTTAAGTAAACCTGTCTCTGCCTGCGATGATCGGGGCAACGCATGTTTTATTAGAGCTCCGCCGTCCGACGAAAATAAATGAAGCTGTAATCGATGGAGAATACATTTCAACCTTGTAAAGGTGTCTGCAAAACTGCTCTATCTTTGGAATCATTGTTAAGGAGGTATGCGGAATAAAAAAAGAAGTGAAAGCGTGAGGTGTCAATTGGATCTTTATGTGTGAAAGGTGGTTATTTTACAAACATTGGTGACAGGTTGTTGAGAGAAAATTATTTTCAAATAAACTGAGCAGATAGAGCCGATGTGTAGACAGAGTGCTATAGGTTTTGCTTTGTATATAAAAAAAATAATCACTCACGATGGAATAAACCAGTGTAAAAGTGGATTAAAGGAGAAAGTAATACTGAAAAGAGCGGGCGTATAAGGAAGCTCTTTGGGCTAATGGCCTAGTGCCTTGACTGGCAAAGAATACTCCATAATCTGCTGTTGGTTTATGGGATTAACTGTTCAATAGCACTTATTTGGCTTTTTGCAGCGCAACACGAGTTCTATTTTGATGTGCAGTTTTATCGGGTGTAGCATTTAGATGATTATTTCTAATGTGTAAGAGGTGACACGAATTCATGGGCTTTGTGGACCGGTGTGAGCGCAACCACCTGTGCTTGAACACCAGAAAGACGAAGGAGATGGTGATCGACTTCAGGAGGAAGACACTACCGCGCACCCACCGCTGAACACCCAGGGGAAGGACATTGAGGTGGTGCACAGCTTCAGGTACCTGGGTGTTCACCTCGACAATAAACAACACCAACGCCCTGTACAAGAAGGGACAAAGTCGCCTCCACCATCTAAGGAGGCTGAGGTCCTTCGGAGTGAGCAGGCCTCTGACTCTGTGGTGGCCTCTGCTCTCCACTACACTGCCGTGTGCTGGGCCCCCGGGCAGCACAGAGCGGGACAAGAACAGACTGAACAAGCTGGCCAGCTCTGTCCTGGGCTGCCCCCTGGACTCTGTGGAGGAAGTGAGGGACAGAAAAGGTGTTAGCCAAGCTCACCTCCATCATGGACAACACCTCCTACCCACTGCACGGGACTGTAGAGGAGCTGAGCAGCTCTTTCAGTGGAAGACTGAGGCACCCTCAGTGCAATAAGGAGCAGGGCCTTCATCCCCACTGCTGTCAGACTGTACAACGAGACTCTAAAGTAACATGTGCAATAACCCCTTTGCAGAACACATGCGATAATCCCTGTATTCACATCACTTATCTTGCACTACGATGTAAACCTGCACCGCTAATACTGACATGTTTTGTTACAGTCTGTTTATTTTATTATTTACTGTTTGACCTTTTTGTCCCCACAAAGTCCTTGGTAGTCATTGTATATAAGATACCACTATTTACTATTTGATTGTTTTTCACATTTCCTGCCTATTTGCACACCCTGACTATTCCTGAGAGCTGAATGTAAGTGAATTTCTCCATTGTGTGATCGATAAAGGCTCATCTTATCTTATTCACAATACAGTGAAATTATGAGTTTAGCCGATCAGTGTTCAGATGTTCAGGGCCGTGACCTCCGTAGGCTTGCAAAGAAGTCTAGGGACCCGTCTTGGCTATACCCAAATCACGCGTGGCTTTTGTCTAAAGAGTTGCGTGTAGAAAACTGAGTTTTTCTTGAATCTGTAAATATAGCAGACTGACAAACACCTCCACCCACACTGATCTTATTAGCGCACATGCACACGCACACCGCGGCCCACTTGTAAACGGAGGCTAAGAGAAGGTCTCCTCGTGTCAACAGAGTCGCAGCGGACACATTTAGCGCTAATGAATCATAAATCAGTGAAATACAAATACATCCAGGAGAACCAGCCGTAACAAAACAAGAGATTCTGTGCGTGGCCATCCAAATTCTGATTGAGGTTTGCAATATAATCATCTCCTTTCTCTCAATCTCCCTTCTTTTGCACAACTTTATATATAAATATAAAGTTGCACAATGACATTTCCGTTGCCGCCGGACGTCCTCGGTAACCGGAGCAGTGTGAGTGTGAAGGATTGGTTTTAATGACTTTCTAAAGGCCGTACCGGGCCTTAACCAGATTTGACGTGAGCTGGGCATAACCCCTACCAGAACCGAGCACATTTTCTCCAGTTCGGCTTTACCCAAATCTACAAAATGAGTCTAAACAGATCACTTTCCTTGCGTCAATAAAAAAAAAAAGTTTTATTCATGGCTTTTTTAATGCCTTTTTTTTTTTTTCACTCTTTAGTTGCATTTCTCATCTTTTTCTGCTCTGTGGCTGTGGCTTTTATGTCACTTTTCTGTAGCTCTTTTTTGCCTTTTTTGTTGCGTTTTCATCACACTTTGTCACTTTTTTGTCACTTTTCCATCACGTTTTTGTCACTTTTTGTCACATTTTTGTCACTTTTTCGTCACATTTTTTGACACATTTTTGTTGCTTTTTTGTCACATTTTTGTCACTTTTTTGTCACATTTTTGTCACTCTTTCATCAATTTTTTGTCACTTTTTTTGACAAATTTTTGTCACTTTTTTGTCACATTTTTGTCACTCTTTCATCAAATTTTTGTCACTTTTTCATCACATTTTTGTCACTTTTTTTGACAAATTTTTGTCACTTTTTCGTCACATTTTTGTTGCTTTTTTGACACATTTTTTTAAATTTTTCATCAAATTTGTGTCATTTTTTTGACACATTTTTGTCACTTTTTTGACACATTTTTGTCGCTTTTTTTGACACATTTTTTCACTTTTTCGTCACATTTTTGTCGCCTTTTTGACACATTTTTGTCACTTTTTCATCACATTTTTGTCGCTTTATTGACACATTTTTGTCACTTTTTCGTCATATTTTTGTCGCTTTTTTGTCACTTTTTCGTCATATTTTTGTCACTTTTTTGACACTTTTTTGACACTTTTTTGTCACATTTTTGTCGCTTTTTTTGACACATTTTTGTCGCTTTTTTGTCACATTTTTGTCAATCTTTCATCAAATTTTTGTCACTTTTTTGTCGTTTTTTTGTCAATTTCTTGTTCACTTTTTCATTAAATTTTTGTCACTTTTTCGTCACATTTTTGTCACTTCTTCATCAAATGTGTCACTTTTTTGTCACATTTATGTCACTTTTTTGACACATTTTTGTCACTTTTTCGTCAATTTTTTTTCAAATTTGTCACTTTTTTGTCAATTTATTTTCAAATTTGTCACTTTTTTGACACATTTTTGTCACTTTTTCATCAAATTTGTGTCACTTTTTGACACATTTTTGTCACATTTTTGTCGCTTTTTTGACACATTTTTGTCACTTTTTCGTCACATTTTTGTCGCTTTTTGGACACATTTTTGTCACTTTTGTGAGATTTTTGACACATTTTTGTCACTTTTTCATCAAATTTGTGTCACTTTTTTGACACATTTTTGTCACTTTTTCGTGAGATTTTTGTCGCTTTTTTGTCACTTTTTCGTCACATTTTTGTCACTTTTTCGTCATATTTTTGTCACTTTTTCATCACCTTTTTTCGCTCTGTTGTCACATTTTCCTCCTTGTTGTTTTCTTTTCTCTTTTTTTGTCGCTATTTTGACACTTTTTTCAAGAAGCTTTTAGATTTGGGTAAAGCCAAACTGGACAAAATGTGCTCGATTCAGGTGGGGGGTAAGAGATGTTTGTTGAGAATTGCCCATATCCCCGTCATGGCCGAAACCACCCTATAAAGTCAGATAAATATAAAACCCTGCTGATCGGCCTGTTGGATCAACAGTATAGCATTAACCCTAACCTCTAACTCTGCTGGAACACATTGACTTGGTACTGTATATGTGTGTATATTTCATGGTCGCGTACCCTCTGTTAGCGCGTGAATGTGGGGGGGAGAGTGTTTTTTGTTTTGTTTTTTTTGGCGAAGTGCGTGATTGCGCCTCCCCGCTGAGAGCTGTTGCCACGGCGACAGCATTAAACATGTGCTGCGTGTTTGTCTACCGCCACAATTACATTTTGCACAACCTAAATGCCTTGTTTTTTCCAGCCTGTGGCAGACAGTAGGAACAACTAAATCTATAAAACATGGCACCGGAAAGACAGGAACGAGCGAGAAAACAATTAAATTAAATTAAATTCGGGGGGTGTGACGTTTTCAGTGATCCTGGCAAACAATTTCTGCCGTTTTGTGATGTATAGTTTAGTTATTGCGAAGATAAATTCCACGTAGTGCTGTTTGAAATTGGGTAGAGTTGAAAATGGGCAAAGATCGACCCGACATAAATAATTATCATGGGGACAACACATTGTGAAATTTCTTTTGAAGGTGCATGAAAAAGTCCTCTGCTCTTGCTGGAGCTGGAGCAGTTTTTTTCTTTTCTTTTTTTTCTTAGTTGAAGCAGAGGCGCTTTGATGAAAGGCTTTACTGCCATCTGCTGGTGAATGTGGGTAAAAAAAAAAGTGATCGGGGATGCAGCTCACGAGACACTGCTAATCAAATACAAATGGGGATATATTGACCTATTGTAGGAAACGGACAGACGTGTGTAGCCACTGAAAAGCCTGACAGATTCTTACATGTGACAGCAGTAAGAATCCCTATAGAAATGAATGTAAATCTGTATTGCATTGTACTGAATCCATTACTCTCTCAAATAATTATCAGCCCTGAAAATGTGCATTACTGACTGGACTTGCTTTAACCCGCATACACGCACACATAGACACATGTATTGCTGTTTGCATGAAATCGAATAATAAAATATAATATAGATATTTTTTTTGTATCCTGTTTGTGTGTGTCACATCCATGCAGATGCAAGGGAGGGAAACCCAATGTGTTGCCTTGTAACCGCCACACAGCTGTATATTGATCCGGTCCTATTAGCCGTTCATTATCGGCCGCCTCTCGCGCGACCCGAGCGCCTCACGCTCACGCCGTCGGCCGCTCCAGCCGTGTGGTGGGCTATTATATTTCCTGCCGTGCACCGAGGATGACCAGAAACACTCTTCATTACAGGCAGGAGGCCATTAGACTTGCAAATGGGTCTCGCCTTCGCCGCAGTTCTCTGCATTCCTGCTCCGAACGCCAAAAGTGCAGCCATTAATAGAGCTCTTCTTAACCCCGCAAGTTGCCCTCTAATCCCGGCCCGAGAAGCAACGAGCGCGGGTGAGGTCTGTGTGTTTTTTTTTTTTTCATTTTTAAGATGCGTTATTAGGCTTAATCCAGGATTTAAAAATACGCAGGAAAATAGTGGTACACACTTCCCGTTGAGCCAGTCCTCTGCTGACGCCTTAACTGAGCAGATTTTCTCTAGATTGTCATTACCCAAATAAAAGCTCCTTGGAAAAAAAAGCTCCCAATTAAGTGCTGAAAACGGGACGGAAACTGAAAAGAAAACGCAACAAAAGAGCCACAAAAACGAGACGAAAATGAAGATGAAAACGCAACAAAAAACGGGCAAAGACAAGACGACAACGCAACAAACAAACAACGAGCAACAGAATAGCCACAAAAAAGTGACAACGGCACTGAAACGAGGAAAAGGATCTGTTTCGATCAGTTTTGCGGGTCTTAGCTTTCAAATGAGGTACTGGCCTATATAGGCTGTAAAAAGCTTTTAGACTTGGGTGAAGCCAAACTGGAGAAAATGTGCTCGGTATAGGTGGGGGTAAAAACAAAACAAACAAACATGTACAATAGGTTCCCTGGTTCCTGGGTTCACAGACATTGCTGCAGTGTTGTCACTTTTTGTGGGTATTTTGTTGCGTGTTCGTCTTCATTTTCTTCTCTCTTTTTTATTAGATTTTTTTTCGTTTTCATCTATTTTTTGTTGCTCTTTGGGTTTCTTTTTGCGTTTTAAATAAATCTATGAAGTTGAAATGAGTAACGGCTAATCACAAATAATCGTAGCCGTTTGTTTCTACCTTTTTAGCAATCACATTTAAAAAAGAAATGCGGTAACACTTTATAATAACTACACCTTATTTGGCCTTAATACATGATGAGTTAACACTTGATTCATCGTGAACAATTCATTAGTTAAAGGCACACTGCGTAACATACTGTTGCCATCGCCACGAAACATGCTCCCAATGACCAGATCGACACAGAAAATGCTATTGTTGCGGCGGGTAATCAAAGAATTGATTTGGACGAGAACCTGACCGGTTTAAATCTCAAATTCTGCTGCTTTTAGTCGATATCTCCATGGAGACGAGCTGGAGACGCACCCACTCCCGGGAAAGTTACGGTCACGTCTTCGGAGGGGTGAGCATGTTTGTTTGTACATTTATCAGGTATAGAAATGATGAAAATATCTGTCACACAATGAATACTTGTATTTCAATGTTAGTTATTGGGTAACATTTTACACGGCGTGGCTTTAAGTGGGACTAACACTGAATAACTATGAATAAGTGAAGTATGTGAAGAGCTATTCATTATGAGTTAGGCATTAACTGTAGTAGTTAAGTAGTTAATTCATCATTTATTATCTGTTTGTCTTGTCAACGAGTGTCAAACCTACATTCCTTTACACAAATACAAATAATCATAATATATTTCCAAGATGTATTTTTTTTTTATGATTGTTTAGCCAACGCTTCTCTCCGTTGCCACAGATCCGCCATTGTGCTGGAAGGTCAGTGCGACTCGCTGGTGAACGCACTGCTCAGCGGAGGTATAACGGGATTCGTACTGAGGCGCTACTTAAATCACGACTACACGAGATAATGCGAGCGGAGGCCTTTCACTCCGCTCATTTACTTTGTGTTGTGCAGGAGGTTATTACAGGGACAGGAAGGGAACTTTTGAAGTAATTATAAGTTTGGTTCAAGAACAAAGCCCTTGCATAATTTTTCCATCCCAAACCCCTTTTCTGCTTCCATGCCCCCTGATCTGTCTTTATGCAAAAAAAGAAAAAAAAAAAAAAAAACTCACCGGAGGGGACCGCGCCGACCATTTTGAAGGACACCGCGGAGTTGCTAATTGTGACATGGAGGAAACCAAGCTGGTTCGGCATCCAAACTATCAAGTTCTGTAACAAACACAGCAGAAAACAGCAACTTTAGCGTAATCTCCGGGTGAAATAACAACACATAATAACAATGCCGAAACGGTTTTATACTTTACGTTACTATTTCCCCAGTCATTCTATTCTATTTACTGATAAATTAAATTAGGCCTTCATTGTGTAAAGAGAACAAAAAACAACAACAAAAAGAGTAGGATGTAATATGTCTGTGGGATCAGCATACTCCCATAATAGCAATAACAACTCCATACAACTAAAACATCTGTTCTGATCTGTAAAGAATGTAGTGCTTTCATGACCCTTGGTTAAGAAACTGCAGCAGCTTCTACTCAGTATAAGATTTGGACCACTTTTTCGGTTTATATTTTTTCTACATTTTGACTTTTACAATTGTTCAAGACCCACTGACAATCGTGCTATATTATGATGTAACTTTTTGTTAATATCTATTGGAAAATAAACTTTCAAGCATGTTCAACGCAAATGCTCAAGCTTGTTGACCCGATTGATCAAATGCATTGTTAAGACCCGACTCTTTTGTATCACTCGAGAAGAGATATTTGGAAATAGTCTCAAAGATAGAAGTTGTCTCAAAGATAAGGCTTTTATGGCCGTTGTTCCTAGTTACCGAGAGGTAAAACCAGCTGGTGACTTCAGAGCGAGAGGAGAAGTGAAGTCCAGACCTCCGTTGACAGTTGCCTTTTATCCTAGCCTTGCAGTTCTCTACGCAGAGAGGGTGACTGCCTACCAGTGAATCAGTTGTTTGTGTCTGTGTGTTTGTACTTTATCTGTACTTCACGTTACGTTCAGAAGGATTACGGTGTTGACCGTTGTTTATCAGCTAATCTCACTGACATGGTCTTCATGTTCTGTAGCGTCTGGAGTCAGGAGCTTGTTCAGATTTCCTTACAATCAAACAAAAATAAAAAAAATCGTACCTTTGGAGTGACCTCAAGTCTCACTCACGTTGCAAAGACACGGAACGAGTCTGGCCCAAACTAAAACCTTTTCAGCTCCAGCTCATGTATTTCTCCCATTTTTCTTCTCTGTTTACATGGGAGAGGTGTTTTTGAGGGTGAAGCTCTCGATCAATGACACAGAACAGAGACGGGGAGAAAATACAGCAAACTGCACTACAAGTGGCTGGAGTGGAGTGTAAAAATAAACTTGGATTGGATTTGACTCTTGGTCCGAGAAAGAGAAGAAAGAAATATGTTTATTTTCCCCCGAGAAGATACAATGGAGCCGTGTTTGGCGCTTTGAAAATATTAAGTTGTCTTACACAATTTTTTTAGCAACTCGTCATAGAAACGTCTGAAGGCCTATCAGATGAGCATGGAGTGTGAAAAGACTGGCGTAGGAAGAGGAGGACAAAGCCGGAGCGATGGGAACATTGGGTTTGGCATGCGAGCGACATTTAAAATATTGTTTGGCAAGACATTGTTTTTTTTTCCAGAACAAATTGGCTTAAAATTCTGCTTCGTCAGACATAACTAAAGTATGCCCATTAGCTATCAAAGAACTTTCTGTATATATTTAGGGGGCATGCAATAATCTTTATGCATATGCCCCCTAAAGCCTTATAGTTTAAAGTTGAATAGCTTATTGTTAATCTAAATTCTGTGTTATATGTTTTATGTTGCACGTCTTCATCAAGAAAAAATCCTAGTTTGTGAACCTGTTCTCAAACAATGGCAATCAAAACGAGTCTGATTCTGAAGGTATGAGTCTGGTGGTTCATGAAAGTATGAGTGTGCCTTAACCTATTAAAGGAACAGGCCACCGTTTTTCCATACTGAGATATGTTCTTACCTGAGTTTAGACGAGTTGATGCGTTCCTGTCTGGTCCTTACATGTGACGCAAAAAGACCAAAGATGTTGTTGGCACTAAGCCTCTCCCCCTCTCCACTATGGGGCCAAACGGGGGTAAAATTAGAAGCGACCGAGCTCTTCCACGTTTTCCCCTATTTAAATACGGTCACGTGAGTAGTTACACGAGCCAAGTCTAGTCGCACAAAATGAAACAATTTTCTAAGCGGGTAAAAAGGGGCACTATATTGTGAGGCGTAATAACACCCGAGGAGCGCTTCCTATTCCGCACAGTAACCTCTTTGTGAAACCATGTCACTGAGCACATTTTCTCCAGTTCGGCTTTACCCAAGTCTAAAGGCTTCTTACAACCTATAGGCCAGTACCTCATTTGAAAGCTAAGACCCCCTTAAACTGATCTAAACAGATCTTTTTCCTTGCGTTGTTGCAGTGTTGTTGTCACTTTTGTGTGGCTATTTTGTTGCATTTTCATCCTATTTTTTTTCCTCATTTTTGTTGCTTATTTGTTGTGTATTCATCACATTTTTTCCACTAATGTAACGCTTTTATTCCAAGAAGCTTTTATTTGGGTAATGCCAAGCTGGAGAAAATCTGCTCTGCTTAGAGGTCAACAAACCGCATGTAACACAGGGAGACAACGGTGGGAGCTGGTTTCAAACTTTAACCATGTTTGCATGGTTTGGAGGACGAGAGACGACCCAGAGAGAGAATCCCGCACAAGGTGATCAAACACCAGATGAGAAAAGCTTCTGAATACGGTATGGCTACATTTGGGAAAGCATCTCTGCATCATCACATGTCCTGGTATAGTTGGCATTCGGTGTCTATCTATATATTTTACAAGGTGCTCCGTGCTTTTACAGGAATCATTACCTTCAAAAGCCGGACCTGAAGCCAGATCCTTATAAATCCAAAAAAAGACTTAGAGTTGAGCTTCTCCTCAGTGTCAAGACGAGCCAGTTGAACCTGCTCCCTCTGGACATAAAACAGCTACGGGCGAGCCAGAAAGCAGGAGGAAAGAGCGGCGGATTACATCTCTCAGGTTGGCCGGATGAAAAGTAAAAACAGACTGATTAAATTTGGTTTAAACAATGCTGCATGGTCATACATTCCGTTATAGGCTCAGACGTGGCATGTTTTCAATCATGAATGTATCTTCTGTTTCTTAACGGGTGTGGCAGGGACCCACACTCTGAAAGCCTACAGCCTATAGGCCAGTGCAACGGCTCATTTGAAAGCTAAGAGCGCTGCAGAACTCATCTAAACTGATCTTTTCCCTTGCGTTGTTGCCTTCTTTGCATTGCTTCTGTTGTTGCTCTTTTGTGGGGCTTTTGTTGTCGCATATTCATCACTTCTTTGTCACTTTTCCCCCCGCGTCATCCTCCCTCTTCTGACACGCTTCTGTGTCGTTTCTGACGCATTTTCGTCAAACATTTTTGTCACCTTTTCATTGCTTTTTTTTTATTGTTGCGTTTTTGTCTCGCCTTTGTTGCATTTTCATCCTCGTTTTTGTCGCTATTTTGACACTTTTTTCAAGAAGCTTCTAGATTTGGGTAAAGCCAAACTTGAGAAAATGCACTCCGTTAATACAGGGGGTTAAGAGGTCAAGCATTAAATAAATAATTAATAATAACTACTTTTTTAGCTATCAAATTTATAAAGAAATGCAGTAACACTGTATAATAACTACACCTTATTTAGCCTTAATTAACACCTGAATTAATTTCCAATTATAGAAAAAAATATATTATCAGTGTTTTTGCTTTCAAGCTGATGCTAAACTAAGTGGAGATTGTTAATTTATCTGTAGCACATATTAAAGATGTAGTTTTAGGTATGTCGCTAATTAGCAACAACAGGCATACATACAATATTAGGTGTGTTGTAAATTAGCAACAACAGGCATACATACAATATTAGGTGTGTTGTAAATTAGCAACAACAGGCATACATACAATATTAGGTGTGTTGTAAATTAGCGACAACAGGCATACATACAATATTAGGTGTGTTGTAAATTAGCGACAACAGGCATGATGCTGCTGCTGCTGCTTTCATCACCTGATGTAGGAAAAAAAAAGCACTTCAGAAAGGTGCAGGCAACTTATCGACATAACATAGACATGTCACAATTTTTATTAGTAATTATCATATTTTGCTCCCTTTTCTGAGGTTGTATTATTCATTGTACATAAGATAACACCATTTACCATTACTTATTGGCAAATTATATCATAATTGCACATTATTTTCAGACGGTGGAACTCTTGTTTGTGGTCCAACAGGTCCACTTTGTGGTCTCTTTGCAACAACGGTTTCATTTTGTTCCGTGTAAAATAAGGGATACATTTTTTTAATATATCCTTGTATGTTAGTGTTACAATGATTATAGAAATTCACTAGAATGGCATGTTCTAAAAAAACGTTTTAGCACTGTAATAGATCAAAATACTACTAAAATGTGGTCACTGTGGCCGTATGCATGCCACCAGATGGCTATTGTGTTTTCCACCATGGCCTGACGTTGCTAATTCGCGACGTACCTAAAATAAATAATCTAAAGATGGAAACGACGAGCAGCTGCATAATTTTATTTTAGCACAACTCAACTTACATTTGAAGATTTCATCGACGTTGCAGCCTCGATTTGCAGAAAATGTTATTTCCCCTAAGTAGCTACCATGACCCGGATGTGGTTCCTTCTCTAACCGGTCCTACAAGAAACTAGTGCTTGCAAAAGGTTCCTAGGTACAGCATGGATGTGGGCAAACAGGCATCAAGGGAAAACATGCATTATTTTAGCCACAGTCTTGCAAGAAGAGGTATGACTAACACTTATTAACTACTCAACAATAAATATGTGAAGCATGTGAAGAACTATTCATTATGAGTTAGGCATTAACTGTAGTAGTTAAGTAGCTATTAAGTAGTCACACTTAACTTATGAGTTGTTCATGATGACTTAAGTGTTAACTCATCATTACTAAGGCTAAACAAGGTGTATTATTGTAGTATGTATTTATTTGTGCAACAGGTGCATACAGGTATGATACACATGTCAAATACAGAAATTTTTAACAACATAAGTATTAGTGTTGCTCAAAGGGGTAGGAAGAAGTTAGTAATAACTTATGTGGCCCTACCCCTCCTTTCAGTCGACTTACACACCTAAAACTACTGCTCACGGCAAAATCATTATCAAATGTGTATTTAAGCTTTAACCATGAGATTAAAGCTTAAAAATTCCAATCTATGGAATTTCCTTAGTAGCAGATTAAATCAACAAGTGGCTCCTCTTAGCCGTCTCAAAACAGTAAAGTAACTTAGTTCATAACATTCTTGTGTGTGCACTTGCCTAAGATACTGTAGAAGGTGCACATGCTGTAAATGACATAATAAATCCGGATTCATTACAAACTTCTCATAATCGGATCAAAATACAAAAGAAAACATTTCATACTTCAGGAACAGATGATTAATTTACTACATACTTTCCCAGTATTTGCTTTCTGTACATTATTTTAAATATTATAAAGTATTACCCCATGCTTTGGACTGGCACACAGGGAAACGAAGGCAATCTGTAACTTTTCCCTGAATCTGCCTGTTTTGTTCATCTCCGTCCAGTAAAGGACTCCAAAAAATAAAAAAAAATGAAAAAAAAGCATGTGCTACACAAAATCTCGAACCAAGCCAAAACCTTTTGCAAAGCGATTTGTAAAATAACAGGATCTCGGCACAGTCTCCATTGACAAGGCTCCCTGCACCCAAGTATATAAAAAGACTATTTCCTTCCATCTTTTAGTCGATCGCGATGACACGACAACCCTATGGCAGGAGTTTTAGCAGAGTCAGCGTGTCAAATTTAAACACACACGCAGACGAAACGAAGAAACCGGGTACAGCGCGGCACACGGTGTACAGTAAAATGTGACAGGGGGAGGCATCACGGTGACATGTGGGTAGAAGGCGAAGATAATAGCTCCTGGTTTAAATATGGGGCCCCATGTTGCCTGTCACGGTGCTCTGTAAGCGCGTACCAGAAGGATTTGGAGGGGGAGCGGGGTGGCAGTCTGAATACTGACATGTCAATGTGTCCTTGGGCAGGATGCTCCGGCCCCCGCTCGCGCGTGGGACGCTGCACGTGTGCTACCCTTAACGGCAGCCAGAAAACACAGTATATGCTTAAGAACTGGCAGAATATTGAACCCCCTCCTCTCTCACAACCAGAAACAATAGACTTATGAAGTATTACTGTCGAAAAAAAGATTGTACATCCAGTCAGAGGAATGTGAGTAATAAGGTGACTTTGAACGGACATGGACTCCTTTGAACATTTTAACTTTAACTGTATGTTGTTGCATTGTTTGTTTTGATTTTAAGGCGCATAAAAAAGACATTGTAAATTGTAAACTAATGGAGATTTTAAAAGTTAAAATACTGGAGTTATTGTGCTCATTAAAAGGCTTGGACACCACAGTGTGTTCGATGTATTTACCAGCAGTAACTCAGCAGCTAACGGACATTAGCTACTCTTTCTAGCTAATGTTAGTCAATGGAAATGTATGCTAACAGCTGCAAAGATGGCGGATCTCTATGGTAACTGTGGAATTTCCCGAACCAATGATTTCATAATGGAAATTTAATCCCAATTTTTTTAAAGGACATATTCAGGACCAGGAGCGCCCTCTGCAGGCAGTAGTCGGAAGGACATGTTAAACAAAACAGAAAAACAAACTGTCACTTTCAGTTAACGGTCTTAAATGGACTGAAACTGCATATGACACATTAGACACACTTTTTGCTAAAACATAGTTAACCTCTTACCCCCCCGCCTTAACTGAGCGCATTTTCTCCAGTTCAGCTTTCCCCAAATTTAAAAGCTTCTCAACTGGAGCTTACAGGCCAGGGTAACACCTCATTTGAATGCTAAGACCGACAAAAGTGATCGTCTTTTGTGTTCTTCACTTTATTATTATTATTTTTTGTCCCGTTTTGGTTGTTTTTATGTTGGGTTTTCATCCTCGTTTCTGGCACTATTTTGACACTTTTTTACCAAGAGGTTTTTAGATTTGGGTAATGCCAAACTCAGTTCTGGTGGGGGTTAAGAGGTTAACAAGATTATATTTAAGATTTTGCACACAAAAAAAAAAGGTAAAGGTAAAAAGTAAAAGTGGGACATATTCATACATTTGAACAGTAGGTGTCGCTGTGCAGACGGCAGACTGACCCTATCGTGTTGCCGTACAGGCAATTAACATGGGCACAATGTTCATGTTTTTGAAGCCGAAAAGACGAACACACTTTGAGCGTAGAACAGGTACGGTGATATTTCTACGTTTTTTTTTTTTTATATTTTGCATAAAAGTGTAAAAGTCTTTGTTGCTACAGTTAAGGGTTAGGTTAAGGTTAGGTTAGGGTTAAGGTAATACTAAATTACTAAATTATCAGCAGCCTCTTTCGTCCCTCGTCATTACCGCCCCCTGTGGGTGAAGCAGAAGCTCTCGTCCATTGAAATGAATGGGCAGAGATTGTCTGAGAACTCCTAATGTATGTGACAATGTGAAATGTTTCTCAGTTTCAATGTTTGCACTTATTTTACATTTATAATTAATAAACACTGTACACCGGTTGTGTTCTATTTGCATCTCAGCTGGTCACAAACACAAGGGTGCTTTCTGTCTTAGCTTTTTGTTTGCGGTTATGTCAGTGTTTTTATCTAATAATTCAGTAGTTTTGCTGTGAAGAATATATCAAACGAGAACGCTTGAAAAGGTGCTATTGAGGGTGATGATTGCTGTGACAATTATCACTCTTCCCTGCTTCATTTAACGTGTTATAAAACACAGACACAAAGCACTGAATCATTTGCACACATTCAAAATATTTCTTTGATGTGCCTTTGAGTCATAATGAGTTTTTTTTTGTGTGTGATTGCTACAGCTATCATTAGTCTTTATTGTGCAGTTCTATAATCTTTTCTTCTAAAGACACATCTCTCTGAAGTCCAAGGTTCATATTCAAACTGTTTTTATACCTGGTGAATGTCAGATCTGAAATGGGCCAGGGATGGGCCTCACCAGGATAGAAGCCTGTGTCATGGGAAAAGCACTATACGTTTAAACTAAAAACTGAATCATTAAAGCCCTACAATGTCTTAGCCCTTTATAGGGCAAGTGACTAGTTTTGGTAATTTCCGCACACTTTACATGATGGCCTCCCTGCTGCACATCAGGAAGGTAAATAAGTAGTCCCCACTCAGCCAATCAAAAGAGCTCACCCTACATCACAGATCCCACCTCTGTGGCATTTGACCAATCAGCAGAGACCGGTTGCGCTCTCAGCTTCCTGTTTGCCCTGAAGTCTGAAAAAGAGCCAAGTCGGGCTAAATTCATGGTACATTTCTTTACATAACTTGAAAACTAACCATGGTAAGTTGGTGAAACTCACACATTTTATCGGTGAGTAATTGTGCTAAGTGATGATATGTGTGTTGGCTTTGGAGGACGTAGTGAAATAAGTGAAATTACAGCATGAAAAAGGCAGGCACCATATTTGTTCTCTTAAACCTAAAGTTAATTTGTTTTGTCCATATTTGGACTTGCCCGTTGCACATATTATTAATTCTTACAGTATGTTCTTGACAAAAGAACAAATAATGCCTAGGACTATGCTTTTATGTTGCCAAAGGTACAGCACAATCCCATTACAAAAGCTCTTGCCTATGACAGGATCATTCAAACATCAATATCACAAAACACAAGGTCTCCTGAGTACCAGCAGCCCCGAGACCTGAAAGTACTTTTTAGTATATTTTATTTATAAACCTTTGTAATTGTTTTACCCCTTAAAAGGCAAGGAACCACTTTGCTCACATGGATTTTTTTGCATGATAATGAAACATTTGTATTTTTATTTTACAGACATCCTGATTATATTTTGAAAAAGAAAGTATGAAAATAGAGCAATTTCCTTTGCATTTTACAGGAAGTGAAGCCTAAATACTGTAGCTCAGCCACAAACGTGTTGCTATGTGGCATAACCGACATCTATTCTCTCCATGTCCAATGAACATATTCAACATGAAAATTCATAATGTGTCTGTCATCCAAACCAAATAATAAAACAGCACCACTCATGAGAGACACAAAGTCACCCCTGTCGCCGGCGTTGTCCTCTGTTTTGATTGAAGCTGGTGTTGTTAGCTCAGAAATAATTTGTTATGGAAGGATGCACCACCTGAGGTTATTATGAAACACTCTTTTTCTCCACTGTCCCTCTGAAGTATCATCCTTACACACATCCCCATAGCGTAGAGACAGGGCTCTCGGCCATAATAACGGAGCGAAGGTTCCGGTCGGTCTTATGAGAAGAATCTGGCCTCGGGATTGGACGTGTCTGCTCCAATCAGATGGGAGAAAGGAGGCAATGATTAGCAGATCCACAACAGTCTTAATTGTGACCACAGGCAATGGCATTTCCAAAGACGTTAGTATGTACCAACATTGTGTTATTGTGTTTAGAGTTGGCATTTGTGTGCATGAAGACAATGCAGCACAATGGAAGGCAGAACAACAAACCTGTGGTATGTTTTTTTTATTTATTTGTTTTTGCTCCAATGAATCTCCAGTTTACCATTGCCTGGTTCAAACACATTGTGTGTTGTCTCTCAATATATACCCATGACCTCATGAATCAAATTTGCGAATACTGCATATCCGCAGCAATTCAAATTATTTGCGGATTGGTGGGGAAAATACTTTTAGCATCTAGAATGGCATTCATTCATCACCCTGTTGCTCATCAGTCCCTGGTCTTTGGAAGCATATTTTTCCGGATCCGTCCCTGTCTTTGTATTGTCTTGTGTTTTGTGATTTGTTTACATGTTATCCATAATCAGCCGGATGCATCAACATACAGTAATGAGTAAAGATGTAACGGTGAGTGCGCCTTTGGGTTAGGCTTTTTTCCAGGTGCTCTTCAAGGATCCAGGTACAACAGACCTGGATGCGTGGTCGTTGTCAGGGCACACATTCAGTTTCAAAAAGTGCTGCCAGGTGGTCTTGATAGTGACCCATGTCCCGTGAGGAAGGTCACATGGACGTAAGTGACCGCCCTCATAGAATTATACAGACATATGCAAGCAGAAAACAATACAATAAGAATACACTAGAGATATATCAAGTACAAAATATTCTGCACTCAATGTAGGACAACCTATAGACGCTGAATACACAATTTACCCATACATCGTGAAATCCATTTAGTACATTTCTTAACACATTTATATTATATATATTTTTTATCATTAATTATATATATATTTTCTTTTTTAATCCACGCCTCAGTCGACCCTGTCTTTCTAAGCCACACCCCCGCGCCCCGGACACGCAGGCGCTCGCACACCGTTTGTCCGCGCGCATGATGTCACACTAGTCTGTGCAAACTTTTTTTTTTTTTCAAATAGTGTAGGCAGTATGGAATAATTACACTGGACAGCCAAACATAGTAGTTATTGTGAGACGTGATGTGCGTGAAGTCGCCCCTGATCTCACGTTTTGTTTTACTCCTCTTCCTCATTGTTCTCATTGAATCTGGGCCCCCGCGGTACTTTTGAACAGCCCACTTGCTTTACTCGCTGCACACCCACAAATCAGGTCCTGGCGCCACTACTGGACTAAGCACAATGAAGCTATTGCAGTTTTATGCAGCTACATTTTAAGAACAGTCTTCCATAGGGTGTGAGACAGGCCTCCGCCCTTCAATGTTTACAAACAGGCTGAAAAGATCAGTCCGACGCAACTGTGCAAGTGAACGTATTAAATGTTACATTGATTTGATCATTTCTAAATGTAAAAGCACTCACACTGGATTGCAGTCCACACGTATCAGCTTGAGCCTCTCTAGATGGATTTTCGGGAGATCTCGTAAATCCAGCAGCACGATGTTATTTTGCCATTGTTTGTCATATAAAGGCAGGCAGAAAAACTGCCAAATCACCACGCGACTGTCATGTTCTCTTTTCCAACTCGTGAATAGCGTCTAACAACCTCGATTGAATCCAACATCCGTGCTTGATTTCCTTTTGTTCAACATACAGTCGTTTTAGTGCATTCCCATATCTGAGCTTATGTCTTGACAGTGATGCACATGATACCATGCACTTTACTTCCTGACACTGCCGTCTCAGTGTGAACAGGACAAATCTGTTATTTAAGAAAATAAGGGGAAAGAGAAATTGGAGACATCGCACAGGGATACGGCAGAAGAAAGAAAATCCTGCCCTGATGGTGCCTATAGAATAACTGACCACAATGGACTCCATCATGTCTGTAATATTAGACCTGACCGTGCACCAGCGTGACGCATGGCTGGATGCATTTGTTTGGATTAGAGATTTTAAAAACAAAAGATCTCCCCAGGGTTTACAGGGTCATCTTCTTGCTTTGAGTTTTCGGTGTCTTGTTTGCGGCTTTGATCTTTCTCTTCAATGCTTTAGAAGTAATGTGTTACAACGCAGTGTCAGACACTGTGTAGTTAGGGTAAATAAATCTTTGATACGAGAAGATAAATATTTGATTATGGTGTTTCAAAATGGTTCAGATGAAGGGTTTCAAAACCAGGACATGCATTACAGCCATTTTTACAATGTGATGTGATAATTCAAAACAAAGATGCGATTTTGTTTACCCTATGAATGAGAGCGCTAAGACCAAATTTGAAAGTGTTCAGTTATCAGCAGTTGAGCTACTAGTGAAATACTAGGGGTGATAAGCTACAACTGTAGCCAAAGCTGCCCCTTGGGGTAAACTGACAGAAGCGAGGCAACCAGTCTACGCAGAACATGCAAACTCCACACAGAAAGGCCTCCTCCGTCCAGGGATCAAACCCAGGAAAGACCACAATAATCTATATACCTGCCAGGCGCATGCCCGTAACATATTTACTCACAACGTTGAGAAGGAAAAACACCTGAAGTGTATATATATATATATATATATATATATATGTCTGAAGTTGAAGTCTTCGAACGTTTCGCCTCTCATCCAAAAGGCTTCGTCAGCGACTAAAGTCCCGCTGATATAGACCAACAGGGAGGAGTTGGGGTTGGCCCGGCTCCTCCCATCTAATCACAGCTATTTTCGACACGTGGATCAAAATTAAAGAGAAGGAAGTGGCACCATTTACAGATCACATCAATGCTGTGGATCCCAGCATTAAATTTACTCGGGAGGACGCCAAAGAGAAATAACTTCCCTTTTTAGATTGTAAAGTTATCATAGGGGAAAACTGACAACTTCAGACAGAGGTTTACAGGAAGGCAACTCATACTGACCAGTATTTGATGTTTGACTCAAACCATCCACTCCAGCACAAACTAGGGGTCATCATGACATAGGGCTAAAGAGGTGCCTACCAGTGCAGAGGGAAAGACCAAAGAGGAGCAACATGTCCAGAGAGCCCTCTCAGTCTGTGGCTATCCGAACTGGTCTTTCACTGGCTTACAGACCAGAGTTCATGAGATTTTTAATTTGGGGTTTTTACAAGCTGAGCCATAATCATCAACATTATAACAAATAAAGGCCATACATATCTCACTTTGCATGTAATGAGTCTATCATATATTAGTTTCACAGTGTACGTTGAATAACAGAAGTAAATGCATTTTTTCATGATATTCTAATTATATGACCTGTGTTTGATGCCAAAAACTAGTAAAAACATCACCACATGTTTCATGTCTTTATTATTTGCCAAAATTCATTACCGTCATTTAGTTGTTTTTTTTATGATCTTGTTCAGAAAAAAATGGTTGAGCAATGTCATCATTTTCCAATAAATATTTTATTCAATGCCAGTTTGAAACCAGCTGAATGATTAATGCTTTTAAATGCCCTGCGGTAACCCTGAAAAGAGCAAGAAGAAACAACACGATTATTCAAAATGCCACTTCAGTTATGTTTTTGATGAGGGAACATTACGAACATGGATAAAAAGCTCAAAACAATCATTTGCTTGATATCTCCCCTTTACATTTAACCATGAGGAAAGAGAAGTTGCTTCAGTGAAAGCCAGTGAGAAAATTAAAAGCAACATGAGAGAGAAATATGTATCAGATCTGGAAAAGGAGAACGCTGGCAGTAAACGCACAGACAGAAGAAGAATAAGACGTCGGAGAAAGGAAGAAAGAGATTAGGAATGCTGAGTGGCTCGAAGCGCCTGCCCCCGCCCCCCCCCCCCCCCCCCCCCCCTCAATCTCAACATCCCAAACGGAGAGGAACAGGAAGACAGAGTGAGCCGCGAGATGACAAGACAACCAGACACCGGCATCAAAGCGGGTCAGAGGAAACCAATCCTGGACACAATATCAAAGCTCCCGACGAGGGGCATGGAGGAGAAGACAAGAGCTGGAGTGGCAACAAAGACCCTGTGTGAGAGTAGAAGTATCCACACAATGCATCACTGGAAGTGTATATGAGGCGGTTTGGTGCATGTAAAATCCTGGGGTGCTGACAGAGCAAACATGCGAGCATTTGTGCCTCTCTTTTCGTGCACAGACGTCAGAGAGGCCTTGGCAGAGCCATTGGTCTGAGCATCAACAAAAGCAGCTCCACATGCAGATGGTCAGAGCCCAGAGTGGTCGGGAAAACAAAGCGGTTTGTTGCACCATGCGTCTGTGGCTCCCCGCCAACGTGACAACAGAGAGCTAAGGGGTCTCCATGCCAATATGTTTAGTGACATATGAAAACGTCTCACAAAATGGGGTTGGATTTCGCTTTGGGAACGCAAGTGAAACGTATACTTGTAGTGGAAAACTATTTAAGCAGGCCTAAAAGTAACACAGTGTACTCAGACCCCAGAGGTGCACTGGTCCTGAACTTGGACTTGTCACTTGTTTTCCAAGACATTATTTTCAGGACTCGCTTGAAACCCTGGACTGAGGACTTGGGACTCGACTAAAGCCCTATTCTGACGGGATTAGTTTTACCTAGAGACCAAATGCAAGAGAGAGATTGTCTGTGATGTTAATCCCGTGCGAACTGGCCATGTCAGAAATGTGTAAAGTCAAAATTTCCCCACAAATGACCTGCTATGTTTTGCTGAACTCCGAGGTCCAGTGATAATTCTTAATCCAATGCGAATGGGCATCTCTGTGATCTGGACAGAAATGCGGCGGGATCCGGTACGTGATTAGGCATTTTGTTTTTCCTGAGTGCATGTTTATTTACTTTTGGCAAAGAATGGAGGCTGCATTGGAGTGGTGTTGGTCCCGGGCCGGCCGTTACATAGCACCGAGCTGCAAAGTACTTTTCACATCAACCCACACATTGGTTTACGACACGTGACGGGTGCACGTCATTCCTCGAGTCGATTGATATAATCGACCAGTAGTTAAAATAGAGAGACAATCATTACACTGCTACTAATACTGCTGCTGTTAGATACCCCTATAATACTGCTACCACTGGTAATATCACTACTACTAACGCATTTACACATTTTACGGACAATTGTTCAATGTTAAAGACTAAAATAGGCTTCACAAATAATCTCTTGTGACAATTAATTTCACTAATTTACTCTGAAAGCAAAATCTCAGGCTTCGGTGATTCTGTGCGCCACATAAAGAGCAGACGTGGGGGGGTCATTTATTTATTACACGGGGTCCCTATAGATAATGTTTATCCCGTAAGTAAGTAAGTAAGTGCTTTATTGTCATTGTTCAAGTGTACAATGAAATAGTGTTCAGGTGTTAGTCTTGAGCTGCTGCGCTTGTGACGCCTCCTCTGTGCTGCAGCTGTGGGGGCTCTTGGAGCCTCTTCAGTGTCTCAGAAGAAGACATTTGTAGGCCTCAAATGGGTTTAGCTGAAAAGCTAGCATTTTGTTTACCTTTAAAAAGCGGCTTTCTTCAGGACCATTTTAGACGCTCAAAGTAAACAAATCCACCAAACCTCCACAAAAACTCGGCAAAGACGTAAAAAAGTTTCCAGAAAAACAATGTGGAACACAGAAACCACAAATGCAGGTCGCAGAAAAAGGTGAAGGTGTCAGTTTCTGAGCCGTGACCGTGACTCCTGACTTGACTTGTAGTTCCTGCCAGAAACAAACTTTAATTTGCTGACTCAAACTGATACAGGACTGGATTTAGAGGCCCAATTCCCATTATCTTGTGTACCCCTTTGCTTACTGCTTAGCCTTTCCCCTCACTCTTACAATATGGCTCAAAATTGTGCGCCAAGGCAAAGGGGCTGTATATTAAACCCACCCAAATGGGACACCCCTGTGTCGTTTCATCAGGGGTCCCACTTTACAACATACACGTGTTAAAGAGCATAACATCAAACACAAAGGAGAACCATTATTTGCAGCATTATAATCAAATGTTAACATACGCTATCTGGTTATATTATACGCATCAGACAACCTGTAGAAAGCTATATAACATCGTTAATAAAAATTACCATAAATGACATGTGACAGCGTTAAAAGCTGCCGTCATCGTTTTATTTCAAGCTAATAATAAAGACACAGTGTTTAGAGATTCGCAAAAGTTAAATCCGGAATAAAATACTCACATGTGTGCGAGTCCAGGGCTATTCGGTCCTCTTCCTTCGTTCTCACCCTCACAGCAAAATAGAATCGGGACACCCCTTTGGCTCTCGTGAAAGCAGAAGGGGAAAAGGCAAAGGGCGAAGGGGGAGGAATGGAGTTGGGCCTTAGTGACTTGACTGCAACACCGCGAGGCACACACATTGTGGACATTTGTTTACAGCGGCCGATCACTCAGGCTGTGAGAAGGCAGACTGGTAAAGATCACTTCACAAAAAAAAATGAATAACACCCACTCACCGATTGATGGGCACGCGCCAAACTCACTGTGCCACAGCTATCGCCAAGGCAAAGCTGCACACTCTATTATGCCACGCAATGTAGGCATTATTTTATGATTGTCTTTTCCGTTTTTCCGTGCTGCCTGGGTTGAAGTGTACTGAAGTAATACATCTCACAATATTGCACTTGTTTGTACTCAACTAAGGACATGCACTCACTATTCCACGCACTGAACCACAGATGTTTGGAAGTGTTTCTTCGGTCCTGGACTTTAAGTGAAAAGCTCCCGTTTCTATGCGGTTTCTTATGTGGTGCAAGGACCGACCAGCTCTCTCTTCTTTTCGTTTTGGTATCGATTGAAGCATGTGACAGGAAGTGCACAGTCCACAAAGGGGTGAGTGATGTGAGCGTTAGCCTTGTAAACCACTTCAGTAGAGTAGTTGCAAAAATGAAATACAATTCTGTTAAAGGATTCATCTTTGAACACTGTTAAGCCTATTTGATAATGACCCTCTGCTTTGGTTGTATTTTCTTCATTTCTATTGAATTGGCAGCCATAGAAATCTGGCACTATTTTATAACAATGTTGGACGAACTGAAAAGATGAAGAAGCCTTGAAGAAACCTAAAACTGGCCTGTACTTCAGCTGCTTAAAAACATACTATATTTCTTTAACCCTCCCACACCAACTCTGCTGTAGTAGTGGCGTTATGCGTGGTTGGTGTATCTGCAAACCCATACATGTGCTAATCTCTCACGCGGCTTCCATTGCATTCACTTGTAATTGCTCTGCATGACTTAAGGCTAAGTAGTTATTTTTCCATGACAAAAAACTGTCATGCATTTAATTTAGCAGCTTAATCACATTCTTATCCACATTTGTATGAAAGTCTGAGATAAACCATATGTCGTATCGTTTTTTTGTGTGTGCTGCGAATACATTTGGGTTTAAAACATTAGTAATGAATGAGGAAGGTTGTGGCCCAATCTAAGGCTGGGCAATGAATCGAAATTTAATTGAAATTTCAATCTCAATTTTAGTCAATTTTATCATCAGGTCAACAACACCCGGTTTTGGAGTTTTGAAGTGTAAGGGACTTTGTGTGTGTGGAATGATCCTGATGTGAAAAGCATATATTATTGATTTTTTTTAAATTCATCATTATTAATTTTATGATCACTTTCATGTATATAGTAAAAACAAATCCAAAATTGAGATTGATCAATAGTATTTCACCCTTATCACCAAGCCCTAGTTCAATCCCAGCTTTACAATCCATACTGGTGTTGTTCCCTTGGACACGACACATGGCTGTGTATAGATTGAATGTAACAGAAGGTGTGTTATATTATTTTTAATTACCTTATCTATAAAATAAGTTTTAAACCATTTTACAGAATAACATTTCTCTATGTCTGCTCTTGTTTGAGATACTCTAAGAAAGTTAGTCCTCCCCAGGTCATTATTAATTAATCAGATACAATTTAATGGAATCTGGTGTATTTTAGGCAAGAGTATGCGGTTTAAATCAGCCTTTTACTGTGATGAAAATCAGAACTGTCTCCAAAGAAAGAAAGAAAAGCGACACTGATTTTTATAGCTGCAATTAGACTACTTTTATTATTTATTCTATTTATTTGTTTTTGTATGTACTGTCAAAATCCTGTGTAAGTGTTTTCCAGTGGGGCCCCTCTGCTGTGGGGCCTCAGTCCCTCTGCCGCCCGCGTCAGCTCCGCCCCTGTCCTTCCTCCATCTGCAGCTGCTCTTTGCACTGAGCTGTGAGGAGGAGACACCAGGCAACTCTCAAGACTAAACTTTAGCCAGGATTCCTGACTTTTGTGTTGCTTTTAAACCGGGCAGATTCAGAGGATCAGATCAGAGGAAAGATTGTGTGAAAAAGGCCGACATCAACGTAACCACGCAGGCAGATTGCTGAAATAAAAAGTGGGCAAAAGCTCGGAGAGAAAGAGTAGACTCGGTTTATAGATAGTTTATGTCCGTAAAGTGATGACTTCATGATAAATGCAGTATTGAGGCGCATTAAACCCGAGAGTAAGGGGAGTGGACTGAGCTGCTGCTGATCTTACGCGATTATTCCTCCAGTTTCTCTCTGAAGAGTGGACTTCTGTCCAGCACAGCTTCAGAAATTCACAATAATCGCCATACACTCTTCTTCTTTGTGTATGTGGAGTTGATGATTGTCTGTCAGACTTGATTTTTATTTTATTTTTCCCACTACCCAAGGTGGCGGAACTCGGGCCATCTTTAACCCCTGCTTTTTGTATACCCGTCACAAATTTAGCTAAGACGCATCTCAGTCATTAGTAGGGGTGTAACAATGTAACAACTGCGGTGCAAAAATCTGACGATATGTTTTAGTCTATATTTCTCAATGTTAAGCTCTGTGGCGCGTGTGTGTGCTCATCCAAACAGGGCGCATGTTTGTCATCATCACTTACCGCTAAACTGAAGGCTATATCCTCCAAAAAAAAAAAACATGAAAACGGTGTGTCTTTGTAAAGGTTTCTCCTGCAGTTTGTAATGGTTTCTCCAGGCTGCAGTGAAACCATTACAGAGGCACGGGCAAAATAAAATCAGATCCTGGCCATAGTCTGGCGAAAAAAGCCGTGTTGTCCATCAACATCCCAAACACGAGGCGAGAATCAAACGCGCTTCAGCTCCGTCTGTGGAAAGCGAAACTGGAACTTTATTTATTTATTTTTGAAGTCACTGTAAGGACACAACCATTTTGTTTTGTATTGCAGAGGCACATTTGATTATAAAGCAGTTTTGAATTTCTAATTTTATTCTGAGATCGCAAATACTGTCTGAGCATTTAGGCTGTTTTATTTCAAAACCAACGTATTACTTTCTTTATATTGTACTTGCATGATAAACCGAACCGACCCGTGAGAGAACTGAACCGTTACACCCCTAGTCAGTCAGCATCTTGTTACTTTTGTCTTTTTTATCAGTTTAGAGAGCAGAGCAAATATGACAAAACATATCCCTTTTTGCTCTGAAACACTTGAGTGGGTGTCCCGTAACTAGCAGGAGCCAGACTGATATTAAAGAGAGGTTAACCTTTGCACTTTAACACCTGTAATAGCTCTGGTATAAATTATCGAGGAAGAGGATGCATTTTTATCACAGCGTTTACTTCTGATCGGGTCTTTCTCTCTTTTTGTTTAGCCAATCACTGTTAAAGCAACTGAATAAGTGTCTTGCCCTCGATGAAGCTAGGATTCATTCCCCGAAACTGAGAGAGTGTTGAATGCTTCCTGAAGCTGATTCTCAACATTTCCCTAGAAAGAAGTAGAAGGACAAAGTAGCATAAGTCACATGCAACTTGTTGATGAAAACAGCGAGGAAAATGGGAAGTCAACCATATAGGCAAGTGAGGAAGATGGGACAAATTGAATGGGAGAAAGACATGGAGGATGGGGATAGTGGAAGAGACAGGTAGCGTATAGTGGTAGTGACTAGGGCACTTGAGGATGAGAGTGAGGGATGGACAGTGAGGGAGGGGAAATTGACTGCTGCGTGTCACGAGGAAACACTCCCTAATTGGCCAATCGGAGCAGAGATTGAGCCTGGCGTTTTTGTTTCTCTCCCTCGCTCTCTCTCTTTCATACACACCTGCCATTTTCAGCACCTCTTCATCTTCAGCCTCCATTTCTGACTGTAAGAAGAAGATGTTGGAGTGGCAGTTTGACAGAGGAGAATGGAGAGGGTGGGGAGACTAGACCGACCTGAAGTAATCAGGCTAGACTATCAAGCAGTAACTAAGAGAGGGTAAACACAGGTACAATTTTGCTATTTCACATGGTTTAACTGAAAAGAGTCAAACGATCCATGATGTTTTTGTTCAACAGAAACACTTTGCTCTGGTCATACTGGTGTAGCATTATCAAGTCCATTGTGAATTATAGGCTACTAGATTTGATTAATATATAACATCACAACGTCCCCTCCTGGAGCCGGCACCTTAACGTGGTGGAGGGGTTTGAGCGCCCGAATGATGCTGGGAGCTCTGGTGTCCGGGGCTTCGTGCGGCGGTGTGGTCTCCCATGGCAAGCAGGTCCTAGGTGACAAAGAAGCCCCTTATGAGAGACCAACAGGCCCGGTTAGAACCATGAGGCCGTCCTTCCGTGGACTGAACTGAACTGAAGCCATCACCTGCAGGAGGAGCAATAGGGGCTGGTGCAATGTGATCTGGGCAGCTCCAACGGCAACGGACAAGTGGAAGAAAATGGATGGATGGAACATCAGAACATCAGCAGGAGGCGCCAACCCCGAGTATAACGTACCATTCCGTGGCGCCCAACACCCTGCGCGGCGGATGGCGGTCCGGGCTTTGCTGGGGTCCTCGCGCGGAGTAGTCGGGTGTACCATCGAGCTCATGTGGGCGAGCGACGGTCTAGGGGTTTGGTCATGTCCATGCTTTGCGTGTCTTCTGCTCCCTTGCTTTTAGTGCTAGGTTAGACCTATGGACTTTTATTGTATTGGAAGCGACTGTAACAACTATGGACTGAATGACATCTATGAACTTAAAGTAAAGGAAATGTGAACAAATATTGTAAATGAAATAATGTAACATAATAAATGTCATATATTTCTGGAACCTCGCATGTCAATGAGCGAACCTATGTGCCTTTAGAGGTCCGGAGACTTCTCTCCGAAGCCTTTCTGTTCATTTATTTTATCCTATTGTGTTTAACCTCTTAACCCCTGCCTTAACCGGGCACATTTTCTCCAGTTCAGCATTACCCAAATCTAAAAGCTTCTCGAGCCTCATTTGAAGATCTTTTTCGATTTTTTCGTTACATTTTGTGCCACTTTATTGTTGAATTTTTGTCACTTCTTTGTTGCTCCTTTCTGGCTTTTTTCTGTCACTTTTTAATGCTTTTTTGTTGCATTTTCGTCTCCTTTTTTTCGGTTCATTTATGCTATTTTACCGACCCGACCTCGCCTTGCCACACTGGTCTGGCCTGGCACATTTGATTCATGTTTTTTATGCACACTGGCACGGTATCGAGACAAGGACCGAGCGGCCCAGTATGCGCCCCCTATAGGCCCGCAGCAGCACAGCCCTCTCCCCCATTCTCTCCCCTCCTCCTTAGAAGCATCTGTCCTTCCAGAATTTGCCGACGTTTCCGAGCCCTGCGACTACCCCGCAACCAAAGTGAAGTTTACTGAGTTCAACAGCACTGTGCACTTCACACTTGTGTATTAAAGCAAAGTTTGTATTTGCACGCAATACCCTTGTGATAGTGATAGGAACTTTTTTTTTTCTTCTCCCCGAGTTTAAAAGACCAGAAGAAACGATGCTTTTACTCGTGTATATTCTTGAGCAGGTTTATGATTTATATCCAGCGAGGACAGACTGAAGCAGAGGGACCACTAAAAGGTGAATATTTAAAGCATCTGGCAACATACTCAACTCAATATGTTAATGCAGCTCTCCCAGCTCTCGACAAGCTCTTGTTATTTGATGTTTTATTGCCAATCTGCCACTCCTGTGTAGCACCCACATTACTATAAAGCCAGCGCCGAGATTGATGGGGATGCTCCAGACTTTTCAAGTGTGACTGCCGTTCGCATTGTGGCACTAAATTAAAAGATTCATTTTAAGCTGTTTTGATGACGCTGACATTTTGAGACGCCGATTCTTCGGTGAAATATTGCTTTTCACGCTCAGTGTAGATCTCGGTTTATGCCCGTTTAGGTTTTTTTTTTTTTTTTTGCTCTGCTATAATCGTCTTTGAATTGAACCACAGACCAAGTAATTAATCTGTTCCTTTTAATATTGCACAATTAACATTTTTGTGTGTTTACCCATGTTATAAGCAGTAGTTCACCTCATGTTAGTAATCCTGTGAATTTTTTGGACATTTCTTTTTTTATTGGAATCTGAAGAGCTCCAATCTGTTTTTCTTGGTCTTGAAACACAAAAATGTCCTCCGCATTTTGAAAGCCCTTTATCCTTCATCAGACCCGCCCTGAGCCGTTCGGCACTTGGACAGTCTTAAAGGCGAGACCCTGCAGGTGAATGGGGGGAATGGGGGGGGGGGGGGGGGCTCAAACGCTGAGTCAGATCCGCTCATGCCCGGCCTGTGTTGCTGTGACTCTAGTGGCGCGTGGTGTGATGTATGGACGGGACACTGACAGAGATCCTCTCTGCGGCGAGAGGAGGCTCACTCTACGTATGGCGTTCATACGCTGTAAAAAAGCGAGCAATGTTGTACTAAAAATAAATCCAGCGAGCCCATGAAAGGTGAATCGAAATCTGAATAATGGATAGACCCAGATTTAAATGTATTTTGTTTGTGTATTAGTTACTGAGATTTTTTTCCTGAGAGGATAATCGATCTTGTTTTTTAGTTTTAGAATAAGTGAAACTACTTTGGGGGTTTAAAGCTCAATACATCAGGCTAGGAATTGGATATTAAAAAATCGCTCTAAAAAAAACTTCTAAATTTTGTTAAGTCCAAGACGGGAAAGTTGAGAGTCCTAGGAGCTACTAAAGTGGTGAGGTCGTTGCATGAGTGGAGCAAAAGTCTACATTTTAGAAAAGCGCCCCTGAAGATTTGTATCGTGTCCAGGAACATTTCTTCAGTCTTTGGTACAGCTGGCTAACAGAAAGCAAATGACCATATTTAGATTATAGCGTCATCTCGGGCACCCGTCAATATTTGTGAATTAATTTGCGAAGGAAAGCCGGCTTTGCAAAGCAATGTTGGAGCTACTTCCGGGATATCTGATAGTGACAAAACATCATAAAATAAGCTTCGTACAGGGTAAGTTTTTTTTTCCAGCTTCTGCGAATAGAAGCAAAACTTAAACTCAACTTCCTGGACAAATAGGAGCCTTCACAAACACATTATATCAATACTGATGACCGTATTTTCCGGACTATAAGTCGCACTTTTTTTCATAGTTTGGCTGGGGGGAGCAGCAGAAAGGAAGTGTGGAGTGAGCGAGAAACTTGAACCACAGACCAAGTTTCTCGGACAGACAGGAGAAAAGCGGAGGTTACTCTTACCGCGATGAAGAAAACAATAAAAGCTGATCGCGGGCTAAAGGCTAGAGGGCCACAGCTAGAGGTAAGAGTTTGCAAATGGGTGCTTGAACAACGTGCTGCCGGGAGAGGCTTGTCAACGGAGCAGTTACGCCTCCATGCGCAGGTAGTTGCCAGGGCTGGTGCGACTTATCTTTTTTTTTTTCTTTCTTATACTCCGGAGCGACGTATAGTCCAGACAATACGGTACTCACAGCAACGTTTGAGCTTTCATCATGCCCACTTTAACAAAAAAAAAAAACTAAACAAAAAACAAGAATATCTACTTGTCGAAATATCTTGAACACAACACTGAACCAAGAGAGTAAAAAAAAAAACATCTTCATGCCGAACAAGACAAAACATTACCAACGTTCCCAAGACAGCGATTGAGAAAGTTGAAAACCGAGCAAACAAATCTGAGACGTGGCTCTCCGGGACACATTTTACAACTTCTTTTCATTACTCTTCCAAACTGGAATTTATGTTGCAGCGACTTCCATTACCCCACACCAAGGATCCTCTTTTCACGTCTGAAAAACATGGCATTTTCGGCGGGTCTAAATAATTCATCCAGTCACAAAGAATGTCCCTTGTATCTTCGACATGCGCTTTAACTAAACAACAACAACAGCAGCCGCCCTGACGCCTCTCTCTGTTTGCTCAGTTCACCACTCGCAAACAATACAAAGAGCTACACGTGTCCAAAATAGCTTTCACTTGTTTACCAGAGAGATACATGACGCTGTGCTGGAAATGTAAGAAGAACATGAGGCTCGGGAGAGAAAGCAGTCAGAGAGCGAGAGACTGAGCGGGAGAGGGATTGATGTGGCGCGAGCTGTGATCTTTAACCCTCTGCTGTTACTTTAGCACTAAACCGAATGATTTTCCGTATTTAGCCTAACAATGTGATTCCTCATCATGCTTTATTTCATTCATGCTTGGCTGAGTAATCTGTCCTTCTTCTCCGACTCGAGAGTTACTGGAGTCTTGTCCGGACACTTTAATCAGACCACCTTCACTCTGATTATTGTAGTACGAATCATGCTTTAACCTCTTAACCCCCGCCTTAAAGGAACAGGCCACTGTTTTTTTTCCATACTGAGATATGTTGTTACCTGAGCTTAGACGAGTTGCTGTGTACCCGTCTGGTCTTTACGCGTGCGCTCAGTCACGCAACAAGACCAAAGATGTTGTTAGCATTTAGCCTCTCCTCCTCCCCTCTATGGGGCCAAACGGGGGTGAAGATAGAAGCGACCGAGCTCTTCCACGTTTTCCCTATTTAAATACGAGAGTAGTTACACGATCCAAGTCTAGTTACACAAAATTAAACATGTCGATTTTCTAAGTGGATAAAAAGGGGCACTATATTGTGAGGCGTAATAACACCTTGGAAGCACTTCGACGTCTGCGCAGTAATATCTTCACTTCACGTGCTCCTTTTTATCTGCTTTGCAAATAGATGTGTTTAATTTTGTGTAACTAGACTTGGGTCTACTCTCATAACTGTATTTAAATTGGGAAAACGTGGAAGAGTTTGGTCGCTTCTAACTTCACCCCCGTTTGGCCCCATAGAGGAGAGGAGGAGAGGCTAAATGCTAACCATATCTTTGATCTTTTTGCGTGACTGAGCGCACGCGTAAAGACCCGACAGGTACGCATCAACTCGTCTAAGCTCAGGTAAGAACATATCTCAGTATGGGAAAAAAAGTACATTTTCTCCAGCTGCAGCAACAAAATGTGGCAAAAACAGCTGAGAACATGACAAAAATGTGGCAAAGAAATGTGACAAAAAAGCAATGAATACATGACAAAAAAGTGACAATAAAAAGTGCAAAAATGTTCTTAAAATGTAACAGAAAATGTGGCAAAAAGCAACAAAATACAACTAAAACAAACACAAAGAAGAAGTTTGCATGAGTTTTGAAGGTCTTAGCTTTCAAATGAGGCGTTACCCTGGCCTATAGGCTGTAAGCTATAGTCGAGAAGCTTTTAGATGTGAGTAAAACTGGAGAAAATGTGCTTGGTTAAGGCGGGTTCAACGGCTTCCCTACACGCTATTGCCAGCAGAGGGCGCACACACTGGACTTGCTTTTGCTGCACTGAAGTGACGGCTAAATAAATTGTGCAATAATAATGACAAATCCTCATCAAAAAAGTCCCTGTAGTGGCGTGTTTTGAACCCCGCACTCCAGTAGACATCACGCTGAGATTCCCCCCCCCCCCTCCGTCGGTCTCTGCCGGTACATACCCTTTTTCAGTTTTTTTTGTTTGTTTCTGCATTGCCGCGCTGCACTCTCCCCTGGCGTTTATATAATAATGCCAAATCTGAGGATTTTTTCTAGCCACGTAGTGCGTTATTATAAGTTAAACTCCCAAGGCTAAAATAGACAAAAACATCTTGAATAAAGCATAACATAGGACCTTTTTTGTCAAAATCATATATATATATATATATATATATATATATATATATATAACAAAAATATGTATCTGCAGTTCGGCACTTTATGGGCCCTTGAAAGCCTGTGCCCTTAGAATCTTTCAATACACATTGCATTGAATTGGGTCATGTCAAAAGGAAACACTCTCATGCCCATTTAAAAGCAAAGTTTCCAAGGGTGGGCCATCCTTGTATAACAAATTGAGGATGAAGAGGAAGAAAAGTAAATGAAAAAAAAAAAAGAGCACCTTAAGCTTTACAAAAATCGGTGGAATTTTTAAGAAAAAAAAATAATAGATGAAATCCCAAGTACAGATGCATTCTCCGGTTGCCTCACAAATCCCCTTCCACAGACCCACATATGCACGACGCACTCAAAGCTAAGGGAGATGAATCACAGAGTGGATCAGATCTGTCGTAACCCAAAGTAAAAGTAGGTCACGAGGGGGAGGCAGGTCATCAGGGAAATACACACTACCTTCCTCTACCTCGGCTGATTCCCCCCCCCCCCCCCCCCCCTCTATCTCTCACGCCCTTTCCATTCAACGCTTCCGTGTTTATCTTTGCCTCCGATGCCACCAGCGCTGCCAATTATTTTATCTCTGGGATGACCAAGCAACTATATATATATATATATATATATATATGCAGCTGGATTTGAAGTGTATAAAAGGCGGAGTACTTTTCAAAAATGGACTGTGGTGATTGACATCAAGTTCGATATATTGAGGCAGGAAAGTATCGCGATAAACGATATTATTGTCTATCGATACTAGATACAGTCAACTCTCAGGCATAAAAATGACATCTAAAAGTGCATCATCATACCCTAAAATATCACACAAGCTGCAATAAACATGAAATATAATGTCACTCAATTTGCTTCAGGTAGAAATCAAAATATCGAGCCCAAAATCTGGTATTATCAAATGATATGTCATTCATTGAACGATAAGTCGATATATTTATCGTGACAGCCCTATACCCCCACCTTAACCGAGCACATTTGAAAGCACATTTGAAAGCTAAGCTTTTTTGTGTTTTTTGATGCTTTTTAGTTAATACATATAAACCCTTCACAAAGTCTATGAGTTTGTTCTGACTTGAACCTTTCTGACCATTTTAAATCAGCCCAATTCCTCGCTCAGTTTTCTTTTGTTTCATGATTTCAAATATTTACTCCTGGCTTTCTTCTCGCGGGATCTGACAAAACCTAACCCCATAAGTTTCCCTTTTCGTTTCATCCGCTTAACCGGCTCTTTCGTCTCTGAAAAGTCTTAATCTTTGTCATGTCAGAATGGAAACACAAAGTCATTTAAAATGTATACCCTCCACTCACGTAATGGGAATCAGCCTCTGACCAGCCAGTACGACACACACACAGTACACTTGTATGGCTGTCTATATGCACTAATTAAACCATCTGGATATCAAGCTAGCACAGTTAGCCTCGGGGTGGAATGGCAGCCGCCAGTGTCTGTATGAAGTGGCGTTGAGCCAAGGTACGGGCTGCAGCAGTGAGATGCTGTATTTAGTTTCTATCACTCTGCGCTAATCCAATTGTCCAGACAGGGAGCTGTGCTGCACGGAGGGGGGACAGGGAGGGACGGGTGGAGGAGGAACCCGCAGCAGGGTTTACTTGTTATGTGTTCATCATAACATTATAAACAACCTATAGTTTAGTTGAGGCGGTGTGCAGGTAAGAATTGCATAGTTGTAACTATAGTAACCATCAAAATGCATGGTTAACATCTCTGTCATTGCTGGGTTTATCCATATGAGACAGGAGACAATATTCCAAAACATGTCGAGTGAAGTTGAAAATACTTTTTGCCAAATTATTAAAGCAGCCATTGAAAAACTGGGTATGACGCCGCATGGGGAGCACATTTTCCATTATTTCTATTATTGGAGGGAGGGAGGCAATACCACACATGATCCGCTTACTGGTACTGAAAGGAAAAAAAAACAAAACAAAAACAGACATTGCAGGTTTGTAAAACGGATGCCAACATTTGCCAAAATGTTCTGTTTCTGTCTCTCCCCCCATAGAGTTACTTTGTCTCTGCCCGCCATCGGAGGTAATGACATAATCAAATTGTGGTACGTGAAGACTTAATAACACACTAAAGAAGAAGTAAGACAGAAGGAAAGATACTCAACAAAAACAATAAAAACAATAAACATACCTAAAAAGTGCTATGACTGCAGTTTATGTACTGTTTCTATAGTTATTGTGATTTTTTCCCGGGTAAAAAGCATGCAGTATAAAATGAACTACATAAAAAGTATACTGTACTGTATCGCATTTGGTACTCAAACTGAAAGTACTACTTCAATGTTAAGTTCATACGTCTGCAATGGAGGATCATCTTCTACTTATAATACGTAATATGAACTGTTGCCACTGCAAAACTATATGTAATCTTTGTCAACACAGTGATTGTAATTGATCATATTATACTTACTGTAATTGCCTTGGCTACATTATACTCTAGGCTGTAAATATAAATACTAAAAGCCTTCAAAAATTACTTCAGTAAATAACTGGGGTATCATTGCACCATAGCGCCACACACTTCATTACAGGCAAGCACGCGCCTACTGGCTCCATAGTAAACAAGTCCTCTGTCATCCACACAGACACAACAACGGGTGCAGGAGAGCACACACTCCCTCCAAAAAACATTAACGTCTCACGCTGTGCTGAATCAAAGAGGACAAAACAAACTGGAGATGCATAAAGCGGAAGGCAATTAGACAGACAAAATGAGTCAGCCATAGCACTTTCCTCCTGCTGGATGACTCTTGAGCGGGACTCGGAGACAGCGTGCCAGGATCTGGAGCTCCGCCTCGCTGTGGAAGGTGCCGCTGGAAGACAGGTCCCACAGTGCCATCTGCTGGACAAATGTGTCACTGCGACTCTGCCACATGAAAAGCTGCTTTCAAATAGATATGACTCATGTGCATTGTGTGAAGATGGGGTTTTAGAAGATGACATCAAAAGTGACATTGAATGACGTGAAAATGGATGAAAATACTTGATGTTTGTCTGATTACAGTCATCTAGATTTCTTGATGTTAAAAATACTATATTTCTGCTTAGATAATTACACTTTGCTTATCCTAGCAACACTACACATTTTGCCTTTGCACAGTGGAGGTGCGTGCGTGAGCATCGGATGGGCCGATGGCACAGATTGGCAGCCTCACTTCCACCCCAGGGCACCTGTAGCTGCCATAGAAGCCCTTTGAGAACCTTTCAAGCTTGCAAAGTGCAATACAAGTGTAAGCTATGATTATGCTTATTATAACGCTGATGATGATCCCGATGGCGGAGGCACCTGTCCACGAGACTTGTCGACACGAGCATATAGCATTTGGCCCAGAACTGAGAGTATATAACATGCCCGCAGTGTGCCAGGGTTCCTCCGCTCTCTGTCCATAACGCCAGATTGCTGCATTAAAAGAAGCACACAGAGCCACAGATGGGATGGCAGTCGACCAACAACTGGCAGGCCAATTACTCCTGTTTCGGTATTTCTTTCTAAGCTCATCAGCACAGTCAGTTTTGACACCCACTATCACACGAGTATGCGACGGCCATATTCTATATAGCAAAGCGCCACAATGATTTCCCGATTAAAGTAGGGGTTGACATTTGTAATTGACAGAGCCATGTAATGGATGACCTTGTTAATTGTGGGCTAGTGATCGCTGGAACCGAATCTTTATTAATGTCATTGGTTCCACCGGCAGCACAGCTCGGGAATAACACTTGCTGGGAGAGAGAGAGAGAGAGAGAGAGAGAGAGAGAGAGAGAGAGAGAGAGAGAGAGGAAGGGGGGTATGGGGGAGATGAGAGAGGAAAGAGAGAGAGGAAAGAAAAAGACAGAGTCAGATAGAAAAAAGAGAAGAGAGAGGAAAGAGAGAGAGAAAAAAGAGAAGGGAGAGAGGAAAGAGAAATTCAGAGAGAAGATAGAAAAGCGAAGAAAAAGAGGAAAGAGAGAGAAAGAGTGAGTCAGGGAGAAGAGAGAAAAAAGACAAGAGAGAGAGGAAAGAGAGAGGGAGACCGAGAGAGAAAAGAGAGTCAGAGAGAAGAGAGAAAAAAGACAAGAGAGAGAGGAAAGAGAGAGAGTCAGACAGAAGAGAGAAAAAAGAGAAGAGAGAGGAAAGAGAGAGAGTCAGACAGAAGAGAGAAAAAAAGAAGAGAGAGAGGGAGAGAGTCAGAGAGAAAAAAGAGAAGAGAGAGAGAGGAAAGAGAGAGGGAGACAGAGAGAGAAAAGAGAGTCAGAGAGAAAAAAGAGAAGAGAGAGAGAGGAAAGAGAGAGGGAGACAGAGAGAGAAAAGAGAGTCAGAGAGAAGAGAGAAAAAAGACAAGAGAGAGAGGAAAGAGAGAGAGAGTCAGACAGAAGAGAGAGTCAGAGAGAAGAGAGAAAAAAGACCAGAGAGAGAGGAAAGAGAGAGAGAGTCAGACAGAAGAGAGAGTCAGAGAGAAGAGAGGGAGAGAGTCAGAGAGAAGAGAGAAAAAAGACAAGAGAGAGAGAGGAAAGAGAGAAAGAGAGAGAGTCAGAGAGAAGAGAGTCAGAGAGAGAGGAAATAGAAAAAGAGTTAGAGATCATCCGTTTTAGAGCGATGCACTAAAACAAAGTGCCAGACACTTTGGAGAAAAGCTAACATGTCGGTGCTCACATTATCCGCCCACGGAGGGTTTTAAGTGGTGGCCGCGTGTGGGCCTGGGAAAGATATTTCACCATACGGATAAAACAATTTGGTGAAGTGTTGCTCAAACGCCATTTGAGTATTTGACCAAACTCCGAACGGGAAATGAATCGTAGCCACGGCGGGAATGCCGTTTCAAACGCAATGTCGAGTCCGATCCACAGACCTGCACCAACGTAAAACATGTACATTAGTCTTGTGTTCTAGACCGTGTCCAGAAGTGCTGACGCTGCTTTTGACCCCAAGTGAGATCAGTGTCCCGTGACCTGAGAAGCATTAACAATATACAGTACCATAGGTGCACTGTAGGGGGCGCCAAAAACAATGGCAGAGAGCTCGCTTTGAAGACACTTCTGACAGTCAGAGTCAAGCGAATACACAACTTCCCGTCTGTGTGCTCATAGTCTGCAGATTGCATTCAACAAGGAAAGAAAAACCCACTGAAAACGTGTGGCATTTGTAGAAACGTAGTGCTCTTTGGGGAGCCACTTGGAGAGGGCTCGCTAAGTTAAAGCCTCCGGTGATAATACTTTCAATTCAATTATGTATTGTATTTTTATCAATGAGAAATGTGTGAGTGTGTTGTTATATGCGGAGAAAAAAAAGAAAAATAACTCCTTCAGCTCCGACTGTCTGATGAGCCCTGATCTACTCCTGACCATGAACCTACAGAACAATAGTCTTTTTTTTTCTTCTTTTTTTTTTGTCGACTGCGTTCCGATTTGAGTATTCATGGGTTTGTTGCGTTCAGAATAAGACTGGTCCACTCTCAGAAATGAATGTTTTACCACAAAACATCAGTAAGTAGTCTGATAGTCTGGTGCAGCCTTTCCCAAAGTCTAGCATGTTGACCGTGTGAATGGGTGGCCCGTAAAGCGCTTTGAGTGCGAATAGGTTGAAAAGCGCTATATATGAGTTGAGACCATTTACCAAACTCCTTCGTTTTTTAGGCGCTTGATGAGATTCATGTGGCCGTTGCCGTGCCGTGACCTCATCCACACAGGTCAAGATCTAGAAATGTGTTTCAATTGCTCAAGAAATATGTCGAACCTAATGAGGTCACGTGTGTGTGGCACATGGAGCTGCATTTTAGCCATAATGTTTTGCCGTATCGATCTATAATATCTTAATTGTACATCTAAATCAACAAAGTTACTATTCATATGCCGTCCCTCTCTGTCTAGCCACGGCTTAAGCTCATTATTATTCTGAAACCTGCTCTTCTTCTCTGCTCTCGGTGTATACACCCCTACTATATCTCGTCAGTGCGTCCATCTGGAAGAGATGCTCACCAACAATATATATATATATATATATATTTTTTTTTCCCGCCCGCAGACTTCTCGGTTCACATCACATGGCCGTGTTTTCCGGCGTGAAGAGATATAATATTTTTATACGATGTTTTGTTCCTTTGGCTATTTAGCAAACTAACCAAAAGTTGTCATTCAGTGCAGAAAGGTGTGGGTTCCTCAGAATCTTTTGTTTCAAGGAAAGATTAAAAGACACAGCAACCCCCACCCGGTCCACTGGCCACTTGGACAGAAAGGGTCAAATTACAAGGGAGACCAAGGTGGAGCTGAATGCACAGCTTTGGGGAGCCAATGGGAACGATGAAAACATTACATGTGGTCTTAGACTCATAAATCTTGTAAACACTGGAATGTGAAAAATACTGTGTTTCCCCAGGATGAACCAGTCTGCCCATGGGAACGGCTGGAGGCAGACTCACACAATGGATAGGAAAAACAGAATTCTGTATTGAGATGACATGTTAGAGAAATAAACGTTTAACTTGTTTAACTCCTTGATGTGTCATCAATTCCTGGTATTTAATTATTAGTTTATGTAGAGTAGTTTTTGACGACTCTCAACTCCTCCTCCAGTTTGAATACGCGGTGTTGTCAATTAAAGGTAATGTTAAATAGGGAAAAAGTAACCGCCGTCGTAGCGGTACTATTTTATTGTGTACAGCGACAACACAGGAAAACGGCTGTTTTTCTTTATGTGGTGACCCCGGGAGAACTGCAGGGGGTGCTGAAGAGCCGTCAAACGGAGACGCGACGAGGTTCGGTCTTCGAGAAAAAACCCGCTTTGCGTTAGAAATACCAGGTTCTTTCTTCCACATCATACAACAACAATTTCATGGACGTCATTCTAGCTTAAGGTAAGACTGCTTTTGACCTCTACTATTGTGTGAGTCTCAAAGTACGTCTAGTTGGCATATTTTTCCAAATTTTAGATTACTTTTTAACGGAGTTGTCTGTTGTGTGGTGTAATCTGTGAATTGATGGTGGAATTAAGGTAAGAAACGTTATAATTTGATATCTTAGATACCACAAAAAATAATGGTGGGATAAATTGAAATTACGAGTAATTAACGGGCTGCGCGTTGGGGTTTTTACCCCTGTAAAAGCTGAAGAGCACGTAGGTTGACCCCCCAAGGCCGTGGACGCACGGTCTGAAATAAAACGTTGAAATAATCGTAGACAGATTTGGGGTCTGTCTAAAAGACGGGTTGAAGGCCCTTAGAACGGGGATTCTATAAACGGGTTGAAGGCCCTTAGAACGGTGATTCTATAAACAGGTTGAAGGCCTGAGAAACGGGGTTTCTTGAATTCTATATATTAGCCTTTGTTAGCTTTCGTTAGCTTCGTTAGCTTAGTGCGCTAGCATACAGCATGGTTAGCTTAGTGCGTTAGCATACAGCGTATTGTTGATAAACGTGTACTAAACCCACACATGTGTTAAACCCAGCTCGGTGTGTGGACACTGAAGGCTGTTCTGTGTAGTAGTGTAGGATTTTATTGAAGTGTGGTGCATGGTTTGTTTTCAATATGATCTGTTTGCTGTTGGTGTGCGAGGTTGCTAAGTTAGCTCTGAGAACAAAGGATTAGCTTTAGCATTTAGTTTTTTCCATGTGGTACTGTTATTTGGCTGTTGTTTTGTAATACCGCAGTTTCTGGCCGCCATCGCTGTAGTGCAACCGTATGGCCTCTAGGTTTTCATTGAAAGGCATCGGACTTTAGGCACATTATACTATTTAACGCGTTTTTATTTTTATACACTTATCTGATTTTGTTGATCGGAGGGGGAGAATACTAAATTGTTTTGGTTGTTCTTGTTAGTCTGTTTGGTTTTTTGTTAACTGTTGTTTTGTTTGTGGAAATTATTGTGTCTTGTTGTCTCTTTGTGTAATGTTCTCTTTATTGTAGAGTGACTGAGTGTGTCCGGAGTGACACTAAAAGTGCATTTGCTGTGTCTGCATTTGTGTAGACGCAGCAAAGGACTGATTAAACGGGAAGTGATGGACGCATTGGGAAAGTGGCCATTTTCCTTTGTGCCCAGACATCCGTGTAGGAGGGTAAGTGGAGAAATTGCTCCGCCCCTCATTGCAAAACAAAAAGTAGAAAAAAGAACATTTTTTGACCAAATTTCTTGTTTTAAAGGTTATTGTTTTAAAAGTTATTATTTTTGTTTTGTTTTTTTATAGAGAAACATTTCTGCTGGTGGTAGTTATGTCTCCACAGCATACATTTGAAGAACAAGTATCTACAATTAGTGTGAGACAAATGCTATTATTTTTAAGCCTGTGATTAACGGAGCATTTAGGGCTCTGAGAGATGTTGCTAAAAAATTAGAACCTCTCTCCACACGGTGGCGCCATGGAATGAAAACTGAAGCAGGGAAGACCTGTCGTGAGTTTGAATACATTGATTGAAAGTACAAACCACTATTGATTTAGAGTTTAAGTTGATCTTTATGCGCCATTTTGGACGCATTACCAAAAGTTATGAAGGAGCAATTATGCAAAATTCAAATTATTGTTAAAGACAACCAAATAAATTAATGAATACATTTTGAGAATGCCCTTGACCAGAAGCGAGAGCAAAATTGAACTGAAAGAAATGTGTGCAACTTTTAAAGGTGCAGCTTAAAGGAGCGAGTAATGAAAGTAATAATGAAAAAAGAGTAATAATGAGTTTACTTGAATGTGCAGTGACCTGTGGGTGTGGTGTTGGTAATTGTGGCCAAGGATTGTTTCAGACGAGATGACCAACAACGTTCGAGGAGATCGAGGCGTTTACAACAACGCTGATGGGAACCATGCTACTCTGATCATTGGCAGCTGCTGGGTTCAGTGGCATGGGACGGCAGAATTCATGTTACCTGTGAAGGTGAACGGACAGACTCTTGACGTGCTGGTGGATAAAGGTGAACGACACTCATCTGTGAACTATGAGACTGTGATCATTAACGGACACCATCTACTGGGTGGATACAGGAAGACCACCCACAACCTTTCACCAAGCCAGTGCCTAGTCAGCTCACAGGACTGAATCTGACACGCCAACTCAGACTCCTGTTTCTCTCCTCGGATGTGATGTGCTGATGAAAGAGAGCAACAGTTTTGTGCTCTCTGGATGGACTAACAGTGACTTTTCCCTGATCGGACAAACACCTTGCTGTCTTGAATCATTCACAGGACAGTGGTTGCTGAATGCAGATGTCTCCTGGGAAGAGCTGAAGGACTGTACGACTGACGTTTGACCTTGGATCCAACATTCACTTTGCCAAGGCCACCCACCCATTGATCACTGTACTTTAATGATATAGAAAAGCTTTTAAGGCTAACCTTAGTGGACATGAATGGTCCTTTTAAAATAACAAAATTAATTAGGCAAACGAGGTGTGACTGTGAATTGTTTACACCCTATAGAACAATAATATAATGTGTTTATAACTTATTTGCTCTCTCTCCTGGACAATAGGCTAAAGAATTTGTTCCATGACCAAAGCGTGAGTGAAACAAAAGATTGGTAAGAAATTGAAGTTTCTAAAATGTCCTGTACTCTCCATCCATGTCTGTCTACTCTATAGACTTTAATGCTAGACTTATGTCCGTTTTGGAACATCATTCCACGACACCATGATAGAGAATTATGTGTTTATGAACTGACTGAAAATATCTTAATGCACCAGATAAAGATGGTCTTTAGGACCTACTGATGCTGGTTTATTTACTAAATTGAATCGATAATCTTTAAGTTACAACTAAATGCATTTGTCTGAATATTTTAATACAAAATTTAAATTTGAAGCCTTAGAGGGCATTGACATGTGATACAATTGTGAAATGCTATAGCTATGAATTGGAATATATAAAACTGAACTGTCTGAAATTATGTCTAAAAGCTGAAGTGAATTGGGTTTCGGCCCTTTCTCTTGCTCTGCTCCTGGCGTCAATCCGTGAGCAGATCGAGAGGAAACTCTTATGAACTTGAAACAGGCCATTTGGATGCCTGAGATCAGACTCCTCTTTGATTCCACGGGAATCCAGTGGACACTGATCTTGAAAATGTATGTTATAATCCCTATTGAAACCATCTACACTCATTAGTTTGTGTACTCAGGTTGGAGGTGACTGTTATTCTCACTTTGGGAGCCGCTGTGAGCTCTTTCCCAGCCTGTCTGATGGTCCTCTGCCGCGATTGGACTGAACCAGTGCTGGCCTGATCCCTTTTGAGGCCACTCCCAGGACCTCACATGCTGTCCAGGTCGCGAACCTGACGAGTGGTGTCACACCTCTCACTCGCCCTGTCGACCCAATTCTTCCCACTTTCAACCTCCCTGGCCTGCACCTGACATTTGTTATTTTGCTATTGTTTTCTTTGTGTTATGTAGGTGCCGGAGGTATTAATCTCCAGTGAAATTTGAGTTGGTTTGTTGTGTTTCCTGTACAAGGATTGAGGTCTCGCTTGTTTATGCATGTTTTGTGACTCTTTTTTGGACTGAGTGTCCTCAGTCCAAGAGGGGGTGTTACTTATGTGGGGAAATTATTATAATTTGGTTTATTTTGGCATGGGAAAGAACTGAGACAAATATATCTAAAAGATAAACAAACGAAAACATAAAGTGACGAATTGACAAATGTTATGGTCAACTAAGATTTCGGTTTCAGATAGGTAAATCAATTTATAATACTCTGTTTTTTACGTTTGCTGTGATTCTGAAGTGCACACAGAATCTGCGGTAAATGTGGGAAACAGAAGCTAAAAGAGAGTTTTTCTCTGTAGATTAATGAAACCTGAATTTCTGAATTTTCCAGATAAAATTGACCCTAGCATTCCAACAGATAAATTAAGTTAAATAGGTTTTTGAGTCCAGCCATAATTTGCAAGATTAGCTGGCATGGTCGTTCTCACGGTGAGCGGTCCTGATGAGAATTTTTGTTTTTGTAATTTTCGTCTGTTCTTTTGTGTTTCTGTTACAGATCTCTGTTGGTTCCTTGTCTCGGTGGGTGCTTGTGAGTGGTCGTAATTGTGAGTTTTTGACCCAAATTAATCAATCAAGTTTTATTTCTAAAGCGCCTTACAATAATCAAAGTTGACCAAAGCATAGTGATGTAGAAAATATAGCGGACGCGGAGGGAGCATGAACCGAGACAACGACCTGACAGAATCAATACGGGGAAGAATTCGAGAGCCCCTCCCGAGCGGAGGAGCTCCCGCTTTGGCCCCATCGGCCCCTCCTCCATATGTACAGAGCGGGGCGTCCGGCTCCACTTTTTACCCCCAGTTAATAACCCTTCATGGACTGGTGGACGTGGCGGCTGCGAACTTGTTATCAGCGGAAGAGCATAAAAATGGCCATGCCCGGGTGCCCGCCTAAGTCTAACTCAGCGACCTTGCCTGAGCGGACTTACCATCGAGGGTCTACATTAAAAACACCAGGACCTGTTGGACGCTCCCAGATACTTGGGACCTTTTGAAGTGACTCTAAGGACTGCCACTGTAGTTGAGGTCGAGGGGCGTGACAACTGGTACCACTGGTCACACTTGAAGCCCTGTTCTGAGAAAACCGGCTTACACTGGACTCATACGCATCCCGGACGGTTGACACATCCTGACGAATATGGTAGTGGGTCTAACAGCCCCACTGAAGGGGGTGGGGGACACCAACCCCGACCCACACGGTCACAAAGACTAACAAATATGGACTTAAGGCCTGGGTTTTAAAACCAGGACCTTTAAGGTGTCCATACGGGGTGTGGGGCCTGACACTTGCTCTTTGCTTGCTCATCATACCAACAGTAATAAAAATAGACGATCCACATAGTTGTGAGGGACGGGTCAGAGGACACCCTATCAAAGAATTGAAATTGGCCCTCTACAAGGTATACAAAGACGTAGGTAAAACACCTGGAGAAAATCTGGTCATCTACTGCAACAATGCAGGTACAATGTTGGTGAAAATGGGAGAAGCAGTGTCGGACCAACACACCCTAGATTGGATCACCCATTGTACAGAAAAAATGATAAAAACATGGGAGAACAAAGAAGGAACAAAATACGCTGTTTTGAAACCTGTGATTTATGATGTATCTAACATGTCTGTTTCCACAGAGGGAGATGGATCTAGGAAGCGACGGTCTTTCAATATGGGGGGTCATACACCAGGAGAGAATAAATGGGTAAAATTAGCTAAGCACACGGCCATGATTACCAACTCAACCCTGCAGGTGGGAAACCGTACCCTCGGTCAATCATACGTACCTTTCTCTGATGACGGCGGCCGTAAGCCCCTGTTCGGAGATGGGAAAGGATTTATCGCCACGCTGATCCCTATGATCGGTGTGGCGTCCTCCATGCAGCGTCTAAATGAGGTATGGTGGATCCTGGAGGACCTAACTGAGGTAATAGGCGACATCTTGGACCAAATGGAACGGAGTCCAGAACTTAAGGCAGTGGCTGTTGTGGTTATGCAAAATAGAGTGGCGTTAGACGCCATGTACGCTGAACAGGGTGGTATGTGCGCAGCAGTTGGCCTTGACCACTGCTGTACATATATTCCCCGACGAAACTGGCGATTGGACAGCCATTAAAAATAAAGTAAAGGAACTCAAAGACTTCCTCGCGTCTCAAGAAGACCAGGGTCCTCAGTGGACCTGGCTAAATTGGTTAAATTCCGGTTCCTGGATCCATATCCTTCAAAAGGTGGGTATTCTTATAAATGTAATACTCTTGTTTTGTTGTGTTGTGCCTCTCATTCGCAGCATGGTCTCCAGGGCTCTGGGTTCCACTGGGGGCATCTATACGATGGGTGATGCGTCCCAGGGGGACACGGAGCTCGGGACAAGGGAAACGCCAGAAGGGGGTGGTCCCAGCCTGTACTTGGAAAGAGTACGGAAGGCTTTGAAATAATGAATGGAACGACCCCCGACAAGGCTGTGATGGAGAATATTGTGGTGGAGATAATATCTAAACAACACTGTTCGGTGTTGTTGCGCTTGCTGTGTTTTGTGTGCAGGAATGTTTATTTTTGTGTCAATCAGAGACGGTCCCAGGGGGACATAAAAGTTGACATGTACCATTGACACGGAATAAAAACCAGCTGAGTTCCGCCTGGAAAGATTAGTAAGCGGAAGTTACACATGGGAAGAGAGAGATGATTTTGAAACCACTCAGCGGCTGGTTGAGTATGCCCTACATAAAGTGAACATGTTTTTTTGGTGTTATAATATGTGAAATTGTACTGTGATTTTTGATACAGGCTGTACTTTTGTGAACTTGAAAATATTATGGTTTTGTTGTCCTCCTTTGGGAGGTCAAAAAGGGGGTCTGAAGAGATATAATATTTTTATACGATGTTTTGTTCCTTTGGCTATTTAGCAAACTAACCAAAAGTTGTCATTCAGTGCAGAAAGGTGTGGGTTCCTCAGAATCTTTTGTTTCAAGGAAAGATTAAAAGACACAGCAACCCCCACCCGGTCCACTGGCCACTTGGACAGAAAGGGTCAAATTACAAGGGAGACCAAGGTGGAGCTGAATGCACAGCTTTGGGGAGCCAATGGGAACGATGAAAACATTACATGTGGTCTTAGACTCATAAATCTTGTAAACACTGGAATGTGAAAAATACTGTGTTTCCCCAGGATGAACCAGTCTGCCCATGGGAACGGCTGGAGGCAGACTCACACAATGGATAGGAAAAACAGAATTCTGTATTGAGATGACATGTTAGAGAAATAAACGTTTAACTTGTTTAACTCCTTGATGTGTCATCAATTCCTGGTATTTAATTATTAGTTTATGTAGAGTAGTTTTTGACGACTCTCAACTCCTCCTCCAGTTTGAATACGCGGTGTTGTCAATTAAAGGTAATGTTAAATAGGGAAAAAGTAACCGCCGTCGTAGCGGTACTATTTTATTGTGTACAGCGACAACACAGGAAAACGGCTGTTTTTCTTTAGGCGCAAATTAAAAAACGCTGAGCGCTTATCCGCATCTCCGTCCCCCATATCACTTATCGCGTTGCTATTTTCCACTCACATAGCTCACACGAAAGCCCTCGTACACTTCGTTTGGGCCTAGACCCGGAAATGCGAGTCACAAGCCACGTAATCAAGCCCATAATCATGTTTTGTGTGTGTGTGTGTGTTTTTTTTTTAAAACAACCTATAAGAGGTGCAGTTTTGGAGATGCCTAAGTCCATGTTTGTACCACACACCTTTCAAAACCAGGCCACAATGAATAGCGCGTCTTCCGCTTCTCTGTCAGCGGTCTCCATCATCATAAACCTGCCTGCTTCGACTCGCAGTTACTGTATTTGTATTACTTCACTCTGGCAGATACTCTGAATTGATGAACGCATTTGTAATAAATGAGGAGGAGCAGTTCTTTCACACGGCTTCTTCTTTTCCTTTTCCTATTACACACACCATTACACTGTGCCAAAAACATTACTTGATTTGAAATATCATCCATCATTCATTTGCCAGTCTAATTTCCTAATAGCATGTGTGCATCTGACTGCTTTAAAACAAGATTAACATTTTTTCCGGGGGGGGGGGTGTTAATTATGTCAGATCTAACCTTGAATTAGCCCTTACAAATGAACATATGATGGTATTAAGTAGAGGGCTAAGTAAGTCCTTCTGCAGTGGCATGTTTACGGTTTCTCCTCACAGCCACTGTTTGTTGTTTATTGAGGCCTGGCCTTTTTAATTATGGAGACAAATTAGCTCATCATTAAGTGTTTGCATATGTGAGACTGTGAGAGTCTGTACGTGAATAGAAAACAGTGGCATCCCCTTGGCCACTCTAAACCGTTAGAGCTACGGTATTTAGTTTGAATGCTTATTATTCCACATTATATTCCCATATTTCTGACATGATAACCTGCCTCGCCGGACCCACGCTCTCTCTGCACAGAAGACAGTGCAGTGGTTCGCGCTCGTGCTTCACAGCTTCTCATGGTTTAGCACCAAAGTACATCTGTGACATGTTAAAGCCATGCGAACCATCTCGGGCCCTGAGAACTTCAGGGAGGGGTCTCCTGGTGGTTCGCAAGGGTCAGGACTACAGGCTGAAAACAGTTCTTTTTTTACCCGTGCATTGAAAGTGTTTAATCTGCACTCTTGCTTTTTACTGTAATTAATATTCTTTTATGTTGATGAATCTGTTCCTACAGGTCGCCCCAGCGGCTTTGGGAATGGGTCAAATGCAGAGAATGAACTTCCCTACAGGGATTAATAAAGTCCCCCTCCTGGAGCCACCACCTTAACGTGGTGGAGGGGTTTGAGCACCCGGATGATGCTGGGAGCTCTGTTGTCGGGGCCTAATTCGTGCCCCTGGTAGGGTCTCCCAGGGCAAACAGGTCCTAGACAAAGGAGCGGTTCAGAAGCCCCTAAGAATCGTGAGGCCGTCCTTCCGGGAACCAATCACCTGCAGGAGGAGCCATAGGGGGCTGACCCGGCAACAGACAAGTGGAAGAAGATGGATGGATGGATTAATACAGTATAACTTAACTAAACTTAAAAGCTCCCTGGTCTCAATATTCATGACTAAAATCCAAACAACAATCCCCATCTCCATTATTTAAAGCTTAAATTCTGGTTCAAAGTTTTCAAATGAGGAATGGCATAATATGCCATTCCTCATTTGAAAACTTATAGCCTCAGCTTTATACACTCATATATCCATCATTTCAAACCATGCACCTATGGAATTATTTGTTTATTTATAACAAAAGGTGATCATTACATTTCTTTCAGACAGTTACCATGCCTAACATTCTTAGTATTACCAAAAATCAAAATGTTTATGTTAAAAAGACAGATTAATATACAAATTATAGTCCATGAATATTATTATGTACATTTATTATGTAAGCCCTACACAGTGTAGTGCGTTACAAAGCCAGGTGTAGAGTGGGCCAGTTGTAGAGGGCAGTAGCTCCTCATCAACAAACCCCTACACAGCCGCCCTAACTAGCTGATTTTGTAGATAATGTTCCTATGCTGTGTGGTGCGTTAAAAGACGAGGATTACGAGCCCGTTGGGAGGATCCCTCTCGACAGATCCATAGCTCGCCTACCCTAATTCTCTATTTGCAATATTGAGCAATAGAATGACAACCGTTGAGAGCAACAACATTCTTCCTTAATTAATAAAAAGCAATTTGATCCGTTTGCGCCCCCTAGTGGCAACTCATTTCTTCTACTCTATACTTTCCAAAAATCTTTTGCTTGAATTTATATTTAAACAGGTTGATGTTTGAAGCTTGTTTCATCTCCAGCTCCAATTTATTCCACAATTGTACCCCATTAACTGTCGGCCTAAAACTTTTCAAAGTTGTGCTATGTTTCTGAATCCTGAATTTGTATTTTTTGTATTTTTTTGTGAAGCACTTTGTGACCTTTGTGTCTGTGAAAGGTGCTATATAAATAAACATTACTTACTACTTACTTACCAAACTTCATGAATTTGTGTGGTCCAAAAACTCAGCTTTATGAATGACTCGGAAAGCTCTTTTTTGCAGCATTACTATTGGTTTTAATGTGTTTGTGTAAGTACTACCCCAAACCACAGTGCAAAAATTTAAATAGGGCAAAATCAGAGAACAGTGTAAGGTATGTAGAGCTTTGATGTTTAAAATATACTTTACTTTCGCAATTACTGAAATGCTTCTTGTTATTATAGTAGATATATATTTAATGTGATCTATAATAACTCCAAGGAATTTGATTTCACGCCCTCTATCTGAATCGCGTCCTGAGGATTAGAATTACAGTTGCCAAATATCATCGTTTTGTTTTTACTTAGATTTAAAGATAGTTTGTTTTGTTTGAACCACTTGTTGACACTTGTGAGTTCCAAGTTAACAATCCGACACAGTTGTTGTAAATCGTCTCCTGATGCAAAAATATTTGTATCGTCTGCAAACAAGATAAATGTAAGTACTTGAGATGTTTTACAAATGTCATTTATATACATATTAAACAATTTTGGACCCAAAATGGAACCTTGAGGCAAACCACACACCATTTTCTGACAACTAGACTGGTAATTACCAATGTTCATGCATTGTTTTCTAATTTTTAAATTTAAAATAACTGGTAACCCACTGTAGAGCTACCCCCCTAATCCCATAATGTTCTAATTTATTCATTAATATGTCATAATTTATTGTGTCGAAATATTTGCTGAGGTCAGTAAATAATCCTATTTCATATTTCTTATTATCTATTCTACAGCATTAGTTATTTCTGCAATACTATCTAAGAGCACGTGCGAAGTTGAGCGATTATTCCTAAAACCAAACTGATTTTCAGAGAGCAAATTATATCTTTCAATAAAGCTGTCAAGTCTAGAATTAAAATATTTTTGAGAATGGCGGTAAAAGGGAAACCGGCCTGTAGTTTGTAAATAGATGTTTATCTCCTGCCTTGAAGAGAGGGATCACTTCTGCTACTTTCATACTGTCAGGAAATTGTCCTGAGTGCACCGGTAAGTTACAGATGTAAGTTAACGGCTTACAGATACTTTCAATTGCACTTTTTAAGGTCTTCATATCCATGTTGAAATAATCTGTAGAGGTTTTATTATTATTATTAATATGACTTTATTCCGGACACTAGAATGATGGTCCATATTAAAAGAAAAAGACACACATAACAACAATACATTTATCTCCTGTATAGGCTCAAACGCCCGTGAGTCCACATACGAGATGAATATCGCACCCAGCTTAACCCAGGGTTGGTCAATGCAGTGATGATACTGTTCATTGAGTTTGTAAGCCTGCACATGCACCTGTACATTAGATTTCGCAGTACAGTAGGGCAGTTTGGCACACGCGCATTTACAAACATTTGGCTTGCACTACTCCATCGTGGGACCCTCAGTAGCATCCGCATGGCATCCTTATAGGCCACAGTTAGCCTTTGCATACTGCTCTTTTTGTAGCGCCTCCGCAGGTGGGCAGTATACATGGGAGTGCAATACGCCTGAAAGAGTCTGATTTTAACAGGTGTGGAGCACATTCCAAACCTGCGGATCAGCGCATTGGCTTGTCCATAAAGCACGCGACACTGTCTGTAAATGTCTTTGTCATCGGACAAGTCTGCAGTCACATAGTGTCCCAGATATTTACATTCATCAGTGACATTAAGAATATTTCCTGATAAAAAGAAATCAGGGAATATCAGTTTGGTGTCCTCTCTGCTCCGGGCTATCGTGATGATGCTTTTCCTTGAGTTGTATTTAATATCAAAGTCTGTTCCATACTGAGAGCACACATGCAACAGCTCTTGTAACCCAGCGCTATAAGGACAAAAAATAACAAGGTCATCAGCATACATTAGGTGGTTAATGGTACTGTTGCCGACCCTACAGCCCGTTCCACAATCATTTAAAAGCCTTGACGAGTCGTCCATATATACATTAAATAAAAACGGAGATAAAATGCTGCCCTGTCTTACTCCATTTGCCACACAAAAAGATGCAGATAAGCAGTTTCCCCATTTCACACACATTAACTGATGGGAATACAAGAAAACCAGAATTCTCACAAGAATTATTTTATTTTTACAACCTCTAACAATATCCAGAACCTATTTTTCCTCAACAGGATTGAGAAACAAAGTCTTCGGATTTATGTCTATGAGCTCACAATTATAGTTCTCAAAATGTGCAATTTTTGCAGCAATGTTCGGGCCAACATCTACGAAGAATTTATTAAAAGTGTTGACTACTTCATCATCCATGTTATTAATAGTTTTATCCTGAAAAAAATGTGGTTTATTTCCAATGAAACTATTTAAGATGTTAGTATCATTCTGTATATGAAACTCCAGTCTTGCGTTACTAGCTCCTTTTTAAATGCATCCATAGTTTTCCCTGTTTTTACTCTTCTAAACCATGACATGTTTTCCACTTCATTTTTATGTAGTACACAAACTGGAAGGTGATCACTAATATCATTTATCAATAGTCCGTGGACTGTATTACTTTCTATTTCATTGGAAAAAAAATATTAACAATCAAAGTAGCACTATGGGATGTAATTCTACTCGGTTTGGTTATTAAAGGAAACAAACCTACACTGAAAAGAGTGTTAGTGAATTCATCAGTTTGTTTGGGTTTAACAAATTTCTGATTTGAGTTAAAAAAAAAGTGCTTCTCCATCCAATTAAAATAAACATCTATATTAGACCCAGGAGTTCTATAAATACAGCTTACAATCATATTTTTCTTTTTTTCCCTTACAATTTCAATAGTAAGACATTCAAGTATGTCGTCCACCACACAGGTCATATTTCCAATCACTTTATAACCGTAACTTGAGTCAACAAACATAGCTGCGCCCCCACCATGCTTATTTCTTCCGTTGTGACTGATAAACTCATAACCTTCGATACTAAAGTCCATTTAGTACTGTTGCAAAGATCCTCAGTATAATATTGGCAGTCCATTAATAGCTCTTGCAAATAAGTTATTTTCAGGGTCAATATCAATCTCAGCATTCTCAGCCCAAAATGCGAATAAAATGCACTCTATATTAAACAAAGACTGAAGAGAAGCTTGAGCACCACCTGCAGCCGTTTGTGTACCCCCAGAGGCGCCTCACAGCTCGAGAAACACTGTCTCCAGGCTTCCTATATTTAACTGTCAATTTGAATGCATCACATCATCCAGAATATAATGAACCACACTGTGCTTGTGTTTGGAGGCCGGATTTTCTATATTTGGATTTTTTTTTTTTTTAACACACACACACACACACAATACATATGTGTCTTTCATTATGCCGTTGCTTGGCACTCCGTACTGAGAAAAGAAAAACAATGAAATGTATCGAAATGTAGCCAAAACTCAAAATGCCTTGTTGTCTGACCCAAGTCTTATTGTCTTCGGTCTTTGAAGTCAGTGGTTGTGAAAGAAGCAGCCAACAGTTGATAAAAAAACATCCACCCATACACTTCTATTTCATGAAACAGCACAACAAGGCAATGTTTACTAAAAAGGGCTGGGTTCACTTAAAAAAAAAAAAAAAAAAATACTAATCAATACTGTCATCTACAGGCTATATGGGAAACATGCTACAATTTGAAACGCGTGCATTTCATTTTGTGATGTTACTATATAGACATAGCACAAACTTAAAGTGTTGACAGCGCCTCGGTGAAGCCCCCCCTCGAGACTGCTCTATTATTGCTGTTTGTGCTTCCTGCGTGTTATGCTAATCGCAACCTTTACCTAAAAACTCAAAGCCTTGTCTCGTGAGGTTAATTGCTTCATCTTGCCTCCGTCATCGAGTTCCTTCCACAGACCATGAGCCGTCTAACTTTGTCTGCCGCCGTAAACTATATACTACAGCGAGCAGCCACGGGGGAGGGGCGACACTCGTCTCCCCTGTTCACTTTAATTGTGTTACGAGTCCATATGGCGGGGTTGTACGATATCACGCTCCTGATTTCTCATCACGGGGCAGGCACCATCAATGATGCTGTTCATTTGCGCAAAACATATTTACCCACAAGCCCGATGTGCTCACGGAGACGAGAGGCGGGCTCAACAGAACTGCGCGGAAAGTAAATTAACGGCTAAATGAATTTTAATCTGTGCGGATCATTTGGGAATGCATCTATGGCTAATAGCGTGGTTATTAGTAATGCGTGTGAAATGTGGGGAAAGGCTGAAAGCACACAGCAGGCCCTGGCTGTGCATACAGAAACAGCTGCAGTACCCAGAGTGGACGTTAGGGGGTGCTAAGAGACAAAGAGGTGGCGGAGACGGTGGTGACAATTATACGTTTTGGAGGAAAAATAATGTTACGGGCACATTTATGAATCTCTTCACTTTATTTTCAGCCACTGGTCACAATATTACCATACAAAATCAAATCCCAACATGGAACTGCATTGGAATGTGATATTTTGGTACACGCACACACTTTCAATAGCAAAATTAAATACAGTTTTATAAAATAACAGGACGACAGACACATTTAGTGATTAAGACATGCAGTGACATTATAAAAAATAGACATTTGTTTTCTTCCTTTCTGTACAAACATACATGACACATATAAATATATAGATGTAAAAAAGGGTGTATTTTTAAAATACAAAGTTCAAATTGTACAGTTACATTCCATCATAACAAAAAACAGAAAAAGAGCACAATATTCAAGTGATTTGCCGTTTTTCACAGACACTGTACAATATTGTACACTGTAAAAGCATAAGCGAGACCACTGTTCCCCGTGGAGTCAGCTGTAAACATTATGAATGAAGGAAGGGTACAGGATCTCTTTTTTGAAAATCGCTCATTCAAGCTGAACTTCAAGAAACGCCGACGGGAGCCGAGCGACCCGTCCTTTTGCGGGCGCTCTTTGACGCCCTCAAGACACTTCAGTGCTTCGTTTCGATGTTTTCCCTCGAAGAGTCAGCACTTAGTATAAGGAGATATTTGGTAAAACAAATAAGACGAGCTATGTACTGGCAACAGTCTTTTGAAAAGTTCATATTGATTGGCACAAAGAAGCAGGCGTCGTGAAACCGTCCCCTGTCCCCCCCCCCCCATGACACACAGTGAACCCGCGCGCAGCCGCTAATTCTGCCGGACGTCCTGCAGCAGTTTGTTGATCTCATGCACCAACTCGCTAGTGTCCACGTTGGCGTCGTGGCGACCCTCGCTCCTCTTCCCCCCCTGGTGAAAAACCCCGTCAAAGTCGTCCTCCTCATAGTTTTCGGGGATTTCCTCCATGGCCGGGAGCCACTTGAGATGAGGGGCCTGCGCGCTTGTGGAGGTGGCCGTGGACGTGGTCGCCGGCGTGCTCGGGATGTGGCTGTTCGGGGCCGGATTCAAATAGTGCGAGTTGGCCGCCCACGCCGCCACGCCGGGGGGGTAAGCCGCGCCTTTCCCGCCCGGCAACAGCCCCCTCCTGCTGTCCTGCGGCACCGCGTTGTTGGCATTGGCGTTGCCGCGCCCCGCCGGCCGCTCGCCGGCGGACGGGGGGGGCTGACTGGTTTCGCCGCACTCCGCGTAGGCGTCCGCGTTGGGGGGGAGCAGCCGCTGGAAAACGCTGTTCATCTCGTTGAGGAGGGATCCAGCCCCGCCCCCCGCGACGTCGCCGCCCCCCCCCACCGCCGCCGCGCCGGACGCCCCCTCCTCGCCGCCGGGCTCCTTCCCGAACGTGGAGAAGCTTTTGCGGCGCTCCGAGTCGACGGAGGACTGGTCGTCGTCCGTCTGCGGCTGGGGTGGCTGGGCGGATTCCTCGCCGGGGATGTACATGTTGTTGCGGTAGTCGGACGAGGAGGCGGGCAGGGACAGGGGGGGCATCCAGCACTGGTCAGAGTGTCCGAGGACGCGGCATTCGTCGGTGCACAGTCTCATAGCTGCCGGGACACAGAAAGGAAAAAAGTTACTCAAAGTTTCACTAGACGGGATAACCTTTGACATGCTAACGTCGTCTGACTGGAACGATCAATATGTGTGAAATATACAAAAGGGCGGAGTGTGCTCGTTGGAAACAGAGAAACCCTCTCGGCGAAGAGTGAAGCACAGGTGGTTTTAAATATTTTATACCGCACTGTTTTGTTTGCGGTTTCAGAATGCCTTTTATACGGTTCTCAGGGGCCCATTGTGATGCGTTCTCCGTCTTCAGACAATGCGTTGCGGGGATCTTCAGGTAACGAGGGAGACGCATAATGGGGAAATGTAAATGGCTTGCCTGGTAAATCCGTCCCACATGACCCCAGGGGCGGACTCTTAATGCGACGTTTGCCCGCGAACGCCAACTGCGTGGCATATTTAGCGAGCGCTTTTATCATATCTAGTTGGAACGGCCATCTAAATAGAAAAATCTAAACAAATTAAATCTGCTGAGGAGAAATAGGGATAATCCTTGCTCACGGGCCATGAGTGCTCCTTTTTTGTTATTATTATTGGCAGAAAAGGTAAAAACAACAAACAACCTCCGAGCCTTTGTCAGAGCAAGCAGAACAAATAAATAAAAAAAGACAGTGTCCACGCACGCCTCGCCATCACTCGATCTCAATAATGATAGGGAATACATTAACAAGTGCGGCAGGGAGATGCAGAGGAGGGGCAGAGTCAGCGCGGCGTAGTGGGAGAATAACATCGCTCTAAAAGCAATTACGATGAATTCTCCTCAGTTCAGACATGAAAGTGCACTACTGTCACTCACTGTGAGGGGGGGGGGGGGGGAGTAGAGAAAGGAAGAGAAAAGAAAAGAAAAGAAAAACACACCACCCTACGACTACGTTCCGATGAGTGACGGGCGACTCATCTCCGCTCCGGGGAGGATTTTTACAGACATGGCTCTATCTTAAGGGCAGATAACGCACCCCCCCCACCCCCCCCCCCCCCCCCCAACCCTTCCCTCCCTCCCTCCCTCCTGCCACACACACGCGCATAAAGGCAACGCAAAGGCAGCGAGACACAGCGTAACATCAGTGAATGTGATAACGAGCGTGGAAATGAGGGGCTGGGTAGAAGAATGGGGCCCGGTACAATGGGGCGGGGTGTGTGTGTGTGTGTGTGGGGGGGGGGGGGGGGGGGGGGGTTGTGTCTGTGTTCAGGGTTTAGCGGCAGAAAACTGTGTTAGTCGGCAGGCGGACTAATAACAGGCTTGATAAAGGGACCGGTGCTGTCCGTGGTGCTGAAATTAGTCTCCGCCGTAAGTGGAGGAGATGCACAGGTGAGGCCTGAGCTCGAACGTGTTAGGAGAGGATTCCAAAGAGCAGGTTTAAGGATACGTGCACAGGGAGAGATCTTCAGCACAGTGTGGCTGGTAACGCAATGGACCGTGTGGAGTTCAAGTAGAGGTCTAACAAACAGAGATTCGAACTGGTTTTGGAAGACTTCTTACATCAGTGCGCTCTCCCTCAGTATTGGCTAGTCAATCTCCCTGTTAGGAATAAACACACTGGGAAAATAATGATCATCTAAAGGAAGAGATGGCATAAATTTACTTTAATTGAGGGAATAAATCAAAACTTTGAGTATGTTTGGCCTAGTCTTAGATGAGATAAAACATATTTTTGCCAAAAGGAACAAGCACATTTTTTTTTTCCTATTTCAGTTTATTTTGTATCCTTTCAGGTGAAAAATACATATTTCTAAATGTAAAAGTTAATTTGTCTGATTGCAAGTGGTTTAGTTTAGTTTATTAGTTTATTTGAGCAGTAAACATTCTGCTCAAAAGGAGTGGGCTGAAGCAAGAGCCAGTGGTACTTATGCTTGTTCCATTGGCATTAACATCTTCTATCTGATCTTAGATGTGTTCAAACCGACTCAAATTCAATATGCATTGCCTGGATTCAAACAAGTGTAAGTAGTCCATCTAATGAAGATGGACATTTTGCCAGTGCCTACAACAAACGGCGAGATGATCAGGTCACACTGTAAGGTCGCTTTAATCAGCTGCAAACATTGCCGTGCTGAATGTAGTAAACAGGTTCCTATTGCTCAAAGTGAAGCTTCACAATGCAGTGGGATTTCATGAAGCTCTAAAGGGAAAACTAAATGTGACAAAGGTGTTTTGGTTCAGTGTATTGAGGGGAAAGGTTCACCAGAGCAGCCAATGACAGTGGGAGAATGTGACGGGGGGGGGCGGGGCTACATCACGCCGCGTCGCTCACCTGGGTGGAGGCGATGGTGCATCTCGAGATGGATGAGGTCAGAGAAACCCTCCCCCAGAAGCAACCTGTCCACGGGGGATTCTCGGCCCATCTCACAGTCACTGTCCCCCGCCTCGCTGTCCCCACGGCCACTGTCCTTCAGGCTGAACTTGTCCATGTCTTGTAGCGCGTACCTGCGGGCAGCAGCGTCGGAGCAAAAGTTAGGGAAGAGTTTCATTGAAAGAAAAAAGAAAAAGAGAAAAATGCATTTTGTTTGCAGGCAGGTGTCATTGATTTGCGATCTGAATCTGTCAGAGGACTAAAAAAAGGATGAATCCATCAAATAAAACTTTAGGCTGTTTGTAAAAATCTATCAAGTCTCTAGACTAGGCCCGGGCCATAAATCCTCAGAGCAGGTATGTCTATCTCTAAATCTTTCACTGCAGCCACTGGGGGCCCCCATAAATATGTCATCTACAAATCAAAGGGGAATGTTATTTCGAAAAAGTGATGGATTCATACTTTAATATGTGCTAGAGAGGACCACTGCTGTGATATCTGTAGACGGATGGGTTGCTTATCTCTGAACTGAAAGGCACTGGCATGATGTGGGAAGTACAAGAGGCACGCCATTAAGAAAAACAAAAATAACAAACAACTATGGGTCTACATTGAACTGGGCAAGCAAACCGCACAACAGGTAGTTGGAGACATGTAGTAACACAATGGAGAACAAGTGGTTTGAAAAGTAAATAAAATAGAATTGCTTTTAAAAGGGGGAGGGGAGGGAGGGAGGGGAGGGGGGGTCATTTACCTGTAGCTGCGGGAGTATTTGTTGCCACGGAAACTGGGTCTGGGCTGGTACTGGCCCTGATGGAGCATGGACAGAAGCTGTGAGACTTGCTACATCCGAAAGTAACAGAAAAAAATAAATAAAAAATAAAATAAAAATAAAAAGGGGGGAGGGGGGGTGGATAACAGATGAGGGGAGGGGGGGGAGGAGGGAAGACAAAAAAAACAGACAAAACAATGGATGAGTAAACACAAAATGGTTGATGATAAAGAGCATGAGACAAAATGGATGACAATAGAAAACAAACAGAAAGGGGGGGTGTTTAGATGAATATGGAGACGTGTGACGGAGGGGGGTGATGGGGGAGGGAGGGAGGGAGGGGGTAACGGGGGGGGGTGACAAGTGCAAACAAGGTAAAGACAAAGACACGTGCGTAATCGCCAACAGATCTTAATGAGAGTCAGCTCAAACTACGGGCCCGTGTTGATTAAGTCGCTGTCATACGCGGGGACGAGTAAATTTGTTCGAACAGCTGTGTGGAGAAGATGATGAGGAAGATGGGAGAGGGGGTTCAAGGGAGAAGGGAGTGTGTGTGTGTGGGGGGGGAGTAGAAGAGGGAGGGGTGCGAACTGTGGGGGGGGGGGGGGGGGAGCACGGTGAGAGAAAATTTGGAAAGGGGCTCAGGGACCACGGTTGAAATGCCAGAGTAATTTGATTTCTGCCGCTCTCACCTCGACCGGCGGCGTGGCGTGCGCCAGCTCCAGGGCGAAGCTCTCCGGGATGTGATTGGACGAGATGGTCACCAGGCTGTTCAGGGACTGCCGGCTGTGGTGGTTCTGCCGGCTCCCCATCTGCGCGCGGTCCATGGGGGGCGTCGCGGACGGCGAGCGGTGGTGGGCCCGGATCGGCAGCGTCCCGTTCACCGTGGGCACCAGGGTGATGTCGTTCTTGTGGATCTGGCGGGACGGCTTCTTCGGGTGGTGCTGGTGGGTCGACTCGGCCACCCGGCAGTTGTACGAGTTCCGGTTGTCCTTCTTCTCCCGGGTGCAGCGGGCCGCGAAGACGACCATGATGACCAGGAGCACGGCGCAGATGGCCCCCAGGGAGATGATGATGATGAGGGATACGTCCAGAGAGGATTCTCCCTGGTCCATCACCTGCACGTGGTTCTCCATGTTCTCGTAGAGGGTGATCTTTAAGACCGCCTTGGCACTAAGGCTCTCGCTCCCCTGATCTCTGACCACGACCGTCAGCTCGACGTGTTCATGGAGGAAGTTCTCCAGGCTGGCGTTGGCGTGGATCTCGCATGTCCTCGGGTCAATGAGAAAGAAGCCCTCCTCGTTCCCGCTCACGATGGTGCATATCAGCTCGGCATTGACCCCCGTGTCCCTGTCTGTTGCCCTGACCACTGTAACGAGCTGCCCCGCCTCGGTGAACTTGGACGCGGGGATGTCAGCGCTGAAGTTCCACAGCTGGGGGACCACGATGATCGGCGGGTTGTCGTTCTCATCCAGGACGTTCAAAATGACGGTGGCGTTGCTGGAAAGTGCCGGCTTTCCCGCGTCTTTGGCTTGAACCACGAAGGAAATGCGGCTCACGTCCTCCCTGTCAAACGTGCGCAGGGCGTATATGGCGCCGTTGGAGGGGTCAATGGTCACGTAAGTGGAGATGGAGCTGCCGTGCACCGAGTTTTCGAGGATGGAGTAGCTGACTTGCCCATTGGCATCCAAGTCGGGGTCAGTCGCCATAATGGAGGTCAGATATGCCCCGGGCGCATTGTTCTCCGATTTGAAAATCTCATACCGGCCTTTCTCAAAACGTGGGGGGTTGTCATTTTCATCTGTGACGTGAACAGTGAAGTGCTTGATGGTGGAGAGACTTGGGGTGCCCTTGTCCTCGGCCACCACAGTGAGGCTGAACTCCGATCTCTTCTCTCTGTCCAGCGAGACGTTAGTCAATATCATGTAATTATTCTCGTACGTCTTCTGCAGCTTGAAATAGCCCTGGCCGTGTAATTTGCACTCGACTTCCCCGTTCAAGCCGGAGTCCAAGTCCTCGACGCGCACCAGAGCCACAAAAGTGTCCAGGGGGGAGGCCTCGGGGACGTAAGCGGCGTCCCCGTTCCCCTGCGTGGACATCAGGTTAATACTAATGTCCGGCTTATTGTCGTTCACGTCCGCAACTTTGACCAGGATCTTGCAGTGAGAGGGCATGGAGCCAGGTCCCATGTCCTGCGCCTGGACGTCTATGTCGTAGGAGTTCACCGCCTCGTAGTCCACGCGCCGGAGCAGGGTGAGGTGGCCGGTGTCGGGGTTAATTTTGAACGTCTCCATGATCTTGGGGGCCACGTGACTGCTGAAGGAGTACACTATCTTGGCGTTGGTGCCCTCGTCCGCGTCCGTGGCGTTCAAGTCGATGAGCAAAGTGCCGACGGGGGAGTTCTCGGGCAGGTTTATGATGTACGAGGACTTTTCAAACACGGGGCTGTTGTCGTTCGAGTCCATGACGTTGATTTTGAGGAGAGTCGAGCCGGTCCTCTGGGGTACGCCCCTGTCTGACGCCGTGTACTGAAGTTCGTAGCCGGAGCGCACCTCTCGGTCAAGCTCCCTCAGCACCACCAGCTCCGCGTACTTAACCCCGTCGCCCCTGGACTGGATGTCAATCTTGAAGAAATTGTTCGGCTCCAACGCGTACGTGTACAGCGAGTTCTCCCCCACGTCCGGGTCCGTGGCGCTGTCCAGCGGAATGCGCGCTCCCACGGCCGCGCTTTCGGAGATTTCGATGGGGATGACGGGTCGCGCGAACTGGGGCGCGTTGTCGTTTATATCCAGCACTTCCACCTCGACGTGGAACAGCTGCAGGTGCTCCGTGGGCAGCGTGAGCACGTCGAACTGGATCGAGCAGTTGAGGTTCTTCTCGCAGAGTTTCTCGCGGTCGATCTTGGTCCTCACGCTGATCTCGCCGTCCGCCTCGCGCACCGTCAGCAGAGACGACGTGCCCCTCTGCATCGCTCTGAAGCGCAGGGACACCGAGCTGGGAAGTTTGGCCAAAACATCTGCCACGTCGTCCTTGAGCCGAGCGATGACAGTGCCCACTTTCTGCTCTTCGTAAATTTGGTATTTGATCGTCTTCCCGGAGACGTGGCAAACAAAAAACAACAGAGCCACAAGTTTCCACATATTTGCGCGCGGGAGTCTCTTTTCTTTCGTTGGATGCATTGTTTTATAAACTCCAAAACAGCGACAAAGGGGTAACAAGAGTCCGCCACAATTCACCAAATGAAATGCACTTCTATCTCAGTCAATGGCATCGCTTTTCCAAGGAAGGCGTGAGGAAAAACCCGCAGGTTAAAAAATGTGCACATTCCTAGAACAGGCATACACGTCCTCCTTTCATGTTAGAAATCTGTTCTGCAGTGGTCCAGTGCGCGCGAGAACTGCCGAATGGCACTGGCATCCGCGCGTCTTTCTCTCAGTCGCTCCTCTGTGCGTCTGCTGCGAGCCGTGCGCTCCGCCTCGCTCCCTCTCCGCGTTTGAGCCGCCTGTGCGCGCACACTCTACGTTTCCCAAAAATAACCCGCCTCAGACCAAACTCGTTGTACATCACCGACAGCCCCCTCCTTTTCTCTTTCTTCCTTCCTTTTCATGCCGGGAAAGACAAACGCTTCTTAAATCAGACCCTGGCTGGTGGCCACTCCGGACTCCAGGGGAGGAGGAGACGCGGAGGGTGCAGAAACCCCGCCCTCAATTTCCCCACTTTCTAAAGCAGCACAATGAACAATGGGGGAAATAAAGTGCGCAAGAAAAAAAAAAAAAAAAAAAAACCTTCGTTCAAAACGGCCTCGTATTTTATTGCCATACAACCACAGAGTTTAAGAGTTTCTCGCTTCTGGTCTGTTCTCTGACAGCGCGGAGGCGCAGTAAAGTCCAAACGCTCATGAGGGGAGTCAGAAAATATGTTCAGCTCAAGCTTTCGTACGCCGTGCGTTTAGGCGCACAAGGCACACTTTTGAAAAGCAGCGCAGGCAGCCAATGGCAGCTGTCATCGCTCCTGGATGCCTGGGCATTACGCTCACAACATGCTTATAGTTTTCTATCGGGCTTTCAAGTGGCAGCTGACTACCCGCTTCTCCCACTTTGTAGATGCCGGTGGCGCGCAGTGCATGTTTCTCATGCGCTTCATCTGTGGCTGTCTATCGGCGTGAGTAAGCGCAGTAAGCTGTGTGGCGAATCGGGCAGAAAGAGCGCTGGACTCTAATGAATGCCTTGAAAGAGTTGGTCACGCCGAAGAACAGCTCTGTCCCGTGAATAAATCTGTTTAACATTACTTCAAACTCGCTGCAGCAGAATGAGGAGATTGTGACAACAGCAGGCACCCATAATGTACTCTGGGGGGTGCACTCCCCAGCCTACTGAGAATACATATTCATGTCAGTGTATTGTTTATGAACATTATCATGTTTGCAACAACTTCAAATAAACAAACACATTTTCACTAGTTTTAGATGCATTACCTGTGCAGCCGTGACATCGGTGTTTCATCCTGTTTCACAACGGGGGCTCGGCTGCAAAAAGAGGCATCATCAAAAGTGAAGTGCAAAAGTCTTTATGACCCCGACGCATCGAGAGACTGTAAAGCCGCACGTTCACAAACAAGACAGGATGGCGACAGAGATGTAAACTTTGACAAATGTGCACAACTGGGAGCGCTGCATTCTGGAGTACCATCTGGCGACACGTATTTGGCACTGCAGACCGAGCGATTAAGCCTAACGTACTCCACTCCAGCCGAGCCCTGAACCCGGCACAACTGTGAGAAAATGAATTGTCATACGAGATAAGAGCCTCTAAACTGCCACTCATAAAATACCGGAAGGATGGCTCGAACACCGGCGCAATGGGGCTGGGGGTGTATACTCACAATAAAGTCACACCAGGAACATCTGCAAATCCTTCCAAATATGTCAGACGGCTTGAGTGTTGGACGTCTGTACACTGGCCAAACAGCAGGTGCAGGATATGTTTGTCTCTAATAAACACAAACAAGCCACAGCGCAAACACATTCACCATCAGATTTGCACAAGTTATATGAATCTATGTGCTATTTTCTTATATTACTTGCAATTTAGCACCTGGCTTAGTAAATCAGGTCCTTGCTGCAAATGAGGACAAACATGAGGGTTTGTGAATATGCCATTTCTCCACTGAAACTTCACAAGGCAGTCCAGGGCTTTAAGTGATGGAATTTGCAGACTTAAATCCGGCGTACCTGACTTTTTGTTGTGGAAAAGTACATTTGTTTTTACCACCGCAGAGCAAGCTGTAAGCACAGCAATAAAACAGGTCTTGTTAAATTGCCCTGACCTAATTATTTATTGAGCGATAGAAGTAGAATCTAAATGAGTGGTATCGTTTTACTTTCCCGTGAAACGTGCATTATAAACAATATGCTTGAACAATTCGGACATGCGGGAGTGCCAGAAACAAGTTTGGGCCGAATAGAAAAAAAAAATCCGGTACCCCAGCTTTAATAAGGACCCAACGCTAAGATGTTGGAGGTCGGGTAGAGTCCCGTTCCAAGTGTCTCTTCCCAGCTGGCTTTAGTTCTAATATCATGAAATGCAAAGTATGAGGCAGATTAGGATTTCTAATTTGATCATATCTTGAGCACCAAAACAACTTTTACACCAGGTTTGTTCTGCTTTTGCAATTGTGACCGAGATTAAGTGTTTACTGTAGGAACAATATATCTATTTGAGCATGTTTACACATCCTGGAACAGCGATGCAATAGGTCATGATTATGAATTATTTATTCAAATGGTATTATGCTCCATTTGTGCAGGGACGGCGCACGACAACACACTGACCAAGCCAAGTCGGTTGGATGCCTGGTGCCGGGTTATGGCACAAAAAGCAGTATGTGAATAGGCAGACCAATTGATCATATCATCGATATATCATTAAAAACAAGGTACATATGTGGCGTATCAAGGAGGAGATGTGTTGTTTATCAATGTTTACTAATGTGACCACTTGGACATAAAAAGCACAAAACACAGGTTAAGCTGTAAATTCTGAGCCTGAGGATTTCTTTGTATGGCCACAATTTCCTATAAGGAACAGAAGGATATAAGATAATGCGAAACAAATGAATTATTTACCACCACCTGCGTGCTACTTGTTTATGTGCAAAGTGGAATAGAGACACCACGCTGTTCATTTGATGCCTCGGCACGAAACAATAACTCATTACATATTCCGAAACGTGCACGGACACCCCCCCCCCCCCCCCCGCCTCTCTCCGCCATTCTTAAATCTGCCAGAAAACCTGTCCGTCGCCGCCATTCATGCCCGGCAAAATGTTTGCATTCGCTCCCGTTTTGCACATGTCGGTATTTAAACAGGTTCGATGCGGGCGCCCGAGCATTTCCATAGCCCCAGTGCTCACAATGCGGTAATGCAATTTACTCCCAGCGTCCCGGGGAAGCTAATCACATTTGGAGAACAAAGTCGGCCCCGGAGTTTATGGAAGAAGGGAGCAGGAGAATGACAGACTAGGTGGGGGTGGGTCTTAAACAGTGGAGCGAATAAAACAATTAATGTATAGAAAGGGGGCATAATCTACGCACAAAACAGATGGAGGCTTAATAGATTTAGGCACGCTACATAACCAGAGGAGCCGAACAAACCTGCTGCTTTTGACGCCGATAAATCAGCTGAAATATTCATTCGGGGGAGCAGGTGCAGAGATCCTAAACTAATCTTGTGAAGTTTGGTGTTAACTTTCCCCCCACCCCGCTCTTTCTCGCTAATTCAAACAGATACATTTTTATTTATTTTTATTTTTTTATTTTTTGCAGCCTCGCTAAAGCGGAATTGAAGTTGTGAAATTCTCCAAATGAGCGCGACGGAAATATTTTTAGTTCAACCGTTTGTCACATTCCGTCAATCTCCTCTGGGAAAAAATATGTTGCCAATTACGAAAAAAACGCCTTGCTCTAATACGTCGACACATTTTGCTGCAGTGAATGTTTAATTTTTTTTATTTTTTTTGTGTGTGCACTTTGTAGCCTCTAAATCAAAGTTCAACAGATTTAGTTTGGAAAAGATTCAAACCATTTCGTTTTTTTATTTAACATTTTTTTTATTGTCAAAGTATGATTAAATACAGCTGCTTTGTACGATACATTGATCTTAAATAAGGTATGGGAGCCTGGTGGGGTCTTTCTGTGTGTGGAGTTTGCATGTTCTCCCCCGTGTCTGCTTTGGTTTCCTCCGGTTTCCCGTACCACTAAAAACATGTACAATAGGCCAGGGTGAATGCGAGTGTGTGTTTGGGGGAGTTTGGCTACAAACCGGCGTGGCGTGTTTACATGTATGTGTCCCATGTATGTTCATTAACCTCCCCCCACCCCGCCTTAACTGAGTGCATTTTCTCCAGCTCGGCTTCACCAAAAATCTAAAAGCTTCTTGAGTGGAGAGCAAGTGTAACGCCTCATATGACAGCTGGGACCAACATGTTGTGGTCGCTGTGTCTTTGTAGTTTTTTTTAGTTGTGTTTTCTGAGTTTTTTTGTCATGTATTTAGAATTTTTTTCCGTGTTTTTATATATTTTTTTCTATCGTGTTTTCGTAGTTTTTTTGTCATGTTTGTATAAAATATTCTTTTTTTTTGGTAGTTTTTGTTGTGTTTTTGAAGTTTTTTTTGTCATGTTTTCGTATTATTATTATTTTCGTGTTTTCTCATTTTTTTGTCGTGTTTTTATAGTTTTTTTTGTTGTGTATTTTTTTATATTTTTTCGTGTTTTCATAGTTTTTTTTCTGTCGTGTTTTCGTTGTTTTCTTTGTCGTGTTTTTGTAGTTTTTTTTGTCATGTTTGTATGAATGATTTTTTTTTATCGTAGTTTTCGTAGTTTCTCTCGAGTGGAGAGCAACAGTGTAACGCCTCATATGACAGCTGGGACCAACATGTTGTGGTCGCCGTGTTTTCGTAGTTTTTTTTTGTCGTGTTTTCGTAGTTTTTTTTTCTGTCGTGTTTTCGTAGTTTTTTTGTCATGTTTGTATAAAATATTCTTTTTTTTCTTAGGTTTTTTTTGTAGTTTTTCATAGTTTTTTTTTGTCGTGTTTTCGTAGTTCTTTTGCGTTGTTGTTGCCCGTTTGTTGCTCTTTTTTTGGTCACATTTTGGTTGTTTTGTTCCTCTACTGTATTGTTGCTTTTTTTCAAGAATCTTTTAGATTTGGGTAATGTGCCGCGGGGGTTAAGAGATTGAATTGATTTTATTACAGATTTTGTCGTCCTTTAGTATATTGTAAACTCAGACACTATGACATTTTTTTTTCTAGCATTTCTTTGGTGAAAGTTGTGAAATGTGCCGGTAAACCTATCCCTGTGACACATTTGGATGCTACAAATGTTAGGAAAGAAAACAACTAAAGTTTTCTTCTTGGCCTTATCCAAGTAAATGTTTCCTCCAGTTCAGCTTTACCAAAATCTAAAATCTTCTTGACTGGAGATTACAGACTATAGGCTAGTGTAACGCCTCATTTGAAAGCTAAGACCTACAAAACTGATAGTAACTTTTTTTTTGTGTGTGTCGTTGCCACATTTTTGTAACTTTTTTTAACTTGTTGTTTTTTTTTGTCGTGCTTTGGTTGCGTTCTTCATTGCTTTTTGTGTCATATTTTCTGCCCTTTTTATTGCGTTATTGCTGTTTTCCCGGCACGTTTTCTTTTCTTTCTTTTTTTTAGCCTTTTCATCACTTTTTAATCGGGTTTTTGTCGCTTGTTTATTGTGTTTTTGTCGTTCTTTCGTCTTTTTTTGTGCGTGTATTTCCATCCTCGTTTTCATCGCTATCTTGACACGTAGTTCAAGAAGCTTTTAGATTTGGGGTAATGCCAAACTGGAGAAAATGTGCTCGGTTCAGGTGGGGGTTAAGTGGTTAACATGCGCTGTAGTGTATTCGTGTATTCGTCACAAGAAGCGGTAGTTACAAAACAAAAATACTAAGCACTTTTGAGGATTGTCTTTAACATAAGGACATCGTGATATTTCCAGTAAAAAAAAAAAAATTGTAGTACTTCCCCTCTTCTGATAATGCCAAGTTGGGGCCCCCTAACTTTTGCACTTCCACCGCTCATAAAACCACTGGATGCTAATTCCGGCTCCTGTTTACTCATGTCATCATTTCCTGAGCCATGGGGGTCACCAAGCAATAGTTTGCCGATTAAGCGTCTGCCCTCACATTGACGACCGTTCCCTTTCACAGCCCCTGCTCCTCCCTGCGGTCAAAGGGAGCAGCAGGTGGACAGTGGCCCAGCGGCGGCCCGAGCGCGGCTGACCCGGGGCGAGCCCGCCTCGCGCTCATAGCGATGCTGCGCTCGCAAAGGCACGCGAGCATCTGTCGCCCCCGCTCATTGTCACTCATTCAATTAGCGGCGATTTGGTGGATGCCTTTCCAAAGGGGAGGAGCCGGACCGCATGGGGATTGCTTTCACTGCAGCAGGAGGGAGAAGATAATTCCACCCCCCTTTGCCTTCACACAAACTCGCCCCCCATCACTGCCCGTCATTGTCATTCATCCCGCTCCCCTCCACTCTTCCCCCCTGCTTTCTTTGCGCCTGGTCCATAGCGCTTTATGACTTTATGACTCGTTGGTCGCCATTGTGTGTGCAGAGAGAGAGCGCGGCCTTGTTCTTGTGCACGCTGCGTGTGATGATCACAGGCCCGGCGCAGCATATTGCAGCCGATGTCAACAGTTGGTCGACAAATTTACGGCCTGTGCAGAACTATGAAGCATGGAGAGGACAAGCCCGAGCGCCTTAAGAGAGGCGCCGCCGCGGTGCCCCTCCCACAACGGAGTGAAATGGGCTCGCAGTGACTGGTGCAGTGTTTCAGAGGGATGAGTATTAAGTAAATGTACAACATTTAATGGCCGATTTCATTGTTCACTGCTGTACCAATCCGGCAAAAGTGCGACCATAATACTTTGAAAAATGTCTGTACTAGAGCTGCTCATGTTTGACTGTAAGGTTGAAATTGTTCTTGCTTTGAGGCCCTATCTCACTGGCCTGAAGACTAGTTGGAGACTCCAGTCGGTCACGGAGATGTCTCTGAGACATACGGCGGAGAGATACGGCGAGTCTCGGTGAAAACAACATCAAAAAGTCTCCATGTGGGCTCCGCAAGGTCTCTAAGAGGAGGACTATATTTTTTGTTTGTTTGTTATTTCTGTTACCAGGGCCGGCCCTAGCCCATTTTGTACCCTAGGCAAGATTTAACAGTCATGTCCCTGACTGTGACGTCCGTGCAAATGTCTCCGAGACCTGTCGGAAAATACCAAGGAGATCTCAAATAGACCGACGGAGTATCTTTGAGATCTTGGATCCGACAGAAACGTCTCCATAACTTTCGAGATAGGCCCTTTAGTGATACTAACTGTCCCTTTTAATTATGAGCAGTTTATGGCCTTGCTGTCTATACTTGCATATGCATTAATTATACTAGTTTATACCGTGGCCTGGGTGAATACGCAATTCTGACTGGCTAAATGGCGTGCGTTAAAACTGTACAACGCACAGTTAGTCCGGCAACAGTTAAATCACTTTCTATATCACTCCACTGCAGCCGTTTCCATAACGACAAACAATTGTGTTGGAACTAGTTTCAGGTAAAACAGCTTAAAACATAAAATAACTCGTGTTAGCTTAAAAAAAAAATTTCAGTTTCAGTTTGTGTGACCACGGTATAAGCGGATTAAACAACTCGGAGCCGTGCACTACACACTTTTAACGCACGGCTCCTCGTTGTTTAATCCTTGAATAGCCTCTACTATCATTGTATCACTTCTGCCTATACTGCGAGTGCACTCTACGTCACCGCTGCACTCTTACTGCCACCCGTACTGCCAAGATCGTTACCGCAGCCGGACCACCTCTTCCACCGCTGACTAGTTCTATGACAACTTCTAAAAAGCTAATGTCCGCATTACCACACTGCCGCGCTGGTGCCAAACCCCTGTGCCCAATGAAAAGTACCGGCTGTTATGGCTTTTTTACTGACCGATGCACTGGAGAAGGGGTATAAAATATTCATACCTTTTTCCTTTGCTACACCAGTACAAAGTGTCACTTTAACTGTGGCACGGACACACTGTGCATTAGCTATTCCCTTCTGTTATGCTCTCCCCAGTGAGAAGGAGTTTGGATCTGCGGGCTATTACTTTTCAGACAAAGACAACAAAACAAAGAAAAAAAAAAAAAAAACACAGGTAGATTTCTTGAGAAGTCAAAAGGTCAAATGACAAGGTAAGAATACGGTCATGACTTAGAAAATAACACACTAGTTAGCATGAAAGGTCTCCATCCTGTATTTTAAAGAGGGGGTATTATGCTTTTTTCAATCACATAGCACCAGTCTATAGCACTACAATGATGACGTAACCTTCTGTTGGTCTGTATATGCAGTAAATTAAAATAACTGCCTTGAATAAAATTGCTCTCTCAAAATGGCTGTACTGAATGTCTTGAAATAGGCCTCTGTCTCTTTAAGAAGCTTTCCCACACGCCCCCTTCAGCACACTACTGTGGCATTTAAACAACAACACTGTGCGGGGAGGGGGCTCTGCTGAGCTGAGGAGCAGTGGTTGGTGGCTTGGCTGGTGACGAAAGGTCCAGAGGCGTCTCCAGGAGGTGGGGGCGTTCCTAGGAGGACTGAGGCATAGCTACACCTAAAATGGCTGCCGTCTAAGTTTTTACTGATTGCTCAAAAATATGGGAATGAGCCAAGGCAACACTCCAGGCATGTGTTTAATGAGGGAATGCCATAATAACATGATATAAAGCTTGAAAAAGTCGATTTTACATAATAACCCCCCTTTAACATTTGAAGTCTATCATGTTTAAAACCAATAATATTGTCATTACAGCCTTCCCTATCTTGAACTCAAATTGGACATTTCCAGGATATTGTCTTGTCTATTGTGTATGTTACTAGCAAATGTGGCATATTTGGAACATAAGTACTCCACTCCACTCCGAGGTGTTCTAGAATCATAATAATAATAATAATAATAATAATACAAAACAAATAGAAAGAAAGAAACCCGAGCTAGTATCCTGGGTTGCTCATTATCTGGTCTCAGAAGTCTTCGCGAGGCTGATTCAGTGAGTCATACCGTGCCGACTCCGCGCAACACTTTTACTGACTGAACAGCGGTGACAGCGCAGAGCGTTGACCTATACCTCGACACGGAGCCGCGAAACACAAAGACTTCACAGGCAATCAGCTGCACGGCGCTCACCACTCCACCGCTCTTTATTTACCTCCATCGCGGTGCCTCGTCAAGGTCGAGACTCTTGTCGTGGCGTGGAGCGGCTGCAGAAAGTGCATAGGAAGGAACCCTGACACTAGTGGCCGATCCAGCCATTATGCACAGTTATCCTCCGCGCATGCCATTTTAGGGCCGTCAATGGGGCTTGTTCATGTGTTCTTGAGTGACAGGAATAATTACATTAAAACTTTTCAGATTTCGCATGAGTGGAATTAGATTGTACATGTTTCTGAAGTACAGCGAATCAGCCTTGATGAAATGAGCTGAAATGCTTGTTCGAGGATGAGTAAAGGCTGTACCTTCCAACCTGCTAATATACTTGTCCCTTTTTAATTTAGTTTGTTTATTTGAGCACCTTTATAAAACATAAATTGCATGGTTACATCATTGCAGTAGAATAAAGCTCAAAAGGAGTAGGCCGAAGCAAAAAAAAAAAAAAAAAGCTTATAAATGCCTACCCCCCATTCGAAGCAATGGATTCCAAAAAGTTCAAGTCTCAATCACAAGCCTGCACACAAGGGGGGGGGTTGAAACTGGACTCGTTCCAATCATTAAATTGTCACTCTGGTAAGTTTAAATGGGATGTGAATTGAAGATAAAATGTGAAATGTACCAAAGGACACGCAACAAAAACTGTGAATTTATAATACTTTATAATATAATACTTTCTTTACTTTATTGATTTTGATCCGAGACCATTTTATTCATGCAAAGTGATTTCTCATGATTTAATCAAGTGTATAGAACAAGTGCTACATCTAACTCCGACACCCAACCACAACGCTACACCGAGGTCAAATCCACTTTCACCCTCACTTGAACCTCCAAAACCTTCAATTTAGCGCCCCGTGTTCGCCGCTGTGGTGTCAAAGGAAAGCCACTTCTTTGGACAGATTCAATGGTTCATCTTTGAAAAGAAGGTATACACATTCTGCCGCAACCTCTTGAGCCGCTTTACATCCAGTAAATGGATTAATTTCAAGAGCACTTCTGAAAACAAACAGCCTGAAATTCTTCCCCTTAAACATCTCCGCAGTCACCTTGGTTTAATGAAGCACAATTCAAGACATTTGGCGAGACATTATGCATCGTGAGATTTAAGTTTGTGTAAATGCACAGTTTTTGTTGTGTGTCTTATAGTACATTTTTCATTTTATCTTCAATTCACATCCCATTTAAACTTACCAGAGTGACCGTTTGATGATTGGAACGAGGCCGAGTGTTCTTGAAGACTGTCCTGTTTCAACCCCGCTTGTGTGCAGGCTTGGGATTGAACTTTTGGACCAATGATAATTTGTCGCTGGAATAACTAACTGTAATTACTACCAAAGCACTTTGATGTGAGGGGAACAAACGCACATTCATTCAAGATATTCTGAAGACAAGGTGTAACTTGTTGAGGTGATGGATAAGAGGAGCATCTCAGAGCTCAGCATTCATCCTCTAAATCTAAAACATCTTACCTTAAAGAAGAACTAAGTAACTTGTTTACCTTAATAAATCCTTTCGTAGTCCATCTGGGGGTAACACAAGTGATAATGGGACAATTTGGGGGACGGGGGTCTTTCATCTCCCCTGGTGCCTCTGGCCATAAAACCACAACAACTTTGCTGCCTCCGGGTCGGAGCCACCAATACACACTAATGGCATCACGAAGACGAAGCTAACGGGCAAAGCGAATCCACCTGCAGTGACGCTCATGGCCTCTAGGGGCATGAGTTACTTAGTTCTGCTTCAAGGGCACTACAGACAAGAGACTTTACAAGTTCAAAATCATGTATCCAATTGTGCCACATTCCATGCCACCATGTCCAACTTACTGATTTACTGTATGTTTCTTAAACGTGGGTTTTCAAAAATAGTGACCTAGTGGATAATTCCAGAGGTGGATAAGCAGCGGCATGAGCAGAGGTCGTTATATGTTATACTTTGATTGCTGTGCATGCCATTGTGCATGCATGTGTGTGTGATTGTGTGCGTGTGTGTGATTGACAAGTTGTTGATTTGTTGTGGACTGCCTTTCTCCCCGATACCACGTCCGTCTCCGGGCTGATGACTGACAGCTAATTTGTGGTCCAGAGATTAGTCCTTTAGAAAAAGGGGAAGCCTCTCTCTTTTTTCCGAGACGTGCCACATCCAAGAGGAACTGGTCCCACTTGGTGCTGGTTTCTTCCTTTGACAGAACATGTGTGTCAGCCTGGTAATGAGGACAGCGAGCGCTTTCGACATCAAAATGGCCATCATCTGCCCAGATATTCATTCCTTTTCTAACACGCGGTGACAGACCTTTTTTTTAGGCGTCACTAAACATTGTTGAAGTGAAGCGCGGTACTGCCAAAGAACTCTGGAAGATAATGATCATTATGTATAAAAATATACACTTATCTTAAATGCTGCTCCTCCTTTGCCTTGAACTTTGGTTTATTTAATATTGCTCTGCACCTGAAATAATATTACCAGCAATAGCAGTAACTTCAACAGGCAACATCAAGCATTGACTTCTTTAACTCTTACCGCCATAGTATTAAAGTTACTACAAGTGCAGCTGCTGCAACTAACAGCACATGTACTGTATGTTATTAGACAGAATATGTGCATGAGCCTGATACCGAGAACAGCCTTGTCTTTTCACATCAATATGACCATTATCCGCCTAGATGTTTATTTCCAACAGTTAAAGAGGATTTTGTATCAGCGTGTCGGCAAACATTCTGGAGCAGAAGCGTTGCACTTAAGACTGCGAGCGGATCCGTTTTTGGCTACTTGGACAAACTTTTTCACAAAATGGTGCGGTTTTGATGGAGGAAGTTGTAATGAGGTCAAGGTCAGCGGAGTGTTGGAGAAGAGAGAGAGGGAGACGTTCACAGCGAAAAAGCTTTTCATCATGTCCATCTCGGGATTAGACGACGAGGTAGTAACTAGACCCGGTGCTTTTACCCCCACGTGATTTTTAGAATGGGGTATACTTTGGGGATTACGGGCACTGCAGACGTGTCGGGGTGATTTGGGGAAGAAAGGGCACGTTTCTGAATGTGAATATTTTAGTCAAAACATATTGTTTGAAGTAGAAAGACATGTTGGGAATAGCCGTTGCAGTACTGGAATCATTGGAGTACTTGCACTCGCCTGAAAGTAGATAATATTGAAAGTATATTAGATGAGACTTCAACTACTGAGTACAGAAGATGACTCAAATACCTTCATTGAAGATGGACAACCCCTGTACGACTGAGAACTTACACAGATATATTAGATGAAGTAGTATTCGTCATCATTGCAGTGATAAGAGCAGCCTCGCATGCATTCACATTGGGGTAAGTAGTACAAGTATGATACGCAGACGTATAGTCACAGATTCTGCAAATAACACGTTACAGTTTTATTTCAGCGCAGGCTTTCTTTCTAGCTCTAACTTATCCTTTAAGAAGTCGTGCAATCAGCTTCACCGTACACCTACGCAGGCAGGTAAAGCTGAAGCAGATCTCCCGATTGCACACACGTGTTTAAACAGAGCACAACTAGCTCCGGGCAAAGTCACTGGCTCACATCACTTTTGAAAGGTGTGCTGGTGGGTTCAGGAAAAAGGGCAGAGTGGCAGAGTGCTGCCTGGTGCCTCACACAAAGCCCCCGTTGTTTCCTCACCGCAACTTGGATTGATTAAGAAGAACATGAGCTGCAATAACACGGGCCTATACTTAGAGGGCTCTGTTTCAAGTGCTGGTATTCATAAGACAAGGCTTTGTGTGTTCTCGGGGAGAGCGTGACCCCCCCCCCCGTTGCAGCCGGGGTCCATGCTACCGGTTGGTGTGTTGCATGTTTAAAAGTGCCCCTGTGACCTACTTCCTGGGGTCCATATCGGATTTATGGCCATGTTGACCACAGAGAGGCGGCAGCTGTGGAATGGATGTGTTGCTGTGATAAGATGGGGTGCACAAGAAGGATGTTGAAAGGAGAGTGGGAAGGTTGGCCAGTCGGCAATATATGGCATTAGAAAAGGGGGGAGGCAAACACGGGTGCTTGGAGAGCAACTCGGTGCCCTAAATCGAGAGGACCCCTGTTTTGCTTACGCTGCAACAACACCTGGTGCGTGTGGGTGAAAGACTGGGGCGTTGATGTAACAAGGTCACTTGGCAACATGATAGATTCATATTTGAGCCAAAAACAAGCTGAATTTACTAAAACCCTAGTGTTCTGTTTTTCTACACAAAGCAGGTAGTTTTGTTACCAGCATGACTTTTGTTTCTGTCAAAACTCCTCTGCAACTCTGGCGTGGAAAAAATCCCTGCACAATTTGGCATATTCATAACAACACATTGTAAGTCACATAGAGATGCAAACAAATTAAACTTGTATTGTAAACATTTGTATTATGTTTCATTATTATTACTTTTTATGTTAACGAATCGATTGTCAACACGAGACGCAGGTCTTTTATAAAACTGTCATCGTAAACTGTCAAGTAAGTTGTGGAGATAACTTTTTTTTTTCATTTAATGCTCATGTGTTGAAAAAGGGATTACAGTGCTCTCCAATGAAATCTTTTTGTGAAGTCTAAATGTATCAAAGGTATGCCGCATGCTTCCAACCACATCCCTCACAGACATTACTTAGCAGAAGCTGCGATGTCATCAGATGTCAGCGAGGCTCGGAGATTGCACTGATTGCTTACGCAGTGCTGGTTTACCATTGCGGGAACGGTTCCTTTTTTTTTTTTGCCAAGATGAGACCGTTTCCATTTGAACAGATCTTTGTTGAAAAAGGCCATATCCCTGATTTTTTTTTTTTCTTTTAAATTTTGTTTCCGTAGGAGCATGGCCTTTCATCAAAACGAATAAAATGTAAAACAAGAAAAGGAAGAATACAAACAGATTCACCAAATGAAACTGTAAGTTTAGGAGACAGAGAGACATATTTTTGGTGTAGTTTCGAGAGTGATTTTAATGAGCCACCTCTCCTCCCAGACCCGCTTTTATTTAATTGTTTTCTTTATTTGAGGGGCACCATCAAACATTTCTGCTTCGGGAACTAAAATGGCTGGCAGTGGCTCTGAACGGAGAGGAGAGTCGGGGGGGGGGGGGGGGGGGGGGCTGCTTAAAGGGATAGGCCACTGTTTTTCCATACTGAGACATGTTCTTACCTGAGCTTAGACGAGTTGATGCGTTCCTGTCTGGTCTTCACGCGTGCGCTCAGTCACGCAAAAAACACCCAACATGTTGTTAGCATTTAGCCTCTCCTCCTCTCCTCTATGGGGCCAAACGGTGGTGAAGTCAAAAGCGACCAAGCTCTTCCACGTTTCCCCTATTTAAATACGGTTACGTGAGTAGTTAAACAATCCAAGTTACACATATATATCCTTGAATCGTGTTAAGACCAGACAGGTACAGAAGTTAAGGTATGAAAATATCTCAGTATGGAAACATGGTGGAACTCATTGCAGACGGACAACTTTGTATATGAACAAAAATAAATGACACAAAACCCTGGCTAATCTGTTTGCTGCTGACATGTAAACACTCAGTGGAAGGAGGTACTGATGTGAGCTTGAGGTGAAGGTATAGGGTATGATCGAGAATTAAAGACATAGGGAGGCAGAAAGAAACAAAAGCACAAACGTAGGCTTTGTGGAGGAGGCATCGGATTCGGAGGGGTGGACAGATCCCTAGTGCTGGAGGTCTATATGAAACCATTAAAACCCGTTTCCAGGCAAATGCAGACAGTTGATTGGTGGAAACCTTGAACAAGCTGAGATGGCGGGGCATGTGCACATGTTCATATGTGCATGGGCTTTACCTTATTAGATAAGCTAAGCTCAAGAGCAACTGCACCTGAGCTAGTGCTTATTTTATTGAGGGGAGAAGGGGAGAAGTCCTTGGGAAAGGTTGGGGAGATAAAGTGGATTTAGACAATCATTTCTTTGTCGAAATGGCTGCGGGTTGCCGCGTTGCTGTAAACACAGACAAATTGACCACATATTTCACGAGCCGCTGGTCTCGATTGAGCAATTCTTAACGTGGTGTTTCAAGTTTATGCAGAGGATTTGGGACAGAATCCAAGCAGTGAACAGCAAATGTTCAATCAGCACAGCAGGACGCGAGCAGCTCAGGGGAGGGAGAAGAGGGAGAGGAGAGACTGGGAGAGAAGCAGGGGATGTAGTGAGTACTATCTGCAAATGACAACAACCAAAGATGTTGTCGAGCTGATGAGCTGGAAGCAAGAAAAGGAGGCAAAATAATATCTGATACTATGACAACTGGTTCAGAACACGATTTTCCAACTGCAGGCGGAAGCTGTCGCAGTCGTAGGAAACTAATACTGTATAATTAGTTGCAATAAACAAATGATTGATTGTGCACAATGTACTGTTTGTCATATAGCAGTAGATGTTACTCAATACAGTTGTGTTGGAGTAATATTAGCAGTGGTTGTGTTAGTAATAATAATAATAATGCATCGGTTTTACATAGCGCCTTTCTGGACACTCAAAGACGCTTTACATTGCACTATTCATTCACTCCATACCCGGTGGTGGTAAGCTAGTATTGTAGCCACAGCTGCCCTGGGGTAGACTGACGGAAGCGAGGCAACCAGTCTGCGCCATCGGCCCCTCACTCACTCACTGCTTTCGCTCAGGCTTCCTGGTGTTCCCAAACGGTCTCCCATCCAAGTACCGACCAGGCCCTTCCCTGCTTAGCTTCCAAAGGTCTGAGGGGACGTGATAACAGGTGACGCACAGAAGGACTGATATGTATCTGTGACGCTCGATAGAGAGGCATTTATTGGTATGCGTGCGGTTTAAGTGACCATTCAACAAGGATTTGAGCTGCACAATCCAAACAAAACAAAACGTTTGATTCACTCCGCTGGAAACAAGATGCACAGCGCGGTGGAAAAGGAAAGGCGGCAGAGATAGGAGAGAGGGAGGCTGGATGTACACACCAGAATATGCCCTGAGTATGTGGGCTGACTGGATGGTGATGGACGCCGTATACGGGAGGCAGGAAGAGCGGACCGGTGACATGTCGAGAAATGTCTCCAATCTGACGCAATTAAAGTCCTCATTCCGCTGACAATTAGCGCCCCGTGTTTAATTTTGGTTTGTTGGTTCAATGGTGTGCTTGCTCATTACTCCCTGATTACTGTCAATCACTTTGTCAGCCCTCAGCGCATGTACACCCGGGCTCTCTGATTAACCTGGACGGCAGTTACTCTCAATTCACACTCTATGCCCAGATAGGTTTCACAAATTAATGTCAGAAGTGTGTAATTTGTATGCAAAGTGATAAGGAATGTGGCAAGAAACTCACCCGACTGAAAAGTGAATGCGCACGGTGCAAATAATACCATTGTGTATTATGTCCTAAAATTATGTGCGGCACACATACGAGTAAATGAAATGTTCATCACCATGGCTAATCACGAGACAAGTCTTGTCAAGCCAGCATCAGCCCTAGGCTGTTATTATTGGCTCGACGCCGCTAACAAGCAATTAATTCACATCAGAGCCTTTTCCTGAGCCAAATAAACAGCAAATGGCAAAGACGCACTTTCATGGCTAGTAAAAAATAAAGAAGGGGATAAAATCTGCAGAAGTTGCTCCCGGGAGCCTTGTCAAAAGTGGTAGTGGAAGGTAAACCAAACAATAATAATAACAAGAGATAGAGGCATTTTGTGCATTCGCATGCTTCCACTGCATTTGTCTCTTAAACTAAACTAGGATCCATCAAAATTAGCTCAATGAATTCCCACATGCACGGCAGCACGGCCAGTGACACCGGTTCTTTATTCATGCTTGATTATGTTCAAATACAGTCGTCGCTCGCCCGCACATTACAATATCCTTCCACATAAGCAAACCCAGAGTGAGGCGGACAGGCGGTGCGGAAGAAAATGATGGCGGTCTTTCATGTGTGATAAAAAACAGAGAGAAGAACAGGAGAAGACACAACGCTCCGCCGCTATGGCTAATCAATAACCATTATCGCAACTTCTCACCTGCTTCCAACCTCCTGCAATCCCTCCCCCCCGAGAGTAAATGTTTCATAATCGGACTCCTACCACATACCAGACAGTATAAATTAGATATTTGACCATTTGATCGCAGCAATACATCCCACAATACGGCTACAGAGAGCTTCACCTTCTGATGAGCAGCAATGTGACATAGCAGTGTGGCAGGTGAAGTGAAAACCAAATAATGCAAACTCACAGGTTATTATTATTGTTTATGTGTTTTGAGTAAATTAGAACTACTCATTGAGATACTTTGACATAAATAATTTCAACTTAAGAGCGTTATTGGGGGGGATATAACCATAGACTGTATAAAGAATAGACAGCTCCTCCTCACTCCTCCCCGTTTACCAAAATGACCACGTTCGTGGGGGAAATCATGGCGGATTTACAGGCTCCTCCTCTCCAGCTCTGACGAAGCATGTTACTAAAAAGGGCATAAGGGCGGGATCTTGACTGTAGACCCGGCCCTGCTTGGCCCTCGCGGGGCGTGTAATGGGCGTGTATTTCTGTTGTAATCGCGCCCATGGCCAGGCAGCGACGTAAACGGCCTGTCAATCAAAGTCAGGCCCTCATTAATTATGCAAGATTTCTAAAAATGTTATCTACGATAAAAAGCCTGGTGCCCCATATTGTTTTTAACCCAGCGTAATCACAGGAGGAATATCTAGCTCTAGCCATCTCTAAACCATTAAGCACCGGGCATTAAAGTTGTTTTTAATGTGTCTAAAGTCCAATGCATTCCAATGGGGGAATAGCGGTCATATGGAGGTACTACGGCAAAGGTGGAGCAATGGCGGCCTAAATGATCGTAGTCAAAAAGCAGAGCAGTCAGCGGCCATTGGATATAACACAAGTTTATTTCGGTTTCAAAATGTGTCATCATTATGCAGAAAATGAATGTGAGCAAAGTTACCATATTTAGTTCATTTCCCTTTAAGGGGTTTATATATAAAATATACAAACTTTTTCCACTTATTTCACTATGTCCTCCAAAACCAACACACATATCATCGCTTACCACAATTATTCACCGATAAAATGTGTGAGTTTCATCAATGTCTGGATTATTGTAATGCCTTGTATTTTGGACTGGACCAGCGCCCCCTGCAGCGCCTGCAGAGTGTACAAAATGCTGCAGCCCGCCTCCTGACCAATACAAAGAGGCGTGAGCACATCCCTCCTGTTTTGTGCTCCTTACGCCGGCTCCCTGTCAGCTTTCGTGTTCAATTGAAAGTTTTGTTGATTGTTTTTAAATGTCTCCACTCCTTGGGCCCGCTCTATTTGAGTGATCTCTTGCGACTCTATACTCCATCCAGAGCTTTGAGGTCGGCTGACCAGCTCCTATAACGAGAGGTGATCGAGCCTTCTCTGTGGCAGCGCCCCGACTATGGAACAGTCTTCCTTTGTCTATCAGGTCCTCTCAGCCTGTGGAACAGTTCAAATCCAGGCTGAAAACACACCTCTTCTCCCTGGCCTTCAATGCGAGCTAGCTGAGTGTATCTTGGCATGTTATCTTTTACTTGTATTTTATTTCTATGTGACCTGCTATTACTGTGAAGCACTTTGGTCAACCGCAGTTGTTTTAAATGTGCTATACAAATAAACTTGAATTGAATTGAATTAAATGTACCATGGTTAGTTTTCGATTCATGTACAGAAATGCACCATGAATTTAGCCAGACTTGGGCCTTTTTCCGACTTCGGAGAAAACAGGAAGTTGAGAGCGCGACCCGTCTCTGCTGATTGGTCAAATGCCACAGGGGTGATCTCTTCTGATTGGCTGAGTGAGGACTACATGCTTCTTTACTGATGTGCAGCAGGGAGGCCATAATGTAAAACAAATTAGTCACTTGCCCTAGAAAGGGTTAAACTCTAACGACAATGAAATAAATAAATGCTGGAATGAGAACATACCACTTTGTTTCCTTGGCTAATGTTGCTAAATGTTGCCGTGTACATTACGGCAAACCATTACACTGCGTTCTAATTGTAACTTTTTTTCATTTTTTTTCAAAAGTCCGCTCCGTAATTCTTATCGACTGCAGACGCGTGATGGGATGTCATATTGTAAATACATCTGGCCTTGACATTTGGGAGCGGATTTGATAGAGTGACTCATTACCAGACGGAGTGGGGGGAAATTGCGGCGGGGCCATTTGTTCGGCTATCCCCACCCAGTGCTTGAGGACGACAACACGGCTCGCAACAGATACACTATGGGTGCTATTTAAAAAAGTTAAAAAAGAAATCATCCTACTGTTTGTCTCGTTGATTCTGCATCTTCTGTTGTTCCACGCAATTTACCCACCGTGTCCAGCTATCTGTCTTTTTTTGTTTTTTTTTGTCTCATTCTGGCCAAATTATTTCCTTCTCTCCCAGTCTTTCTCCATTCTTCTGCCAATTCTCTTGTCTGCCCGGGAAAAGCAAGGTGTGTGTGGATTCGTTTCAACCATTTTGTGCCCGTGTGTCTGGCACTTTCCAATTAGCTTGTATACCTGCTTCTGGCTGTGTACGAGATAAGATGGAGCAGATACCGGCGGGCTACTGTTATCTCTGTTTTTCCCCCCCTGTCACGCACACGCCGGGCCGTATACCTTTACACACACACACACACACACACACATGCGCGAGGTTTGGAAAATGCCAGGTTACAGGCGCCCAACGCTGTATTGTGGGAAGATAGCAACACAGTCAGGGCTAACAAGAGGAGGACAAGTAAAGAATTCATAAGGGACTGTTGATTCTGCGCTTAGTCCTTAGTACGTCTGGTCATTGCCGTAATCTCCCATAAAATGACTTGTCTGTCGCTGGTTCATTGCATTATTAAAAGAGACACATTTTGTCCCGGCTGCGTGTGAAGTTCAAGCGCACAATGGAAAGTCGACAAATGAACTCCGACAAATGAACTCCGAGGCAGAACATTTGCCCATTCGTCCACAAGTGTGCCATTCGTTCTGTGGCCAGACAAATTCCTATTTCCCGGTAATCAGATTAAAGTTATTTTTTTCTCCAAATCACCGTGAGTTTCTATATTGACATTCTCCCGAGCAAACACATACGTGTATTTCTGTTTGCATCTCGGGGAGTGACGTGACACATGTGACCAGTCACGTTCTCAGCCTGAGGACGTGAACGTTTGGTTGAGGAGAGAGAGATGGAAATACGTGACTATTCTCCGTCTGTGTCGGCGTCGTCGAAGTTAAAATGCTCTTCCAATAAAGTGAGCAGTCGTGCGCTGAGGCGGGGGAAGTGGCGTCGGTAGCAGCGGAACGTAACCGATATAGTAACTTGTTATCTAACTTCACTTTTGAAATCAAGTAATCAGTAAAGTTGCTAAGTTACCAGTAATCAGATTAGTCTAATAAGCGGCACGAGGTCTGGGAATGACGTTCTTATAGCCAGACCTTAATGATGATTTCGTGATCAACATAATGTAGTAAAGTAAACTTTGAAAAATACGACTTTTTCGAGTAATCGGTCCCCTCCAGTGTCTGGGTGTAACAAATGTGAGAGTGTTTATAACTGCACATATAGATGATCGATGGGTATTAGTCGCAATCTGGCCTATTTACCGCACGTGTCTGTATGTTCATTACACTGAACTGTACTAGCCAAGAAGATAAAGAGATAAAACATCAAACATTTGAGCATATTTCCTGCAAATTCTCCTCCCTGATTACAGTTATTTGTTGATGTGGCCTTCATTGTGTAATTATCATTAGCGATAGTGCCCTTGGTGCTTGATTGCTTGTGACAGAGTACACCGCGGGATTGGAGGGATGGGTAATAAGGTCCACCTTGGGTTGAAAAAAAGGGAAAGTCTCAGGCAGCTGCTCTTGATCTTATACCTATCTAATTTGGTTTATATTTGTATTCATTACATTTACAATTGTGTCTTAATATTCTTTAGTTGTGAAAAATATGAAGTTCCATATCCCGTCACGCCCTTTTTTTACTTGCCGCCCGTGAATACACATTAGATTCTACCATACAAAGGCTGTGTTTTGTGCGGCCAAAACATTCTTATCGGCACAGCACGAGTCTTATCCCGTCCCTGTATGTGGGGTCTATGACCAACCTGGGCAGTGACGGCGTCCCTTTAGAAATAGCTGCCCCCCCCCCCCCCCCCATTGAAAAAAGCCCAACTGTCACACGTGGAAGTGTTTACCGATGCCATTTCCGTCCTTATTTTGAAAAGGTCTTATTCTCATGCGTGCACGTAGGCGCCCGGGGTTACGCTCCGAGTGTATGTGGGGATGTTTGCCGGTGGCAGCGTGGTGGGCCCGCGCTCTGACCCCCCGTGACCCGCCCCAGACTGTTGAAAAATAAAGGGCTATTCAGGCCCTCACTGGGTTGACAGAATGAAAGGAGCAGTCTCTTCGGGGGAGGGGGGGGGGGAGGGGTGTTAGGTTGGGTGCAGCGCAGACATGGCTCTCACTTGGTGGGAGGTATGGGAACCCTCATTATTTCTCCTAGCCCGTCTTGCTCAGTCGAAGTCCTCCTTTGCGTTTCGCCGGTGTCTCGTTCAAGTCCATCTCTCGGAGCCGTCGATCCAATTGTTGCGAGCTTCTATTCCCTTTTATCGGTTTCACTCGCCCACCTCGGTCACCCTCTTCAAGTTCCCATCTAATCTGCCAACAACTTCCCGCGTCTAGCGTCACCCCGGCTAGCCCCTCCATCGCTTTCCCTTTGCTTTTTTCCTCATGCCTCTCAATTATCCGTCCATCCCTCTCAGCTCCGCCCTCGCCGTCTCATTACCAATGCTGTCTACTAAGGAGGTGATTAGCCGAGCTTCGGCTCTAATTAAAACACAGAAAGGAAACGGAATGAGACTTGTGATTTGTGGCGCCGTGCTGGTGGCGGTGGAACAGGCAGGCGCTATATCGGTGCAACGCGCCAACAATTACCAGGAAGGTTCTGATAGATGTCACACGCGCCACGCCGGGGAACGGAAATGGATTTCTTTGAGGGAGATTATTGTTTAAATAAAAACAAAAAAAGTAGCGAGAGAGAGCTAAGAGGTTGGGCAGAAAAAGCATGTCTTCATCAGCTTAATATGCAGGGTTGTTAGTCAAATTCACCTGACTGCATCAGAATGAAATAATGTGTGTGGGAGATGAAATATTGAAGGAATCGTGGAGCGCAAGATTAACTGCAATCGATGTTCTTGTACCACAGTATGTGTAAAGATGTACCGCAGACATTTTTGGATGGGCAAGGTACTAGTATTATAACTGAGCATACGAGGGGATGCAGCGATTAAAAGCACAACACTCCTTTAACACAGCCACATCTCTCAACAACTCTCTTCTAGCTCCAGTTTGCTTCACTATCAGCTCCTTTTCAAGCCACCATGGGCTCAGTATAAACCCTGTACATGCATGTTTCTAGCAGCCACTATATCTCAGGTCTAGCTTTTGTATGTACTGTACATTTACAGTGGGAAGAAAAAGTAAGTACACCGCCAAATTCAACTTTGGGTACATCAGTCCACAGTATGTTAGTGCTGTGGAGCATCCAAGAGCTCTTTCGCCAACCAAAGTTGAATAGTTTGGGAGGAACACACGACGTCATGTGTGTAGTCCGGTGCAGGGAGAATCGTGGTGTGGGGATGTTTTGTTGCCTCCGGGCCTGGACAACGTGCTATCATCAATCGGAACTTTTTTTTCTCAAAGATATTTTGCAGAAAGACCTGAGACATTCACCGCAGCATGGAATAAGTAAGTGATCCCTTGCATTTCACGGCCGGCTGACCCTTCTTTTTCTTGTAGTTGCAGATTAGACGCTCACAGCGATCAGGATGAGTCTTGGACCGTTCGTCGTTACAAAACTGCTGCAGTTCAGCGAGATTCAGGCGGTGCACTCACTTATTCCTCCCTGTCCTGTGAATGTTTACATGTTACAGGCCCATAAAAATACGATAAAATGTAAATGGTTTAAATTAGTTTAAGCAGACACTGTTTACTAATTGTTGTGATCTTACTAAAGATCAGACCACATTTAGTGACCGATTTAAGCAGAAATGTGAGAAATTCCAAACGGTGTACTTTTTCTTCCCACTTATCTCATCTGGCCTTCCAAACAATTATGTTTTTCAGTCATAGTAATTATTGGCTTTTCTCACTGACCAAATTATTGGAGTTAAACTCGGTCATTAGCGCCTCAAGTAGGAGTTCGTGCCACAAAATATGATAATGATTTGGAAATGGCCATGGGCACAAAGAATATCGGTTTGGTGACTTCAAAGTCCTATTTTCTTGTTTTGTAAATGATGCTGACATCAAAGTAAGAGTCACTTAGCAAAAATCTTGGACGACGAACCTCATGACTACTCCGCGGACTGAATTGAGACACAACCGCAAAAAGAGTGAGCCCCGGTCACAGTTACTTACAGCAAAGTGGGGTCTTCGATATTTTGGCAAATATCCTCACACAAATATTTTCCATTTTCCAACACATCTATTCAATTAGACGCCCCCTGCAAAGCGGTTGCTGTGCCGAAAAAATAAATAAATAAATAAATAAATAAATAAACTTACTTCCTCGACAAAAGCGAAGCCACCGAAAAAAACAAGTTGTTTTGGCCATCGCCCACCAAACCTTAAATATACAAACCTCACTATCAGGACACGCCGGAATCAATAAGGCTATAAGTTACAGTAGTGAAATTGTCAAACCGTGTCACAATTATGCCACTATTGTTTTCTTTTTACCTACCAAGGATTCGTCAGTAACACATTTTCAATTCTCAGCAAGAGCTTTACAATACGAAGTTAATTGAACTGAACTCTGCCTCTTTGTCTTGCGCCGATACCACGTCTCGTTCAAGATTACAACCAATCGAAAAAAAAGTTTAAAAAAAATCCAATAACGGCGACGGGCCTTTTCCAGCGCAATTGCGAGTGCATCCCGACTACTTCCTTCCTCCCCTCCTTCCTCGACTCTTTCTCTTGCACTTTCAGGCTTTATCACGTTCCCCGCTGATAGTCGCCCGAGACAGTCTCCCATGTGCTGAGATCAATCCATGTTCGCCCGAAAAGCCCATTTGTCAGCGCGGACAAGATGCCAACCTTCATCGCCCGTAAGTATCGCCAATCGTTTTAATAACGAAGATCTGAGGCCTCGGAGTTGTACTTGGTATTGAAATATACGGAGTTCATATTTTATTGACTGGGACACGATTTGCACGTGAAGCCCCGGAATATTTTCGTGCATAAAACATTGTATTCTCTGCCTCCGGCGACAAAAAAAAACCAAAACGAAAAAAACCAAAACGTAACGGGTCTCACAAATGGTATTTGTTTATGCGCGGTCCTACAAATATTAGCACACTCATGTTACTACCTCCGTTTCCACCCCCGAGGGACAAGTATTATGCAGAAATAGCTGTTAGACTCTGCAAGTGTTGTCATCAGAATAGCCACGATTGCGATGATCAGAGACTGCCTGTCCCTAACTGTTTCAGCGCCTCATTACCGGCGTGCGCCTGAATGCACCGCACCTACTTCAAACTCGGCGCAGACGCCATGTTGACAAGTGGATATGTCTTTATGCCATTCTGAATTATAGGCAAAATGTCATTATATGAAATGATAGCGCTCAATGCATTTTTTATTTAATTTTTTTTCCTTCAAGGTGGATGGTTGTTAATTAACCTTCTGGAACGGCTGGGCCCGTGCGTGAAAAAAAAAAAAAAACTACACAAAAACGCATTTACTTTCATGTTTTTTTACGCCTCTTTTCAAAGCCTCCACGTGGCGCGGAGACATTAAAACGCACTTAACCTCCGCCTCTCCGTCGGCGTCGAAAGCATCGCTCGCTCTCCTTCACTGTTGATGTGGCAAAAAAAATAAAAATAAAAATGAGCGGTTTCACTGGATGGATATCTCTGGTGCCACGGCGGTATCAAAGGCAAAGGAGCAGTATGTTGGCGTTTAGACCTTTCCTCACCTCTAAAGCTGAAACGCCGGGGGGGCCAAAGAGACACAAGGCGCCCGCGATCTGACGTCTGATGCTATCGGCCGTGACTCGAGCGGGGCGCGAGCTCCTCTGACTTGCGGACACTGATATGCGAGGACACACACACACACACACACACAACACGGCTTTGCACCGGGGCTGTAGGTGGGCCGGACAGGTCGAGCTTTTCGCCGCGCAGAAACAGAGAAGAGAAGAAAAGGAACGCAGCGTTATATTTTATGTAAGACAACGATTCCTGGTGGGTGTACTGTGGCTAGCAATAGAGAAACCAATGGACTGGAATGTGTGCAGAGAATGGTTAAGGGTATGCGCCACGGGGAAAGCATTGACCATTTGACTGTAGTACTGCTCACTTAGGTTTGCCGATTTATCATGACATGTTATAGCTTACACAGGTCCAAAGTTTAAGCCCCTACTTACTTCAGGCTAAGGTAAGATAACATCATCTTTATTGCTCCATAGGGAAATGTGTCTTGGACTTGCCATGCGGTTCCTACGATAACAATGTATGACAGTGCATTGGAATACATACAAAAGGACAACAGTCAGCTCATTGTAATATATATAATTTCAACAATGCAATATGCCCGTGCCATAGCAATCACAGTACAACAGGATGTATTAAACATTAAGGCCACAGTGTTTCCCAACGTGTCATCGAGGCAATAAAGAGAACACGAAAGACTACTATGATCCCTAAAGGTGGGGTGGAGGGATCATTTTCTACCACCTTATAATGTCATCAAAAACATACCCATAGCATTGTTTGAGTGATCTTTGACGCCGCAGCAACTATTTGAAATGTATTACGTGACTCGGCTCATTAGTGTGACAGTGGTGCATCCGATCAGGAAGGTCAGGGGTTCTAATCCTGTCCCCCGCAGGTGAACTCTGTCATTGTCATCTCTCTCGGGCCAGACACTTCACGCACCTCTCCTCCAGTGTCTGCGTTCACTGGTGTATGGATTAGAAAGTGTGGTTCCTTGCCAAGGCCGCGGGAGCCCAGGGTGCTGAGGGCGCTGCAGCACCCCCTGGTGGATAGTTTGAAAACTGCAGGCAATATTATTAAATAGGAAGTATGCGCAGAAAAAGTGGTTTTGGGGTTAACTTTACCTAAACACTAAAATGTCTTCCCACTGTTCCTTGCCCACAATGCAGGCGGAAAATGTATACGTTTAGACCATCTATCGTTTACTTAGCACCCAGTTTGCATTTGGTTCTTGCAGTTACCAGGGCTTTTGAGGGTCTTTGCAAAAAAAAAACAACAACTTTAAATAAGCTGTTTTACTGTGGCTTAATATTGCCTTCACGACAACTAAATGAAAGACAGCGGAAGTTGTGTTTTCTGAGCAGTCGGTCAACAATGTAAATCCACCAACGACCTTCTTATGTTGTACCATGATGGAGTCCATGGAGCACAATCCGCAGTGCATGGGTAGAGCTGTTAAATACTGTAGCTTTATAACGTCATGTCTTCGGTTATACAAAGCGGAACATGGCAACTGAGAAAGTATTAAAGCAGCAAGAGCAATAAAGGGCTGCAGTGGGAAAACAAAAGTATTAAAACACATAGACAAGAGCCCACTTTAATAACTTTTGATGGAATATCTCATTATGGTGTGCATGTTGTTCTATTAATACAGCAGATAGTTGTCAGCACCGTTCCCATTTTAAGCGTTTACAACACAGGCTTTATTTCTGTGTTGCCGTAAAATGGGTTGTATTTTGTTCAGAAAGCCATAATTGCATTTGCGTGACAAAAGTAAAGTTCAACTATAAATCAGGAAGTATTGTGAGAGTTAGTTCTGTCGAATGATGCAGTTGCGCTGGTAGTAATCGCTTGGACATATCATGAGTGGTTCTGTTGCTGGGTTTCTTCTCCATAGAGAATGCTGGGGATTATCAGTTTTTCTCAGATTGATTCTCAATAGTTTGAGGAGCACATTCTCTTTAAAAACTCCAGCGTGAACAGTCATTAAGCAGAAACACATCTTGTCCGGGTATTGAATAGATGTCAATATGGTCTTCGTGTCGGGCCTCTATTATTTGTGGCCACGAGTGAATGTCCAAAAGTCTAAGTGGCCCAACTTTTTATTATCGCCATCAATCAGCCTTCTTTGGCCGAAACGTGGCCTGTCTACAGATATAATCTCTACTAATTCCTGTTGTCAATGGATGTGTCTGCGTCAGACTAATTGAAGGTCTGTGATCGATAACATTTTTCATCAGACTGCTGCTATCAATGCTTCTCGAGATAATAGACGCATGCAAGGGGATCTGCGCCGGCTGTCAAAATAATATGAAACTACATCTTTTCAATGTGCAAAGCATGTACTGTAGCAAGATGAATGTACATTAAGGTATATATTTGTGTTAGGACCTGGCCTACACTAGACAGGGAGCAAGGCATTGTCTATAAAGGAATAAGCATTATGCAAAAGTGCAACATTTGTATCATTGAGATGGTTTAGACCACTGATGACAAAACCAGGAAGTTGGTATCGTGCAAACAAACGGTGTTCTAGTGTTTTTTTTTTTTTTTTGTGAGACGTGTTGTGTCACAAGCAGCACTGACTAGAACAAACTCTTGTTGCTTCCAATTCACTCCCCTCTTACAATAACATGACACGCATATCTTAAGTTCTTGCAGGACAAACTACACACTATTTATCCCACTGTGAGTGAAACACTGTCCTTGTCCTGAGACAGAGAGAGATAATATATTGAAGTGTCCCACAGTGGGTACCACTACTTTAACGATACCTGCTTTTCGGTACTGGTACTCTTTTCGACACCTATGTTATTTTAATTGAATCAAAATAATGTGTATAAAAAAGTATTGTTCAGGGGAAAATCCTAAAACGGCACATTTTGCAGAATTTCTTCTTAAGCAGCGATAAAGAGAAAGGGACATTATTACCTCCTGAGCTGCAGGGACAGACCAGATCCGCATCAGGACACCGTTTTCTTTCAGCTAAACTTTTCTAAGCACACAAAGGGAAAGCGCTCCACGCGTCAAAGATCTGTTACACAGTAAGAGCACTCACTCTGTCACTAATAATTTATCGAAACTGTTAGTGCTCACTTTTTCCACAAACATCTTTAATGTCCTCCTCTGGTGCAGCCATTTGTTCAGCATTGAGTTTAGTAAACAACAGCACGTGACTTCAGGCTCTGCGGCGCGAGGCTTTCGCTAAAGCTAAATAGCCCATGTGTTTCTTGTGTTGTCACTGCTTTTCTCTTTGTCTAAGAACTCTAGTTTCTCATTCAGTCCTGTTTTTTAACCAATTTAGTCTACGTCCTGGTTTAGTCCTGGCTCAGACTGCCATCTCTCATAATGACTGAAGAAAACGTCTGCATTTGCGCTGAAGGGGTTTATTATCTGCTTATGAGTTCAGGTTGCTTTTTTAGACTCACTGCATCATTTATTGACGTCCGGAGAGAAAAAGTACAGAAAATTGGAACCGTAAATAAAAAAAAATAAAAAAATGGATACCGCCCCCACGGGAGCTTTTCGGTCGGTACTAAGTAGGTAGGTGGTAGTATTAATGAGCGTGGCAAACTCCACATCGCAGAAACGTGATCAAAACACCAGCACGTGTGCCCCCGACACCCACTAATCAAAACATCGCCATGGGAGTCTGTCCAGCCCCTGTCCAGCCACTTATTGCGCCCGGTTTGAAGATTCCACATAGGGCCCCTGTCGTTGCGCAAATGTCCCGTCTACAGTCTGCATTTAGACACGGTCTTCTCTCCTAATACATATATTACTGTTTGTTTGGTTTTTTTATCAGAAAATGAATGTCCAGCCAGAAAATGTCACGGTAAAGAAACAGCTCATGTGTTGTCGGTACAAAACCAAGTTATTAAGTTGAGGAGATGAATGCCGGCATTGCAACTGATGTGATCTCCTACTTCGAAAAAAGTTCTCGAGTAAATATTGTCGAAAAAAGTTTATATCTGCTTCCTTTTTGAAATCATGTCTAAATAACAAATTAGAGAAACACGGATACTGCGATGAATCAAAGTTAATTTCCTGAAGTTTGCGACGTAGCTGGCGACATGACGCGCACATTCATAACGCCGCAGACACCCCTGTGCACACACTGCGATGATGACTTTGGTGCAGGGGCTTGTCATGCAGACAAATCCACAGCGGTGATGAAGACAGATCTGCATTGCTCAACACTCCATCAAGTGTGCCCCCATTGTGCTCCAATCACAGCCTCTTCTCATTACTCTTCATTCCAGCCAATGAGTTTGACGCTGGGAGAAAAGGCGGAAGGTCCCCCTCTCCTGCCCCTTATCCCCTTCATTTTCAACACGTCCCGAACAGGAATCAATTTCATCTATCGGGCGCTGCCTCTTTTGGCTGGCTGCTGTGGCCTTTTTGACGGCGCGCCTCGCTGACACCTCTTTAGCCCTCTTTTGTTGGGCGCTCATTGGCCGCGCCATATGGCAAGTGAGAGGGATCGGGACGCTGAATGCATGTGCATGTAGACTTGGAGGTCAGTGGGGGGTTACGAGGGGTTGACCCGCCGACAAAGGCTGCCTACTCCATCAGGGACGTCTATGAATACAGGGGGGGACAAGTGAGCTGAATGGAAAGCTCAGGATCCGTGGAGAAGTCGTCTCTGAAATCGCGGGGACGAGTGAGGCGGGGGCGGGTCACTGCCGGGGGGAGCATTAGCAAGATGAATGTTAGCTGGGATTAGGCCGGAGTGAAAGAAAATGAAATAGACAGGGGGTAGATGGAGAAGTGGGAGGGGGTATGTGTGATTAAAATGGTTGCTGAAGAGGGAAATAACCCAAAAGGAGGCGGCGGCTTATAGGGGGGGGGGGGGGGGGGGGGGGGGGGGGGGGAGCAGTGTGTGCACGTGCGTCACAGTGTCTCGAAAGCGGCGTGCTGCGCGCTGTGTGTTTGTGGAGGATGAGGAGGGGATCTGGTGCCGCCGGGGTCTTCAATAGGCCAGCAGGTCCCTCTCAGTGTGATGACAAGACGCCTCGGGGCGGCCGTGCAGAACCCCTGCGTGTGCACCTTCCTACATGTGTGCGCGTATCCCAGCAGGCCACTTCTCCCTAGGAACAGCGATCCATGAGAAGGGGAGATTCTCATTAACCACATCTGACAGGCAAAGCAGGGGGAGTCCGCGGGGTGAGCGAAGGGGTCACCGAGTGTTACGGATTTTCCTGCTTATTGCGTCTGAGGTTTTCATGTCGGACATTCGCTGCAGCGTGCGAGAGTGGGTAGATGGGGAAGAAATTGCATCCCGGTTGCATAAAATTGATAATGACACCCGCGCTCCACACGGTCTTAATCCGGCAATTTTTCGTCATTCGAAATTCTCTGCAGATAAGTGCCGATAAGCAAGCCTGTGCGCAGAAAGCTTATGAAGTGCTTCTTGTTTAAATGTTCTTGATAAGTGCTTCGGACTAATAATAGCATGAAGTGGCTGCATTAAACGTAATGGCAGGGAACTGTGTTAACGTACAGTCATGCCTTAGGAGCCGCTCACAGCAAAGGCACATGTTTGTTTGTACATTTATGAGCCTACAATAAATGCTTGCGTTTCAATTTTATTTAATGGGTAACATTTTACACAGTGTGGCTTTAATTAAGATGAATACCTCACAAAACTGTATAGTCATTTTTAAATGTCTTGAAAATTGCCATTTTATTGTATTCAGGAAGAGGATTACTTGGTACTTATAATAGTATTCCCCTCCTGGAACTGCCACCTTAATGTGGTGGAGGGGTTTGAATGCCCGAATGATCCTGGGACCTCTGTTGTCGGGGAGCTTCATGCCCCTGGTAGGGTCTCCCATGGCAAACAGGTCCTAGGTGACGGGTCCGACAAAGAGCGGTTCAGAAGCCCCTTATGAGAGACCAACAGGCCCGGTTAGAACCATGAGGTTCTGTGGACCCACCACCTGCAGGAGGAGCCATAGGGGCTGGTGCAATGTGATTTGGGCAGCTCCAACATCTGCCCCCACGACCCGGCAACGGACAAGTGGAAGAAAATGGATGGATGGATCTGATAGTATTACTATTACAAGGCGCATTGAGTTGCCTTGTGTACGAAATGCGCGGTATAAATAAAGTTGCCTTGCCTTGCCTATATACATAACAAAAGTAAAGCCATGCAGCATAGAAAATACCATTTCCTGCATTGTAAAATATATTTCATACTGTATGGCATCCTAAACGACAGGCAAGCCGTGACACCGTTGTTACACCGTTGATGGAAAAAAATAGGCCAACGCAACCGAGACACGTAGCGGATCTATGCCAAGATTTGCTCCCACTAACCCAGTGCAACCGTTACCGCTGCTTGCTTCGCTAAAATGGTCACACTATTACATGGCATTGCATAAGATAGATAAGAGGCGTACTCTCCACAACTGGGAGAGGGAACAGTGCCTTCAAAATATGCGTGCCTGGCGTGTCTGCGCGTGCGTGTGTGCGCATGTTGCTGTGTGTGTGAAATGGCAGGCGCTGGGGGAGTGTGAATGAAAGTGGTACAAGATGAGCCCGGCGATGAGCGCAGGGAGAATGGCAGCGGGATTGTGCGCTGTCATCTGCGTTATGCATGGTTCTTTATGTGTGTGCGTGTCTGTGGCGTGTGTTTCTCTGTCGGGTGTGTATGCCCAGGATGGCCGAGCGCTAGTTCAGACGCTGGAGTCATAACACAGCGTTCTATGGGAAAGAGAGACCATACAAAGAGCCCTTTCACAGCCACAGCAGCTTCCCTTTTCTCCCCCTTTACTCTGAGCTCCCTCCAATTTCCTCACAGTTAAAGCCAGTTTTCTTCTTCTTTTTTTTGTTGCTTCCCGACAAGGCTAATAAGTAGCTCATTTGCTGGGTCTCTAAAACACAGATTTCCCTTTCTACTAATATAGGTCTGATTCGCAAACATGTACCTTGCATACATTTTGCTATATTTTGTTAAGAAAGACATTTTTTTTTTTTTTTTTTTTTCGATCTTTGAAAAACGTTCTAACATATCCAGTACAGCATGTTATTGTTAGCGTGTTTGCAGTTCGGGGTTGCAGAGCAAGGGCTTCGTTTCCACTGTCACTTAATAATATGACTTAATATGACTTACTATTTAGAAGGATAACATCAGTTGCATAATTAGGACGTGGCGTAGAAGAAGGGAACAGTCCATCGCTGTTTGACTTAACATGGTTGGCACGGCAACCGTTTAAAGTTGTTCACCGTCACTTCCTGTCGGTGTCCAATGAGGAAGTGAAACTATAAACATCACCAAAAAAATGGCCACGCTAAAGAAGCTCGGTTCAATCTTTGCAAAATCTTAAGTAGAATCGTGTTGACTATGTGTTGGCAAACATTGTGTCTAATCTGTCATATGCAGTTTAAACGGATGTAGAAGGTGTTTTAAGCCCCAGTATCACAAACCTGACGTAGCTAATGAAAAAAATATGAGCAGCACGCGTCACGAAATTTGAAATGGGCTTCCTCGACTGCATTTTATCCAGGAATTATAGACCCAACAGCAGCTTTATTATTCAAGGGATTTATTTTCTTTTTGATTATACGGTAGAAGAAAAACAGAATTTGAAATGCATGAATATTTTATATCCAATACGATAACCTGTAGCATCAGAACTCTAAGCAAAAATAAAAGTCCCATAGTCAGCCCCGAATGCCCATACCTCTTGCCAGTTCTAAACAAAGCAAACCCAACAAACCGCCAAGTGGCCCGAGGAAGCATTGTTTTCTTTGACGGCGGCACAAAAGGAGAGACTGGAAAACTGTAGGAAACCCACACAACAAACAAAATGGTCAGCTTTTCTTCTTTTTTTGTTTTTCTCCTGGCCAAGTCAGAAAAAAACTACACATAAATCATAGGAGCCCTCATCTATTTTGCCCAGCTGGAGAAACCAAATCCGTGGCATCTGCATACCGCAACATAAATGCACAGTGAACCTGGTCGTTTTTTTTTTTCTTTTCATGGCGCAAACTCCTAATTGCCATGTTTATCCCAGTAGCCTGCTGTGTGTTTCTTTTTTCTTCACAATTTACTTCCACTTTCTATCTGCCTTTTAGGGTGCAGTACTTTTAGAGGGATGTGTTTTGACTGCATACGCCAAAAATGACTGTTCTAGTAACGTGAGTGAGCACAATAACCATAGCACAAAAAGTAGAGGGTGCTATAGTGGTGTCATTGGCATCATCACGAATCATGAAAAGTAAATAAAAATACAAGTTTACATACAAAAATATCATCAAAGCCATTATTCAAAAGAAACCCCCCTTTTGGCTTTGTTTTGTTTGTTTCCCGCCCCAAGTTTGTGACGTTTGGATTTGATCTTTATTGAAATCACAAGAATGAGTAAACAGTGTCTGCTTTAACTAATACCAACCAAACATTTACATTTTATTATATTTGTATTGGCCATAACATATAAACATTCACAGGACAGGGAGGAATAAGTGAGTGCACCGCCTGAATCTCGCTGGACTGCAACAGTTTTGTAAAGAGGAATGGTCCAAGATTCATCCTGATCGTTGTGAGCGTCTATTGAACTTTGGTTTGCGAAAGAGCCCTTAGATGCTGCTCCACAGCACTACTGGCAAAATATAAAATATACTGTGGACTGATTGACTCAAAGTTGAATTGTTTGGACAGAACACACCTCATGTGTGGAGGAGAAATGGATCAGCACACCAACATCTAAACCCTCTCCCCACTGTGCAGTATGGTGCAGGGAGAATCATGGTTGCCTCAGGGCCTGGACAATGTGATATCATCAATGGACAAATGAATTCACAAGTTTATCAAGATATTTAGCAGAAAAACCTGAGACATTCTTAACAGCGTGGAATAAATAAGTGAACCCTAAACACAGCAAAACAATTATCTGAATCTCCTGCTGAAATAACAACAGATAAAAGGCCAACAACTGTTTTACACTGAAGCAGAATAATATATCTCATCATTTCTCCAGGGAAAACGAAGATATTTTTTATATTTAAAATAAGCCTTCATCGTGTATGGGATAAATAATGTGATAATTAGTGTCAGAAAAGCGTTACTAAAGAAAATCCAGAGTAAATGTAATTTTTTTTTTTGCGATCAGATGTTTACAAAGAGCATCGTAGTCGGTTAAAATCAGCAAAATCCCATTATAGTGAATAGGGCTAATGTTCCGCTGGACCCGGAAGTAGAGCGATGACATCATCATAACTATGTTTTGGCAAAAATGGTGTCTAATGTGTCATATGCACTTTAAAGCTGATTATGATTTCAATAAATGGATACACTGTATTTTGATTAAATCTAATAAATAAGTAACCTTATTACGTACACACTAAAACAAAACATCAGTACAATGGAATGACAGAGCATTACTCATTAATTGTCCGTGAGAGTAAATACTACGCTGACAGAAACGACTAAGGGAGAGAAGGTTATTGTAAATTGTGCCACAACTCAATGACACAATGGAGATCATTTGTTTCACTCAAACCTAGCTGTAAATACTGCTAAAGTGGCGCTAGCCCGTAGTTAGCTTTACCCGTTAGCCTGTTAGCTTCTTCTTCTTCGTGATTCCATTAGTGTGTATTGCGCCTTCCACCCGGTGGCAGGGAAGTTGCGAGGGTGTTTTTTTTCTGGACAAAGACACCAGGGGGAGATGAACGACCCCCCGATCATCCCATTAACACTTGCATTACGAAAAGGATTTATTAAGGTGAACGAGTCACTTAGTTCTTCTTTAACTGTGCCAAGCCAAAAGTAGTACTTAATTCAGTTACTTATACACAGCGATGCATTTGACTATTAGAACCCACAATGGCCAACATGTTATGCTTGCGGGTAATTGCCCACTGAAAACTAGGACTATGCTGGAGTGTTTGTCACAAGCATGTTTTTCTTCTCCCTTTTCCCACAGCTACACATCTACAAACTTTTTCAGCTTTTTAGGGGTTGCTAAAATTCCTGGCTTTTGCATACACTTGTGAGCGTCTGTCTCCATGTCGCTGGCAGCCCTCCTTCACATCTGTTTGCGTGGCCTCGTTTCACTGGGTTGAATGCCAGCAAACCTCCTCTCCATTATTATCCCAACACAACAACTGTGGCAGCCCGCCCCCCTGACTTCTGTCGCCTTTTGTCCCATGTACCAGCTTGAACCGTCGCCTCTTCTTACAGTGGACAAAACCCAACACGGCTAAATAGACAGCGGGACAGTTGGTCTCTTTATTGTCTGTCTCGGCATGTGTTTGTGTTATCGGCGGGCGTATTTGTAAGTTTTTTTTCCCCCGCATGAGCATATGTGTGTAGTTGGGTATGCGGTGTGGTGTGGGTGTGCGAAGCAATGGTCATTTGTTCGCACAAGCGACAACGAGAGCTCGAGCCGTCTGCTCAGTCAAAAGAACAGTTGTTGCAGTTTTTTTTTTCCACTTTTATAAACAGTGGGAAAAGATCTAACTCAATTTGCTTCGGATGAGAAAAGTGATCAGAGTCAGTTAATTCTGATCCCTGGTGGATAAGAAATGCTTAGAACGGGAAAAGAATGAGGTCAGGGCTTGTTTGATCTCCTTGACTTGAAGAGAATGAGTTGATTGCCTGGATCCTGCCAAATTACACAGACCTAAACTATACTTTACTGAAGGGGGGCCTTTTTTTTTTAACATTTGTCCTTTAAGCCTGACTCAGAGCATGACAAATTGGGATGAGGAATGCATCGCAAATCAAACCACAAACGTTATTTCCCACGCAAAGACCAGTGATTCTCAAACGCTGGGCTTCTTCAGGTGGTCCTCGGAGGTCATTTGCAGTTTTAAAGTTCTTCTCGGTTAGAGATACTTTCATTTGTACTAGATATTGATCCAATTTAGTTATAATCTTATAATGCCTTGAAATGCCTGGTTGTACTTGGAAGGTCAAATATTTCATGAGATGGTACTTGGTGTACAATAATACGTATTCACTCAGACACGGCTATACGTTTGCTGTTACTGAGCAGAGGCACGCCACGACAGTCACACACCCATTGCGTGAATACCTCATTCAAGTGAACAAAAAAATAATAAGGAGTTTGATTGTCACGCAAAAAGACCAAAGATGTTGTTAGCACTTAGCCTCTCCTCCTCTCCTTTACGGACCCGAACGGGGGTGAAGTTAGAAGCGACCAAGCTCTTCCACGTTTCCTCTATTTAAATAAGGTTACGCGAGTAGTTACACGATCCAAGTGTAGTTACACAAAATTAAACATATCGATTTTCTAAGCGGATAAAAAGGGGGACTATATTGTAAGGCGTAATAACACCTTAGGAGCGCTTTGACGTCCGGCCTTAAGTGAAGATATTACTGTGCGGACGTCAAAGTGCTCACGTAACCGTATTTAAATAGGGGAAACGTGGCAGAGCTTGGTCGCTTCTAACTTCACCCACATTTGGCCACATAGAGGAGAGGAGGAGAGGCTAAATGCTAACAACATCTTTGGTCTTTTTGCATGACTGAGCGCACACGTAAAGACCAAATAGGTACGCATCAACTCGTCTAAGCTCAGGTAAGAACATTTCTCAGTATGGAAAAATGGTGGCCTGTTCCTTTAAGGTTAGGGTTAAAGGTGCATTTATGCAACTTTTTATTTGAGGAAAAAAAACTTGATATTTGTGCGTATTTGACCATGCAGTGACCCAGTGGCTGTATGAATGGTCAGCATGGCACTTTTCGTTTAGTTTATTTATTTAAAAGGGACCATGTACAATTATAACATAAATGTTGCAATTTGATGCATTGTACCAATGTTAGCCTGAGGCTAATTTACATCTGCAGTCCCATAACAGAAAACAAGACAAGATTCACAAGACAAGGACCAGGAAAGACAAACCACATACAACATGACAGATTCATAAAAAACCCTTCGCCCTCCCATGCAACCAGACAAGACACATCAACAACACAAATACAGACAAACAAGTCAGTGCCAGAGGGAGTGTAAAACCAAAGAAGGCTGGTATGGCTAGTGTGTGCAATGCTGGCTACTTTTTAGATGTTTTTTGAGTTCAGTTTTAAAGCCCTGGATGGTCGTGCATGTCTTTATATTGTCAGGTAGTTTGTTCCACAGTTTAGCAGCCTTCACTGCAAAAGCTGATTGACCAAAAGAGGAATGACGGAAAGGTACAATGCAGTCATGTGGAGAAGCTGCTCGAGTGGATCTTAGAGAACTCCCAGAGCGCTGTCGCACAAATGATTGTAAACAGCCAGGAGCCAAAACCCTTCAGGATCTTAAAAAACAAACATAGATATGAAAAAGTTCTAACATTTTCAAAGCTCAAGAAATTGTATTTTGATGGTTAAATGGCTTTTTATCAAAAATCTTTAGGGCTTGCTTGTACACGGACTCTCACGGTCTAATTGCGGTTTCTCCAGCCTGTCCCCAATAGGTGATGCAGTAAGACAAGTGAGAGAAAATAAGAGCGTGCATGAATATCCTGGCTGCCTCCAAAGAGAGACAAGATCTAATATGTCTGAAGTTGATTACATTAAACCTAATTTTCTGTATCATGTTCTTGATATGTATTTTGAAATTCAAGTTAGAATCCAGTGTAACACCAAGATATTTAAAATCAGACACGATGTCAATTTTCTTACCCTTAATAAAAATGTCTGAAGTTGGGGTTTTGACATTAGTTTTTGAGAAGAACATGGCTTTTGTTTTGCCCACGTTCAAACTCAGACGAGACTGCTCCAGTCCAGTTTTACTTTCGTTCACGGCTCTACAAGGCCCCAGTATCAATTGTTTTGTAGGTTTTTTGGTCAGCAGTGGAAGCCTTCCAAATAATTGATCCTGGAGCGTCCTAGAGATCACTGTGATGGAAAGTAAAGGCGCCATGCTAACCGCTAATACAGCCGTTGGGTCACTACAAGGGCAAATACACAATCATAAACGTTTTTCTTCGCATAAAAAGTTGCATAATGCACCTTTTAAAGTAAGGTTTAAGGTTTAGGAATAGGGTAGGCCATGAATAAGCATATAATTTATGGCATATTAGTACGTTAATAGATAATAGAAATCCCAATAATAAGCAGCTTATTAATATCTATATCATTCATGACCTATTTATTATTAATGCTTATTAATACTTAACAAGCACACCTTACTATAAAGTGTTACCAGAATTTGGAATCAAACTGAAGGTATTTTTGTGTAATCAGCTATTTATAACTTAATAATTTAGCTTCTCTTGGACTAAAAATATATAAGGAGTAAAAATAGAACACACATTATATACTATTCATCGTTCTATATTTGTGTATCTTGAACGTATATCTTCCTTATACTTTCCTCTAAAGATTATGCTTTGGCTGACGTCACATTCAAGTTATTCGACAGTTTGACACCACAGATAATTTGTTGACAATTGTATTGTATCAGTGTGCAGGAGCTTGTATTTATAGACACACATAAAAAAGCCAATTTAAATGGTAAATATTATGCATAGTAAATATCAAATCAAATCAAATATTTATTATATAAAGCTTTACAGATAACAAACAGACAAACAGGTGCATGCGCACACACCCACACACACACAAAATATATCATTAGGACTAAATAAATAGATGTCAGTTCAAAGCTAAGCTAAAAAGGTGGGTCTTGAGCCTGCTCTTAAATAAATGAACGTTCTCTGCAGTCCTGACCTCCTCCTCAGGTCGTTCCAGAGGCGAGGGCCATAATATTGGAAAGACGCCTCGCCGTGAGTCTTTCTGTTGACTTTAGGAATAACTAGGAGACCCCTGCCGGAGGAGCGAAGGGACCGTGAAGGTTCATAAGGTAAAAGCAGTTCTGAAAGATAAGAAGGACCAAGACCATTAAGACATTTAAAAACCATTAAATAACTTTAAAATGGATCCTGAAACACACGGGGAGCCAATGCAGCGACTCTAAAACCGGTGTAATGTGGTCCCGCCTCCTGGTCTTCGTCAGGACACGAGCTGCTGAATTTTGTAAAAGTTGTAAACCTGAGATACTCTTTTTGGGAAGACCAGAAAGCAGGGCATTACAGTAGTCAATACGACTGGTGATAAAAGCATGCATTAGCGTCTCCGTGTTGGCCCGAGAGAGAATGGGGCGGACTCTGGCTATGTTCTTTAGATGGTAAACACCTATTTTTGTGATATTCTTAATGTGTGGAATTAAAGTCAGCTCAGAGTCAAAAATCACACCCAGGTTCTTCACCTGTGAGGAAGGACTAAAACTGTAGTTTGGGTAAAAGTTTCTCTCTCTGGGCCTCAGGACCGATGACTAAAACTTCAGTTTGTCCTGGTTAAGCTGGAGAAAGTTTTTTGCCATCCAGGATTTGATATCTAAAATGCAGTTCAAAAGTGCATCCATTGGCCTGGTGTCATCAGGAGACATGGAGATGTACAACTGTGTATCATCAGCGTAACTATGAAAGTTGACTCCATGTCTCCTGATGACATCACCAAGAGGGAGCATATACAGGTTAAAAAGCACTGGGCCTAAAATCGAACCCTGGGGCACACCACATGTAATGTTATGGACCTTAGAGGAGCAGGTATCCACACTTACCATGAATGTCCTGTCTGTGAGGTAAATCATTTGTGGACAGCACCAGAGAGGCCGATGTGTTTTAAACGAGTTAAAATAATAGTATGGTCGACTGTATCAAGGGTAGCGCTCAGATCCAGTAGAACCAACACTGTGACCTTCTGTGAGTCATAATTTAATCTAAAATCATTTAAGATCTTTAAAAGGGCCGTCTCGGTGCTGTGGTTTACCTTAAAGCCAGACTGGAATTTCTCAAGGACGTTATGTGCAGTAATAAAATCATTAAGTTGGATAAAGACAAGTTTTTCTAAGATTTTGCTTAAAAATGGTAAGTTGGATACAAAGTTGTTAAAATTATTACAGTCCAAATTGATCTTCTTCAGCAGGGGCCTCACCACCGCCCCCTTGAAGGCAGCAGGGAAGACCCCCGTCTGAAGAGAGCAATTCATCATGTCTAAAAGTTCGTCTTTATATGATTCATACAATGTTACATACAAAAAAAACGGTGTTGAGAACGGGTCTAAAAGACATGTGGTGGGCCTCACTGAGGAGAAAACTTTATCAAGCATCTCAGCATTAACCTGGACAAAACTGTGCAGTGTTTCTTTTGGAACAAGTAGACAACCAGATGTATTTAAAGCCGTGTTACTTTGGTTAGATAAAATATTACATCTGATAGTGTCTATCTTTCCCCTGAAGTGGTCTGCAAACTCCTCACAGAGAGCGTCTGTGGGGTTTAAAGGAGGTCTGTTAAAATCAGGATTTAAAACATTGTCTATTGTTGAGAATAGGACTTTTGGGTTATTTTTGTGGTTGGTGATTATTGTGGAAAATAATTTATTTCTTGCATTTCTTATTGCTGTATTGTAGGTCTTTCGTTGAGAACGGAATAATGTATTGTTATTTTGAATTTCCTCCATCTCCTCTCGGCCTTCCTGCAATTTCTCTTGAGTTGCTTTAGCTCCTCGTTTCTCCATGGGGGAAGGGGTTTGGGATTAATTTTTTTAAGTTTGAATGGTGCAACTGCATCGAGGGCGATGAGTAGTTTACTGTAAAAATTGTCGACAATAAAACCGCAGTTAGCAGATAAAATCACAGGAGGAATTTGTTCAATCAATCAATCAATCAATCAATCAAATTTTATTTGTATAGCGCCTTACAACAGCCAGAAGGTGCCCAGGGCGCTTTCCAGAATAGAAATAAAAGATATAAAACATCAATAAAAACACAAATGTACATAAAAAGAGCAGTCGAGTCAGTGGCTATGCATCAAACGCTTGTCTGAAAAGATGTGCCTTTGTTGTAAAGTATCAATTAATTTTGTAGCCACTTCAGGGGTGCAAAATTAATTATGATACACAATTAATTTATATATGATACACATCTCGAGTAATGCACCTAAATGGGAATTTTTGAGTGCAAGACTATACACTATGGAACATGCCTGGACGAGTAAAAGCTTCTCACACAGACAAAAGGGTTTTGTTTCTCAAGGACACAGTGATCGGGGGGTTTCGGAATGAAACTGCGAGCTTCTGGTCATCTCTGCGCTTCAGCTCCTGATCCCTTTCCATTAGTCTAAGCTCCGAGAGAACGCCACACTGCAATTATGTTGTGACCTAACATTCCCGCTCTTTTTCCAACCAATTTATTTGTTAATTCTATTGAACCCAATCCAAAACGGTGGTAGGAATAAACGTTGCAGAAGTACTGTTTCGTTAATTACAGCGTACCGGTCATCGCCAGCACTTAGCGCAAAAAGCAGTCCAAGACATTACTCGCCTTAATGCACAAAATTAGAATTAAACGAGAAAAACGAAAAGTTTCAAAAGTTGCTTCCATTACATCGAAATCCCAATTAGAGCAAGAAACTTTTTTTTTTTTCACACTCCGGGCAGTGCAAACCGAGAATAGTAACATGGACTCATTCGTTTTTCTTATAATAAGTGAATGGTGTTAGACAGGTGTAAATTTGTAAAGGTTTTTCCCGTTACATTGTGACTGTACCGCGACGAAGACATTTCTGCTGTGCAACGTTTCAAACGTGTGCGTCCCCTTGTGACTTACATGTCGACATCCGTAAAGAATCGGGGCAAAAGAAACAACAAAACTGGTAATTAACCTCGCTCGTAAGTCTCCACATCAACCAATTTGAATATTAATCATGGAGACTCTAGTTAATTGGACGCCATTACCGGGCACGTTGTCCAATTAAGAGGCAAAGTCGTGAGCCATTGTTCGGCAAATAACACCGACGCTCAAGCAAAATAGGGAATGGTCTGAACGCGCCTGGAGTCTAAAATTGGCGAAAATAGCACAGGTTGGTCAAAAAAAAAAAAAATCCCTCTAATTTGAATGAATAACAGAAACTAAAATGTGGACATTCAGAAGTAGAAGAATAGTCTGGAACGAAGGTCTGCAATGTTTGGGATCCAAAGAGCCAATTTGTCCCGACAATACTGTGAATAATCCGACCAATTTTAATGGTTATGTTTTTTTGTTTGTTTTTGTTTTTTTTACTGGAAATGCAAGAACAGAACAAACGCTAACGCCTCATTTAGAAACATGTTTTACGTATGTCAAATCACGCGTTCTAGTTTACACGGTGTCCGTACGTTTTGAATCCGTCATGTAATAATGTAGCCTTTCTTCTGAGTTTAAAATGCAATAAAATAACATTAATTTCCTAGATTTTAACTTCCTTTCATAGGCAATGCTTAGTGTGTATGTGCTCCTCTCTCATCATCTGCTTGTCTGTACCCATCTTTCCCCCTCCGTCTTCTGCTCGTCTGTTGTCTTCTGTCCTCCTCCCCTCGTCTCTGTACTCCTACGACCATGAAGCAAACGTGCTCTCGGTCCCGGCGTTTCCCCCGGGTTTCAGATCGTAGCGAGTCCGTGTGGGAGAAAGCGAAAGGCGGGCGTGCGATGGGCCTCGGCGCAGTCACGGCGGACAGACCCGGCTTTAGCTCGCTCGTTTTCGACTGAATATGTCCAGAAGTGGTAACTTCCAGGAAAGTTTCTTGTTTTAGAGTGGTGTTACACTGTTTATTGTCCCACCGAAACGCGCCATGCCATTGGTCCAACAACCCATTAGTCCGACATCTCTAACCCCGTTCTGTTGTGGATTAGAGAGCCATATACAACCATTGGCCCTAACCTTAAAGGAACAGGCCACCGTGTTTCCATACTGAGATATGTTCTTACCTTAGTTTAGACGAGTTGATGCACACCGGTCTGGTCTTTGTGCGTGCGCTCAGTCACGCAAATGTTGTTAGCATTTAGCCGCTAACAACATTAGCGGCTAAGTAGGTATAGCATGTAGCTTTTTCAACCCCTACTCAATGGGACATTTTCGGAATAACGAGCCGTCGGACTAACGGGCCGACCCCCGTGACGTTAATGTTAAAACTAGGCAACTGTTACGTGATAAGTGCTGCGTATTTATTCCTGCCGTAGAGCCGTAGACGTGACGGACAGGTGTAAACAACCAGATTAATTGTATTGCATTCCTATTGTTATGGCAGACGTACGTGAAACGGGCCGTGGACTTAACGTACTCGGTGTAAATGAGGCTCAAACCAACAGGAAATCAGGTCTGAACAACGACTGCGTGCCGCTCCAATAGCCGATAACTGGGCTCGAGGGTTCCCCAAACGTGCACTTATGGCACTGTTGTTGCTATATTTCAAAATGTAAAACAAAACGCACAATTATCGCTTGATTAAATGCGAGTCGTCATTACCCACCGCCTTGAAATGTTTGCATGTATCAGCTAAATGACCACTCATTGTTTTAAATTGCAATAGATTCATGCAAATAACACGATTAAGGGACCATTTAAAGACTTTGTAGATAATGTTATTTGAACAGATTTTTGAAGATGACGAAGTGTAATGTATTACTGTGAACCTATAGGCTATATTAGAGTTAGGGTTTCGCTTTTAAGTTTATTATCCTTTTATTGTATTTTATTTTTGCAATGTTTTTTTTTTTTTGCTCTTTTTTCTTTGTGTGTATAATAATACAAATTCTATGGCAATCAAATGTGGTGTATAAAAAAACAATTGTTGGCTTACTGTTCTGATTGTACTATATTCATGTACACAATTAATAAACACATTGTTATAAAAAAATAAAAAATAACACGATTAAGCGCTGGTCTGACAGGGACATGCAAAATGCTTTAAGTGAATGATTTTTCTTTTCGTTTCATAATAGACACTCCACCACATTTTTCCCCCCATTCCTGAACGGGCACTTCAAAAATCAAGAACTCAAATCAGTTTTCATTGTCATCTCTCCACCTGATCTCTTCAAAAAAACACCTCCATTTTCTGCCCCATTATTTCTGATGGTGCGAGGACAAGTGACAAACCACACTTTTACAGCAGCGCCCAGAGTCCTCGCCGCTTGAAATCTTTTTTTTTTTTTTATTATTTCTTTTTTCGTGGCACCCTTGCCTCACAGAAAGACTGAGTGCAAATACCAGACCATGGCAAGGCCTTTCTGAGAGGAGTTTGCACGTTGTTCTCTCCGTTTTGGCCGGGTGCTCCTGTGTGCATCAGAACTTGCCATTCACCTGATTTGCGCAATTGTGTGATGACAAATAAAGCACTTTACCCTTGATCTTGCCGTCATTTTTATCAAGGAGCAAATCGATAGCGGAGTGCGCCCATGTCCGGGGAATTAAGCACACTAAATGAGTGGTTTGGTTCAAGGTAATCTTCACATTTTGGAATTTCTTGCCTCAAACAGCCCTCATTTTCATATTGTGATGATCTCAGATGGAGGGCAGGGACCCACACAACTCAATGGGAGAGAGTCAGTTTTTTGAAAGAGAGCTACAAACAAAATCGACAAATGTTCATCTTTTTTGATGGTTTGGTTATGTCAGTCGTTTCAGCTGACCAACAATATGTTTTTAAATATCGTCACCACTCACATTGAATCCTGAACGGTTACGGTGCGACCTCTGCAAGAAAGCAAAACTCATTCAAAGCAAGAGTGTAGGCGCACATTGGCCCTGCGCCAAGGTCCCAGGTTTGATCCCCGGCCCGGGGCCTTTCTGCGTGGAGTTTGATTGCTCTCCCTGTGTCTGCAAAGGTGTCCTCTGGGTAGTCTGGTTTCCCCGACCTCCAAAAACATGCTGGTCAGGTTGGCCCACGTGTGGCGACACGCAGCGCTGCCGCGTCTCAGGACTAACCCAACATCTGATCTGCGCAAGTTCTTCTTCTTATTATTCATATAAACAATTCTGCAAATGAGCTTTGTGTGACAATTTGGATCAGCTGGACTTATGAGTGAATTGTAAGTTATTATATACGCACATATATTGTGTTTTTGCATGAAACCCGTGGTCTTGCGAGGGCTCTGAGCCATACACAAACCATACATACACAAAACAGGGTCGGCCCATTAGTCCGACGTCTCATTATTCCGAAAATGTCCCATTGACGTTCAGGCAACAGTCCACTGACCTTAATGTTAGGGCCAATGGTTGTATATGGCTCTCTAATCCACAACACAACACAGGGGTTAGAGATGTCGGACTAATGGCACCTCTGCTCTAAGGTACATTTTCGGCAAAAATGAGATGTCGGACTAATGGGTTGTCGGACCAATGGCATGGCACCCCACAAAACTGTACTCAATGAGAGTCCAAGTTTACAAGAAAACTGTACTACATACATGCCATAGCCGTTCAGTAGTCTGTATGAGCTCAGCGTAAAGAAAACATCCTCTTCCTCTATACCCCACCTATTCTTCTGTGATCTTCAGGATCTTGTACTGATCAGCATTTAGGGCAGGGGAGAATTAACCACCTTTTGTGGTCGAAGTGGGGACATCGTAATCCATTATCCATACTAAGAAACCCCCTCCCATTCGTACTGGAGTATGGCTGAAGACTCAGGTGTCAGTTCACACAGTGTTACAAAAACATCACTGCTTCTGTTGTTTTACTTCTATCAAGACAATGTGTCAGTTCGGAACTGATGAAATGTCTTCAGCGAGACAACAAAACCCATCACTTTTTAAATCTAAGAAAAACAAAAATAAAAAGATTCTCAAAAAAAAAACGGCCCTGTTCCATGTCTTCGCTTGGCCTTTTTTTTCGCACCAATACTCTTTCATCGCGCTGGTGCCCAAATCAAATTTTACACTTGAATTTTGAAACCAGCACTTTTCAAACAGAGGCGTGAGGGAACAGGCGGTCACTTGACATCGTCCACAACCCCAGATCAGTGTGGAAAAAAATTAAATAAATGTTAAAAAAAGAACTGCATGGATGTATTCGCGCGTCCATGGAGACTCGTGGGATTGTCATTACTTCAGTACAGAATGGTACAAGGGAACAGAGGGGGTGGTATATGTAGCCTAAAGTCCAGAAATAGACGACGAGCACATTAGGAGGCCCATAATTATGAAGTTAACCAGCTGCATAGTATCAGAGGTGCAGTATGGAGCGCAAACGTGTTATTAAAAAAGAGCGCTTTCACAGCTCCGGAGCCTTGTTAGGTTTTATGGATGATTTGAGAGCATATAATAATCCAGCGTTATGATATATAATAAATACTGGGTAGTATATATTTTATGTCCGCGTGTGTGTGTGTTCTGCAGGAATGGCCTTGATGGAGAGGGAATGGATGCGCACATAGGTGAAACGCAGCACGGACAAAGCGTGCGGTGCAATATGTTTCACTTTTGGAATCCACCAAGTGTCACGTCAGGTTCTGAGAGGAATCTTTGTGGCCACTGAGAAAATACTTGGAATATCTTCTAATTGAAAGAGAAAGACCAGACAGGGATACATGGGATGAACTGTATTTACGAGGGCCATGCTCCATGCTTTTTACAACTCTGCTTGTTTGTTTGCCTGCTGTTGTGTGGCTTCTTTTTATGCTGTCTGAGGTAATTGCCCCTAGTGGAATAAATAAAGCCGTCTGAATCTGAACTACTCCGGTATATTGTTTAAATTTTCGCTGTTAGCATGAGGCCCCGTCGACTCGCGTTCCGGCACCTGTTCTTCAGATGTGCACTGGGCTTTTGCTCATCCACGTTAGCGTCGCTGCGCCGCTCCGCTTTTAAACCTGCTGAGACGAGAAACCACCTGCTGCAGTTGTATTTAAAAATGAGATGCTGAGAAAGAGCCACCGCAACAAAGCACGGAAAACAAAACGGCGAGAGTTTGTGTGGTGATGTGTGTGTGTGTGTGTGTGTGTGTGTGTGTATGTGTGTGTGATACAGGATGAGTAGAAGCCACAGCTGGCAGAGGAGCGAAGGATGTGATTAGTGACAAAGGAACAAAGGACAGTGACAAACACACGGGGACATCTAATGGGCCAGTGAGGTGAGGTATGCGTTGGGAGATTAAAAAAACGGATTTCCTGGTTATCCGGAACAGGAGTCATTACAGTATGAATCGCTGGTTTGTTGTGTTCTGACAACAATTTAGATGGTTAATCCTTTGGCCACTGGTAATTTGGTAACTTTGTTCAAAATGGATGTTTATTAGTCAACCCCTTTATCTGATGCGCTCATTGAATAACTGATTGTGTGATGTTCCCAGTGAGTTACAAAAAACAATCCTTAGCAATATGCTACATTCATTGGTGTGCGAATGGTCAAAGATGGTAATGATTGTGTAACGTTTGATCTATTTTACTTTAATCTTTAAACCCATATAAAGCTATAGACAGGTGCCGCGATGCAAGACGTGCATCCAATTATCAGCCAACAGGTTGATAATGGATCGCAGTTAAGTATAGACTATAGCTGTTAAAGTGCAAACCAGTGTGTGTCAAAACACCGTTGTGCTGTTCTTTCTAAAGATAGATGGTAAGATGGTAGCTAAGGTCAGTGTTGCTCTAATTTAGAGAAATATATGCTGTAGGTATTTCTATTCACATTGTCCCGCACTACTTTCTGAAGCCAGCCTGTCAACAATTCCATCCGGTCCAATGTGTAAATCTTATAGTTTGCTCACATTAACCCTTTCAGTTGACTCTTTATTTAATTAATTCATTGATTGTTCCTGTTTGGGGTCACATTGTGACGCAGGCTATAGTTTGGGATGCAGTCTTCAGCGCCAGTAAGTGGGCGGGACAGGGGTGTGGACAGACTCCCATGGTGATGTTTTGCACAGCAGTGGCGCCGCTGCCTCCCCATGCTTTCCCTCTTACGGACGGTACCCGTTTGTATTTTTGTCCTGCTAAAGCTTAATAACGTGCGTGAGGCTGTGCGCAATGTTTAATAAAGCTGAGAGAAATAGAACTGCGCCTGCACTCAACTGTGGCAGTGGGCGGGGCAGGCGGGCACCTGTCGCTCTGAGCGTCTTTAATTAAACACAGCCCCTTTATCTGTCGGAATAAATCTTATCACCAAAGTAGGGTCCAGTTTAGCAGAGGAATGCGACGCCAACAAAGAGTGGAAGGATCGCAGGCTGCTCGCTGCAAAGTCAGATCCGAGAAGGGCGTGAGGCGGGACCCTCCCTGAGACCTGGCTTCAGGCTGAAACAGCAGAGGCGTTGGACACCGGCTTTAATGCACAACTTTCGTATTGGACAAGTGTAAGTGCCCCCTAGAGGAGATTGAGTGAAGGGAATACAGCACTGCTTGAAGCACACGTCTCACCGACCCACGTGTCCCCTAAGCGACGCTCTCAAGCTACAGGCGAAGGTTGTGTTTGCGCAAGATCGAAGCCTCGCCTCGATCAGGGCTGTCCTTGCGCCAGGCGGAAGATCAGGCCCGTCATGCCTTAGCAACAGTGGGTTACGACGATGCTTTGACAGACATTTCCTCACTCTGCACTGATAGGATTGATCAGTTAGGTCTATTTAACCCCAAAATGAACATAATACCTGCATAATGGAAGATTGTTATCACCTATTCACACTTGCTTTGCCAGTAACGATTCTCAACAGCCTCTCGCTGCCAGATGAACCAAAACCAATTCAAACAATTAGATTAGTCCAGATGAAGTTGCAGTATTCTCACACTTCCAAGTACTCAAGAAGTTCAAATTACTTTTTTCCGTATTTTTTTTTTTTCTCTCTCCGGGAACATCGCGTGCTGAACAGCATTGATGTAGGGTAATTGTGTGCCAGGGGAGGCAATTTGACAATGTCATGTTTTCATGATGGAGGCATTTGCCAGGCTGAGCACATTATTCCAAAAAAAAAAAGAAAAAAAATCAGACATCCCAGCATGCATCTGGCTCCTACTGGCAGTATCTCGTCTCTGTGGCTACCCTTTTTGCAATCACTATGTCATTTTGTTCATAATTAGAAATATCGAGCTGCGTTTTGTGGATTCAATACGTACTTTGGGAAGATGCGAAGGGTCTTTCATTTCGTAACATCAAATATCTTCTTAATTTGGCTCCGTATAGCTCGCCATCTCTGACATGAGCTCTGTGACATGATGAAGCAAAAGCGCTAATAAGGCGACACTTTTTGGAAGGAAAATGCTTCCATTCCTCTGCGTTGCCTTTGCTTCTTGGCCTTTACTGTCTATTACGCCGAATGTCTCCAAAGTCAATGCCTTCGGGCTGAAGTGGATGTGCTTCAATTTGTGACAGTAATGGTGACACTGAGGTCTCATAGCTTTGTAAACAGGCTGCTCTACTTGCTAAATAATGCATGCAAAATATATATATATATATATATATATATATATATATATATATATATATATATATATAAAAGGAAAAGTATTACAAACTGCAGTTTTGATTGACACAATTGCCAGATATACATTCGCAATTTAGTGATTTTAATTTCCTTTCATTTTTCCACCACAGTATAAACAACAACAATAAAAAACACACCCTATCACTTAAATCTAAACACATACAGTTTCATTTGCAGTAACCAAGTGTGACAGTCTGTTTCTTTCCCTAACTCTATCTGTCCTTCAGCCTAATTTCTTGGCTTTTTAATTTTCCCCATTCCTCCTCTCTACATTATAATTCCACTCCACACGCCCGCTCCACCTCGCACCCCCTCCCCAACTCCATTTTCTGAAAGCAGGAACGATACGCCAGGTTTTTAAGCTAAATTCCTTGTCTGTCTCACTAATTGCTTACTAAATGCATGATGGAGAAAATCATTTTCAGCCAGCGTTGCAGTTGAAAGAGCTTTTCAGTATTGTTCAGGTTGTCAAGGCAACACAATTAAAAAAGGAAAAAAAAAAAAAGAAAAGAAATCCACAAGAACAAATGTGCACCAGGACAGTGTTGCTTTAGTTTGAATTTATCTGGTTCAAATTCATCGCTTGCTCCTTGTTCAGCTTCTATTGTCAATTCAGACTTTTTGTTCCGATACTAAATTACAGGGACATGTTTTCTTGTAAGCAAATTACCACTCAACAAAAGATGGCAGCTGCAAAGGATCTAAAAAAAAAACAAAAAAAACAATGCTCACAGCTAATCTTTGTTTGAATATGGATCCTGTACTGCATCAGCATTTTACACATGAACATAAAGTATAAGAGGTTAAGAAAAGACCCACCCAAGACTCTTTCGTTGGTTATTATTATGTGTTTATTTGATATGGACGTCACATAACAGCATTGGACAAACCGGACACCTAAATACAGCATACAAAACACCATGCAATACAGTATACAAAACACAATGCAATACAGCATACAAAACACAATGCAATACAGTATACAAAACACAATGCAATACAGCATACAAAACACAATGCAATACAGTATACAAAACACAATGCAATACAGCATACAAAACACAATGCAATACAGCATACAAAACACAATGCAATACAGTATACAAAACACAATGCAATACAGCATACAAAACACAATGCAATACAGCATACAAAACACAATGCAGTATAGCATACAAACACAATGCAGTACAGCATACAAAACACAATGCAATACAGCATACAAAACACAATGCAGTACAGCATACAAACACAATGCAGTACAGCATACAAAACACAATGCAGTACAGCATACAAAACACAATGCAATACAGCATACAAAACACAATGCAATACAGCATACAAAACACAATGCAGTACAGCATACAAACACAATGCAGTACAGCATACAAACACAATACAGTACAGCATACAAAACACAATGCAATACAGCATACAAAACACAATGCAATACAGCATACAAAACACAATGCAGTACAGCATACAAACACAATGCAGTACAGTATATAAACACAATGCAATACAGCATACAAACCACAATGCAGTACAGCATACAAACACAATGCAGTACAGTATACAAACACAATGCAGTACAGCATACAAAACACAATGCAGTATAGCATACAAACACAATGCAGTACAGCATACAAAACACAATGCAATACAGCATACAAAACACAATGCAGTACAGCATACAAACACAATGCAGTACAGCATACAAAACACAATGCAGTACAGCATACAAAACACAATGCAATACAGCATACAAAACACAATGCAATACAGCATACAAACACAATACAGTACAGCATACAAAACACAATGCAATACAGCATACAAAACACAATGCAATACAGCATACAAAACACAATGCAGTACAGCATACAAACACAATGCAGTACAGTATACAAACACAATGCAATACAGCATACAAACACAATACAGTACAGCATACAAACACAATACAGTACATCATACAAAACACAATGCAATACAGCATACAAAACACAATGCAATACAGCATACAAAACACAATACAGTACAGCATACAAACACAATGCAGTACAGTATATAAACACAATGCAATACAGCATACAAAACATTCTGACCACCAGCCTAGCTCCACTCCTGGAGACGGGTCGCCCACTGCTCCTTACAGGTGTCTCCAGCAGCATCGAAGGATGGGTCAAATGCAGAGGACACATTTATCTACGGGGACAATAAAGTCTACTTACCTAAAAAAATGCATCTATTCCATCCATCTTTTTTTTTCCGGGCCTGGGCCATGGAGGCAACAGTCTGAGCAGAGATGCCCAGACTTATATCCACGTACACTTCCTCCAACTCTTCTGGGGGGATCCCGAGGTGTTTCCATGCCAGCTTAGCCACTACCCAGAACTCCTCCCCAGGGAGGCAGCCAGAAATAGATGCCCGGCCATCCCAGCTGGTTTCTCTCGACGTGAAGGAAGAGCGGCTCTAGTCCGAGCTCATCCTGGGTGACTGAGCTCCTCACCCTATCTCTAAGGGTGTGCCCAGCCTCTCTGTAGAGAAATCTAATTTCTGCTTCTATCTGTGATCTTGTCCTTTCGGTCTTGACCCAGATCTCATGACCATCTGTGAGGGTAGGAACGCAGATCGACCGGTAAATCGAGAGCTTTTCTCCTCCATCACTGCCGACGCCGCACTGATCTGTCTGTCAATCTCATATCCGTCCCTCACTTGTGATATTTACTGTCTGATTCTTTTGTTTTTGGTGGAGTTTGCATGTTCGTTTGTGGGTTCTCTTGGGAAGCCTTGGCATCATGAGAAAGAAAACTGATAAACATTGAAGAAAATGAATGAATGTGAGGGAAATCTGAGGCTGTTTCTTGTATCCCCCATGAGACTTACCAAGACCACATGTTGAATTAATCTTACATCTACCTGAAATTACTAACCCAAGTCTCTGCAGAAACTTCACAACTGTCAAACTGCAATAATATCTTGAAGGTTATCCGAGTGAGTTTGCTGAATGTCAGACAATCTGCTGAGTCACACTTTCAAATGCTGGCCTATTTCTGGGAGCCTACACTATTTGTGAACTGTGAGAAAGCCCCGCTACACGCTGCACCTCTCCCTCTGGAATCTCACCCCATCCACACTCACTCTCCCCTGCGTGCCTCCATCTCACTCCTGCCTTCTCCATTCCCTTTTAATTAGTTCCCGTTGTGTCGAAGAGCGTGCTGGTAATTTACGAGTTCAGCCTAGGGTCGGACTAAACACTTGGGACTGGAAGAGAAATGGGCGAAGAGAGGAAGGCTTCAATTTGAAACAATGGACAAACTTTTGAACTGGACCCGTGTTTAGTTTAGTTAGTTAGTTAGTTTTACTCCACCTATAAACTAGATTTGTTCTGGACAGTAGTGGCTCAGTTGGAAAGCGACTTTGCGTCTGGATAAGTGCTATGAAAGACATACATTTACCGTGTTATTAGAAGACATCACTCCTGCGCTAAAGTCTTTTTAAAATTTAAAATCCTGCTTAATCATGTTTAAGGTCATAAAGGGTGCGTATGGCTCCCATCTACTGTATCTCTAACACGCTATAGTTCTATGTCTACCAGAGCACTTTTGCTCTCAAAACGCAGGGCTACTAGTGATTCCTCGAGTCTCCAAAATCACTGTAGGAGGTAAAGCCTTTAGCTACCAAGCTCCGGTTTTATGGAAGTCCCAGCTCATGTTAAAGAAGCAGACATAGTCTCTACATTTAGGACTAGGCTCAAAACGTACCTCTTCAAATTAGTCAGTTAGATAAAGTTCTAACCTAGCCTGGCCTTTGCCATCCGTAAACTCCGGTCAATTATCTTATCCCTACATGTATGTCTGGGTCTGATCTCAGTGGCTGCGTTTCATCGGTTGAATTCCAACCTACCATTCAGCAGGCGGGGGAGGCGGGTGTTGTAGTTGACGTCACGCATTTGCACCGGATTTGCTGGTTGTAGTTCGAAAACAAATCCAATCATTGGGAGTTCATCCCTCCCACCTGAAAACGGAGCTCAATTGTGAAGTTCCACACCATCTGTACAAAATGAGTACGAGGGTATCCTAAGACCAGGCTAGTTCAAACCCACAGCCTGAAGTAAAGCTGGATTAGGAGGAAGACTGCTGTGGGAAGTACTGTACACTGAGCGCTATCCTCTAGTTCTTCTTACAGCTTACTTTGTCTTAATTATGATACAATATTTCACATGGTGCCCCCGGTCCCACTCCCCTTGGGAGAGCCGCCTACAGGCATTGGACAAGAAGGACTGAAGCTCCAACATGGACTGGACGTTTTGCGGTCTTGGCCCGTCTGCTGGGGGACTCCCATCTAGCCTGGCGTATGTACCGTTGTGGGAAATGGAATCGACGCAGTGGTGACCAGACTCACCCGCTGGTACAGTGGTGAGTCTGGTTCCCAGGCTATCTCCCATCAGCTCTGGGTCTCTATAGTCTGGAGTCCATGGGAGTGGAGATCTCCATCTGTGGATCTTCCCCGAGGCTTCTCTTTTCTCCCACTGGGTTTTTGAGTCTTTCCTCGCCATGTAGGAGAGTTTAAGGACAGGGGACACTCACGCGCCTCGTCACCACCCACTGCCGACGCTTACTTGGACAGTTATGTTTGCCTGGATAACTTCATTTGCCTGAACTTTACATTGTCTTGTTTATTGTTTTGTTATAACGTTTGATGCAGCCGTGTGGGGCAACTCCTGTTGTGATATTGGGCTATAGAAAACAATTGATTGATTGATTGATCTGCAGTCATCAGACTAAGTTTTACTGGTTGTTAGATCTGTTTTTGTTTTGATTTCACTATTTCTATGGCGTGGTCCATATGGTCCTGGTTCAGTACAGGTTCAGGCTACCTTTTTGAATAATGCTGATTTACATTTTTGTTTTGTACACGTTCGTTTGGCTTGATTTGCTTACCATTTTACTCTCACTCGCTACATTACATTCAAATCCAACTCTAGTGATTATCATTTTGGGCCATTTTGTCTTAGAGATTGCACTTTGAAATACAACCACTGCCTGTGATGCCACTCAGAATGAATAGTTTGAGAACCTTTTAAGACGTTTAGCCTCACTATCATTCAACTATAGCAGGCCCTCCTTTTCGCTCCTTCTTCCCCTTTCATCCAGAAATCTCATCAGGATGATGTATGTGCCAGACTGCAGCCCATTTCTCCAACCACCTGTGTATTGCTTTCTTGTCTGCTGGTGTAAGTTGTCATCCCCAGCAATGATGATTCCATTATTCAAAACATTACACCCAATTGTGCTGCCAAGGTGGATTGTACAGGCAAAAAAGGAAAACAAATAATCACTACAAACATACACAAGACACCAGTGAGAGCTGCTCTGTCACTGAAAGAAGCCAGATGTTCTTGCTCTACTTTCCCCTTACTTTGATCCAGTCAATTTGAGAGAGTGTGTGCGTGCCAAAAACATAGCATTGGCTTGTAGTGCATCTCGTTTTTTTTTTGGGAGCTGCCAGAATTGGGTCAGTTTGCAATTGAAAAATCCATTCAAAGCCTTGCGTGAGTGATGTGTTGCAGAAGCGTGGCACAATAGGAGGCTGAATTTTACCGAACAGCAGACACCAAACAAACAAAAACAGACAGTGAATGAGTTGGTATTGAATGCATTCATCTGTCAAGAATATCCATTTGATTACATGGCTTAAGACTAGTTTTCAGCTGCTCTGTCTCGAATGTGCATGATATTGTTGGCGCAGGGCTAAAGCTTCCACCCGGTTCATTAAATCCGGCAAAACTCCATCTGTAATTAACTTAGGAGGAATCCAATGTGAAAATGGCTTGAGAAAAGATAGAAAGAAAGAAAAGGCCATATAAATTACTCATGTGTTTTCGAAGTCAGTCGTGAACAAAGGAAGTAATGTTTGGTTTGTATGTGCGAATTCAAGTGTTTATTTTATTAGCTTATAGCAACAAAACCACATATATAACACACACTTTTCACACAATATCTGTCCAATTGCATACGGGTATTTTTGTGGATTGGTGTAAACCTTGTTCACAAACCTTGGCAATAAACCGATTCTGATTCTGATTCTGATTAAGGTTCATGTGACATCATTATCTAACTGACCATATCGAGCTGGTGGGTGTAGGTGAGAAATACATTGTGAAATTTACTTTTCAATGGGATAGATAATGTCTAGATAATATAAATGGATGTGATAGATAATCCTAATATTGGGCCTTTCCAGACGACACGAAAACTGGCATGAAATTCAACGGCTTCTCGTTCAGCACAATAAATGAAGTCACGCATTTGTGGATTATCTGTTTATTTTCTTTCAAAAACAGCGGGAAGACAATCTAAAAACGTTAGATATGTTTTCTTTTAACCTCTTAACCCCCACCTGAACCAAGCACGTTTTCTCCAGTTTCTCAAAGTGCATATGACAATTTTTGCATAGTTAACACGATTATAGTTTGGCCATTTTTGTGATGTTTATAGTTTCACTTCCTTATTGGACATTGACAGGAAGTGACATAGAAGAAGGTAACCAATTTAAACTGTTGCCATGCAATCAATAGGCCCAGGGACTGCAGGTGGAAATTAGCACGAGTGCTATAACCTGGTACAATGCATCTCTCCTTTCTGAGGCTAATGTATATTGTACACTGTCCCTGTTCAAATAAATAAATAAATATAAATATGTTTAGTCAATGGGAAATGAGCGAGTCAAACTGCTATGGAATGTTACCTTCTTCTATGTCACTTCCTGTCAGTAGCTTAAAAATTCAAATACAAATAATAAGTGCCCCCCCCCCAAAAAAAAAACACACACAAGAGCAACAAAAATGGGACAAGAAAGTGACGAAAACGCAACAACGAAAAAGTGACAAAACCTCAACAAAAAATCAGATGAAAAAGAACGTGGAAAAAAGTGACGGCAACAACGCAAGGAAAAAAGAGCAGTTTAGATCAGTTCTGTGGGTCTTAGCTTTCAAATGATGCACTGGCCTATAGGCTGTCAGCTCCAGTCAAGAAGCTTTTAGATTTGGGTAAAGCCAAACTGGAGAAAATGGGCTCGGTTAAGGCGGTTGGTAAGAGGTTTTAAGAATCATTCGTTTTATTTATTTATTTTTTTACTTGACCGTGACTGAAATGCGGATGCCGTGTCTTGCTCAGGGACACACCGGCAGTATTATGCACTTGGCCAAGGCGGAATTCCACGGAGTAGGATCTTGGCCTGCTCTCCTGTTTTCTTCTATATTATTGTCATGTACAGACAGACATCTGAAACATCTTTAAAACTTATTCAGATACTCGACAAACATGTAAGAAAAGTTTCCCTGACCACGTTTTTTTTTTTCATTCCCGCCTCCACAGCGACCGCAGACTGTTCCGGGCCATCTCCAACCACAAGGCCTTCCTCTGACGAACATTAAGGCTCAAACCGAGGTACAGCCGACATGACTTCCTGTGGTTTACTAAGCTCGGCAGTCATTTACACGGCTGGCTTCACCCTCCGAAAGTGGGGCAGTCTAATATTCTGACCTTCATGTTAAGATGGAGTCTGAACGAGAGCGATACTTCTCCCAGAATAGGGCAACTGCTTTACATAAATCTATTGCAATTGTGACAGAGAGAAACTTTATTTGAGAAAGTCATTTAAGGACTGTGTGGTTTTCAGAGCTCTTTTCTGTCTCTTAATTTGCACCATACTCTTGGTCTAGTTTGACATGGAGCGCAAGCCTGCAAGCATCGCCATGGTTACGACGAGTAAACTTAAAAAAAACCCCAAGAAGACATAATGAATGTAATAAAATGAGTGATCTTTTGCCTGTACTTGATCAACTTATCATTCATGTTAATAGGTATTTTTTTTTAAGCTCAGGATTGTGTGTCAGCCTGAGAGGTTTATTCACAGAGTTGTTAAAACTCTACAATACAGCCTTGAAGATGAAATGAATGTTGTATGATTTAAAAACAGGCCCAGGAATGTAATAATTTAACACTGGCGTGGAAATCTGCCATGTTAGGGGGTAGTATACATTTAAGTATACCACCCGCCTTAACCACCCGCACCCACATTTTCTCCAGTTCGACTTTTTCCCAATCTTAAGGCTTCTTGAGAAAAACAAAAAAAGTCAAAATAGCGACAAAAACGCAAAACGTAAAACGCAACAAATAGGACGAAAAAATAGCGATGAAAAAGCAAAAAAAAAGACAAAATACTGTGACAAAAAATGTCAAAAACACAACAAAACAGGCAACAAAAAGCAACAAAAAATGTGTAAAAAAAGCATAAAAAAAGGTTAAAAAAACGCACCAAAACAGGTGACAAAAAAGCGACAAAACAGGCGATGAAATGCAACACAAATGCAAAAAAAACGTAACAAACAAGCAGCAAAACAAGGGACAAAAATACAACAAAAGCGTGACACAAACCCACCGAAAACGCCAGGCAAAATCTTAGATCAGTTGTGTAGGTCTTAGCTTTCAAATGAGGTGTTACTCCGGCCTATAACTTAACCGTTGTGCCCTGGGGAAATGTATTCGCAGTGACTTCTGTTCATTCAGCTTCCATTAAATTGATCGTGTATGTGTTTTTTTTTTTTTTTTCACATGTTTTCAGACATATGTGAATTTTATCCCCTTGAATATTTATGTCACGGGTTTAAATCCAAACCAAGGTCAGGGATTGGGCATTAACCACAATGTGCCATTAAAGAAGTATTAAATGCCAGAACCAGAGACCAAAGTCACTCACTCACATTTTCTTCAGTCAAAGGGTGCAAGGATTTCAATCGCACCACATTATATCAGTCTAGCACAAGTGCATTCACACTTTTGGAAACTTTATAAGTGAAGTAAATGATGGGTTTTCTCATTCAAATAGGTTTCCTGGGATTCCTGTCAGTATGTCTGAAGTGTGCTTCTATAGGATTCAATATTCTGTCTTCCTTGTGCTTCTCGTGATATGCAAGTTTAAATTTCCCTATGGGGACAATAAAGTACACCTTAAACGTAGCATGGACGCATTTAATTTTCATCACCGAGTCTAAGTGCCTAATTGAATGAATTGACTCTAGGAAGCTGAATTTTAGACTTTGCAAGAATACAAAAAAGAAGAAATCAAAACGAAGGCTGAGATGTAAGCGGCCTACTTAACTTAACTGAAGCCAGCGCATTCGTGAAATGTTTCGCTCAGACGTGGTTAGCCTCAGCGGTCGATAAACTGCAGGTTGCGAGTATTGATCTTCACACATTACGTTGGACAATGGGTGTCCTCGGCGTTGCCATTTGGTCAGCACAGCCGGTCAAAATCTGCTGCAGCGTGCCACCCGTCAGATACCGCAGCGGAGCGCCGTGCCGCTCAAAGGGCCACACTGCTCAAATCCAAGGTCCTGCCATTTTGTATTCTAAAGAATGGGAGCAACAGGCTGGTCGCTCAACGTGGTAACACGAGAAATACTTGATCGGAACAGACCCACACACTTTGAATATAGTCACTGGTTTTACGTCTGATACAACTATGGTGCCATGTGTTCGCAACGTTTTCCTGGCAAAGGATTGTGCTTAAAGGGATATTTCGGGATTTTTGACATTGGGCCTCATTTCCTAGTTATCCAGAGTGTTGTTGATGTCTGGAGATATGTTTGTCTTAAATTCATGCAGTTCTTATATTCGAAGAGTCTAGTGGCGCTAGGCTAGGGCGAGGCTAAAGCATTTCTATGGTATCAGTTAGCCTGCATTAAAAAACAGTCTGACCCGCTCCACAGTGCACCTGAGGCAAATCACGTATAACGCCAGACTACCGATATAAATGTCTGTGTCGATAGAATATTTTTTTTAAATATAGGGACTATTTTCTCGCAGATCACTCCGCCGCTGCGTTAGCTTACAGCCACGAAGCTGATGCTGCTCAAATACAAATTATTTTAAATGGCGGCACGGTAGTACAGCGGTTAGCGCTCGTGCTTCACAGCCAGAAGGTCCCGGGTTCGATTCCCACCTGGACGGGGCCTTTCTGTGTGGAGTTTGCATGTTCTCCCCGTGTCTGCGTAGGTTTCCTCCGGGTACTCCGGTTTCCCCTACCACTAAAAACATGTACAATAGGCCGGGATGAATGATGTGAGTGGTTGGTGGTGGTGGTCGGAGGGGCCGATGGCGCAGATTGGCTGCCTCGCTTCCGTCAGTCTACCCCAGGGCAGCTGTGGCTACAATAGTAGCTTGTCACCACGAAGTATGGAGTGAATGAATAGTGCAATGTAAAGCGTCTTTGAGTGTCCAGAAAAGCGCTATATAAAACTGATGCATTATTATTATTAAATGCAAAATCGTTAAGATTAGTCTATCGACACAGACGTTTATATCGTTAGTCTGGTGTTATACGTGATTTACCTCAGGTGCACTGTGGAGCGGGTCAGACTGTTTTTAATGCAGGCTAAGTGATACCATAGAAATGCTTTAGCCTCGCCCTAGCCTAGCGCCACTAGACTCTTCAAATATAAGAACTGCATAAATTTAAGAAAAAAATATCTCCAGACATCAACAACACTCTGGATGACTAGGAAATGAGGCCCAATGTCAAAAATCCTGAAATATCCCTTTAAGTAGGTCGGCTAACTTTTAGTATGAAAAAAAGTCGAGATAGAAGTGGAGCAGCTGAAATGACTTCTGGTTTGACCTACACGTTTGTGACAAAGAGCATATTTTTGCGCGCAAACGTAAAAATCCCCATCCCAGGTTGTCTCGCCTCTTAAGCACCTTTACATGCTGACCTGTACAGTTCTGATCGTTCGCTTGGAGATGATTAAATTGCCTTGACTCTTAGAGATGAAAAAGGGACAGGAGGTAATTACGGTAGGCACCCGCGACAGCATGATTTAATATAGTGAATTATCAGTTCCAAGCTGGTTTTTGTACAGATGGATGGGTGAAATTAAAAGACGATTTATGTGTGTGGGCTTGAAATGATTCAAGCTTTGGTAGATTCGATGCGTCTCGCATTATTTTCATATTTGTTTATTTTGTGGATGAGTGTGTTTTTCGAGTCCAAACAAGTTATTACGTGATTACTGATCATGTTAAAAAGAAACAAACTTCTCTAAATATATTCAAACAAACTTAGTTGAGGGTTGTTTAAGTGGATGGAAGCACAAGTTGTGACACTGTATTTGTTCAGGGTTGTTTGAGTGGATGGAAGCACAAGCTGTGATGCTGCACAAAAAACACTGGATGAAGGTTGTGAATATAAATATGTTTTATTTCATGAGTTTGCAATTATGTGCACAGCTCCAGATCTTTTGCCAGGATCTTAGTCAGAAGGTGAAGGATTAGCCTACTGTGCATGTTTTGCAAAGATTGACGGGGGAAAACTAGAGCACCCGGAAGAAACCCATCCAGACGCGGAGAAACACGGAAACTCTACACAGGACAGCCCCACACAGGAGAGCCCCACCTGGAGGACCTGCTCGCTGTGAGGCAAAAGGGCCAGCCACCCATCTTATTTTTTTTCTTAGGTCTGGCTATAAGAACAACAACAACAAAAAAGCATCATTCTTAGAAGACCTAATGAACCTAATTGGAGGATCAAATCTATCTTCAATAGGACTCGATGCGACTTTAACGATATTTGGTTTTCTATACCGATAACTGAACGATACATTTTCCTATACTAAAATACATGTCATCTAGAACCAGAAAACAGTACAATAATTTGTGGAAAATCTGCCAATTTACAGTATCGGGTTCATCTCCAATGTCAAGAAATGTGTCAAAAATGGGGAATAATTTTTTGGGGAAATGGTACTAAATTGTGGGAAATTGTGGCAAAAATAAGGAAATGGTGCAGACACGTTTTTAAAAATGAGCAAAAATCATGGATAAAGATTGGGAAAACAAGAAAACAATGGGGGGGGGGGGGGGGACAACCGTCACTTCTTTTAAAGGTATATTTCGGGATTTTTGACATAAAGCCTCATTTCCTAGTTATCCAGAATGTTGTTGATGTCTGGAGATATTTTTTTCTTAAATTCATGAAGTTCTTATATTTGAAGAGTCTAAGTTATTTATAGTCTAAATAATAATTATATTTGAGCAGCATCAGCTTCGTGGCTGTAAGCTAACGCAGCGGCGGAGTGATCTGCGAGAAAATAGTCCCTCAAAATGTGGTAATTCATGTGATACAAGGTCAGTTATATTTAAAAAAATATTCTATTAACACAGACATTTATATCGGTAGTCTGGCGTTACAAGGGATTTGCCTCAGGTGCACTGTGGAGCGGGTCAGACTGTTTTTAATGCAGGCTAAATGATACCATAGAAATGCTCTAGCCTTGCCCTAGCCTAGCGCCACTAGACTCTTCATATATATATATATATATATATATATATATATATATATATATATAAAATTATAAGAACTGCATGAATTTAAGAAAAACATATCTCCAGACATCAACAACACTCTGGATAAGTAGGAAATTAGGCCCAATGTCAAAAATACTGAAATATCCCTTTAATGCTGTCCCTGAACAGCCTCAAAACTTGGATCTAAAGATAGGATATTTTCTGTACTTGCTTTCAATACTTTCACTTTTCCGATAAATGTTTTTAAATGTCTTAATGGTCTTGGTCCTTCTTATCTTTCAGAATTGATTTTACCATATGAGCCTTCGCGGTCCCTTCGCTCCTCTGGCAGGGGTCTCCTAGTTATTCCTAAAGTCAACAGAAAGACTCACGGCGAGGCGTCTTTCCAATACTATGGCCCTCGCCTCTGGAACGACCTGCCAGAGGAGCTCAGGACCGCAGAGAACGTTCATGTTTTTAAGAGCAGGCTCAAGACCCACCTTTTTAGTTTAGCTTTTAATTAATATTTACTTATATTAACCTTATTTACCGGTTTTAGTTCTATTATTTCTTTATTTTCCCTCTTTTATCCTGTGCTATTTCACGCACAGTTTTAGCTGTTTTTAATGTATCTCTTATTAAATATTTATTTATTTATTTTTATTTATTTTATTCATTTATTTTTTATGTTCTCCTAGTGGTTCCTCTGAGGGAGCCCTCTGCCCCGGGAGTGCTGGTTGGCTGTGGCCGTGCGGGCGCTCTCCTGGGGGTGCCTGGATGGAGGTAGGACGTCTCTCCTACACCTACTCCGGGCCCCCTGGGTTGGCGCTCTGTGGCTGTGGGCGATGGGCTGCTCCTGGTGCAGACGGCTCCTTGGATGATGTTTCCTCTTTCGGTCCATCTGTACCCAGCCTTACGTACTCAACTCTATGTCCATTTTTATTTAAGACTTTTAACTGCTGGGCTGTCTGTACGTCTGTGTGTCTGTGTGTGCGGGTGGTGGGTGGTGGGGTTGTAGTTATTTATGTATATTTACTGGTGGGGACGATTTTTATTATTTTTAATGATTTTTAAGCACTGTAAAGCACTTTGTGTTACATTTTGTATGAAAAGCGCTCTATAAATAAAGTTTGATTTGATTTGATTTGATTTGATACCGGTAGTACCTAAGCTTTATTCCCCGATACCATACTGTTATCGTGTAACAGTACCCAGCCCAAAACTTTGGTATCTAATACTGGTTATGTTCTGATGAAAACAACAACGTCTTCAGGCTTTTGTTTCCTGAATTCAGATACAGTTTTTATGTGTCCAGTCAATGTGCTGCCACAATAACAAGCCATGTTATTAAAATGTGAAGATAAGTGGAGAGCTTTCATCGCAAAGAGTTTTCATCCTGTTGGTGATGACACACAGTTTGACTTTTTCTTTTTGTTTCTACTACATAGCACCAAATGACACTCAGTTCACGCAATTGTGCATTAGTGAACTCATTGCAAAGTTAGATTATTATAACACACCTTTGCTGCCAGTTCTTTTACTTCTCCTGTACCTTGTGTTAATAAGCGTTCCCCCCCAAATGATGAGATTTTAGGTATGAAACGACGTGGGATCCATTACCCAAACGAACGAGAGATGAAACACCTGTCACTTGGGGGAAGACACAGTTCATTAGCAGGTCGGGACACTTAAACGGAAATTCCCAATGCCGCATAGGCCCGAATCAATCCCCGTGGATAATACGGGAGCCACCTGTGATCACCTCCATCTTTGTATCCATTGTATTCCCGGATAGGTGAAGAAAGTGGGTCGTCCGCTTCGATCCCCCGAGGTATGAGAGCTGCCGCATTGGTCAGCCTCAGCGTGAGTGTGTGTGTGTGTTTGTGTTGCTTTGTCTTCATGCGGTAGGACAACTTTGTGAGGAGGTAATCAAGCTTCTTCGGCCCTCCCCACACGGACACACACACACACACACACACACACACACACACATCGGGACTGGAGGGTAAGGCTTCATTACGATCACCAGCTGGAAAGAGACCTAACTCCATCCATCACACTGCTGCAGCCTGGGAGAGCAGAGAGGACACACAGACACTGGTCTGCGCACACAGCTGCCAGCGCGTTACTTTATTTTTCTTTTTTTTTCTCGCTTCTTCACGTCAGTTTAGCTCTATGTGCGATACGGTGTGTTTAAAATGTCCCTTCATGCGCCCGGTGTCTGCAGCACGTTACTTCATCAGAATAAGGCTGACTAGTGGATCACAGATATACTAAAACTGAAAACCGCGAAAAACGACTAATTTCATAAAGGGACTGAAAAAGACATAAATATATTTGACCCCATACCAAAAATGAAAACAAGTATATCATATCAAGCTAGTATAATTGGCTAATTAAAGGCGCTGTGTGGAGTTTGGCAGTTGTGTGCTCGCAATTGCCCCCTCAGGCCAAACGTGTAACTGCAGCCTTGATGATAAGCTCGTGCGCTCAGGCTTCACGAGCACCAGAAATAACAGTCCCGTCCTGGTCCATTTACAGATGTGCAGGCGTGACTTCAACTGAGGTAAGACATGTAATACAGATAAACGAATAATTGACGTTTGAAGGAGAAAAAAACAAAAACTCGTATACCTTGTATGCATAAACGCAGGCCTAGTTGTAATAATACCATAATTCCACTGGTAGAAATGCTACTAGGAAAAGCCTAAATCGTCTCTTCAATTCCCTGGGCCCAAAGTTAGCGCAGCTAACTCGTAAACTATATTGTAAACGGCACACGTCCACTTTTTGTAGTATGTATATTTACCATTTATGTATATTTTTATTTGGGTACATTAGAAAAATAAATAACTTAAAGGTACACTGCGTAACTTTTTGGACTATACTGTTGCCATCAGTACAACATTATGCTCCTAATGACCAGCTCAACACAGGAAATACAGTGGGTAATCAAAGAATTGATTTGGATGAAAAACAAACCTATTTAAATCTCAAATTCTGCTGACTTTAGGCACATCTCCATGGAAACGAGCTGGAGACGTACCCACTCCCGGTAAAGTTACAGTCATGTCTGAGGCAGCAAAGGCTCTTGTTTGTTTTTGTATTTATGAGGTCTTTTTCAATTGTGAAAATATCTGACATAAAATAAATGCTTGTAATTCAATATTTTTTATTGGCTAAACTGTTACGCAGTGTGGCTTTAAAAACTGTCAACATTCTGATTTTGCCTAGTGTTTTGGGGTTCAAAGCTCAATAAATCAGCCAACAAAATCCAAATCCTTCAGAAATATTTGGTGTCTATAGGTGCTACTTGATGAGGAGATGAAAACATTTGGAGAAAATTACTTTTCTGATTCTGGAAATAGCTCTGGTGTAAATGTTTAGTTTAAACTCTTTCAAAGGGAGAACTGACCTTGAGACATCATCGACTGAACCTTTACATGGTTACATGGTTACAGTTTTTGTGTTTGAATTCTGAAACTACAGTGCCTTTGCGAAAGTACTAATACGCCTTGAACTTTTGCACATTGTGTCATGTTTACAACCCTAAACATAAAGATTTTTGTTTGAATGTTTTACTGAAAGTTCACACACAAGTAACAGACAACTGTGAAGTGAAAGCAAAATGATACATGATTCTGTTATTTTTCAAAACATAGAAAAGTGAAAAGTGGGGCGTGCATAAGTATTCATACAGCATTTGTCTGAGTGCATTAATGCCTTTATAACATTCCTAATGACTGCAGAAAGTTCACACCTTACCCTAACCATTAAATAGAGGCCACCTGTGTGTAATATACTCTCAGTATAATTCCAGCTGTTCTGTGAGGGCCTCAGAGCTATGGTCAGAGTGTATTGGTCACTAAACAACATCATGAAGGCCAAGGAGCTCACCAGTGAGGTCAGGGATAAAGCTGTGGAGAAATTTTAAGCAGTGTTAAGTTATACAAAGATTTCCAAAGATTTGAACATCTCACGGAGCACTGTTCAATCCATCATTCGGAAATGGAAAGAGTATAGCACCACTGCGAACTTACCAAGACACAGGCGTCCACCTAAACTAACAGACCGAACAAGGAGAGCACTGGTCAGAAATGCAACCAAGATAATTCTGGAGGAGCTGCGACGTCCTGCCGCTGAGCTGGGGGAATCTGTACATGGGACAACTATAAGTCGTACTCTACACAAATCTGGCCTTAATGGACGAGTGGCAAGAAGAAAGCCATTATTGAAAGGAGGCCATAAGAAATCCAGTTTGAAGTTTGCTAGAAGTCATATGGAGGACACAGCTACCATGTGGAAGAAGGTGCTTTGGTCAGATGAGACAAAAATTGAACTTTTTGGCCCAAATGCAAAACGTTATGTATGGAGCAAACCTAACACTGCTCATCGTCCTGAGTGCACCATCCCCAGTGTCAAATATGGTTGGGGGGGCATCATGCTATGGGCCTGCTTTTCCTCAGCGGGGACTGGGAAGATTGTAAGAATAGTTGGGAAGATGGATGGAGCCAAATACAGAGACATTTTGGAGGAAAACCTGCTGGAGTCAGCAAGAGAATTGAGGCTGGGGCGGAGATTCACCTTCCAGCAGGACAATGACCCTAAACACAAAGCTAAATCTACAATGGAATGGTTTAAAAACAAACATATTAATGTGTTAGAATGGCCCAGTCAAAGTCCTGACCTAAATCCTATTGAAAATCTGTGGAAAGACCTGAAAACTGCTGTTCACAAACGCTCTCCTTCTAATGTGACAGAGCTTGAGTTGCTGCTGTTATTGCAGCAAATGGGGCTTCCACAAAGTATTAAGTCATGCTGTATGAATACTTATGCACGCCCCACTTTTCACCTTTCTATTTTTTGTAAAATAACAGAATCATGTATCATTTTGCTTTCACTTCACAGTTGTCTGTTACTTGTGTGTGAACTTTCATTAAAACAATCAAAATAAAATATTCACGTTTAGGGTTGTAAACATGACAAAATGTGCAAAAGTTCAAGGTGTATTAGTACAATACAGTAAATCTCAATTAACCGTCATGTCTTGCAGTCAACACTTCTAAAGAGGCAGCATAAGCTTAGCTCTGCACACCTGCTTAAATGTATCCGGATGATGCACACCATGCAGCTGTCTGGCCAATCAGGCGTATTGTGAGCAGCAGATAAGTCATTAACATGCTCAGTCAGTGCACATCCTCAACTAGCAGCGGCCTTAATCAGACCAGCCTTAGACGCTTGTTTGAGCTACATTCAATTCAATGCCCACTCCTTTTACTGAGTAAATCTTGAGGATTCTCAAACTACACGGCTTTTGAACACTCATATTTAACCGACTATCAGGACATAATCGTAAAAGTAAGAAATGCAAATCAAATATCCCATGATGTTTCTATTAGACAAGAGCATAACATACCATTAGTAGGATAAAAGTATAATGGTAACACTTTATTTTTAGTTTTATTTTGCTTATTTGCCACTTATTTGATGTGTCTTATTTTATTTTTTTGTTTTGCTATATTGACGCTTTTGTCAAGAAGCTTTTAGATTTGGGTAAAGCCAAACGAAAATGTGCTCGGATCAGGTGGGGGTTAAGAGGTTAACAATTAATAAGTGAAGTATGTGAAGAACTATTCATTATACTATTCATTATAAACTTAATTACTTAACTGTAGTAGTTAAGTTGAGTTTACTTTATTGAATTTATTTGACAGGGACCATGTTTGCACCAGACTTTCGCTCTTGGAGCTAATTTACATCTGCAGTCCCCAAGACAGACAATTACAAAACACTGTAAAAACAAAGCATAAAACAATACAGTTCATAGTATTTACATTTACATTATGATCTCTTTTTTTTGTTTTAAAGGTAACTTTCATCAACGGGAGAACTTGTTCTAGTCTACACCCACTCAGGTGTTGTTGTTGTGTTTTCGTTTGTTCTCTTTAATGCTGGCATGTCTGAGTTCCCAGAAAGTGTGGTTTGACATCCAGGCAAAATCATCTTAAGTCTTTGCATATTTTTAGTGCAGTTGGAAGTTTGTTCCATTCTGAGATAGTATTAAGTTTTCATCACACATAACTAAAGAATTGTTCATGATGAATTAAGTCTTAATTCTTTATTAATTAACACTAAACAAGGTGTAGTTATTATAAAGCGTTACAGAGACGGATAGTTATTAAAAATATAATTTATTCTCATAGGTACTTTGAAACTGCAGATCACAACAGTTTATTAAAATCCGATCTATCAAGCTAGTGATTTATATATTAGTATAAACTTTATAAGTACAATTTTCAATGGTTATCCATCAAAGTAATGGGGAAGTAGATTTCATTCATGCGTTCCGTTATAAAGGATGACAGAAACACTTTTTTTCAACAACATAAGACCTTTTTTAAATGGTCTTAAAGGACAAAAACCAGAGGCATAGCCAGGTCAACCATTCATGGGTGACGGTGACGCAAATGCACACTGTCGTTGTGTCCTCGGGCAAGACACTTCACCCTACTTGCCTCCAGTGTCTGCGTACATTGGTGTATGAATGGGATGGTTGGGTTGGGTGACTGGTTCCCGATAATGGTAGAAAAATCGCCGTATAAGTTGAGTCCATTCACCGTTTACCGTTTAAAACTGGAGGCCGGGCTCAAACGGAATTGAATCGGGAATGCAAACCAACGGGTAAAAGGAGAATCAATGTCCCACCGTTTGTATCTGCACCACGTTTGAGGACCCACTCTCTTGTGCTAATGAACCTTGAGTACCACTGCCTCAGCTGACAAACGTGCCTCATCGCCTGAACCTGAACACATGCCAGTACCTCAAACGTTCCACAATTTTCATATGACTAACGCATCTGCCTTCACCACCTCGGCGTGTTACACTGTCAAACGTGCCAATTGTCTCCTCGTAGTAGCAGAGGAGGCTTCCACTGCCTGCAGCCTGGTTTGGGGCGGGGGGCTTTGAGTAAGCGAGAGTGGAGGTTTCTTTCTGCTTGGTGGGCGCATAATGGGAGGGAGGTAAGAGGAGGGCATGATGGGAAGAAAAATGGTTGAGAAGGGGGTGGGGGGGGGTTGCATTTCAAAGAGACACCCCCAGCGGCCTGCCTGAGGATTCCATCTGCTGGTAAAAAAGGCAGCAAAAGAAACAGAAAAAATAACTGATTGATGCACAAGCACACAAGTGTCGTAAACATCATTATGTTATGTGGGGGGTGAGCTAAAAAGGCTTTACTGCTTAAAGAGATTGATGGTGACAATTATGGGCGACACAAAAGCTTGTCTCAATAGATTCCAGATCGAAGGCCCGTTGCACTTCGAGGTTCGGGACAGTTCAGGAGTCACTGATCTGGATGTCCAAAGATCTGGAGGGGCAAGAGGGGGGCAGAGTGGCTGCTTACTGGGGTTTTTGAAGAGAAAGTTGTAGGCTCTTAAAATGGTATGGTTTCTATTGAAATAATGCCCTTTATACTGATATAAAAGGGTCAATGTGTTTAATGATTCTTTCTTTCTTCTGTGTACGTGCCCAAGGTTTAGTCATTCTTTTCATGGTTTCATCAAACTTTCCTTACCGTTTTTGTCTTTTTACGCCAGCTTTAGTTATGAGCGCAAAGTCAACCAGGAGATGTACCTGCAGCCTTCATTGATCGCCTCAATGGCAGCCTTCACCAATCACCCAATCACGGCCCGAGCCGCACCTTCGCGTCAGCAACCATCACTATTCCGCTCAGCCATTCATCGTCCAGGATCCCTTTCTTATGCTCCCCGGTCAATCACTCGGCCGTTTCCCAGCCGTGCAGCGACCCTCCTCCGCCCCTCCTCCTCCTGGCCTTTCTCAGACTCTGCCCGTCACATTGACCGCGCGTCGGGTCTCGTCCTACTACCACCAGTGTCCAGGCTCCGGGGGAAGATTCTGGCCTTCATCTATCAACACTAGGGTGCATCAAATCCCCTTAGGTCTTTAAATTCCACCTACCTTTTTACTGGGGGTGAGGTTCATGCTAAATAGCAGCTCTGCAAAATTTGAAGCCAATCAGAGTTCATCAAAGGGTCCCACACTGACACCAAGATGTGTTTATCGGCATTTGTATGGGGTGGGGTGAGAAAAAAATTCAGAATATAAAAACTGTGGTTTTGTTTTATTTTAAAGTTATATAGTTTGTTACTGCATGCTTTCAAGATATTGTATGCACAATTTAATTGAATTTGCTCAAAAATTGTAAAAGTTATTGACATTTTAGTGCAAAAATAAGCTTAAAACTCGAGAATCTCTCGTGTAATGAGAGATAATTGTATGTTTTTCCAAAGATTGTTCAGTCTATGGTGAGGAGCAACATTTCTTCGTCTGCCATGTCCTCAGTCATGCATGAAATCATAGAAGCTGTCAATGAGAAACCATGTAGACTCAGTTACAGCAGTGTAGAACGCTACAGAGTTGAAAATGTATTGATGAACAAATAAAGGAAAACTGGTCTCCACCAGAAGTTGCCAATGTTCACTATGATGGTAAACTGATGAACACGTTGGATGGGATGGGACCAAGAGCGGTTCAGAAGCTCCTTAAGATGGGAGACCGTCAAGGACTGTTACATCACCCAGAGATGAAGGAGCTGTGGACCCACCAACTGCAGGAGGAGCCATAAGGGACTGGTGCAATGTGATATGGGCAGCTTGGACTTGGCAACGGAAAAGCGAAAGAAGATGAATGGATGGATGGATGCTCTAAAAATGTTACATTCGCACTGATTTGAGGACTTAAAATATTATATCTTTTGAAAACCATGCTAACTCATTGTGAAAAGAAAGAGTCGTTATTTTGTTCTCAATAATTTCACGCCTCTAGTTCTCCTACCCCCTAAAATTATAACACTTTTTATCCTCGCAATATGCAGATGTCATGTGGGAGACCTACAATTAGTGTAATCGGGCCCAAATTTCACAGAAGTGTTGTTTTCAATGAACGTCACCACCAAAACAAAGGTTGATACAATACATTTTTGAAAATCATGGAGGGTTTGGTGCGCCCTAATCAACACCATGTATTCCATATCGTTCGGCAATCTTCCGCCGGGGTCTGAGCCCCAATCACGATCCAAGTTCAATAAAACGTCCTAATTCAGTCTGTCTCTGTGTGTCATGATTCTGTTTAGTTAGTCATTGTTTACGTTCTGATTCACTCCCTGCTCCTTGGTTTTGCCCGTTCCTGTTCATGTTTTCCTGCCTGCCCAGTTTTCCTGCTCTCCACAGCTGCTCCCCATTCCCTCGTCAAGTCGGGGGAGGTTATTTAACTCCCTCAGTTCAGTCAGTCTCTTGCTAGATTGTCAACCTGCGAAGAGAGACTTTCAAGCTCAGTTAAAGTATTGAGAGATTCTGATTCTGTTAAGTGATCTGTTTTCCGTTCCTGTCCAAAAGAAACAATAAACAAGTCCTGTTGGGGAAATCTTGGTTATACTTCTTTGTTTTGTTTGGTGCCCGTTTATTCAGGCTTGTTCAGATATTTCAGTTTCCTTTTACTCCATCCTGTGTTGCATTTGAGTCCTTCCATATCGGTGATACTGTGAATCTTTTCAGGTTGAAATGCTTACACTATTATATTGTTTAAGTAAGAAGATATCCGAATGCCTTTTTTTAAAATGTTGCTTTAAGCATTGCTCTCGGGCCGTTGCTGTGTCTTTTTGTAAAATGAACTAATTGCCTTCAAGTTGTCCGTGTGAGGGTAGAAGGGAAGGGGAAAAGACAATAGCGTTCAATGTAGACAAATAATATATATCTGTATCTATAACTTGGTGCTGACTGTGGAGTTTGTATCAGGCACAGTTTGCAGCGGCCCATGTGAAAAGAGAAATTGCTAGAAAATTGCTAGTGTGGTATTTGGACCTTCAATCTTTGGCTTACGAAGTCAGCTCACTATAGTTGAGCTATAACTCCATAGACAAATGAGCCGGTCTAAATCATTAAATTCCTGGTCCGAAATGAGGTCCCAGCACTCCCCTGGGGCAAAATGATACATCATGGACAACAGCTTATTTTCTGCTGACTTTGAGACATGCTAAAACCATGACGGAGAATCATTGGCTCCTATATACATATGGATTGTATTTTTTTAACATATGCTTATTCATGAGTGGAAAAAATCTGGGAAGAAATGACAATAATAGTATTAACATACTGTATTAGTGTCATTTGTGTCCATATTTGGACTTGCCCGTTGCACCTATTATTCATACTTACAGTATTTTCTTGACAAAAGAACCAGTAAACCCTAGGAATATGACAGGTGTGAGCATTCAAACATCAATATCACAAAAGATATTTAGAAGGGACTGTTTTATCTGCACTAATAAGGCACTAACGATCACCAATTACCACATATTTACTTTGTAAAATGAAAAGCATTAAGACATTTCTCCGGATGGTATAACATCATTAGTGCACCTGAAAAGCTGTCTGCTGATGTTCAGGTCTATAAAAAGGAACCGCTAGAAATAAGAGTCAGCTACGTGTGAATAAGGGCCGAGAGAGTTTGAAAACAGGCAACATGTAGGTACATATTTAGCACTCTCTCCTCACAGCAAAAATATCCCGGTTTGATTCCTGGACCGAGTGGAGCCTCTCTGTGTTGAGTTTGCATCTTCTCTCCATGCTTGTGTTTCCACAGGTTGCTCTGGTTTCTACGATCACTAAAAGTCACGTCATGAACATCAGGTTTCCACTGTAACCAGAACTCCGTTGAACAATAGATTGTAAATCTCTGTGGGACATCCCTGAATAAATAAAGGTCAAATAAATCAGGACAATAACAAAACTATGATTAGCCCTTTATAGGGAAAGTGAATATTTTTGTTGTAATGTCCGCACACTTTACATAATGGCCTCACTGCTGCACATCAGGAAGGTAAAGAAGCATGTAGTCCTCACTCAGCCAATCAGAAGAGCTCACCCTACATCACAGATCCCACCTCTGTGGCATTTGACCAATCAGCAGAGACCGGTCGCGCTCTCAACTTCCTGTTTGCCCTGAAGTCTGAAAAAGACCCAAGTCTGGCTAAATTTCTTTACATAACTTGAAAACTAACCATGGTACGTTGATGAAACTCACACATTTTATCGGTGAATAATTTTGCTAAGTGTTATGTGTTGTTTTTGGAGGATATTTGAAACATGTTATAACACAATTAAACTTGTGTTATGTCTCACAATAACACTCAATAACAGTACTTCAGAGTATTTCAAGTGAGTGCCCTATAAAGGGTTAAACCACTGCTAACCCATGAATCCAAAGTCTAGTCAACATCAGGATTTAAGCAGGACTGTTTCTAACAAGAGCTCAAACAGGAAGGTCAGGTCTACTTTCTCGTCCTCATAGGAAAACATGTCCTCTTGCCATGAGGTACCCTGTGAGGAGCAGCCGCTATTACTAACACAGGACCATTATCAAACCGAGACAAGGCTACAAATAAAGCAGGCAGAAACACAGTCTAGTGACTGCATCAGAACGGATAGGGAGATTCAGGTGCTATGCAAAGGTTGCAATAACTCTCTTCCAGAGCCACGTTTATGTGCTACAGAGACAATAATAAGAGCAACAGGGGTAAAACGCCAAAAAGAGCTCAGGTCCCAAAAGTCATAGCCCAGCCAGGGATAATAACAGAGGCAGAAGTAATATATTCATGCATGCATAGAGTCATCTGGTTCACCCCCAGCCAAACGCGCCCTGGCAGAGCTCAGCAGCTGAATCACTGCTCGGCTCAGACCGGATCCAGTGCACCAGTCAGGCAGAACGGCGAGAGCGGCCAGCGGGGCAGGTGTATGAGAAGTAATCACAGCTGTCTCGATCTCTGAGGGGCAAGGCCCACCTTAAATGAGGAGGCTGTCTCTATACAGTGTTTATTATATTGATAGCATTTAATCAACATTTGGAAGCTATAAACACTGGCAGAGAAGATAACTGCGGGTAAATGATGGTTACTAGTGCTCAGACTGACGGTCAGTTTTATTTCATGAAGTTTACATTTCTGGTGGGTTGAATGACAATCCACTTGCCCAACTCAAAAGGGTCCATGCTGACTACAGTTTCTTTTAAAAAGCTAAAGTAATTTTGTACAATTGTTCACATTCACAAATACACTAAGATTTCAAACTTCAAAAGTCCTAATCCTCTCTATTGCGTTGTTCCTAGTGGGAAACCATTAGCGAAGGAACTAAAGGTCTGCAAACATAAATATGACAACTGTTTTCCAGGTGATTATAGATTGTTCCAAAGTAATCATTAAAAAAAATGTTTTTCAAGTGCCCTTCAGCATGAGAGACCATGCACTCTGAAGCTGCCATTATTGGGTATGCTGGACTGGTCCTTTATTTGTACACTGTTTTTTTAAAGGAGCATTTCCTATGCTGAGATACATCCTCACAATAGGATATGACGTCTAAAAGTTTGTGACAAGCGTGGATGAGGGCGGCTGCTGTCATTTGGAGAGTACCCTGCATAGTAAACGGTCATACATCAATGTACAGACACTGGAGGGAATCAGTCGCTCGAGTCGCTTTAGTCGCTTGTGTTGGCTTCAGGAGGGGCTAGTGCTGTTGTGTGATTCTGTTAAAACCTCCTGTCCTTTGATGGCAGTGTAATACTTATTTTCCGGACTTTGAGTCGCTCCAAAGTATAAGTCGCACCAGCCTTGGCAACTACCTGGGCATGGAGGCGTAACTGCACCATTTTACAAGCCTCTCCCGGCAGCACGTTGTTCAAGCTCTCATTTGCGAACTCGGCCCTCTAGCTTGTTTTTGTTTTCCTCATTGCAGTAAAAGAAACCTTTAGCTTTTCGTCGGTCCCTCAAGTTTCTCGCTCACTCTAAACTTTCTTTCTGCCGCTCAATTACCGTTTTTTTTAAATCTTCAGTGGAACAGGTGTAGCAGATACTGGTACCCAAGCCTAGAGCGCCCTCTAGCGTCTGTCAGTGTGAAAATAACAAACATGTGAAATTATATGGCTTGATATATAACTCGCACGTGAGTATAAGTCGCACCGCCAGCCAAGCTGTGATAAAAAGTGTGACCCATAGTCTGGAAAATACGGTACCTTCCTCCGACACTTTACGTCCAGCTTTTGTCACCTCCTGCCTCTCCCGGACACTTTCTCTCTCCTCCCCGGCCTGAACAGCGACCAAATACACGGCTCCCGGGCAACACGGGTTTGCAGAAATGACCCGCGCCTGACGCTTCACACCCGTTTGGTTTGAACGTAGTATTATTTGGATAATACTACAGTCCCCCAATTCACTTCACACAAGGGAAGGGGATTTTTTCATTCACAACTGGAGACCAAGTGTTAAGTGTCTTGCTCAAGGACACAATGGCGATATGGACTGGTGGGTGCAAAAAAACAACAAAAAATTTGTTATTTATTATATCCAAATTACAAAACATGAAACCCTAAATGTTCAAATCCTTTTTGAAGGTGGAATGAGACGTCAAAGATCCAGTAGATCTTTACTGAAATCACGATTGCGTGTGATACAAAAATGGCTTAATACAAAAACAGATTATGCACAAAGTTCTGTTGTTTGTCCTTTGTTTATCTATTAGCGCAAATCTCTTTTTTTTATATCGTAAGATGTGAGCCAAACCTTGCATCATTTCCTGCCTTACACACAGGGTGAGCACAGCGTGTAGGAAACCACTTCACACCAATCACAAACAAGTTCTGCTTTGCGTATCAGTTTGTGAGAGGGGGGGGAGCAGCGCCCAGAGAGGAACATTTATTATCAGAGCCTTAACAAAAAGCACCATATTTCATCTTTAACAGAATACAGGCGAGAGTAACAGCAGCCGCGGCGCTAAAGCGGGACCCCTGATAAAAGGCAAAACGGCGCACATTTGCCACAGGCTGATATCAAATAGACTCGGGAATGGGTCTGAGAGCGAAGTGAATCAAAAGCGCTGAGGAGGACAGAGGTGCCGATGTTTATGTGATAACGATACACAGCGGCTCGGTTCTGCGCGCCGCTTCAAGAGAATGTAGATGCGTCGCGTCCGTTCGCCCTCCACATTCATGAGCATTACACGTGGCGTCATTCGGGTACGGGCTTCACCTCGGGCTCACCGCTGTATGCCTACAAGTGCGCGGCTGGTGAAATCCCCCATTCTCAATCGGCTCCAAAGGCGACCGCGCTTTCGTCAGGTTGCGTCACTGTTGCGCCGCGGCATCGAGATCCCTCTGTGCTTTTTTTCCCTGGGAAAACAATAGCTTATCTATTCCCCCCCCCCCCCCCCCCCCCCCCCTCGACTTGTCCGCATCTGACAACATCAGCATTCAAGGCCTCCTTAGTACCCAGACAGGGATGAGCTTCTTAGCGGCACAAGCCCATAGGATTAACTGCTGATCTACTCATTCACTTTAAGCACTGCAAACAGCCGACTTGATGATAGCGAGGGTTTAAAAGTTGGAGGTTAGGCACTTATCGCCAGATGAGCCACTTGATGTCTCATCTTTCACTTTGTAAACTTTCGCTGTGGTGAAGGTGATAAAACATTAAAAAAAAGGCCGTACAATAGGAGCGAGGTGACACAATGGCCTTTCTCTGAGTGTGGGAAAAAAAAGAAAAAAAAGATATGGAGGAGCGGTGTATGCCCCCCAAAAAGCAATAGCATGCAAATGAATTCAGCCGCTCTTTGTCTGGGGGAGCCTTAAGGCACCGGTCTGCTCGCCTTATGGGGCAAAGCTGGGAGGACATTCAAGTGCGCTCAGGCGTTTTATTGACGGAAATAACAGGAGGAGGATCTCATTCTGATGCATTTCAGGTTAAATGAGAGGGAATACATTCAGGGGTGTATGAACCCGGACGCCTCAATGGAGGGTTTTGAATTTTATTGCACTGTTTACCATCATTGGTGGAGAGATTGACCGCGATTAGGGCAGGAACTGTGGCACTGATTTACTGCTTTAGTATTGACTCGATTCACTTTTGTCTATTGCCCTGTTCAACACATTTTCATTTGGTTGATTGCTTTTCAAAAACACTTCCTCCTAACTGACTGATTTGTGTGACTCCTTCAGAGAGCACAGTCCACACACTTGGCGGTATCAAACCACTCCTTTATCATCGCGCTTCAGGTTTTCAACAATTGTCTGGAAGTGGAAGGGGGTGAAAAGATATTGCAGTATGTTCGGCTGGTTTGTTTTTAAGAATAGCGGATGCAAGTTGATTTGGATGCACAGAATTCATATGGGTTGGGGGGTAAAAAAATCTACAGAATTTAGCGATGTATGTTATAAAAGAGATTTCGGTGCTGTGAGGGCACATTTTAAACACATCCAGGAGCACATGAGTCTAAATTGTTTGCTGGGTTTCATGTATATATTTTCACCAGCAAAGGTTGTTAAAGTAAAGAAAACGTAAGGTACGGAATATATTCATTTGATATAGATAAGAAGTAATGAAGGATAAGTTCAATCTAGTGGTGGGACCATAGACATACTAATAATAGTCTCCGCACTCCTCCTGTTTACCATAATGACCACGTTCGAAAGGAAATCCATGAAGGATTTACAGACTCCTCCTACCCAGCTCTGACGGAGCATGTTCCTAAAGATAAGATAAGCCTTTATTGATCACACCATGGAGAAATGCACTCGTTACATTCAGCAGGATAGACAGGAAATGACTACCAAAAAACTTTAAGGGGCAAAAAGTATAAACACTAAAACAAAACAAAAACAAAAAGTTATACAGTGCCTTGCGAAGTATTCGGCCCCCTTGAACTTTTCGACCTTTTGCCACATTTCAGGCTTCAAACATAAAGATATAAAACTGTAATGTTTTGTGAAGAACCAACAACAAGTGGGACACAATCATGAAGTGCAATGAAATTTATTGGATATTTCAAACATTTTTAACAAATAAACAACTGAAAAATTGGGCGTGCAAAATTATTCAGCCACTTTACTTTCAGTGCAGCAAACTCTCTCCAGAAGTTCAGTGAGGATCTCTGAATGATCCAATGTTGACCTAAATGACTAATGATAATAAATAGAAGCCACCTGTGTGTAAACAAGTCTCCGTATAAATGCACCTGCTCTGTGATAGTCTCAGAGGTCAGTTTAAAGAGCAGAGAGCATCATGAAGAACAAGGAACACACCAGGCAGGTCCGAGATACTGTTGTGGAGAAGTTTAAAGCCGGATTTGGATACAAAAAGATTTCCCAAGCTTTAAACATCCCAAGGAGCACTGAGCACGTGATAATATCGAAATGGACGGAGTATCCGACCACTGCAAATCTACAAAAACCCGGCCGTCCCTCTAAACTTTCAGCTCATACAAGGAGAAAACTGATCAGAGATGCTGCCAAGAGGCCCATGATCACTCTGGATGAACTGCAGAAATGTACAGCTGAGGTGGGAGACTCTGGCCATAGGACAACAATCAGTCGTATACTGCACAACTCTGGCCTTTATGGAAAAGTGGCAAGAAGAAAGCCATTTCTTAAAGATATCCATAAAAAGTGTTGTTTAAAGTTTGCCACAAGCCACCTGGGAGACACACCAAACATGTGGAAGAAGGTGCTCTGGTCAGATGAAACCAAAATCAAACTTTTTGGCAACAATGCAAAACGTTATGTTTGGCGTATAAGCAACACAGCTCATCACCCTGAACACACCATCCCCACTGTCAAACATGGTGGTGGCAGCATCATGGTTTGGGCCTGCTTTTCTTCAGCAGGGACAGGGAAGATGGTTAAAATTGATGGGAAGATGGATGGAGCCAAATACAGGACCATTCTGGAAGAAAACCTGATGGAGTCGGCAAAAGACCTGAGACTGGGACGGAGATTTGTCTTCCAACAAGACAATGATCCAAAACATAAAGCAAAATCTACAATAAAGTGGTTCACAAATAAACATATCCAGGTGTTAGAATGGCCAAGTCAAAGTCCAGACCTGAATCCAATCGAGAATCTGTGGAAAGAACTGAAAACTGCTGTTCACAAACGCTGTCCATCCAACTTCACTGAGCTCCAGCTGTTTTGCAAGGAGGAATGGGCAAATATTTCAGTCTCTCAATGTGCAAAACTGATAGAGACAAACCCCAAGCGACTTACAGCAGTAATCGCAGCAAAAGGTGGCGCTACAAAGTATTAACTTAAGGGGGCGGAATAATTTTGCACGCCCAATTTTTCAGTTGTATATTTGTTAAATTTTTTTGAAATATCCAATAAATTTTGTTTCACTTCATGATTGTGTCCCACTTGTTGTTGGTTCTTCACAAAAAATTACAGTTTTATATCTTTATGTTTGAAGCCTGAAATGTGGCGAAAGGTCGAAAAGTTCAAGGGGGCCGAATACTTTCGCAAGGCACTGGATAAACAGATAATAATAAAAAGGACCTATTTTACAACAAGCCTGCTCCCTTTAGGCAAGATACCAGGTCTTCACTTGGAGTAAGCTTCGGTGTCGGGGTCAAAAAAAGCACTGCATGTTTTTCCCTGATGAAATTCTCAACGTGGTGAATGAAAACCTTTCATTCCATCACCCCCAGATGTTTACAATCGGCAGCTGCCCTCTGAAGCAACACTCCTCTTGCTATTGGAGTAAACAATGACGGCGTCTAAAGCATGTGCCGCATGTGATCCACTCCATCCAGGAAGTCCCATGACCCCTGTTCACTGCTGCGCACATTCCTTCCCCGCTCTCTCACCGCCACCCACTTAACCGCACACCCACACACCCACACACAAGGCAACAAACTCACAAACTGAACCAATTTGCCATCCTTACTTTTTGACAAAATGTCCCGGGGAGAAATAAACACATCGCTCAGAGTTCAGACTTTTTAAAATTTTAGTATTTTTTTTTGTGCCTCTTCTGCTTAAAAGATGCATGGCTGCTATATTTAGCAAGAGGCCATTTTCTCAAAGCGTCTATAAGTAGGGAGGGGGAAAGAGGGGGCGATTACTTCCATAACCCAGAAAAAGACAGAGAATCTCCGCTCATTTTTCCTGCGTTATTGAATCATATCTTGCCCCCGAGAACCAAAAAAAGGAACTTGGCGCAGTGTTACAAAAAGCTTTATACGTTACCAAATGCTAATGTCGCAGGCAAACTTTTGCAATGGGAGATATTAGACTCCCGGTTGCCTTTGGTGTGAATAAATCATAGAAAGTAAAGAATAATACCAAACAAGAGTAACCACTCGTGTACAAGGCGGGCTAATTCATCCAGGACGAAACCAAAGCTAAAAATGGACTAAATCCGGAATCCATGAAAGGTGCACAAGACCTGGCCCACTGACGTGCTTAACCTGAAGACTGCGATATGCTTAAAGCAAACATAAACTGCTTTATCAATAGGGAATCCAGAGAGCAGTAAATAGAGCCATTTTCTCAATGAGATTTCACCTGTGCTATTTGCATTACTCTGCACTTGTGTCCTCGGGCAAGAAACCTCACCCCATTGGCTTTCAATGGCTCACCGTTGCTGTACCTTATACCATCACTATTTGTCACTAAAGAGCGCAATGGTGTATTTATGTGCACAAGGGAAACACCGGGAAAAAAACAGACAAATAAACTAAAAAGGTTGTTGCTCCGTAAAAGGCTCCCTAAGTGTAACTGAGACAATTAGGAATACCGATTTTGTTTTAGCAAGCACGGTTTCCTTCCAGCTAAGGGGGCTTTTAGCTGCATTAGGCGTGACTCTATTAAGCTGTACAAAGAGTGTACATTTTAAAGTGTGTCATGTAGGCCGTTCATTCACACTGAGACTAAAAGGCTCCCACTGAAGGTAGCGCTAATTAGCTCTAACGCTATACCCAAACAGCTATCTGCACCGGTTCAGCACCCTCTTTGGTATCCTTTCTTCTCTTTTTTTTGCTGAGTGCTTCATTGCATTAATCGAACCACTCCTGCAGAGCTGTGTTTGTGGATAAGGAACACTTCCCTCGGTGGAACAAATTAGCTCCATTAGCCGTATGATAAAAGGGAGAATCTTCATTTCCCAATGTGAAGTCAAGCGGCTAAACGCACCCCCTCACGTTGCTCAGGCGAAGGGGTTGAGGCAAGAGATTCGAGATGACCACCGGGCCCCGGACAATTTATTCCGCTACTGTCTCTTAACGCTCTTCCCTTTCATTGACATGGGATTCTTCCATCAGCGTCTATTTAAAGCTCTCCAGGAAGTAGCATACCCCTGAGTTCACCCCGCAATGAGGCCCCAGGGGACGCAGTTCGTGAGAACCACAAGAGCTCTTCCCATTTGTCTTCTGCTCATCTTCCCATCCAGCTCCCACTTCACCCTTTCACCAGGCATGCGCCATCCCCACCTTGCATTGAAGTAGAATACATGATAACCGAGCAATGGTGGTCTTGAAGTTAGCAAAAACAAACAAATTATAGAAAAGAAGGGAATACATTGCACAACATATCCGATCCACACAAAGTATAAATCTACTTTCAATCTATTTTATTATGAAGATGAAGATTCATATTTACTTTAAACAAGCAATGCTATTCAAATAATTGCTACATGCTATTATATAGGATGCACATTTTCACATTTTTCTTTAAGCGATAGTCAGAGCCCTTAACGGTTAATAATCGGTAATGTAACTCTTTGCAAACTGTTCTATCACCCAGGTGTCTAGTTCAAGCAGCACCTTATGATTCACACACAAACTGCTCCACATTTCACTCGTGGAGTTCTCTAATGCTGAGCTGCAATCAGACGTTTGTCCAAAACAACCGGCCGAATCGGGGTCCATGCCATTTCTTTGTTAGCTTTATAATTTTGTGCACACGCTCGCCTTTCTCGTGTTAATGGGCAGATCTACTAATCACAGCCTCTCCCTTGATCTCACTGACTTCGTGTGAACGGCACAGAACCCGACAGAGCCTCGACGATTCACGCTCTCCGTTTGCAAAAGGCAGGACTTGTCTTATTCCTCAAACATCCCTTGTTTTGTTCATGTGTGGGACATGTATTACGCCGCCTCATCAAGGCAAGGCAAGTTTATTTGTCGAGCACAATTCAGGCAGTTCCAAGGGCTTCACAGTTATGTAAAATGACATAATAATAATAATGGCTTACACTTGTTATTATTCAGTCACCCGGTGGTGGTAAGCTACTAGTCACAGCTGCCCTGGTGCGAGTCTACCAGGCTGTGCCATCGGCCCCTCCGACCACCATCAACCACTCACTCACACACTACATTCATCCTGGGCTATTGTACATGTTCTTAGGGGAAAATACAGTACCCAGAGGGAACCCACACAGACACGGGGAGAGCATGCAAACTCCACACAGAAAGGCCCCCTCGTGCAGTATCCCTCACATATCTGTCCTATTGGTGCATTGTGTTTGTGATACATAATTGAATTCATCACCAAACCTTTCTCCCCATGACACAAATAATAAGATTCAGATGGACTTTTCCAATTTTAACCCCCCCCCCCCCCCCCCTTGATCTTCCCATCCGCAGCATGCTCACTCCCAGCTAATCATGTGCCGACCCACATATTTCCCCAATTTCACCACTTCTAACAGCGTTTTTTCCTCCACCCTGCACCGGCGCCTTGCTCCCTTCACCTTCTCTCTCCCCCAGTTCCCACTCTGAACTTGTCAGCCACTGCGCTCACCGGCGTAACGACCTCTCCTCTGCTCCCTGGAAGCCCCCACCTCGTCTCAATCCCCGTGACTCGTCTTCTTCCTGAATCAGCTTAATTGCTTTCCCAGTCTCCATCTGAGCAGCTTTATCTTCAGTCTTCATCGTGTCTCAATGGCATTAGGCGGCTACCGTTCGCGTTCCCCGTGTCTGAATCAGCTATAACCCGTGGATTCTCAAACTTTTCCGCGAGTGCAGTACCATCTACTGTAGATAATTTTTCAATTGCTGTCTAAAACGGCATCGCTCTGACAGATAAACGTCAGATAATGATTTATGGAGAAGTTCATAGAAAAACATAACTGGGTATCCCGGGCTCGACAAAGAGTAAACCGCATGGTCAAAAAGCGGGACTATGATTTAAAAAAAATAATAATAAAAGATGAAAAGGACAATAACAGCACTGTTGGGTTAAAATCAATTCATATTTGCCGATAAAATCCGTAAACTTTCTCCATATGAGGCACACTCCAGCTGACGGTAAAATCCAATTAACTTGCTGGGAAGGTTTCCGAATCTTACTTCCGAATCTTACTGCTGATATTCTGTATGTACACAGGAATGTTAAAAAATAATGACCAAAAATAGAACAAAAACACATGCCTCTTGTGTAAGACTAACTTCCAGTCATGGCAGAAGGGTTAAGGGCCTATCACTCCAGAAAGAGTTGCGGAGACTCTCTCCAACTCGGACTGATTACGCGCATTCAAAGGGCCTATGTCACCGGCCTACGAGTTGGAGAAAAGTTGCAGACTAGAGTCGCCGCTAGTCACGGAAATGTCTCCGATAAGTCCCCTGGCAATAAGGCGAGTCTCCAAGTAATCTATAGGTGAAAATTTCAACTGAGTCTCCGCATGGTCTCCGAGAGGTCTAAGCAGCTGTGGCAATGTTGCAAACACTATTTGTTGTCCTCAACCTGTGAGACGTTTCTGTGACGTCCCTGCAATGTCTCTTAAAGATCTTTATGGAGTCTCTTTGAGATCTCTTTGGTATCCGACGGAGACGTTGCAAGGACATAACAGAAACGTCTCACAGGTTATGGACAACGTAATAGAATTTGCGACACAACTGCTTGAGACCGCGCAGAGACATCTCGGAAACCTGTCAGAGGCCATGTGGAGACAACACGGAGACTTTTTCAAGTATCTATTTGTTCTCTGCTGAAAACAAACCTGTTCGCTTTCACCGCGACTACCTGGAGACTCGCATCATTTCCAGGGGACATCTCCATGACCAGCAGCAACTTGGGTTTCCAACTAGTCTCCAGGCCGTTGAGATAGGCCTTTAAAATGCAAGAACTGGATGATTCCTTGCGTTGATCTCTAAGCCAGATCGGATGTCCTTTTTCTCAGTGATAAGCCGACATACAGTACATCACCACCAGTGGACACAGTTTGCAGCCCTCGAGGAAAAAGGTTTGGACACCCATGGACGAGTCTAAACAAGGGTGTAATAAACAGCATTATACTATGGTCACTAAACTAGAAAAATACCAAGCTAAACCAGAACAAAAAAAATACTCATGGGTCATATAGAGGATTAGTTTTCCAACACCTCCACTTCAGAAACTCATAAATACCTCAAACAGGCCTGCATACACCAGCAGTATGTGTACCATAGTTTCAGAATACACCCAACTTTCAGTAATAAATCCTGCATGTGTAACCCCGTTTGAACCACTATTCCACCTCTGACCCCGTCTTCCTGCTCGGCCGGGCCCTATTAAAATACAAGCTAATTGGGGGAGCAAACAGGAGCCATTATCCCGTGATGAAGAACCTTTGCTTCTGATCTTTTGTTCTTGAGTCGAATAAAATATAGGACAATCAAGATGGCTGATTGGACTGAAGAGTACCGGTGTCTGCGGTTTCACAGATTTGCTGACCTGACACTCAGGAGTGGATCTGCTCTTCTTTTACGCCAACACAAGTCGATGAAGTCAATACAGTGTGTGCCTGTGTGCGTGTGCGTGTAAATCTCACATTAGCTATGCATTACATTATTGTTGACCGTAAGCAAGTTTACTTACTCAAACTTGCATAGTGATGATTCATTTATTTCTCTGGCTAATGGATGTAACACGTCAGGGCATTGGGACGACTTTCACTTGACTTTTTCACTAACATTGTCCGTCACGCTCCCCATGGGTTAGTGATGTCGTGGGTCGGCCCAACGCTCACGGAAAGCGGGTTGGGTTCCATTTCAAAAGTGTGAATACAGGATAAGAGGGTTAACGTATCATAAGTCTGCGCTATTTACTCACTGTGCCACGTTCAGATGTAGCCGAGCTATATATATGGCTGTAATCGCCGTGTCAGATGCGGACACAATGACAGGGCCTACCCGCAGACACACACACTGGGACTATTTTACAGCAAAACAAAACAAAAATGCAGCGGTATGAAGAAGCAGGAGACAGATCAGCAAAAGCTAATTTGCTGCGCTTGATAGATATGAATGAAGATAGACAGGGTGTAAATCAGAGGGATGACAATGATGACAGGCACATGCAGATTCAATATCACACTATTACACATTAGATAATGGACGCAGAGCTGCTGGTACAGCCAAGAGTGTGTATGCTTTTTTTTTAGTGCAAACCATGGATCTAGATTTGCAAAAGGGTCCACCATGACACAACATTGCGGTCACTCACCACCACGACCAAAATCAATAGAGACAGTCTTGTGGAAATCTTAAGGGATATTTTACCGATTTGCTAAAACCAAGACAAATTGAAGACTATGCACAATGTTGCTCGTACTTGAGCCGCCATTGCCGTATTTACCTATCACCATCATAATGGAGAGAACAAGCTGCTAAAATGTTAGATTTTTTTTTTTCTTTCTTTCCTTTTTGGTTCCAGTGTTTCCATGAAGCTCTCCACCGGCACAGCTGCTACCCAGTTGTTTACGCCTTTTGGCAAGTGCAGCTTCATTCATGTAGAAAACGCAGCCGGCAGAAAGGACTTGTGAGAAAGCATTTGTGTGTCTGTGTTTTGTATGCGGCTACAAGTGTGTTTATACTCCACTTTATAATACTGCAGAAAGCCAATCCAGAGATTTGTGCTGGCATGCGTCACACATGTTTGAGGGAAAGCAGAAAATGTGTGAAATGAAGAGGAACTGACGCAGGCTGTTTCTCATTCCCACTGGGCAAGAGGAGTGTATACAGTTTAGTTGAGCAAGGTGATACCGTGTTTTGCATTCAAATCACATTTCCTGCCCTGGCTTATAAGTAATGCAACTCATAACATGTTTCAGTTGGAGCCTGTAAGTAGTGATGTGATGTGGGGTATATTCACACACATTTTCAATTCATTTTTTAAAGGAATTTTCCCAAATAGATATAGCTTATCACATTGTGTGCCCATGTTTTCCTAAGTGGACGCAAGGTCAGACAAAAGAGATGGATATCGATTGAATCATTTTGCGATCAGGGCAAAAATTTGCTGGGGTGATCGAGCCCTGCAGCACCGACGACTTCCGCGCCTCTGGATTTTACTATTATGATTCATAGACAAAGACGAGATAGAGCTTTAAATGAACCTTAGCTCAGACAGAAAACAATAAGTGCTTTTCACTCCAGTATCATTATGTGTGTCCTTCAAACTCTTAACCGGGTGCTTTTACTGCCACAAAATCGGTTACAGTCTATAACAGCAAGTTTGTTTGGTGGAGGGCCCATTTTCTTCATCGTCAAAAGACCAAGGGCCGGACGTAAAGCTCCACTTTCTACAAATGCCAATCATGGCCAATCATGTACGTTCTGCTATGAGATTTTGAAGGAATTTATGGTATTTTTTCATGTTTCTAGAACAGGCATTTGATCCCTGATTTGTGTAATAATATTCCTCAGAATCATCTTGAGGGCCAGAGGCTCTATGATGGAGGGCCACGGGCTTGACGTTGCCTACCTCTGGTCGTTAACGATAACTGGGATGGCAATTGAGTTTGTAATTTTTTATTTATCTTTTTATTTATTGGTTTATTTAGTTGGGACAGTGCATGTTAATGAACATACATGGGTCTCATGCATGTAAACAAGCCACACCGGATTGTAGCCTTGGGCTAATTTGCATTCGTCATCCCACATGCACACTCTCAAACACACTCTCATTCATGCTGGTACACGTTTTTACTGGTAGGGGAAACCGGAGTACCCGGAGGAAACCTACGCAGACACGGGGAGAACATGCAAACCCCACACAGATAGGCCCCGTCCAGGTGGGAATCAAACCCGGGACCTTCTAGCTGTGAAGCAAGAGCGCTAACCGCTGTGCTACCGTGCCGCCCATAATGAATAATGAAAGATTAATAGAGTTTGTTTATTCATTTGCAAAGAATGGTGTGACATTCATGAACAAATTGGTTTCTTTAATTCCTCTTTGAAATACAAATAATACATTAAAAGGAGCTCATTTGTTTGCTTTTTTTTGTCCAGTCAAATTGCGCACTACTACACACGGAACAAGCATAAAACAAACAGCATGACGGCAGCAAGTGACATGAATGCAATCTTGGCGTAGCAAGCAGCCTGTTTTCTGTCAATTTTACACACGTTTTATTTGCTTACACACATTTAAAAAGGGTAAAACTAGTCCCCCATTTGAAGACTTTTCATTAAAATTAGTTCCTTTCAGTGATTCATTCTCAATTTTCAGGCCGGCTTATTAAAATGAATTGATATAAATGTAGCCTATTTTATGAATGGTGGTTTGAAATGAACAGATTCCTAAAGATGTTGCTCCTATGAGTGTTAAATCCCAACACCATCTATAGGTGTCACCACCCAATGTGCTGGTCCCAAGCCTGTATGAATAAATAAAATAATAACTCATAATTCTCTAGCTCTTCTACTCAAAATGATACTGTAGTTTTAGCAAGTATAAGAGAGTTATATCAAGAAGATGATTAGATGAAAAACCTATTCATTCATAATCACGTTGCTGTTCATTTGCTGGCAGCCCTTGAAGGTAAAAGTTAAAGAGATGGGGAAACCTTAAGTTCTTCGAATGGCTTCCCCATACAACTTAATCATATGATCAACAACCCTGGTGGGAAGCTTTTGACCCTCTACAAATTTCCTTTAAGTAAAGAATGAAACACTCTATTATACAGGGAAATCCTCAGGTGCCTGAATGCCTTGTTATTTTACGGGTGTTCAAATTAAGCGTTTCCATTCACCAGTGTTTTTCCATGAACTTTGACTTGCTCAGGCCTATACGCCGCACTTAGAACAGTGTCGCTTTGTTCTGACTCCTGTTTCACTGTGTAAGCAGAGCCAGGCTAAACATGCTGTAAGTCTGGCCTTCAGACACAAAGCTGTGCTCAGAAAGGCTAGACAGCTGCACTCAATTACATTAACTACGGCGGCCACAAACACACACACACACACACACACACACACTCTGTCCAGCCCCTGGCTCCAGCCATAATCAACGACTTATTCAGTAAGCTCAAAAAAATCCAGCTTTCTGTATCCCGACCCGTCTCTCTCACTCCCTGATTACACATCACACAACACACACTATTCTATATGTGTGCCATTTCATTTTGTTATTTTTATTTTCTTACACTCAATAATAACTCATTATCACTGAGGGCTGCAGAACCTTCCACAGTTCTTAGGTGAGACATTTAATGCCTGGCTTTTCACTGATCGCCATTCGATTTAGAGACAGTGGCTCAGTTAAATTTAGTCTTCATGGGAAGATTGGTGACTCCATCATAACACCATGTGTGAATTGGTAATGGGAGATACCACTTTTTTTTTTTGTAGAAACAATACCGATACTTGGCGTCATTTTTGTCGATTCTGATACTGGTCATTTCATATGGGTGAATGCATCAATATCAATTTGTAAAACTGGTTGTTGTATATTATTGACGGTGTGCAGCCTACCCTAATCCTAGCCTTAATCCTAACCTAAACAAATTACTAATGCTTATTAATGCCGTATTAATACTTAAAGTGCATATGACACATTAGGCACAATTTTCCATAAAACATAGTTAACACAATTATATTTAAGATTTTGCAAGAAATGTTACCCAGTTTTCTTTAGTTTGACCATTTTTGCGATGTTTATAGTTCCTTCCTTATTGGAAGTGACACAGACAGAGGCAAACAATGTTTAGCTTAAAAAGTCAAATCAATGTTCTGCCCAAAATTGCTGCTTCACTGAAATAAAATTATACCTATTACTTACAACAGATGTTATCCATCTAAATAAGTCATACTTTCCAAAAGCAATAAAACCTGTCATAAGCACTTTAACGAGCACACCTTAATATAAAGCGATACCGTAATTTGGATTCTGCACACACAAATGCTCGGTATCATTCAGTTGTATTTCTACATAAACAGAACCAATGAAAGAGTATTAAAAAGCAAATTCATCAAAAGTGTCGGATGGTTAATAAGCATGGAAAGTAATAATATGGAAGATGAAAAAAGGGATCAGAACAGGAAGGTCTGCATAAAGCCTACACGAGAATCTAATGCAAATCACGGCACACTTGGAGTAAGACAATTTCCTGTAGTGCAGCCACAAGAAAAATCCAAGGGCTGATTTTGAATAGTGCTGATTAAACTAATGAAACTGAAGAAGTGCAATAGAACATGATTGAACCTGTCGGCAATGTCTTCCATCTGGCACATTCTGATATTTTCATTCAGTAATTCTTTGTTCCGTGTATTTACCCAGTGGGCTCCGCAAAGCCAGTAGTTTCAGAAAGTAAGATAGAGCTCTATTTTAAAATGTGTTGCAGAGAAAAGATTCAGCATAGAAGAACCACTTGTATGATACCACACATAGAAGCCTATTTGTGAGCTGATATTACCACTGCAGATAATGGTCAAATGCTGGAATAGATTTCTGTGAAGCACTTATATAATACATACTGCAATCCTCTTTGCCACCCTGCTATTTCTATCCTATTGCCATGTTATTATTGAGCCAAGTAATGTGTTGTTTGGTTAGAAATGTATGTTCAGGCTAAAACTATTTTCTGTTCCTAGCCATGTGTCCAGTTTGAGGAATTGATTGTGTCATCACTGCGTTGTCTTGTTTTCTGTACATTTTTAATGACAATTTAAAACAAAAACTTGATGACCATGGAACCAAAGGGATGCCGTTTATACTATATATACACCAGAAGCATCCACGTCAAGCCTTCTAGTCTTCCTTTCTCACCAATGTTCAACAAAGCCTGTTTCTTTAATGGGTTCCTGTTGAGGGTCAGAGTTGAGCTCTTAGCGGATAACCATTTACCTGCAAAGCAGAAAAGAAACTCAGGCTTGGTGTGAAATGTGTGACAGCGTTGTATAAACATTCCCATGCAGTGCTTGGCCGTAGAAGCATCACACATTTCTGGCATTCAGCTGGAGTTAACGTGTAATCCACAGGGAGGTGGGGAGCGAGAAGCGTAGCTGCAAGGATCAGTGCAAGTGCTGATCTGGACTGTTTTGCTTGGGTTAGTCCTCCCCCTGAAGATACACACTGGCTTCACAAGATATGTTTTGGTCAATCATGGCATATTTGGTTCATGTTGGCTGAAGGGATGTCTCACAGCATGAAGACTGGGTAGAGAAGGATGTGTGTAGATTGATATTCTTTTTTTTTTTTAGAAGAAAATGTGTATTGAAAGGTCATTAGAAGATTTAACTTCCATTTCATTTTCCTGGTACCCAGTTCTTCAGTAACGTGAACCTGGCCCCCCATCATACTCAAAATGTATATATTATAAAAAATATGCCAATCGTTTGTGCTACGTTTGGTGTCATTCATTGTGCTACATTTGTGCTGGTTTGAGCTGTAAAAATGTACGTTTGTGCTGTTATCGTTTTTAAGACATTTTTGGACGATGACGTCATCATACTCTTTGGAAAATGCACAGAACTGACTCAGAATGGTGTCTATCCTTTTTGCTTTGTTTATGTTGGCTTGTGCCGTCATCTGCAGGCGCTGCCCAGCCTATATTGCTATGTGATGCGATGTGTTTACGGTGAATGTTACATACATTAAATACATTTTTCTTTCCCAGATTAGTCCTAAAAGAAGTCAACTATCTCCATCCATCCATCCATTTACTTTTTATATACCACTGGGAGGCGCTAACCATTAAGTTTACCCGCTAAAATATCAAATTGTTCCCTCAAAGAACTAATTAGGCAGCTGCATTTTAACTTCAAATACTTCATTATTTAAAAGAAGATTTACTTGCCAAAAGTTGGAGGAACGTCAACAGGTTCTATCCATGATTAATCACGCAGCAATAAAGTGTCCAGATATGACATCACTGTCAATATAACAGGTGTGTGCGATGTCCAACTAAACAAGAAAAAAAAGCGATACCCAAATTCTTAAAATGTTTAATAAGTGTATAAACCACAAAGCAACACGGATAGACACAATTTTCCTCAGTTTTGGAGCATTTTTTAGCAAGATGAGGGGCTGGGTGACCTCAGATTGACGTATAAACGAATCCTCAATATCTCAAAAACGGCACAAACGATTGACATATTTTTTAAAACATTTTGAGTACGATGGGGGGCCAGGTTCATGTTAATCAGTTCTTCTTGTGTTTGTGTGGGTTTCCTTCTTGTACTCCAGTTTACCCCATCAACCTAAACCATGCACATTCCGTTAGTTACTTAGTAAAAAAGTGACTGGCAGTCTGGGCAATGTCTCCGCAATTCTGATTGATTGCGCGAAAACAAAGGGCCAATCTTAACGGCCTAGAGACTAGCTGGAGACTAGAGTCGCTGCTAGTCACGGAGAAGTCTCTGAGACGTCCGCTTGAGATAAGACTAATATCCAGGTAGTCTTGGTGAAAATAAAAAGGGTTGATATCAGCGGTTGATATCAGCCCTTCCTGGAGCCGCCACCTTAACGTGGTGGAGGGGTTTGATCCTATGGAGCTCTGTTGTCGGGGGCTTTGTGCCCCTGGTAGGGTCTCCCCCTACCAGGTCCTAGGTGACGGGTCAGACAAAGAGCAGTTCAGAAGCTCCTTATGAGAAACCAACAGGCCCGGTTAGAACCATGAGGCCGTCCTTCTGTGGACCCACCACCTGCAGGAGGAGCCATAGGGGCTGGTGCAATGTGTTATGGGCAGCTCCAACAGCTGCCCCCACGAGACGGCAACGGACAAGTGGAAGAAGATGGATGGATGGGTATCAGCGGAGTTTCTGCATGGTCTCTGAGAGGTCTACGTAGTCTCAAGCAGCTGTGGCAATGCAGTCTCCGCTGAAATCAAACCTGTTTGTTTTCACCAAGACTACCTGGAGACTCGCCTTATCTCCAGGGGACGTCTCGGTGACCAGCTGAAACTCTCCAATCAGTCTCCATGGCGGTGAGAGAGGCCCTTTAGTTAGCTTGCAGCCACTCATGACCGAAATCTTTGCCAAATTAAGATCTATAGATGTGTCTCCAGGGGCAACATTGCGGTCGCTAAATGATTGTGGTCGCCCAATGTGAAATACAGGACGTTGCTTTTTCATGAGTCACATCAAAGCCATTTCTCTGTGTTTTTACAGCTGTTGGAGTTAAGGTCATATCCTTTAAATCAGTTAATGCCTTTTCATGTACGTGTTAAGTGTTCACTTTGACAACCTTGTGATTCTTTCATTCTCGAAATGTACTTTCTAATGCAAGACTGTGATAATATAGAAAGACGTATCAAACCAGGCAAGCTGCATTCCAACGACACCACACTCCCTCTTTCTTGCTGTAAGCCTTTTATTTTTTTTGATTTGCACAGTGTGAATGTGTGTTAGATCCCCAGCCCCTCAGCCACTCTTCTTTTACCGCTGTCCAGATTGTGCATTATAAATATTGTACTGTCCCATTTTCTCTTCCCTTTGTTTCATCTCGCTTTGGGAAAGACGTTTGGCCGGAGACAGATGCTAGCAGATGTTACAATGAATTTAGTTTTGTTATCAGTTCATCGGGAATGCCTTTTGAAGAATGAGATTCTTCAAAAGGCAGTTGTCATTGCTGTCCTATGAAGTAGCATGAAATCAAGCCTCACACACCATTCTTTAAATCAGCTCTAACCTTTGAACTATTTTAGAATAAACAAGATCTAGGCTGCACAGTTCTGACTATGCACAGCTCCACTTCCTACAGACTAGAATCTCTAAGCATCATATGCATTTACATAAACCCATATGCAGTATTGGATTGCAATAACTTGTTGCTGATATTAAGTTAAAGCCATATTGCACAGGTACGTCTTATTTTGTATAAAGTTGCTTGTGTGCCTCTCCTCATATGTTACGCTTACATACGCTCAGTTCCTGCGTAAAAGCCATTAAGACCTGGATGACTGTAAATTACCTCCTCCTCAACCTTGATAAAACCGAGGTTATTATATTAGGTCCTCAAAAACTGAGAGAGTCTTTATCTCAGCAGATCTCCCTGGATAATGTTAGCGTATCGACGAGCTCTACAGTGCTACTAGTGATTCCTCGGGTCCAAAATCACTGTAGGAGGAAGAGCCTTTAGCTCCAAGCTCCGGTTTTATGGAATAAACTCCCAGCTCACGTTAAAGAAGCAGACACAGTCCCTACATTTAAGACTAGGCTCAAAACGTACCTCTTCGAATGAGCTTATGATCAGGTCAGTCAGGTAAAGCTCTAACCCACAGCCTGAAGTAAAGCTGCCTTAGAAGAAACACTGCTGTGGGAAGTACGGTACACTGAGCGCTATCCTCTTTTTCTTACTCCAAACTTTGTCTTATTATGATACAATATTTATTTTATCTGTAGTCTGTTCATTACTATTCGCTTGGTGTCTCCTTCTGTGGTTCTCCTCAAGGTTTTTCGTTTCTCCCACCGGGTTTTTGAGTTTTTCCTTTGCTCGTCGTCACCCACTGCTTATTTGGACGTTATGTTTGCCTGGATACTTGATTTGACTGAACTTTACATTGTCTTATTTACTGCTCTGTTTTATTGCCTTAATGTTCCTATGAGGAAACTCCTCAAACAAAACCATTGATTGATTGATTGATGTATTTTTGCTGGGACATCACCAACTGGTCTCCGTGGAGATGTTGCTACAGTACTTTACTTTAACTACAGATAGCATTTGATTCAAATGCTAGTTTGGAGACTCGAGTTGCCGCTGGTCACGGAGACGTCCCGTGGAGATAAGGCAAGCCTCCAGGTAGTCTCGGTGGAGATCCCAAAGAGACTCCATACAACTCTTTGAGATCTCCTTGGTATCCAACAGGTCTCAGAGACATTGCAGGCGCCGTCACAGAAATGTCTCACAGGTTGAGGACAACATTGCCACCGCTGCTTGAGACCACATAGACCTCTTGGAGACCTCTCGGAGACTCAGCTGAAATCAAACCTGTTAGTTTTCACCGAAACAACCAGGCGACTCGCCTTATCTCCTGGGGACGTATCGCAGACATCTCTTTAAGTGGCGGCAACTCTAGAGACTAGTCTCCAACTAGTCTCTAGGCTGGGGAGATAGGCCTGCGTGCGATCAGATCCAAGTTGCGGAGATGTTGCAGAGGCCCGTCTTCCATCTCTCCGGTGGGACAGGCTCTTAAATGTCAAGCCAAGCTGATCATTCGGAGCATGTTTGTGCATGTTTTCAGTTGTTCCTGTGACTATAATGTCTCCCTTACTATCCATGAGATTTGCGCTTTGGCTGGCAGACTAAAACAATAGATGATCTGTTTTTAGAGTTCCTTGCTTTTGTCGATTTGCTACATCTGCCCTGAGAACTTGATATTTACACTTGACAAGGCTGGTAAGAGCTGAAATAAATGGGAAAACCAAAACACTAAACAATCATTAATATAATCTTCGGCATGGCAGCTAAGCACCAGGCAATCACACTTTATTCTTGTTATTTTTTTGTTATTTTTTTTTGTTATGCATGCTAGCCATATCGCTCATCACCAACTCCTTTCTGGCTCCAATTAGCTGCACCTGGGGTTCTCTGCTTCCAGCTCCCGTTGCTGACGCCAAAAAAGCTCACCAAAACCCTCGCCCCGCCCGGAGACACCGCCAGACGTTTCACAATGGGAGGAGAGCGAGAGAGATAGAGAGTACGAGAGAAGCAACGATTAGCCTATTATTTTTGCTGACTTTGTGGGCTCACCAGCATCTAATCAATAATGTGTTATACCCTTAAGGAGCCTGGACTGATTGAATTATATTTTGCAGCAAGTCAACAGTTTGCTACATTAAGCTAGAAATACCAGCTGTTTCATGGAGAAATAGGCGCGCGTCATGATTTTCCGTGGCATGCGTGGCAACAGGGCCCTGTCTAATTGCGCCGCTTCACTGTAAATGCATTCGCCACCGTGCGGGCTATGTTCCGGCCGTGTGCAAAAGTGATTTCCCCAAAGTAACTTGTCGATGAATTTATGGACGCTCTTTTCCATGCATGTCAAGTGGGATCAACTTAACAACCTTTCGGTGTTTTTTTATTATGAAAGCAAATCTTAATCTTTGCTCGCGGAGACAAAGGAATGGAAGGCAGGTTATGAACGATGCGGCGGGCCGTAAAGAAGTGCTGGCCATAGCAGCTGCCTGACACTTTAACTGAGGCATCAATTATTTATCTACGTTAAGAGGCTTGAGTGTGGATGTGTAATGGGATTCGAGGGTAGGAACTTTAAATCATTAGGAGGAAGGTAGGACCATTTTATATGTACGCACCTCTAACCTGGCTGAACAAACGCTATGACAAAAATAAAAAAATAAAAAAGGCACTGAGGGCTCAGCTCTCATTCAAATCGCCATTAGAAATTCATGCGCTTTTTTTCCGAGTTTCTTTCACTGCACATCTATTTTCCACAGCGGACGGTCGGCAGAATTTCTTTAATGTAAAGGGAAATGGAAGCACGCCCTGACTGCCCCTGATAACGCTTTTAATTTGCTACTGTAAATTGGAGCTATTTGTCTTCAAACCCCAACTTCTGTTTCAACTCAGCCTTTTCTCCGGCCCAATATATCACGGGAATTAACTCGATGTGAGCTCACTGCGGCAAGATGGTGTTTTGTTTTGTGTTTTTGCCATTTGCTAAATTTTTTGGACAAAACATAAAGCCTAAGATTGCAGTGCGTTCCCTCGGGATTGTCGATGACCGTGGGATGATTACTTGGCATGTTGTTACCAGGAGAACTCAAAAGGCAATGATTTAACAGTATTGAGTATTTCACAGGGGGTTTGACAATTTGTATATATATATATTATTTTTTTATTTGTTTATTTGAGCAATTGAAATTCAAAAGGAGTGGGCCAGAGCAAAAGCTTATGAGCACCCACCCACGAAATCATTACAATAAAAAATTATATCACAATAGTACAAAATAAATTGGTGCAATGTGTTTTGAGCAGCTGCCCCCACGACCCGGCAACGGAAAAGTGGAAGAAGATGGATGGATGGATAGTACAAAATAACACATTACAAGAAACAAAGTACAAGAGCATAGGAACACAGCATGCACATGTACACACAACGTACCCTTTACACATAAAACATATATGTATCCATCCATCCATCCATCCATCCATCCATTTTCTTCCACTTGTCCATTGCCGGGTCGTGGGAGCAGCTGTCGGAGTTGCCAAAATCACATGGCGCCCCCTGCAGGTGGTGGGTCCATGGAAGGACGGCCTCAGGGTTCTAACCGGGCCTGTTGGTCTCTCATAAGGGGCTTCTGAACCGCTCTTTGTCTGACCCGTCACCTAGGACCTGGTTGTCATGGTTACCCTACCAGGGGCACGAAGCCCCCGACCACAGAGCTCCCAGGATCATGCGGGCGCTCAAACCCCTCCACCACGTTAAGGTGGCGGTTCCAGGAGGGGAACATACATTTAGCAACATCGTATTTTGATTTTGAATATTTAATATTTTGAATACATTATACATATTATCTGTGATCTTGCAACTTCCGAGTTGTCATTCCCATCCATATTCCATAATTTTTTCTTTTCTTTTTTTAGTATGAATTATGTAATATGTAGTGTAGTGCATTAAAAAGCCAGGGTGTAGAGCGGGCCAGTGAAGTGGGCATTAGCTCCCCATCAACAAACCCCCACCCAGCTGCCCTAAGAGCTGATTTTATAGATGATGTTCCTATACTGTGTGGTTAAATATCAAATATCAAATCTCTACAGAAACACATCTACCCTGGGTCTGAGCATGTTATCATCACGGTTAGTAGTAGTAGTTGTACAAGTAGTTTTTTAAAGATATTTTGGCCAAGTCTTGCAGTACTCTGCCATGTTGCATTTGTTGTCGCATTCATAAAAAATAATCGGTCGGAATAGTAGCAACAACATAGTGGTCGAGGCGAGAGATTATCAAACTTTTACAATCCATGTTTCGCAGTACTTCTTTGCTGAAGTGCAGGTTAGGAGTATTTCTAGCACTGCAGGTCTTCATGCAGTCAAATGGGACAAAGGCGCACAAACCAGTAGGCATCTGGTAAAAGAGAGTCATTATCTGGTTCTACAAAAGGTGGATGATCGAAGGTGATGTGAGATGGGATTTCTACAGTGGTTCTGGTCTGTGGGTCACACAGATTCTGAATGCCGGTAATGAGTTTTCTCTGCAGGGCGATGGGCACACTCCATTACAGATGAGAAACCTGGACAGTAGAGCTGCACCATCACACTGAGGGGAGAAGTGGAGGTCGGGTTGCTGGGTACCTTGTGAACGCCTCCCCTGGAGATGGTATCCAGGCATGTCCATGAGGGGGCCCTGGGACAGTCCTGACACGCTGGGAGAGTATAAGCCTCCCTGGGGCACCCCTGGAGGAAATGGAGCGAAGGTCTGGGGAATGAGTGGTATGGTAAGTAAGCAGCCTCTTCCATTAAAGATGATATGGTTAGATTTATTGTTAAAGGTTTTGGAAGAAATGGACAGATGTGAATATCATACTATTACTGGATGTGTTTTGGACATTAAAAGTTATTATGGACCTCGAATCTGTCTGTGAGTATGAAACCCCTTTTATTCATATAATGTGGTAACGCTTTATATTAAGAGAGGCTTATTACATATTACTAATGTATTATAAAGCATTAGTAATATGCTTATTCATGGCCGGTCTTTGTGGCCAGTGCGCCGGTTTTGTTCTGTCTCTTTTGTTGTTACAGTAAAGGTTTGGGTTCAGAGGTTTTTTTCTGTGTCACTTGTTTTTGTAGGCCTATGTGACACTCACTCATTTTTTGTTAGTGTGTTGTTTAGCCTTAGTAATTTGGTTTTGTGCACTTTTTTTTATTTTGTAGCCTTTTACATTATTGTAAATAGCCTTATTTCGGTCATTGTTAAATTTACATTTCTTTCATTAAATTAGTGTCTTACTTCCCTCTACCCTAGCCCTATGATTCTTATAATAATCTTATTTTATCACATTCCCAATGAAAAGACCCACCCCCCAAAAAAGAAAAACAAAGAAAAAGAAAATGGTCTCGCTCCATTTGAGGATTTTCATTCTCAGCTCATCATTATTATGAATACTTTCAATATTGAAGTTGTTTTTCAGTTACAGTAAGGACAGTACCTGCTCACTGCTCTTTTCTCTCATATCTGTGAGATGTTCTAATAGCCCTGCCCCGCGGCTCTTTTCATCTATCACCTGTCTTTTTTCTTTCACTAATTTCCTCTCATCACTCTCTCTCATGCTCTCACCTGCTCTCTCCCTTCCTCTGACTCCAACATTATTCCACCCACACATTCCCACAAACTGCAGACCCAAAGGGCTGGTCACCCAGACCACAAAGTCCTGAAATATGTTTGTCTAGAGGCCAGTGCATTACCATCAGGCTGACCATACTGAGAACGCCATAATCCAAGCTAAATTTAGAGAGGAAGCAGATGTACTTGTAAAAAATAGATGGTTGCATAACAAAGTAAAAGGGGAAAGTGCTATAAACTTAAAAAATATATGGTAGTTGCTTTTTGGAAATAATCTCCCTACTCTCTAAAACTTACTCTGCACCATTGTCCCCAAACCTTTGAATGCAGAGCTGAAAAATTGTAATAAACTATATTTATTGCTACTTCTACAACTCAGAGATGCAGTACTCCTGACTCAACTTAGACTTGTGAGTTTGCCATGAGTTGTGACTTGACTTGAGGTTCAGGCTAGAGCAGGGGTCCCCAAAGTGGGGCCAAATTTGGCCCGCTGAAACAATTCTGTTGGCCCGCCAAAGAGTGACCTACGTTTGCGCTGTATGGTTAATACTAACTCTCTCCCATTCATTCTCAATGGTAGATATGGATGCAGTGCACCTTTTGGCCACCAGCGTCAAAGTGGGGGCGCTGTTTCACTCCTTTCGCAAAGTTGTTGGGGCGTCTTGGTGTTTATCACAGAGCATTGTAGCATCAACTTTCCCCATTTTTTTGGGAAGACACATTTGTCTTCCCAAAAAGACACATTTGTTTTTATTAGATTGCAGCTGCTAAAGCTAAAATGACAACACACTATGAATGCTAGACAACAACAGGCTACACCCGGATTTTGTTAAAGCTTAGTTTAGTTTATTTGAGCAGTTAACAGTTTATGCTCAAAAAGAGTGGGCCGAAACAAAAAGCTTAAGAGCGCCCACCCCCATAAATCATTACTATAAAACATTTTCATATCACAACAATACTAAGGAACATAATTTACAATGTGCATAGAAGGAACATAGGAACGCATCATGCATAATGATTTAACTTTCTCCTATTGTAATGACTAAATCACGTATACAATTAGCAGGATCATATTTTGATTTGCCTCATTGGCAAAAGAAAACCAGTCACACTTCAAAGCGGCTTATTAACACAGACCAAACTTACAACCACTGTTTGAACTGTTCATATAATTTAACAGAACGATGCACAATTACAACAACGGTCTCGTTTCGTGTACGATGTCTAGTACAAAGCCAGGCCAAGGCCAAACATTGGTAACATTACAGAAAGTCATTTTAAAAGCAAACTTAAAGTTTTGATTAGCCCACAAAAGTAAGTACTTAAAAAGTTTTGTAAGGAAAGGCAACTACTCTCCCTGTTGTTTATGTCCATTTCATTGCACCCACTTAATCCTGCCCTGTGGTTTTTTAGCCTGTGGGGAAATGCTTTGATTTTATCAGTCACTCACTTACTACACAGTTGTCTTATTGAACAGAAATTGGCAACATCCGGCCACATTAATGCTCTCCATATGTGCCGCTGCTGCCACACACACACACACACAGCACTATAGCACCGGGGAGAGGTCCTCAAGGTCCACTCAAACACAAACACAACAGTTTCCTCTTTACATCGACCCGTATAGTTTTTTTTTTTCTCTCTCTCTCCAATAACCGCTGTGAGGGCCGTGGCTTCCCACAAGAACTGGGGAATGTGTTTAAACAAGGAGAATTTACGGCGCCGCTAAGACTGTGTCTTTTTTTTTTTCTCTCTTGCTGGGGATTGGATCGCACTTGTATGAATGTCCCATTGATCCGAATTTATATTTCTCCGATGTAGCGGCGGGAGAGTAGTGAGCGCGAGACTGCAAATAAATGTCAAGCTGAGGGAGTGTTAATCGTTCATGTGCACGAATCGGCGTGTGAGTGCTTCCAAATAAATGTCAACATTTAAGATGTTAATTGATTTCTATAGAGTTTTATTATTCATCCGTAATCAAATACTGTATATGGCTCACTGAGAGGTGGGTTTATTAATGCCTTTCCCTCCACACATAGCCATCAAGTTTAGTGAAATGATGTTTTTAATTATACATGCTGTTCACAAGTATATATCAGAGCAAGGTCAGTATGAGAACATTTCTTATCACGATGCAGTAGGGATTATTACAAGCAAACTTTGCGCAATGCTGCAACCTTTATCTGGGAAATGCGACACTCCACTCATAATATTAGGAGTCGGTAATTAGCAGCCACCGCTGAAAGGTCATACACTGTTCTTTCCACAAGAGCTTACAAGTGTGAACTATATAGGAGGCTGATTTTCTTTCGATGTGTTTTTTTCTTCTTATAAGCTAAAATGACCACAAACTATGAATGCAACCCAAATGCTAAATTAACATAAGCTAGTGCTTTAAGGAAACGGATGTAAAATGTAATTAAATTGTAATCTCATAATCCTGCTAACGTATTCTGGCATTTTATATTTGGCCAATCATAAGGATAAACACGTTGTGGTATTGGCCACCTTGCTAGTAATGGTGCTTTTTAATCCCTCATTTCCGAAATATGTATTGGGTCACTTTGCGAACCAAGCCTCAAACAATTGTGAACAACCAGAAGTTGGGAATTTTTTTCGGGGTCGGCCCATTAGTCCGATGTCTCATTATTCCGAAAAAAACGGACCCATTGTTCCGAAGTCCCGTTGGTCCGACCAGAAACAGCGGAGATGTGCTTGGAGTTTACGCACACGCATCCTCGGAGTTTATGCCTGCTCCGAGTCCACTGAAGAGAAGAGAACAGCTCTTTCACATGACATTTATTTAACACTAGAACCGCCGCAGCTCCTTTGATTGTTTGTAATGCTAATTAATATTAGGGTCAGGGTGTTTATGGCCGGACCGACAGGACTTCGGACAAATGGGCCTGTTTTTTTTCTGACTAAAGAGACGTCGGACTAATGGCACCTCTGCTCAATGGTACATTTTCAGAATAATGAGAATACAGACCAATGGCATGGCACCCTCGTTGGGACGGGAGTAAATGAGTCCGAACTGTAGAAGTGAATCACTGTCCAAAAGCATCTCAGTTTATTATACTGGGTCATGCTGTAGTACTGTCATGATTCTATAATAAATAAATAGGCTAATCACAGCACATTCGTTAATGCTAACGCGGCGAGCTAACATCCAGAGCAGCTTATAAATGCACTCACTGAGGAGGTTCTTGTCAGGAAAGACTTACCCATCTTTAGAGTAGAAGAAGAGTAGAATTCGAGTCAGCTGTAATCAGGAACTCAAATGGCTACTTAATATGCGTAAATAAAAGGACGTACTTCAGCGCTCCCGATTACGGCTGTTCGATTCTACGTTCTGGCTACTCTTATTCTACTCTAAAGGCGACATGAAAGCACTGCAAAGGTCAGTCTGTCCGAGCAATAACCTCCTCAGTGAGTGTATTTATAAGCTGCTGTGGACGTTAGCACCTTAGCACTAGCCGCGTTAGCATTAGCGAATGTGTTGCGATTAGATTTATTTATTATGGAATCATGTACTACAGAGCTGGTATGGCCTTACAGCATGGACCCAATATGATACGATGAGATGCTTTTGGACTGTGATGATGCGCAACGTGACCTACACGTGAATTTCGGAAATGAGGATATGTAAGTGTGTTGTAACCTGCCTATTGCAAACTGCCATGCACAGCGTCATTCTCACTCTTCACACGCATCTGATGTCTTTTTTTGTTATCACAGTTTTTGCCATTGTATTCATCTTTTCAGCTGATTTGTGAAACACGTTGAGCTGGCTTAGTTTTACATCTGCTACATAGATACATTTAACATTGACTGTTCCTTTCTTGGAGGCGCACTTATAATCAATACGGACCATTGTAATACCTCACAATAGCCTTTTTTTTTTAAAGATACCCTTACCCAATTGTACAGGCAGTATAATTGACATGCCCTATTTCTTGCTTCTAACACATCAAATTTGAGGACAACAAAACGAGCTGCTGTACTCCACCACTTGCACTTACTAGTCCTTAACACTGAGGGCAAACAGTAAAAGTAATGTCATGCCTTCCCGGGTTGCCATCGCTCTACTCCCTGTTCACAAGTTGTGCTTGGGGTTTAACATAGCTACAGTGTCGGAGAAGTAAGGATTAAGCCAGTGGCATCAGAAAGATGATGGCTGCCTGTCTGGAGTTTTCAAAATGCCACATGGATTAGTCAGATGCTAATGCTATTATGAGGTGAAAAGTTGGATGACCCCAAACTATGAAGTAGAAGATTTTTGCTCAGAAGAAGCGCTTACAGAAAGTTAAATACACATATTATAAGACTAAAAGCGCACTTCTTAATCTCAAGGGTATAGCGTGGTCTAAAAGCTAATATTGTCAAAGGTATACTATACTCAACAAAAATATAAACGCAACACCTTTGTTTCTGTTCCCATTTTTCATGAGATGGACTTAAAGATCTAAAATTCATTCCAGATACACAATACCACCATTTCTCTCAAACATTGTTCACAAATCAGTCTAAATGTGTGATAGTGAGCACTTCTGCTTTGCTGAGATAATCCATCCCACCTCACAGGTGTGCCACATCAAGATGCTGATCTGACATCATGATTAGTGCACAGGTGTACCTTATACTGCCCACAATAAAAGGCCACCCTGAAATATGCAGTTTTTTGCTTTATTGGGGGTCTGGGGACTCAGAACCGGTCAGTATCTGGTGTATTTAGCCTATACGACATAGCGCTTTTCCACCTGCATTAGGCACTCAACACGCATTACATCACACTCACCCATTGACACTCATTTATACACCAATATACGCAGACACTGAAGGCAAGGTGCGTAAAGTGTCTTCCCTAAGGACAAAATGACAGCGTGAACCAGCTAGAGATTAGAACCACCAACCTCTCCACTACAGGACGACCCATCTCCTGTCTTCTACTATTACTATAACAAGCATTACACTACTATACTTCTGCACATTGCATAGCTAAGTACGTATACCACCTTCATTTGTACAACTGTGACCGTTCATGTTACTGCTTTACATCTAGTTCTTCTTCAGTTCCTACCCTCATTTATAAAAACTACCACCCTTGTCGATTTTGTCATATGTATTAAGAGTTTTCCATTAAGATGTCCTTGAGTTGGCATTGGAGTGTGCTTTAGAAAATCCCGCCACATTCTTAACATGCGCCAAAGTAAAATGTTTAAGTTTACCTTTTCCAAATAGACACCTCTTGACCTTCAACTACGGCTGTGCTATAGAAATGCATTTTGCACCGTTGACATGTTGACATTTGGGATCACTTGGAGGAAAAGACAGGTATACACCGTGTTTGCCTCTCGAGTGCCATGTCTCTGCAGTCTCGGGGGGGGGGAAAACCGAGCTCATGACTTCTCAGATAATGCTTGGTTTTGACACGACTGTTACTGTGACACCACACTGCCTTTATATTTTCTTCAGAGTCCAATTGGAGCTGTCCAGTCCTGTGAGCTGTCTGAGCCGCTGCAAAAATAGGTCAAACAGTGGAGACATCTCTGCCGCGCCATGCTTCACAAATGAAGAGAGCAGTGACACTCCCAATGTGGTTCCGCTCTAAGCATGCTCGAGACCCAGCACAGAAACTCAGACAGTTGTTCTTTCGCTTAACCAAACTGACAAACAAAAACAGATTATTTTTCAACACAAGGTTCCTACATCGGCCCTCTTTGATAATGTATTAGTTAAGGACCTATTTCCATGTTGCAAACCAGCCTTCCATTCTCCACCAAGCAGATTCTCTTTCCACATTTCTTCCAAACACACTCAGGAAGACACATTATAGCCAACCATGACCTGTTGTTCCAAAAATGTCCGATGTTTAATTTTAGTTTGGGTGTTTGAAGAAAAAGAAAGAAAAAAAAAAAAACTCCTGAAGGACTATTCCAATAGCAGTGACGGTGCAGTGTACGGCATTCCCTTGAACCATGTTAGCCATAACAACACATTTGGTTGTTATTTCAGCTTTAGGCATGCTTAAATCAACAATAACACTGGGTTACACAAAAATACTTTTTGTGAGGTGTCTAAAAAATGTTCAACACAGCATCTGAAAATAACAACCATGTTTCTGTATCAAGTCAGGTTTTTGTGCTAAATTGATTTTTATTTTATTTTCAATCGGTTTTCCACTAAATTATACATTTGTTTTTTGGGGTGGGGGAATATTTTGGTGGTTCATGATTGTGGACAGGCACCAAGACATTATACTGTAAAGGACATTATAAAAACAATTACTGCCGAGGCTTCATTTTAACCTGGATAGACTCAAACAGAGACAAAAGCAGCAATTAGAAAGATATATTGACTTTTTTTTTGTTTCGGCTATCAGACCCCAGCAGTAGACATTGATATATGGATTAAAGTTAGTATGGCTGGATAGGTTAGCGTTAGGGATGTCTTGGTGGTGATATGGGAGACTGGTGAAGGATGAAGCAGGGCAAAGCTGTGGGTGAATGGATGGATGGATGGAGGGGTGGAGGTGGGTCGCAACGCAGGACTGAGGGCGATGATTGGCTGCGACGAAATTGTGGCCCTGCGCTGATAGGCTGAGGTGGAGATGTGATCCTCGCAGATGCGATCATTGGCTGGAGGTGGGTGGCCGGGGTACTCTGGGCTAAGATCCTAAAAAAAAAAAAAAAAAAGAAACAAAAAAAACTATTACAGGTGGTCGTAGAAGTCAAATTTGTATTCATACAGCCCAGCATTGAGGAGAGAGGAGTCCAGAAGGGGGGAGATACAATGGCTACATGAATAATTTGAGGGACAAATAACAATTCTTGAAGAGGTGAAAAGAATATGTTTTAAATCTTTGTGGCAGATGATGAACCCTGAATGCACTGTGTTGCTTTGACGCCACCTTTTGTCCAAGGCGCCCTCCCTCTCTCACAAAGCTCCTCTCCACCCCTGACTCACGCCCCTTTCGGCACCAAAAAAACACACCATTGACGGGCTCTGACTACCAGCACTTTGTAGCGTGTCCATTTTTCAATAGACCCTCTCTCTCCCATGAGCCTCTGCAAGACTTTGTAATGGAAATGTGTGACAGGCAAAACAGCACCACACCACCGCTGCCTGCCTTCATCTGTCGGGGTGATTTTACGCTCTGGGGTGAAGACAGAGAAGCGGGGCGAGCGAGGCAGGATGGTGGTGCGATATTTTATGACCGGGGCTGTCCCAAAGACCCGTGGGCTGAAGCTACATTTGACTGAGCAGCTCATGAATTGAAGCCAAAGCTGGTTAGCACAAGCTGCGGCCACTGGGAACCAAGGCTATTCACTCAATTCAATGTGAACAATTCAGGCCTTATCTTCCATGGCTCAGTGTTTTCAGTGTGTAAATCCAACTGCAGTGACACGGAGGACTGATATGCCAATAGAGAGCTGCTGCAGTCAATGTATTGAATAAAGCGAGGCATTGAATGTATAGCAGTTGTTTTGAAGTAAACAAACAGCTAAGAGACATTTGAGACCTACATATTTCTTCTTCTGACACACTGAAGTGGCACCAAGAGCCCCCCACACCAGCAGCACAGTGGAGGCGTCACAAGGGGCGCTACAGGAAACAAAAACTGGACAAACGAGGGGGTATCCGGGCAAGAGTCACAGCTAAGCTACACACATCTTCTACCCCATACTATTTATCTGACAAATTTTCGTTCAGTGGAGAATAAGACGGATTATATTCATCTGCTACGCTCTTTCCAGAAGATGGCGAAAGACTGTCGTGGAGCGGAGGGGGCTGCGCGGGAGGAAGAGGAAGGAGGAGGTGGGGGAGCTGACCAGTGTGGGACACCACGCTCTGAAACGGGGACAAACTCAGGGAGGTGGTGCACCGTTTCAGAGGAGACTAAAAGCAGTTTCCCCGACCTCTAAAAACCTGCTGGTCGGGTTGGCCGGGACTAACCCAACACCTGGACTCAATTCCTTTGTACAATTGTAAAAAGACAAATGAAGCACTTACTTACTTAATTTGACTCAAGGACATTGTAAATGGCCGTTGGGGGGCCTTTTTAAAAAAAGATGGCGCGATGTCCCTAAGCTGTGGTCGGAGATCGCTTGCATACAGCTGGATGTCAGACATTTGAAGTATAGTTGGGAGCGCGTATGTTTTGTAATATTGCCACAATGGTAATGCTTATTGCTCAGTGAAATGGTAATGTGCCCATGGAGATTTTGCGCTCAAGTAAAATATGTTCCAAATGGTTAGACAGTAATTGCAAACAAATGTACTCTACTCTTCAAACTACTATGTCTTACGAATATTGCCATCAACATCTCTTGTACTTTACCAAGCTTAAACATGACCCAGACCCACGACCTTCAGATGGCTCTATTTAATAATTCATAGCTTTCCATTGTGTGTGTGTGTGTGTGTGTTTTATTTCTTCTTTTTTTATAATTTAACAACTTTCCTCGGTGTACAAACTGATGTTTTTAGAGCAAAGCCAAATTTAGTTAGACAGCATATGGCAGCAGGGAGTTCCAGTCATTGATTTGAATGTGACTAGTTATATCTGCGGCTCCCCACAGAAGCTTAAAGGATTATTAAAGCAGCAAGAACTGGCCCAGTGTCATTGCACTTGTGCCCCAGAGAGGGAAGACTGGAGGAGGAGAAAGAGAGGGAGCAAAACGGATTGAGACATTGTTATGAGAAATGCAGAAAAAAAAAAAAAACTGCATAGACGGAGGAGGAAGGATTATTTGGATGGACTTATAATTGGCAAATCTTAATCACTGTGATGGTGATGGATAGATAACACTGACATTTGCATATAAGCAAGTGCTGGTTATTTTTTGTTAAATGATTATAAGTTTGATAAGTAGTGGAAGACATTTAGAGTAATGAATGCTTTTGTTTTGTAAAATCACAAACACATCAAACCTACAATCATTAATCACATGTATTTATTTATTTGTACTCATTCCTATGTGCAAACCCTTCAAATGTACCACTACTGTGACATTACTTATTGTTACAACTTCCCTCAGTAACTAGCAGTTCCTTGTTGAGTTTTACTACTACTACTACTACTACTACTACTACTACTACTACTACTACAGGATACTACTGCGCCTATGGGCACATAGGCCCACTTACAGTATTGGAAACCTCACCACCACTGACTGCCTGCTTCAGTGCACTTAAATACTCTTTCACTGCAGTTGAAGACATTTTTATGTGCTTCACTGTGCACTGTTCTTCGTCACTTCACTGAGTTCTGGTTTTGTCTGACAGCAAACTTAGTCAAGGAAAGCCTTCTCAGTGTAGCATAGACACTCAATCATTTTGGCTGCTTCCGGTAGAGCTTTTTTCGGGTGTTGAAAATAGACTTGGCTGCAAGCGCAACGCACACCTCACGTGCCGCTTTTAAGTTTTGCCTATGCCCCCGGCTTGAGAAGATCGAATTTCTTCAACGTACAGTCCGGCGATTTATGAAAATGTGTTGATTAATTATACAGGTGAAACTCGGAAAACTGGAATATCGTATTTGTTTCAGTAATTCTTAAAATGTGAAACTAATACATCATATAGACTCATTACGTGCAAAGTGACATATCTCAAGCCTTTATTTGTTATAATGTTGATGATTATGGCTCACAGTCCATTTTCAAAATATTCAAATTTTATGAGATTTTTAACTTGGGGTTTTTACAAGCTGAGCCATAATCATCAAAATTATAACAAATAAAGGCTATACATATCTCACTTGGCATGTACTGAGTCTATCATATAGTTTCACAGTTTAAGTTTCGAGTTACACCTATTTTACATTGACACATTGGCCAATTCCACATAACATTAAGGCCACAAACTGTACCTGTGAATAAAATAAAACAATAATTTATTATTTGATGTCTCCAGAAAACCTTTTTTACCGTAAAGAGAGGAATACTTTACCCTTTTTGAGGAAACTATGGTATATACAGGGTATGCAAGTGATCTCACAACATAGCAACTGCATGGCAACAGACCCCAAATGTTGTTTTGACACTAATTCTGTAACTCTGCGGGTTCTGTTAACCTGTCACTGGCCGTCCCCTGATCAGGAACTTAGGGTTAGGAACGGCAAATGTGGTGTAAGTTGTGTTTCACTCACAGAGATCTTACACATAATGTTAGAGACTAGAAGGTCTTGGATTTCAAATGAGGTCTTATACAGACTGTAAGGTCTCAAGTCAATGTGCGTCGAGATTTGCATATATACACAGTTGCTAACCCTAACCCTAAGATGACAGGTAACAGGTTAAGAGAAAATTATGTAAGTGGTAAACTCTAAGCAATTAAAGTGGACGTAACTTAACGGACGTAATTTATAATTTTTATCTTTCTTTTAGGAATGTCAGCATTGATCTATGTGATTTATTTAATTTTTTGAAATAGGCCTATATATTTTCAAACTTGAAATCAAATTAATGCGCTTGCTTGAAAAAGAACATGGACTGTGTTGGTTTCAAAAATGGAAGTTGGAGCACCCTCTTAGAAGTAATTAAAAAATGATACATGAGTAAGGATATTTTGCTAACGGTATGCAAACATAACAAATCAATGGTCCAGTTATAAGCATCGTTTGAGTGCAAAACTCCTTCGAACGGGCCCAGTGAAGCTTCAAAAGCCGTCGTTCCACATATCTACGTGCACGTATCGACACTACCCCACAGACCTTTCTGTTTCCAACACACACACACACACACGCGTTTGTAACAATGAGAACAAATGTGGACAAATGCTGCCTTCTGGTAAGAGTTATGGAATCATTCAGGAGGTGCAAGGCTGTATTAAAACAGAACAGAAACCACTAAATACAACTATGAAGGTACATGCAAATGTTATGCTAACACCAGCTAAAGCTGCGCTAACAGCGGCTAAAGGCTAATATCAGCAAAATCCCCTTTTAGCACAGCGGTATGATGTTGTGAAATATTAAATCCATATGACCTGCGTGTCAATAGTGAGGGCGGTCTACTCTCTCGTTGCCAATCCGAGGCCAGAGTCTGTTCACGTCACATCAGACACGGGTTAGCGCTTTGGCCTCAGCCAGAGGTCGGTCCCAAAACCTACACCTGGTCAGACCGCTTTGGCACTGAATTTTGTTATGGAAAAGCTCGACAAAGCGGGTGAAAGAGCCATTCGGCTGACACGCGCCTGCATGTGGAAAAGAGCCTAAAATGCTGAGGACACTTCCGGGTTCCACAAAATGCCTCGACGGAATCCAGGAAGTTCGAAACAAAGCGCTTTGACGAGAAAAACGACCACATTTATAACAAGATCACTCAAACCTGTGTGAATGACGCGTGATAACATTCCCGTTTGTTTGTTTTTAACAATATTATATCTTTTTTTTTAGGATGATACATTTCGTTCATGGTGAAAGAAAAAAGACTGTAGTACGATTAAACAAATCTATTGTAAACTGGACACACAATTTAGAACACAGAATAATTTTACCTCTTAACCCCCACCTTAACCGAGGTCAGCATTACCCGAATCTAAAAACTTCTCGACTGGAGAGCTTACAGCCCATAGGTCAGGTAATAGGCCTCATATGAAAGTTAAGACCCATCATGTTGTTGCCTCGTTTCTGTCACTTTTTAGTCCCTTTTATTGTGTTATTATTTGATCGTGTCACGTTTTAGTTGACAGCCAATAGGCCAGAGCAATGCCTCATTCGAAAGCTACGACCTTGCAGTTTCTGAAAATGTGTGTCCGTTTTGTATGGGTAAAACTACAGGTGGTGGGCGGCAGGTAACCGGGTAAACATTTGGCAGATACCGCAAAGCATTACTCATAATTCTGGTGAAGGCATGGATCTGTACACAAATGTTAAATCAATTCCAAGGTACAAGTGGAGCGTTATCTTCTTTGCTCCAAGCCTAAGAATCCATCACAGACCCGGCGAGATGGTAAAGATGCCGGGGAGAATCCTGGACTCCGAGTGAAATGGTGAGACATCGCCGTTTTTAAAACCTCCCCCAATCCGTGAATATGCAACCGTTAAAGGAAAACGCACACGGCATCATTCTCCAGCGTTAGAGGAAACATAAATTGAAAAGGCCAAATCTGAGTTTGCGCACCTTGGTAAGACTAGCCAGTGGCGACAGTCTATCTCCAGCCCGACGCTGCTGAAAAGGGCACGGTGAAAATACTCCGGGGCTCAGCATAAAAGGAGCTGACGCGCACGCACACATCCACTGGTTGCAGGCACGGAGAGGAATTGAAATTTTCATCATTCCAAAAGGATTCCAGTCTCGTTTATAATTTCAAACAAAGCGGGGGGGGGGATGTTGCGCTCAAAATTAGACCAATCACTCAAATCGAGATCGAACCAGAATAAAATTATGATAATTTTTTTTTCGCACTCACTAGCTGTTCACCCCGTTTTGACAAATGCAATTAGTTTAAGACAGAACAGTGGTGATTTTAAAATGACCTTTAAAAATAGTGTCCCCTCTGTCTAATTTCATTGGTTAACAAACCCACAATTATTTATTATTTATTTATTTTATTTTTTGTTGTTGTTTTGGTTTTCATATTTTGGCTCATGTTAGTTCAATTTTGTTTTTACATAATTGGCATTTGGATTTGTTTTCATCGTAATTTTGCGCACAAAAAAATAGTTCCGAAACTTGGGATCTTTTTTGTAGATTCATTTCCTTTGATTGTTACTTCTAATACACTGTTTTACTAATTAGCGAAGATGCTTCAAAGCGCGGCAAAACAAAGGCCTCATTTTCCATCTAGCGCTCTAAAAAATGTCAAGGTCCCTTTTCTGACTCGCTATAATTCGCTACCAACCATCCCAAGCACTTCGCTTTATTGCTGCTCTGCATAAAATAATAACACTGTGCGACAGCATTACAACACACTTACATTCACTGTTGATGTTATTTCAGATTTATGGCGTCACTAAATCTTCTCATTCCCACCAAGCGTTTAAAAAAAAGCAACGTGAGATGTTTCCACACTTGTCAAACTGTATGAGATTGCGCCGTTCACTATATAGAAAGAAGCCGATATGTAGTGAGGGAATAGTGACTGTGAAACTGCAGCAAAGCATCGAACAAAGTATGGTTATTAAGGGTTCAGTGTTCGGCGTGAAATCACAGGCTCCCGCTGGGGCAGTTGTTACCCGCCCCGTACATGAGTGGACTCTCAGTGAACCGCTAAACTTTTGGAGACACATAAGGCCTTGGATGAATAGGTTTGAATACATTATTGACGGCATCGGGGATGGTTTGTTTGTTTGTGCACGGGAGTCCTTGGAGAACACTTCAAAGTAGAGCACTGTCCTGCATTTCATTTCCTGTTGATCTGCAACAGCGATTGTCAAACCATGTAAAAAAAAAAACTAAACAAAGCAGTGAGTTTTCGGATCTTTGCGCACAGTGAGCGTCGAACATGAAAAAACAGACAAACCAATGGGGTAAACCGGGTCTAAACGCGGGCCGAGCATCCCGGAGTAAACATGGTCAAAACCCAAGACTGAACATTGTTTACACTGGTGCCAGAATTCAGCTGAATGGAAACCACTAAGGGGAACTGAATGTAAATATTGGTTCAGGTGAAAATCATTGCTGAAAACCATTGTTTGGCCTGAAACAGTTGTGCAATGGTGACCAGCCTTAATCACACACACACACACACACACACACACACACTATGAATGCACGGTGTCACGCCAGCTTTGTCTCCGTGCTCTGCGGACCACGAGTCTAAAGCAAAGTCTCTTAATGAAGGTTAGCACATAAGGCACACACTTTAGCGCCGCACAGGGAGGTGTCATGGCGCCGTTTGATCTCTGGCATTCTCTAAGGCGTGATGTTTGCTTTGGTTTAGCGCGGGTTTTGTCACACTTTTGAGTCAACATTATTCATGAGAAATGGATTTTACAGAAGGGGGGGGGGGGGGTCCTGCAGTGGGTGGGAGCTCGGTAGCGCCCGTGTGTTGTACTCGGGGATCCCTGGGACGTCAGTCGACAACGTTTCACGGCCGTGCCTCAAAGTCAAAGTCGCCGCTGGCTGGCTCCGTAGTACATTTGGAGGATTACAGTGTACGAGGTGCATTGCGTTGCACGGCGAAGTGAATGTTGAAGAGCAATTTCGAACTCAAGAAAATGCTCACTGCTATTGTCAAAGCCTGTAAGTGCAGTGCATAACTTTATTGCCCAATTTGTTTCAGGAATTCATGCACAAGCTGTTGAAGAGCAATACAAGATAAGTGAATTTGAAGGAAAGAGTGGATAAAGAACACCGGCTCTGAGCAAACCAAATGATCAGTATACTACTTGTAATATTTATAAAATGACATCGATCATAGTCATTGTTCATCGTGCAACAAGTCATTACTATCCTAGTCCATCAACCACTATAACTGACTTTGTTTTAATAATTTCTTGCCCCCTGAAAGTTTTGCTGGCTTTAAGTTGCATTTTATCCATTTCCTACACCACTAGTAGACGGCAAACAATCAATCGACAAAAACAGCACTGAAATATTAGGAACATGTTTTGTGTACTGAACTGTGCTCAACAAAACCACTCCTTTCAATCCGCTCACTGCTCACAGCCCGCAGCAATTTCTAATCGAAGAAGCATAACCACATAAATCTCTGCTTCATTTTGCGTTCCACCTCAAGTGTGTGCGCCCTCTCCGTCTTTGAGAGAAATGTTTCAAAAGACCCGAGCCGAAGCGGGAACCCATTAATCTTCATTTTCCCTTTCAGCTGTGAAATTAAACAGCCCTAACAGTGTTTACCACGCTTAGAACAATGCTTAAAGTTAGTTTGTGTATGAAAAGATATGACCAGACACTCCGATTAAATCTGTTCTGTTCTCATTTCTCAAGCAGCGCCTTCAGCGACCCAAACAGTGGTGTTATTTATCTCCATAATGAGAATGACTATAGGTTTCAACCGGCGTGAAAAATGTGTGTTTGAACATTGTAATCATTAAAATGTGCCTTTTTGCTTTTTCCGTATTTATTCCTAATTTAATCTAAACCTATAACCTATAAGAAATCTACTCAAAGTAAGCCACACATATAATTTTGTCTTAATGACTCTTTTACTTGCAATCCAACTTTTACTTTCAAGTATCAAGATGTAAACTATTCAAAACATACCTTGTGTCCATTTCTGTGTCTTTCTGAAATGAGCACTCTGCATGGACTCCAAGAGGTCTCCACATGGTCTCTGAGAGGTTTCCGAGAGGTCTTCGCGGTCTCAAGCAGTTGTGTCGCGAATACTATTTGTTTGTTCTCAACCGGTGAGACGTTTCTGTGATGTCCCTGCAATGTCTCAGAGACTTGTCGGTTGCCAAGGAGATCTCAAAGAGATTCCATATGACTCTTTGAGATCTCCTAGTTGAGGCTGCATAGACTTCCCAGAGACCATGTGGAAATCGAACCTGTTAGTTTTCACCAAGATCACCTGAAGTGCCTTATTGCCAGAGGAAGTATCGGAGACACCTCCATGACTAGTGGCGACTCTAGTCTCCAACTAGTCTTTCTCTAGATAGGCCTTTGTAATGTCATGAGTCCGAATTGCCAGTCACAACAGTCTCCAAAACTCTCCCCGGAGAGAAAAGATTTGGGGAGTACCCCTCCTGTCATATCCTGGCTGTCCTCCTCTCCCCCTCCCCTTCACTGTGTGTGTGTGTGTTTGGGTGGAGTTACCTGGGCGGAGTCCTTCTCTCCCAGCTGCTGGCCGATCACCTCTCACCTGCAAGCCATCTACAATCCAACAGTCTTCATATACTCTGGTTCTACTTCCACACCTCGCCGGTTCGTCATACTACTTTAGTGGTAACTGGACTTCGGCTCCTGAGACCTTTTGCAGTCAGTTTTGGGGTCTTTTTCATTGTCCTGTTCCTTTTGTTTTTCAGAGGTTTTCAGCCAAGACTCTCCACCCTCCACCGGCCCCCAACCTTTACTTACCTGCTCCCCTCTGGACCTCCGGCCTGATACCGACCTGATCCCCCTTCTTGTTGTTGAAAATAAATATTCTTAAACCTTTGGCTTGGTTCTGCTCTTGAGTTCTCCCCGGGTTTCATAACACCTACGTCAACATGGAGAAAAAATCAACAGGCAAAGTAAGTCGCCTTGGTCCAAAGTGATATGACAATGAATATCGTACATCTCCAGCATTGTTTTAACAACAGTGCGAAAAGCAAGTAGTAACTGCATGTTCTAGTTATTGTAGTTTGGGTTATTGTGTTTTCATACCTGGGAGTTTGCGAAAGTTTAGCCCCACTCTTTCAGCTCATTAAGAGTAAAATGTTTTGGGTTGTCTAACTTAAGCTTTCACACCACACTGTATTCCAGACCATTGCACACTCCTTGAAGCTCATCATTACCGTCAGCAAAACAATGGGCAAGCTACTACCTACTGTTAAAATTAACCATAAAATAAATACAAATATTGAAAAGAAAATCTCACTCGCAAATGTAACACCGGGCTTTGGTCTCAACAACACCTCTTTGTTGGGGTCAAATCAGAATCCTGTTAAAAGAAATCAATAACTTTTACGCCATTTATAATGTGATTTTAAATTACAATGGCAACGTTTGCAGAGTGCAGTGCGAACTACAGTCCACATAATGATTTGGTTGATTTCTGATGTTCTCATTAGTGACTACATCTAAGAGGAATTAATGTGACTACCCTTCCCAGTTGGAGTTTTTCCATCTTCTTTTAAACCGTCCATTATTTCCAAACTAAGGCAATAGTAAAATTGTCTAAAATAGCACTCATTGTGATCCCCCCCCCCTCTTCCAAATTCAAAGGAGGAAATCTCTTCAGGCAAAGTGTCGAGACAAAGAGAGGTGCAGATGGTGTGGTGCTACCGCTGCCCTATGATTATATTTCTTATTAGCATTGGCTTAAAATAACTCCCAATGCATGCGGAAAATAAGTAATGAGTTTTTGGGTTTGTTTCAGGACTAGACTAATACACCCCAGTCCATAACTATTATCATTACCGAGAGTCACACGGGGGGTAATAATTAATCACACTAATAGCGTTTTTAAGCGTACACTGATACTGCAGTGAAGTGGCCCAAGATTCGAGTTGATTGGTTAGACACTGTATCCAATCACGGAGCACCTGGGGAAAATACAAATGGACTTTATGATTGGCAGAGTGGTCTGGCAACATGGAGCAAGCGTCCATCTATGCCAGATATTTTCCGGATAATGAGTTTCATAAAAAATCTCTTCGAAATAACAACGTCTTCTCTTGTGGGGGGGGGGGGGGGGGGGGGGGGGGCTATGACTGGCCAATTCATAAACACAAGAGCAATTATGTTTCCCTCTAAATTTGGAGCCGAAATTCGGAATTTCAAGATTTCTATTTTGCGCAACCCGGCAACTGTTGGCAGGGGAACGCAGAGCACCAGCATCCGGTGGTACTGTGAGTCAGACGTTTTTGCACATCACATTTGATTGACAAAAATCAATTGCAGGCGGGTGTAAAAAAAAAAATAGACTGAGAACAAAAGCGCAGTGCAAAGGGCATAAAAGATACTGCATTGGAAAAAGTGCTCATACCATTTATAATTTTCTCTGTGTGCGAGTGACACAGTGGATCAGCCTTGGTTTCGCGACTCCATGGTGCCGTGATGAACGCACGTCGAATGCAGAATTCCTCTGACCATTGTGGGCTTTAAAAATTGCGAGGACAGTTTCATCTACGGTGCAATGTAATGCTGAAAGTAAAGATCCTCCAGGTATGTTGTTGATGAGGAAACAGCGCTGTGACATGGTTAAAAGCTCGTTCTCAAGGACCGCAACCACAACATAGAGGAAAATAAACTTAGAGTAACGTTTTCCCTATTTAAATACGGTCACGTGAGTAGTTACACGATCCAAGTATAGTTATACAAAATTAAAGGAGCTCCAATGTTGTTATTACACCTTACAATATAGTACCCCTTTTTATCCGCTTAGGAAATCGACATGTTTAATTTTGTGTGACTATACTTGAATTTATTTGTGTCTATTTGCAATTTTGTGGGGAATCATTTGAGTCCAGGGTATTAATTGTTGCAGTTTTCAATCTACTTCCTACTACTATCTAACTAGTTCTCCAACAGCAGCAGCTAATTTGATTAGTAGTACTATGGAAGCTGCGGTCGACTGCTTTAACCATAGAAATCATAGATTCCTGTTCCTGCAAATGCATACATGTTGACCTGTTTAAATTGAGCGTGCTATCCCCATACACATGACCTATACAAAGCATGGCAAAGAATGTTTCATATATATAATTTCTGTGATTTCTTTTAACCCTCTAATATGATGATGTTTAGTGGCATTGAATGTGTATCTGACCCCACAACGAGCAAAAACGTAACCGAATATGTTTTAGCATTAACCTCTGAGGCCACTTTTATATGCCAATTTGTGTCTAAATCAAAATCTCCAAAGGTCTGTACATTCATTAATGATTTATATCTTTGACCTCACCTACATGTGGTCAACATGTAGGTGAGACATATACATTGAGAATAGTTTCCCAGAGTAGCCGCTTTTCCTTTTTATTTCTATGGATTTAACCATTAGAAAGTGTATAACAACATTAGCAGTTTGTATGCATGTTCAGTCCATGAGATACATGAAACCTATGAAAATTAATGAATACTTTAAGACAGAGCGTATATGCTACCCGCCTAGGGTGACCAGATTTTCCAACATAAAAACCGGGACACAATGGGGGTTTTGGGGGACTAGTCAAATTAGGACTTTTCACCCACGTTGAATGGTCAAACTTCCTGTTTATAAAAGTCTAATCTCCATTAAATGGAGCAATCAGAATCGAGATGATAGACTTTCCGTTGTTTAATTGGTTCAGTCAATAAGTAAACGTTGTATTTGACGCATCTGTGGCCAGAAGTCATTACATTTCAAGTAAAATAGCTGCTTCAGGCATGGTACTGGTGAAAAACCGGGACACCTGGGACAGAGCTTGCATAAAACTGGGACAAATCAATGGTTTTGGAGAAATCTACTGGGACATGGGACAGAGGGCTCAAAACTGGGACTGTCCTGGGTAAACTGGGACATCTGGTCACCCTATACCCGCCACCACACTTAAGAAACAAACCCCGTAGAGCCACCATTCGATGCTACTGCAATGTTACTGCGATGCTACTGCAATGCTACTGCAATGTTACTGCAATGTTACTGCGATGCTACTGCGATGTTACTGCGATGTTACTGCGATGCTACAGCGATGCTACTGCGATGCTACAGCGATGCTACTGCGATGTTACTGCGATGCTACTGCGATGCTACTGCGATGTTACTGCGATGCTACAGCGATGCTACTGCGATGCTACAGCGATGTTACTGCGATGCTACTGCGATGCTACTGCGATGCTACTGTGATGCTACAGCGATGCTACTGCGATGCTACTGCAATGTTACTGCGATGCTACAGTGTTGCGCCAGGGATCCCAAGCAACACTAAAACTGGGAAACACTCTAATCAGGGCGAGCATGAAGGATGGATTTTAAATGCATTGCAATGATGTATACCTGTCTCACCCAGAGCACCCAAGCACCAGCACCAGGGTCAACAGGATGCGGATGTTTACAGAAGGCCAGAGGACGAACAATACTTAAACCGGGGCCTTTCATAGTGCGCACAAAGAAGTGGTCCAAATCCAAGGGCTCACTTTGTTTTCATTTGAGATATTTGGAATATAATTTATCTCTTCCAATCTGTCTTTATAATCATGTGCCAAAGGAAAAAGCTTAACCTTTGCTAGTAAATTAAACACATTTTTTGGTCACAAACACATGATGGTTAATAAAAAAACATTCATTGTTATGTGCATGCATTTTGTTTAATTTATCAAGTAAATTACACTGCAGCTTAATTATGCCGTCAACTTTTGACATTGGTGAGACACTAATTATCTGTTAAAATCTCGCAGATGTGAAGGACACTGTAATAATCACCAACCATTACTGCAGGCGTTCAAATAACACACCACAGAGCATGCAATCTTTCATTTATTGTCATTCCAGGTTTTGTGACCGGGTAAGAGACCGATTCGAGAAAATCCCATCTGATCTTGTTCCTCGGGAAATGTATGTAATGTATTTTCATTTTTACTTCTGTAGAGTATCATATTCATTCATTATTGACTTGGCACAAAGGGGTGCACTTATGTGGCTCTGGTTTTTAACTTTTGCTTCCAAGAAAGTGCATTTTACCCTGTCGGATATTCTAAGGGAGTAAAAGTAAAATTCTTCTTTCATTCATACAATGCATTCAGGTAATTAGAGACGTTGTTGCCACAATAGTCAGTCAGAGGGTTTGACAAAGGTAAACACTTGTCATCCTCTCACTAAGAGAAAGCTGCGATTACAGCCTATTCTTACTTGAGAGCTTCAAGTTTTTTTTAGTTTTTTTTTTATTGATAGATCATTTCAAGGCTTGGTTGGTCCGGAGCTCAATATTGATTTGAGAAAGTGTTAAGGATAGCCCAAGAAGTACATCCACTTGCATACTGACACAATGAAGGCAGCAACAAAAGTAAGTGAATGAATAAAATGCCTATAAATCGAACTTCTAACCAGCGCGTTTTCCTCGATGTGTGGATGTCTCGCTGTGTCGACCGAGGGGAAACATTGGGAAATAAAATACGGGAAAAGCATCTGATATGGGGATTTAAACCATCATTTATGCATGATACAAGGAACGGACTAAAATGGATGAATGATTAATGAAACGCTTCCAAACATCTGTGATTTTTTATTTTTTTTTCCTTCTTTGCGGTTCAACGTGATCAAGACATACTTGTATTCAAAAGTGGCTGCTCATAATTGTTCGACTTTTATTGTCGCTTTAGAATTAATTAATGTTATTAGCCACAATGTGAGCTATATCCAGACTATGCTGCGGAAAAACGAAGCGAATCACTCCAATGAATATTCTTCTCATTAGCGTGCTGGAAATGCTCGAGTTAATCATCACATCTACAGTACTCCTCGCCCTTGTGCAAAATAGAAATAAATTGGGTAAGCGTGACAATGGCTTGTAAAACGCATTAGGCAGTTTTCCAAGATGGAGCTCGAGCGTAGGATGGCCGGGCCGTGTGGAGCGCGTCGGCTGCTATGCTCCAGTGGTTGATTATCTCGTTCCCCGTCGAGTCGAGCGCACTCTCGCTGAAGATAGGACGGGTTAGGAGGTGTTTAGAGGGGGAACTAATCTGTCTTCGCCGGCACTTGAGAACCTTGAAGTTGTGAGCTACACAAGAGTTCACTCCTAATTGGACGACTAAACAACCACCCTCAAAGTTGGCACGGACTGGGTTTAACTTGTCATAAACAAAAGTACAATTTGTAGCGCATTTCCAACTGTACCTTATTATACAGCCATCCATCATGAATAAAGAGTCCATGGGGATAGATTGAAAATATGTTAAAATTAGGTTTTGGGGGGGGGGAACCGTACTGTGAACTTACATAGAAAAGCTCACTGCAGCTACTGAACAAGTTTTCACAATCCTAAGAGTAAAATTTGAATATTACAAGTCTGCACTAAATATGCCAGCCTAAGACATCCTTGGAATGATGCAACAGCGTGTACAACTTGCTGTAGTACCATTCATTGGTAATTAACAAAGTGGCATCCTGAGCTACGGTGACGTGTTCCACGCTTTATGCTGTATCCAAACTCCACAGATCTGTATAATACCATGTGATCTATAATCCAGCAACGAACAGAGCAGTGGTGTGTGATGTACCGCTTTAGTTTACACTTGTTTCTCTTAAATGTTTTTGACACGCTTAAACATTTGCATACTACTACTACTGGGCCATCTGCTTGCCTAAGACAAGCTTACAGTGATGCAATACTCCTTACAACTTTCTGTAGCACCGTTCAAAATGTATTATGGAGCTAATTTTTCAATATTACAACACATCGCAGATACATTCAGTTTAAGACCGCATTTGTGAAGAAGATTCAATTCACGGCGATGTATTACTAAAGACAAAGACACAATTAATGTGTTAAAAAAGGCCACTTATTTGTAGAATTTACAAACCATTTGCCATTGCCACAAGGTCATAATTCATCTGCTTGCCTAACAACTTTGTGAATGTGTTGCAACAGTTCTTACAGTATTACTTTCTGTGCCATAATAGTTGGTTAAGCCAATGTCTTAAAAATATAACGCACAAATACCACCTCAGAAAATGGTTTCATAAGTCACATAATGTAGATTAAAGCAGTACGACTCATGCCCCTAGAAGCCATAGACACCACTGCAGGTGTCGTAGCATGTTGCGTTTTTTTACTCATTAATTATCCGTGAGAGTAAATACTACGCTGACAGAAAAGACAAAGGGACAGAGGGATATTGTACATCCAATTACACATTGGAGATCATTTTTTTCACTCAAACTTGGCTGTAAATATGGTTTGAGTGGCACTAGCCCGCAGTTAGCTTTGCCCATTAGCCGGGCCTCAAATCCGGAGGCAGCAAAGTTGTGGATTTCTGGCCAGAGACACCAAATGAAAGACCCCCCAATCATCCTGTCAAAACTTGTATTGCCCCCAGAGGGACTATGAAAAGGATTGATTAACCACTTAACTGCCACCCTAGGGTTAGGGTTAAAGATTAGGGTTAACAATTATTTACATCCAAGTCTCAAAGCGTATTGACTGGAGAGCTTACAGTCTATATGCCAGTGTGATACCTCATTTGAAACCTTCTAGTTTCGAAACAATATGTGTGAGATCTGTGTGAGTGAAATGTTACGTTATTTGCCGTACTTAACCCTAATTATATCCTGATTAGGGTTAACTAACCCTAGCCCCCTACAGTGTGCATCTTCAGGAGCTGGGAGTCGAACCAACTGTGCCACTGTCACCCTTCAAATTTGAATGTCGTTGAAGTTTAAAGTGCACATGACAGATTAGCCTGCCCATTATTAAACATTTACTAAGGAGGGCCATTCTGTTCCAATCGATTTATTGGTCTCTTTACAGAAAAAAAAAGAAAAACGTATTGATTAACTGTTTACCACATGGCTTTGTCTCATTGTGCAATGCGTTTTTATAAACCTTGCTTAATTTTGTTTGTTTGCTCTTAATTCTGTTAGATCTCAGAGGGTACTTCATCTTCTTCCTTCTGCACAGCTTAACAATTCATTATTAGTATTTATTTTGGTTGATTAAGCCAGTGATGGTGGTTAATTGATTAACCGATTAATCATGAACAAAGGACTAATAATGAACCAACACTTTGTAGTTGCTATATATCATTTACTTCTTGCTTACTTACAATTGTTCGTAATTACAACATTAGTTCATGATTAACTTTAGAGGTGTACCGAAGTGGTATAAAGTATTACCACCTACATACTATATTGGTCATATACCATTCGACATTCGTTGAAAAGCTCCAGGAACAAGGATATGGTGAAGGTTAGGGCTAGGATTAGGGTTATTTACTGTATTTCCAGACAAACCAACTCTAAGATACTCATTGACACATTGTATCTAAAATCACAGCAGGCTATCTAGCACTAACCTTTATGTTCAGTATAGACTGTGCAGTGTGCATGGAATATTTTTTGGCTAACTTTAAAGCAGTACTAAATAACGTGTTTACCTTAATAAATACTTTCCCTCGTCCCTCTGGGGGTAATACAACTGTTAATGGGATGATTGGGGGGTCTTTCATCTCCCCCTTGTGTCTCTGGCCAGAAAACCATGCTTGCAACTTGACTGCCTCCGGGTCGGAGCCACCAATACACACTAATAGAACCACGAAGAAGAAGCTAACAGGCTAGCGGGCAAAGCTAACTGCGGGCTAGCGTCACTTAAACAGTATTTACAGCCAAGTTTGAGTGAAAAAAATGATTTCCATTGTATAACTGGATGTAAAATATCCCTCTCTCCCTTCAACTTTTCTCTCAGCGTAGTATTTACTCTCCAAGACATTTAATACGTTAGAAAATCGTAACTTGCTACGACACCTGCAGTTGCGCTTATGGCCTCTAGGGGCAAGAGTTACTTGGTACTGCTTTAAAAAACAGAACAAAACATAAATAAACGCCAATCCAAGTGTTTCATACACTCGCTCGAGATGTGACGTCATTGTTTCCCAGTTGGTTTGCGTTCATGTGCTTTTTATGCTGGAAAGTGAGGATTCCGATGTCGCCAAATAAAATGTTAAGCGTTTCCCTGAGCAAACAATTACAATTGGGTGTGTTGGTTAACATCATGCACGACAGTTCCGCAAACTCAAGAAAGTAGCAGAGTTATCCAAAAGGTTCACATTAAGGAGATACATGATCAGATGAGCGGATTTTCTCAGTCAGGTGCATTCTGGGTAAAGTGTTTAGTATGATACCTATAATTATCCCAAAGCAGCTCGTTTTCTGCCATGTACCTTTCCAGTGTATCTTTATTTCACCGAGACATGGCCAACTCTCCATCGGAATAAAACGAGCTTTATCCTCCACTGAAAACCATAAGTTGCTGAGCACAGAGCCTATTGTTTGATCTTTAAATAAAACAGATTGCGCAATGGATTGTTTTAAAACGGATTACACTCAAGTTCTGTGTTTTTTTCTCTTTTTTTCATGCACGGTTCTGAACTTTAAATTGGTACGCTAGAACAGACAAACTTTCCCTCTGACGGTTAACCTTGTCGCAATACACAATGGTATCTCATTACGGAACAAGCATCCAAATGGACATCAATTATGAATGATGGAGTGAATAAACTCTTTTGGAGCAGACTATCTCCTGTACACGTGTGCTCCGTGATGGATGGCCGCGCTGCAGTCGGGGCTTTGCTGTTGTGATTGGAACCCCGACTCGTCCTGATCTGAAGTGGCAGCTCTGGACCACTGCGGCTCTCCACCGCAGAGTGGGAGGTAATGGTCTTCAGATATATATCTTCGGTTCAGAGTGAGCGAGAGCGGGCCACGCTGACATCTGCAACGAGCCACTCCGGCCCCGTCGACGACTCCATCCATCTCCGCCTCCGTCAGAAAGACAGCGGATTATGTATCAATACAATCAGGCAGAATTAAGATGGCATTATCTCGATGTCCTGTAACCAGTCCTTCCATCCCAGTAAACCGATTAACTTCGACAACGGCCATAATTATGCATTTATGCAACATCAATATGTAAATGGGGAATATTTCTACATGTATTAAGAGTGTATGCTTTATCTTTACAGCCACGCATTAAACTTTGTCGCCTTGCTTTGTTTTAAAACCCATGGGCCGCTCATCCGCTTTGAAAGTAAACTTTTTTATATGCAAAGTGCTGCTACCAACATCTGAGACTGCAGATCAGGATGTCGGTTGTTTAATATACTGCTCAAGTGCATTATACCAGTGGTTTCCAATCTTTTTTTCTTGAAGCCCCCATAGCTATAGTGTCGGAGACAGGACAGGCCCCCCGGTCTAAAAGCCTCAGATATCACACTCAGACACTAGCAGTCATTTCACAAACAAGAAAATAAATTGATGGGTTTCTTCACCTCTTTTTTCACTAACCAGTCTGCAATTTGTAACCTTTTTTTTATGGTTCGAGTGTTCATTTTTGACAACATATTTTGATTTGATTTGGATCGACACGAAACAAAACAAAAGCACAACCCCTTTCCCGAGCGCAGAGATTTCAGTCTCTTCTTTTCAGTTTTATTTTGTAATATTTTAGTCGACGAAAATATCTGGACATTTTAGTCATAGTTTTGGTCTCATAGAAAACATTTAGTCGAAATTTAGTCGGCTAAAACATTACTTTGACTAAAAGTACGGTTAATTATTGTAATTGACACTCGGTCTGACCCTTGTCCCACCCACTGTTTGGGAACCACTGCATTATGTGAACAAAGTGGTAATTCTATCTTATATGATTTGTTTCTTTTTAGCTTTATAATGTTAACTTTCTTAACAGATGAATCCAATAAACAAGCAGTCTGTTAACACAGTCTGCCAAAATTATGCTTGTTCTTTTGCGATTCCAAAAGGCATAGAGATGGCAATAGGAATTACCTTTATGGGCCATTTATACAATCGGACCCCTGGCTCCCTTTCTAAGAAGCAGCCATGCAAACTCTTTAGGACAACTCTGTAGAAACATTTCTAAACTCTGGACTTTCTCTCTTCTTCTTGGCGAAGAACCAACCACCCTCAGGCATAAACACGTCCTGCTATATTTGGTGCATTAAGCTCAAATTTAACCGGTTTTATGGTGTTTCAAGATGCATTTATGCTTCCATAAACTCAACTTTTGCTAAAAATACTAAAAAAACAAACAAAACAGTTTGATGATAAATTGTGGAGGCCCAGTGGGATTGCTGCTTTACTGCTGAACAATAATAACATCTTTCAGGATACCTTAAGCGCTTCACAATGCATTATCTGTATCCTCAGTCCTGAGACAAAGAAAAACTTCATTTATAGCCAAAGCTGCCATGGAGATGATTGTCGGAAACCCCAATCCAACCACCACCAGTCAAACAACCACACTTTCTGACAGATCAAAATTAGAATCTGGATGAGTTGTATTGCCATTGACAGTGAAGGTTCATTCATGAACTAGGATTTTTTTCATGTTTTTTCAACATGAAACATAAAGTAGTGATAGAATAAATACACTCTACATGCGTACACAAAATTAGATACAATTAAATAGGATGAAAAATTAACAAGATAAAGTTATGAATTTAGCCAAACTCTGAATATACAACATATACACAATATAGACAATGGATGTGAATATGTGATGTAAGATAAAGGGAGTGTCTTAGTCAAGGACATTACAACAATGTTATGCACTTAGGGGCTCATTTATAAAGACAGGTGTTAAATAGCGAGTGCAAGCTGGGTAATAGCATATAGATACAGACGGCAACGCATCATACAAGGGGTGTGGTCTAGCCGAGGGGGTATTGCTGGGTTTCAGGTGACATCACAGCACTCTAAAGGCCTATAATATTTAATGAGGTGGGGGTCAGGTAAAATTATTTTATTTTTGAGGAGATTTTTGGTGTTGTAGAGAGAGATCATGGACCCAGTCAATAATATTAATGATCATTTTTGAAATTCATACATTTTCCTTTTAGATACTACTGAAAGTGTAATGCCGTTAATAGGAAAAACTGGCTCTTGCCCCCCACTTGGTAGTGTGACATCATCACATTCTAGAACTTGAAAACAACCAATAAACCTCTCATGGGAATCACAATTTTTAGCCATTTTCTCGCGGACTATAAACATATCTATCACACATAATGTCAAACCAAAATGTGGTCCATATGGATGTTTTTTTACACAGAAAACTGTTCAGTAGAAGTGAAAAACGGCACTCTTTGCTAACGTTAGCATATGTAGCATGAAGCTAACGTAGCTCCTGGTTAGCATTGTCCATTTTCTAAGTTAGGCTGATGGGCTGTTGAACCTCTTCAATCAATCGATGGTTTTGTATAGCCCAATATCACAACAGGAGTTGCCTCACAGGGCTGCACTAAACATTAAGGCAATAAAACAGAACAGTGAATAAGACAATGTAAAGTTCAGGCACATTAAGTATCCAGGAAAACATAAAGCCAAAATAAGCGTCGGCAGCAGGTGGTGACGAGCCGCATGGCTGTCCCCCGTCCTTAGACTCTCCAGCACGGCGCGAAAAAACTCAAAAACCCAAAGGGAGAAAAGAGAAACCTCGGGGAGAACCACAGAAGGAGAGATCCACTCCCAAGGACGGACAGGCTGTAGAGACCCAGGGCCGATGGGAGTCCCTCAGCAGACGGACCAAGATCACAGAACGTCCCGTCCTTGTTGGAGCTTCGGTTCTTCTTGTCCAAACCCTGTAGGCGCGGTCCCTCCTCTGCATCTTTATTTAGTAGAAAAATATATTCACAATTCAGCATTTGTTAAAGTATTGACGGAGAAATCGGGGAAAGTTAAAAAAAAAATCAGCAATAATAAACTAATGGAGATTTAAAAAGTAAAATACTATTATTATTCATATTATTGCTGCAAATCCCAAGATGCTTAGCGATATGACATCACGACCCTGAACTCTTTGTTTCCCCCCTCTGGCTGTTTTAAACATATATGGGCGATTCCAAAGAGGCCGTCTGTATCTATAGTTATTTATGGGCGTGTTGCACCTAATTTACCATTTGAAAGTGTGTGTATTACAGCGTTAGGGCCCCAAATCTAATATGTAACTGGGAGAATGATGTGTGCTCAAACTGCTGGTGTACTTTTGCACGTGCGACCCGTTTAGCACATGAGCGAACACATAGTCAATGACCTCTTGAGAGTCCAACCTTTCACTGTCAAGATGGCAGCTGTCGCCCAATGCACGCAAAACACAATTCGCCTTTGACACGTATTATAGCAATCTTCTGTATATTACAAAATTGTGTTTTAACTCCAAACATGTTTTGAGTGACTGATTGGCTTGTTCCCCAAACAAGCGCCTGGGAATCACTCAGAATCACTCTCACATTCAGTCTTTTATTGTTGTACCATCAGCGCGCCATTGTTACATCGGAACATAATTAGACCATGGCCCGAATTAATGCGTCACTTCCACTAATTGTGTTTACATTCTTCAAACTCTCTTTTGTACACATCATCCGGGCTGTTTTCTTCTAACTTTTGACGAGACAAAAAATAAATATCTCGTGGCCGTTATTCTTATTATAAACACACACAAAAAAGGAAGCGTGTAAGTAGCTTTCAAGAGGAAGGCATTGAATTGGAAATGAGGGCCATTGGCTTACACGGTCACGTTGATAAATACTGCGTGTGGGAGAAGGAACTACTTTATAGGCACACAAAACCACCTACCTCCATGCGCATTTCGAGTCCCTCATAAATACTAGCCTTAATTGCTGCAATCGAACAAGCAGAACAAAGAGGGCGGCGAAGAAAAAGGTGCAAGAACCAAATTAAGTTAAAAAAAAAATGTTGCATATGATTTACTTAATGATGCAGCATTAGGTATAAGGCTTAAAGATTCAAGACATAATAAAAATGAGTATGTTTTAAAATGTCTTAGAGTTTTTTGGTTTGAAATCATTCCTCTCGAAAAATGCCAACGCTCACGTCGATATTTCTCGTGTGCTGGAAAGTTCACACGTCGATGGCAATCAGAAGTTTGACTTGTCCGCCGCAGCACAATCACCTGTGAATGATCTTTGATAAGGGAATGCAAACTAACTAAACAACTCATTATACCGCCGCAGTCCTCATTAAGTCCGTGTTTATATGAAGACTCAAGAGCAGGCGGTGAAGCTGTGAACCTCTTCCTCGGCACTGAGGTTGTGGATAGTGCGGGTCGATAGCATCCGTTTTGGAATTGATACGATACCAATTGCTTTCGGTGTCATTTTAGACAGTCAATATACAGTATTTAGTCCGAAAACTGGTTCATTGGCAAAATAAATAAGCAATTGGGACATATAGAACATAAACCTGCAGCTCCTGTCACCTGATATGAATGGAACTGTGCCCCCGTGGGGGTGAATTAACAATGACGTAAGCTGCTCTTTATTTTACATAATGTTAATTAGTATCAATATGCGTTTCCTTATATCGATCCCCAGGTAAGAACTGAATTAGTGTGAAGATGTCGGCCGACTTTGAATGTTTGCATGCGTTTTATGCCTGTAATGGTTTCATACATGCACATGCAACAGCCAGGCTGATTTAAGCAGCTCAACCACTGAATATTGTGTCCCTGGGCACGGAAAATTAGAATATTGTTAAAAAGTCTATTCATTTCTGTTTTTCAACTTAGACTGTGAAACTCATATATGATAGACTCATTACATGCAGAGTGAGATACTGTATGTATAGCCTTTATTTGTTATACTGTTGATGATTATGGCTCAGCTTGTAAAAACCCCAAATTAAAAATCTCGTAAAATTAGAATTAGTGTAAGCCATAATCATCAAAATGATGACAAATAAAGGCTTGACATAATGTCACTTTGCATGCAATGAGTCTGTATCATATATTAGTTAGGGTTATTATAGAGTTTCACCTGTATTCCCTGGTATAAATGTGGTGTGGGTGAAGAAATGGTGGCTGGAGAATCTGTTGCTGCAGATTGCGTGTTTGTCTGTGTAAATTAGTCCCTGGGCAGCTGTGGCAGTGGCCAACCACTAACTAGTGTTAGATGTGAATGAAAAGTTGTAGAGCCACTTTGAGTGTCCAGAAAAGTGTAACGCATGGCAGATGGTTTATTGTTATTAATTATTGAATAGTTCCCTGGTGTGGTTATTAGTGGATACGCCATGTCTTAAAAAAGGCTTATACTCTATAAAGATGATTGAAAGAGTAATAAAGTTTGAAACCCTGCCTTAAACTCAGCTGAAAAGTAAGTCAAGAAATTTGTCAACTCAGAGTGTTGTAGTTGTATGTACAGTATATACACCTCCGATGTTGTGAAATGTATTGGAAAACAAGGTGAATGGTTTGTTTTAAGTAAGACACAGGGCTAACCAAAAACAGTGAAGTCAACGGTGTCATTGATGCAGTAAAAGCAACAGAAGTGAGTGCTATACTCATGCTCACTTGCAAAGCATATTTGTTTTTTTGTTTGATAGGCTTTAATTGACAGGACAGTTCAGGGTGAAAGGGGGTGAGGAGCAGGTAAAGACATTAGGCAAGTTGTCAGTAACCCACTATTGTAGCTGTGGCTACAATAGTGGGTTACCACCACCGAGTATATGGTGTGAATGACTAATGTACGCAATTGCAAAGTGACTCGGAGCGTCTGGAAAAAGTAATATTTAAGATTAATGCATTATTACGATGATTATTACGTGTGTTCCCTCAGCTCCGCTCCGCTGCAGAGGCCGCCCCTGAACGATGCTGATAGCCAACATGAGCTTTCATTCTGCCTGATCCATTCCGACTCACTGCTGCCGAGCCCCGAGTTAGATTGAAGACAGAGTGCGTGGGGTCAAGTTAATCAAATAAAACTCGTATTTAAAAAGTGAAATTGTTCAGGAGCAGAAAAGCTAATTGCTTTTTTTATTTTACCTCAATGAGGGATAATTGGGCAGAGAATAGTTACATGAACGAGTGCAAAACTGTTAATTAGGTGGATGTTTCTGTGGGCAAGAGTGGAAATATCAAAGCTGTACAGTTAAATAATGAAACGATGGAATTCTGATGGAAATAAAGTCCACGCACCGGTAGATCTGGGGACTGAGACAATCCAGCCTTAGCATTTATGAGGCCGAAACTGTGCGTAGCCGCCTCACTCACACCACCCGGACCGAACCGCGGCCTCATCCTACAGAACCTCACGTACAGCGTTCCCTTCCCGCTCTCCCAAACCATATATATACAGCAAGATCCTCCAGCATGTGTCAAAAAATAAATAAATTTAAAAAAAGTTCTTTTAAAGTCAGGGATCAAATGCGGGAGCTGTCAGTTTTGTACGTCAATTATTGAAAAAATAAAATAAAAGAAGAATAAATAAATTCATATGGGCTAACTTGCATATTTCTGATCAGTAATGCCATCATCATTCATCTGAACACTCAAACGTACTATAAACGCTTTAGCTTCGTCATTCCCCCCCCCCCCCCCTTATTTGGGCGAGATAATTAACTTTTTTTTTTTTCACCTGCCGCGTGTGCACCCTTCGTAAGCTGAGTGAGTCACACAATTACAGAATCAAAGCACAGTGTTTCTGAAGTAGAGTTATTATTACTACGACACAAAGCGCTTTGGAGCCGCATAGGGGCATCTCACGCGGGTGTTTACTCATTCATTTGAACACCGCTCATTTTTGATCCATTTTTAACGCACCTGTGTTTTCTTTCAAACTATATATATATATATATATATATATATATATATATATATATATCACAATCACTTGTTTTTGGCTTAAAGCAGAACTAAGTAACTTGTTTACCTAAATAAATCATTTTCATAGTCCCTCTGGGGGTAATGCAAGTGTTAATGGGATGAATGGGAGTTGCCACCGGGTCAGAGCCACCAATACACACTAATGGAATCACGAAGAAGAAGCTAACAGGCTAACGGGCAAAGCTAACTGCGGGCTAGCGCCACTTAAACAGTATTTTCAATGTAAGTTTGAGTAAAAACAATGATCTCCATTGTGTAATTGGATGTACAATATCCCTCAGGCCCTTTGTCTTTTCTGTCAGCGTAGTATTTACTCTCACGGACAATTAAGTAAAAAAACGCGAATCTAAAAGCTTAAATAAAAGCATCAAAATAGCGACAAAATCAAGGATGAAAACGCAATAAAAATGTGACAAAAAAAGCGACAAAAACATGCCGGGTAAGAGGTTAATGCTTATTCAACAACATTGAGTAAGCACGGTAGTACAGCGGTTAGAGCTTGTGCTTCACAGCTAGAAGGTCCTGGGTTCGATTCCCACCAAGGCTGGGGCCTTTCTGTGTGGAGTTTGCATGTTCTCCCTGTGTCTGTGTAGGTTTCCCCTTCCACTAAAAACATGTACAATAGGCCAGGGTGTTTGAGAGTGTGCATGGGGGACAACGGATGCAAATTAGCCCATGGCTACAATCCAGTGTGGCTTGTTTACATGCATGAGACCCATGAATGTTAATTAACATTCACTGTCCCGACCACATCAAATATATATATATATATATATATATATATATATATATATATATATATATTGTTGAGGAAAAGACAATTTATATTATAATACACAAGTCAAAGTTGTATTTAGGTCGTGGCTGGTCATCCCAGGGTGATTGTGGGTCCCGACACCGAACCAGTTAAGAACCACTGATGTAGGCCATAGAGCAGGGCTGTTCATTTCAAAATTCATAATAACGTTATTTAAAAGAGATTGGAGATCTACAAATACAAACGTTTCTGTAAAACTCCCAACTGTATGAAATGTGGACATGATTTTAAAAGCGTGTAAAAACACACCTCTATAGCAACCACCACAGTGAACATTATCACAATAAGCAAACCCGATACACAAGCGTCCCTTTTTTATTGAAACAATTTCAAGTATTCCCTGCCAAGTGCTTGCCCAAAGGACGACGAGAGGAAACACACTATGGACGTTTAACGTGCATTAATCATTCCCAGACAATTTGATTCAGTAGGTTTTTTTTTCCTTGTGTACTTTCATACAATCTTTTAATCTTACATCTCCTCGCCCTCCAGCAATACATTCCCTTTCTGTTAGCGAGAACAGATCTACCCCAGTAACAAATAAGCTGCATAAATAAATCATAAAGGCCTCAGATGTTACAATCATGATGCAACTGTTGTGTCTGTCTCCTCTCATCCTCTTGTCATCTTCCGCGCACACGAGCAGAACGCTACATATGTACGAGATGTTTCAGCGGGATCACAGAGTCAAGAGTTTACAAGGGTTTTCCTCTTTCACGCTTTTATACTTTAATTTCATCACATATTTTTTTTATTTTCAACATATGTGTAAATAAACACAAAAGGAAGCCAGAGATGGAGGAGGGGGAGAGGTTGAAATCTCACTAGAGATCTTGGCGTGCCTCTCTTGTTCCGTCTCAGGAGATGAGACACAGCCTTGAAATGTAGTCTTTATAGTAGGGGTTCATCGTTGTATATGTTCTCCCGCAAGTGTTGCAACCTTGAGGAACATTATTGCAAATATACAGGGGACATCAATAAAAAAAATAAAAAAATGGATGGCCATGTCAGAGATGACAGCGCTCACAATAAAATGGTAGAATGAAGCAACAGTGCCGCTTTGTGTTGTACTAATTTGATGTACTGTATGAGGGAACTGCCCAAAGTGAGTTTTTGTATACTTTGTACTTTGTATGTTTCTCAGGGTTATAGTGGTATTCAAACAATCCTTGAACATGACTAATAATGGGAAAGGCCTGCTGTGGTGGATTTGGGTCAAATAGTGAGTAACATTTAGTTACAGTTCAACTTATAGTTGAAAAGCAGAAGATATTTACAGGTCGACTTATATGTCAATAAAGCGTCTTTGAGTGTCCAGAAAAGCGCTATATAAAACTAATGCATTATTATTATTATTATTAATATTAAAGTTAAGTCGACTGGTCATATGATATGTCATCATATTGACAGACATTTATTTATTTATAGGTTTATTTGGTCGGGACAGTGCATGTTAATGAACATACATGGGTCTCATGCATGTAAACAAGCCACACCGGATTGTTTACATGTGCACTCTCAAACACACTCTCATTCATCCTGGCCTATTGTACATGTTTTTAGTGGTAGGGGAAACCTACGCAGACACGGGGAGAACATGCAAACTCCACACAGAAAGGCCCCGTCCAGGTAGGGATCAAACTCGGACCTTCTAGCTGTGAAGCGAGAGTGCTAACTGCGACCGTGCCGCCATAAGGCCTCATCTACAGCACATCATGTCCACGGCCCGTTTTATTCGAATCCGTCATGTAATAATGTGGTCTCACATTTCATTATTTTCATGGTTAAAAATACAATAGTGGTTTATGCGTCTCAAGAAACATCACAAAGTCCTCTCCCCTCTCTCCTCCTCCGTTTGTCCCGCCTCTCCTCCTGCCCTCCTCTCTGCACTCCTCTCTCCTGCGATCATCACCACCATCCTCGTATCCACGGTGTGAAGCAAACGTGCTCTCGAGTGTTGGATCGGAGCTGATTTCGTGTGAGAGTGAAAGTTAGTCTCGGGTTTAACTCGCTCATATCAGCGGGATATGTCCAGAAGAAAAACATTATTACAGTTATGTCGACTAGCATGTTTTCAAGCGTCTTCAGACACTCAACACTGAAAATGACTCCTTTTGACCAGACACTCGGTGACACTTGAGAGGAATCCTTCTCTAATGATACTTAAGTCCACTTGTTATTCCAAGAGCATACATCAAAATAAGTCTCGTTCCAAACGCCCCGTCTTTTGTGGCACACCACAAAAGGCCATGCACACGGGCCCGTCGCCGTCGCTGCTCCAGTTTCAAAGTGGGTCAGTCGTTGCAACGCAGAGGATCTCCTCCTTTGTAGAAACTCTGTGTTCTGATCTTCTGTCATGACCCTGGGCAAACGCTGCCATGATGGACACAAATCCATGCGACAGTCCTGCACATGCATCCCCCCACCCCCAGCCCCCACCCCCTCCCCCGGAACTTCCCTCATCCTTTTCCCAGTGGATCTTTCTGGACTTGCTTCGAGCTCTTCTCGGGGCATTGTGGTGTGCAGATGCTTGTGTTGGAGCAGAGTAATCCAAGGGCCAATGAGACTACGGGGGGTTGACACACACACACACACACACACACACACACACACACACACACACACACACACACTCCCGCGTGAGCTGGCTGTCCCGAGGCGAGTGGTGGTCCAGCAGCTGAGTGGCCAAAGGGTGGATATGCCGGACCCACATGACCCGTCCCGCTCTGGGGGGTGAGGCAGACACGGGCAGATGGGTGGGTGAGGCTCCAGGGCGTCTGCTGTGTACCTGCTGCAGATTGAGCGTCCCGGGGCGATGTATATGCTCACTAACTATTGGATTTGGGACAAAAGCAAGCGAGGTTATTGGCACCATGTTGGTTTGGCAAGTAATACGTATAAACAGTGTTCATTATTAGTCTCCGAATTCAAGTGTTATAAGGAGACTGACAGAGAGCAAATTCTGGTTATTGATGCGCACCTGTTTGGTCTTTGTGCATTCGCTCAGTCACGCAAAAAGACCAAAGATGTTGTGAGCATTCAGCCTCTCCTCCTCTCCGCGATGGGGCCAAACGGGGTGAAATTAGAAGTGACCAAGCTCTTCCACATTTCCCCTATTTAACTTTTGAATCTATTAATTTTATTCTGTGTGTGAGCGTTAGTGAGTGAGGGGGTGTGTGCGTAGACGGCGGGGTAAAAGTTTGAGTGTGTGTGTGTAATGTTTGTATATATTTTCGTAGTTTTAAATGTTGTAATCTGTAAAGCACTTTGTGATGCCTTTCGGTATGAAAAGCGCTTTATAAATAAAGTTTGATTGATTGATTGATCTTCTGTTGGGCCTTTTTGTTGTGTTTGGACCAGCCACCCGCCATACCAGTATGACAAAGGCAGATTGGCAGCCATGTTTTCATCAGTCAGCCACAAGGAACATATGGATACAGAAAGAAAGTGTACTATCGTGTACATGAGTGGAAAACAAATTATGGACTACAGTTGCACTTTGAGAAGCTTTTCAAGCAATAGTGTGATATAAATCAACTAAAGATAACAGAGGAACACAGCATGATCCCTGGCTGGTCATTGCTTTGACTCAGAACCATCACCCAACCAGTGATATTAGATCATAGCTTTGTAAAAATGAAAGGCGAGAGAGAGAGAGACAGAGAGGGACATTTTGATTTGTTTTATTCCTGTTTTCTGGGTTGAAATGGAAATACATCTGGCTAGGGGTGCCCCCTTTGTGTTGGATCTGCAGAAATGAAAGGGCAGCGCAGCAGGGCGGATGCGGTGCGGCTGCAGTTGTTGGCCATGCATATCAGTGTCCATGCTGTTTGCACTCTCACCCGCTGTACCCCCTCAAAAGACTAATAATGAAGATAAAATATTCTGCTATTACTGTCATTGTGCACCAGATGAAAGGCTTATTGATGTGAAAAGCAATCTTTTCATAGAAATAAATCAATGCAGGCCAGTGTGCATTTGCTGACCGCAGCCTTTGGCACTGTTGGATCACGGGATACGCGGTGAACGTGAAAAGCCAGTGCATGCTAAGTGAATAGCAAAAAGGACCATAGGGTTATAATGTCAGGGGGCTTGGTGGGACCTACAGTGTATATGTGCTTACAAATGCTTTTCAGAATCAGTTTTATTGCCATGGTTTGAGAACAGGTTCACAAACTAGGAATTTTTCTCGGAGTTAAGAGTTAACACAGAGTTAAGATAAAAATAAGATAAAAACGTTATAAGGCTATAGGGGCATGCATAAAAAATATTAAATAAATAAGATAAAATAAAGTGACGTGTGGTAAGACAACACAAATTTGACATTAAACAACAGCGGGAACGTATAAAGTGATAAAGTGATAGCAGCGGGTCTAAGTGTGGACACACCGCACAGTGCAAGAGCAGATACATCCATGAGTTCGTAACTAAGCTACAGAGACTTGATATTGTTCATGAGTCTGATGGCGGAGGGGAACAAACTGTTCAAGTGGCGGGAGGTATGGGTCTGGATAGACCGTAGCCTCCTGCCTGAGGGGAGAGGGGTGAATAGTCCGTGTCCAGGGTGAGAAGGGTCAGCTGTGATCTGACCCACAGGCCTCCGGGTCCTGGAGGTGAACAGGTCCTGGAGAAATGGGAGCTCACAGCCAATCACCTTCTCTGCAGCACAAACAATGCGCTGCAGTCGGTGCTTGTCCCGTTCTGTAGCGCCGGGGAACCACACGGTGATGGAGGAGGTGAGGATGGACTCGATGATGGCCGTGTAGAACCGCACCAGCATCTTGGTTGGCAGCTTAAGTTTCCTCAGCTGCCGCAGGAAGAACATCCTCTGCTGGGCCTTCTTGATGAGGGAGCTGATGGTTGGCTCCCATCTGAGGTCCTGGGTGATGGTGGTGCCCAGGAAATGGAAAGAGTCCGCGATGGAGATGGAGGTGGGAGAGTCTGTCAGGGCGAGGGGGGACGGTGGGGCTGTGTCATGATAGCCTTGGTGAAACCTTTTGAAGCCGAAACAGGATCATTACTGGTTTAACCTACATAACATCCGCCAACACATTACTCTAAGGCTTACTACCTGAGATTTGGGGATGCAATTATCTTCTTTTTATTTATTTTTATTTTTTTTACCAAATTCTATTTTAAGTAAAAAAAAAAAAAAGTCCACTTCTTGTTAGACCAGGCCACACGTCGATTTACATATAGATTGTGTCATCACTCTCATTCATCTTCCCTGATATTAAATTTCCCTCCAGCTGTTATTCATCCCAATCCTAGCGTTCACGTAATTCCCCACTTTTTGACTCACATTGAGGGAAGATGCACCTTTTCCAATTACACACGTCAAAGATCAGTGTCGGAACGACCTAAACAAATCACTAATTTGTAAAAGTCCATCTTCAAATGGAATTGGGTGACACCTTGCACCTGCAGCAAACAGCTTAAAAAGGATCCTCACTCTGCGCTCAGCAGTGTGGGTAGGTATTGGTTCAAAAGTTCACATTTCCAACAAAAGAAAAGCACATTCTCACTTAAGCCGCTGAAATGATTGGTCACATGGACGTGGTTCTGCAAGTGAAATTGAAAGAAATTGAAAAGGACGAGGCAAGGCACCCTTGAAATTCCATGTATCGAATGTGCAAAAGTCTATGAACAAAAGCGTCTTTGAGCAGGTGGAGGTTTACACGAAACAACCTGTTAATTGACTGTGGCCATTCAAAGCACGTTGAAGGTGACACATTCAGTTTGCAATATGTATTTGTTGTTTTCTAAATCAGGGGGTACCAAACTCCTCAGGTCGCGACCCCTCAGCAAACAACTCGGCATTCAACAATTAGCATTCATAATAAAACATTTAAACATGTGGCTTAATTTTAATTAGATATGCTGTTTGGTTTAAATCAGAAATACATCAAATTCAATGTCAAAAGTGTTAAAGAATATGAGGGTCCCGAACCACTGGACTAATTGTTTTCCCAAATTTACCGTGGAGCCACATGCAAGTGGTCGCACAAGATGGCACTGCTTTATCAATAAGTTTCATGCACAAATCAATAAAAATAAAAATACTGGACATGTGAAATAACTTGTACTGTACTGGCATGGTTATGCAATTGAACAACGGATCATGCATTTTGTTTCCACATCGTTACCAAGAAAAGACTAACCCATGTATCCTGGTCTTTCACAATCTTTATTATGGATTAAAGCGATACTTCAGGATTTTTGACAGGGTCCCATGTCCTACTTATCCAGAGTGTTGTTGATTTCTGGAGATTTTGTATTATTATTATTCATGCAGTCCTTATATTTGAAGAGCTTAGTGGTGCTAGTTACCATAGACATACACTAGCCTAGCACTAGGATAGGCTAGCGCATGTCTATGGTAACTAGTAGCCTGCATTAAAGACCTCTTCAAGATCATGGGGTAGTCCTCCAAACGTCACCATATCTAACTTGTAGAACGCTTCTTTGTGAATTCCACGTGTAGTAATGCCGGCCGCAGGTAAACAAACTACTGTAGATCCGGTAACCTAGCAGATCACTCCGCCGCTGTGTAGCTTACAACCAGGGAGCTGATGCTGCTCAAATATAAGTTATTTTAAATGCAAAATGGTATTTACAAAATGATTCAGTCAACACAGACATTTACATCGGTAGTCTGGTGTTATACGTGATTTGCCTCAGGTGCACTGTGCTTGGGTCAGACTGTTTTTAATGCAGGCTACTAGTTACCATAGACATGCACTAGCCTAGTACTAGCACAGCACCACTAAACTCCTCAAATATAAGGACTGCATGAATAAAATACAAAAAATAAAAAATCTCCAGAAATCAACAACACTCTGGATAACTAGGAAATGAGGCCCTATATCAAAACTCCTGAAATATCCCTTTAAGGTTTGTGTGATGACTCATATCATCAATCATATACAGAATACATGAAGCGTGTGTCCTGTTTCCAAATAATTACCACAATTGCCAATACCTATTTTAGGTACAATGCTTTTTCCCTCTTATTACCAAGCTGTAACTGTGCTGTAAAGGGTAACCATTAACTAATTGATGGAGGGAACTCTGTATTTGTTTTTGTTTTTTTACATACTATTGTTCAAACTTTGCTGCCATGAATTTTAAACAATACTATTCTTGTGTTGTTTGAGGCTCGCATTTTCGTTGTAGTAGATGCACCCTTTAGTGTTTCATTCACATCTCTCCGTAAAGACACAACACATAAATCTCCAGATCAGACAAAATGAAAGGAGGGAAGATGTATTTCGAGTCACTTACACGCCGAATAGCAAACAGTGGAGATGAATAGCAAGGTTGCACTGCTCCATTAGAAACACTCCATATTGAACTTGGGCTGGAGCAGAATATATTGTTGCTTTTGGGGGAACTTTATTGAATAAAGAGTGGTCTAGCACACTGCTGCGGCACACCGAACTGTCTGAAGAACTGGAATGTTTTTAAATAAAAATAAAAAAAGCTCGGCTTGCAGTGCAGTGGGTTTCTAAGATGAAAATTTAATTGGATTACTTTTTATTTTCTTTATTTTTTTAAGTTCTAGTGCCAGCAAATGTGTGGAAGACATTTAATAAAGAAGGACCTGCTCTCCTCTTCAAAATGGATGGTGTTAGACGCGATGTGAACTGATGTGTCAAGCTTCACTCTTGCTCTTTTATACAAGCTTGAAAATGTTGGAAAAGCCAATAGGCGCCAGAGGAAAAAAACAAAGGAGTGATTGGCAGCTATCAGAGCAATCATTCTACACTGTAACAAAAGACTCGGACATTGGCAAAGAATAGTCTTAACAATGGATGTAAGAGGGAAACAATACCTCATCATATAATATCCCCCTAATTACCTTAGGGGTGCAGTATGAAGAAAAGTTCAAACTATATTCTTTACTTTTCACATTATATTTGTAAGGCAATTGAATGTAATGTGGTCACAATTTAGCCTATGATTTCATGAAGTCATTAATCTTGATATGCTTAATAGAAAATAAATGTAATCACGTGAATACACTGAGACATAGCCTCATTCTTGTGGGTTTGTGGTTTCAGTATCTCAAAAGTCAAGAATAGATTTTTCAATGGTGAACAGTGAATGAGATGTATTACTAAAAGCCTAAAAAAGCCTCTGAATTAGTGGATCTTAAACTATCCATGCTCCACTAGTGGTACCTGGTACACATGGGCAGGGAGAATTGTATTTTTGTATGTTGTATTGCAACATATTCAATTACTTTGTACAATCAGACTACTGTATTCAGAATACATTTATTTGCTTTATATCTATGCACAAATGTGACATGATGAAAAACATTAATTCATCTGCATTATATTTATGTATAAATACAGTGTGCCACTAATGAGGAAGGCAAAAAAGAACTTTGCAATAGCACACTGGGGATGTAGCAGAAATCACTAACTGTTCCCTGGTCATTTTGATCTTTTCCCTCTCGATATCATGCAATATGAAGCTAAAATGTAATGAATGAGTACCATAATGTATCCCCTTGATTTTAGGAAAGCAACTGTATTCTAAGTACCCTCAAATGAAAGAGTAACTGTATCTGAAAACAGGAATACTTGAAATGAGAATTTAAATTTCATCTAAATATATGCACACGTGCAAATACACTACTTATGGGTCAACTGCAGTTTTAGACTTGATGCATTTTGATAAGAGACATTGTCATTGATGCTTCAGTAATACATGTAAGTGATGTGTTTAAGACAAAGTTTACACTCAGTTTAGACATAAGCTAGTCCAAAATATTTTTAGGATCGATTTAGTCCTGATTTGATCTTGTCGTAGGCCTGTTTGCCTGAAGTGATACTAGTGTGAAAGGTCTGAGAATCACTGATAAATGATTAAAGGCTTTAAAGGGCTGAGTTCTGTCATGGAGGGGTGACATGTTTTGTCCGTTTCCTATGGAGTCATACTTTATTTAAGTCAGTGACAAACGTGTGTCTGTGTGAATGGTCCACAACCAAAGGGTCTGCAAAGCGGTGCCAGTGCTTTTTGAACATTTGGGCAACAACAAATGTGTTGCGCTGTTGTCTTATGAAGAATGCAAAAGCCCTGCAGGCAGGCTTTAAACAAACAGTCAATATGTCCAATCCGTCTGCAGAACAGATGAGGTCCGGAGAAAGTGTGTGGGTACACCACTGTATGTGTGGTGTACCCACACACACTTTAAGATTTGACTTTGTGCAAGTTCACCCACTTAAAAAGATGAGAGAGGCCTGTAATTTTCATCATAGGTATACCTCAACTATAAGAGACAAAATGAGAAAAAAAATCAAGGAAATCACATTGTCTGATTTTTAATGAATGTATTTGCAAATGATGGTGGAAAATAAGTACTTGGTCACCTACAAACAAGCAAGATTTCTGGTTCTCACAGACCTGTAACTTCTTCTGGCTTCTTTGTCCTCCACCTGTTACCTGTATTAATGGCCCCTGTTTGGACTTGTTATCAGTATAAAAGACACCTGTCTACAACCTCAAACAGTCACACTTCAAACTCCACTATGGCCAAGACCAAAGAGCTGTCGAAAAACACCAGAAACAAAAGTGTAGACCTGCACCAGGCTGGGAGGACTGAATCTGCAATTGGTAAGCAGCTTGGTGGGAAGAAATCAACTGTGGAAGCAATTATTAGAAAATGGAAGACATACAAGACCACTGATAATCTCCCTCGTTCTGGGGCTCCATGCAAGATCTCACCCCGTGGATGATCACAAGAACGGTGAGCAAAAATCCCAGAACCACACAGTGAATGACCTGCAGAGAGCTGGGACCAAAGTAACAAAGGCTACCGTCAGTAACACACTACGCCGCCAGGGACTCAATTCCTGCAGTGCCAGACGTGTCCCCCTGCTTAAGCCAGTACATGTCCCGGCCCGTCTGAAGTTAGCTAGAGAGCATCTGGATGATCCAAAAGAGGACTGGGAGAATGTCATATGGTCAGATGAAACCAAAATGGAACTTTTTGGTAAAAACTCAACTCGTCATGTTTGGAGGAGAAAGAATGCTGAGTTGCATCTAAACAACACCATACCTACTGTGAAGCATGGAGGTGGAAACATCATGCTTTGGGGCTGTTTAAAGGAAAGATGAATGGGGCCAAGCTAAAATCTGGAACAGTCTTCATGAGGATGTGAGACAGGCCTCAACTCTGACAATGTTCAAATCCAGGCTGAAAACAGCTCTTTTTACCCGAGCATATGAAAACTACAAGTATTTTATCTGCCCTCCTGCCTTTTACTGTAATTGATTAATTTTATGTTGATGTTTTATTGATTTTTATCTGTTTTCTTGTGATTTTCTGCAACTGTGAAACACTTTGAATTGCCTTGTGTATGAATTGTGCTCTACAAATAAACTTGCCTTGCCTACTTTTTTCCCCCACTGTGTATATATATATCATTCTAAAGGAGAAGAACAAACACTGCCCTCTCATTGATGTTGCATTATCAGGCAGCACTATCAAAGGGGCATAAGAGAAGAACCCAAAAAATCTCCCAGGCCATCGCAATGCCAAAGAGGTTTTTCCTTATAGGACTGCTCACATCCTACGAAAAGTCACGGTCAATCCAAAAGATGCTGGAAGAAACCAAGATACAATGAAATAAAATAATTATGATTTTACTATCAGACTTTAACATAATGATGTACTTTCACATCACACATGTATGTACTTACAAACACACACACCGCAATGGCAGAGGCAATTCATCCTCGGGACAGGTGAGGCCAGAGCAAAAACCATGGACGCTCTGCTAAACTCACACATACACACACAATATGGCAGCCAGTGTACTGTAAACACTGCATCCATAAAACAATGTTTCTGCTGACAATACAGAAGTGTTCCCAGCCCACACCTCCCTCCCCTGCTCCTTTCTGCCTTGTTTTACTCCCTTCATCTCTGCAACCTTCCCAAGACAAAGCGGTGCAGCTGAGCAGGTGAAGCACGGACACACAGAGCGCAGATATTGACACCGTCGGCTAACAGCAACAAAACAGACAGGCAAATGGCTCTGATTTGTGTCCTTTTAGCCTGTGAGTAAAACAACCTTCTCTAACAAAAATGCAGGTTAGTAAAGCCACTATGTGGAATTTCAGACTGTCAGATTATTCTTTTCTTATGGGCCACCTTTATCATATGCAGCCATGTTCATATAGTGTGGACTTTTAAACCTGAAGCTTTGTCTATTAATCTATGATGACATGCCATGAGAGAGGATTATATTACAAAGAAATTTTGAGTAATACAAGTAAATCAAAAGAAACACTTGTGATGCTTTAGATTATTGTATAGCATATGTTGCTGAATTAAACTTAACTAAATTGAAAAGCCAGATGACTTTTTTTTCATATATACATATATATTTTATATTTAAGTATATTTCGGTCATGGACAGTGCAAGGTAATTTGATGCTGTAATAATACATTAATTTTCATTTTGAATTGAACCAAAATATATTTAATATCTGAATATTGTATAGGCAGATACAATGACCTGCATGTCAAGGACTTTTCAAACTGAAAACTTTTATTAAAAGTAATGTTTACGCATATGCTATGCAGGATCAGGTAAAAGCCACAAATAAGTGTTGGATTTTTCTAACTCTCGAACTCCCTCCCAAATTCTATCAGAGATAATAACTCCAGGACGGAGTGTGTGAGCCCCGATAAAGACAGACAGAATGATACAGATGGACATTTAAACTGAAGTGCACATCTCTCTTACCCACCCCATCCGTCTCCTTCCCATACTTCTTTGCCTTCACACTTCAGCAACTTTTGCAGTTTTGAAAGCAGTGTGTTCACTGTCAAAATATACCTTTGAGTTTAAACATGATAATAATAATGCATTTATTATTAAACACACTTTACATTTGAACAAGGATCTCAAAGTGCTACAGAGACATTGAACAGTGCAATTTAAAATCCTACAAACAACAATAAAATAGTAAAACAGTAAGACAATTAACAACATCTCTTGAATAAATATGTTTTCAAATATTTCTTGAAACAATCCACAGATTGCGGAGCCCTGAGGTGGTCAGGCAGGGTGTTCCAGAGCCTCGGAGGTGATTACTGAAAAGCCATGTCTCCCATAGTTTTCCGCATTGACCTGGGACAGTGAAGGCGATAGTTGTTGCTGCTTATTGTGATAGTGTGTGGAGGGTCAGGAGTTCCTTGAGGTACTGACGTGCAGATCCATGAATCCATTGGTGAGTGAGGAGGCAGAGTTGTTGCACTGTTGAATTGGAAGTCAGTGCAGAGTGCGGCATACAGGAGGGAGGCTGTCATATTTACCCACCCTCATCAGGACTTTGACTGGCGGCAATGTTCTGAATGAACTGTAGCGTTTGGAAACCTCTGCCAGAGATCCCGATGAGAAGTGCAATTGCAGTAGTCCAGGAGGAGATAAAGGCATGAATCAGCCTTTCAGCATCAGCAAGAGAGAGGGAGGGGTGGAGTCTTGCAGTGTTCCTAAGATGAAGAAAAATTATACTTTACTGAAGTGTTGAAATTGCGGGACAAATGATAAATGAGGATCCATCTGCTGGCCGAGGAATGAGATATTGGTGATAGAGGTAGATTGAATCTGGTGGGGGGTGCCAATGGGGATAACTTCTGTTTTTGAGCTGTTGAGCTGTCATCCACGCCTTTCTCCCCTCCAGGCACAGTGAGAGGGCAGGTGGTGGCTGAGAGGGAGAAAGGGTCAGTCCGGATATAAAGTTGAGTATCGTCTGCTAAACTGTAAAATGAAAGCCCGTATTTGGAGATGATAGTGCCTATTGGGAGAGTGTATATGCTTAACAGCGCCGGACCAAGAACGGACCCCTGGGGCATTCCACTTGTGACCTGATGCAATTGGGATTGTGCATCTCCTAGGACCACACAACGTACCTCTCTAGAGAGTCCAATGAAAGCGACGGCTATCCCTGCTCTGCCGCCATCAGAAGGTCATTTGTGACCCTGACCAGTGCAGCTATGGGCTGTGCGGAAGCCAGACTGAAACCTTTGTGCGAGATTGCTGCAGTGAATGTAGTCCAGGAGCTGAGCAAACACTACTTTCTCCAGGACCTTAGAGAGAAAGGGAAGGTTGCAAAGGTGCAGTTGTGGCTGCAAAGAATCGCCCTTCACGGGATTAATAAAGTTTTCTCATATCTCAGGTTTGATACCGGTCTGAAGCTGCTAAGTCCCTCTGGCTCTACGGTTGGCTTTTTGAAGACAGGCCTAATGAGGGCGGCCTATGCAGCCACTATGCAGAGACCCGTTAACGATTTGTGTAATAAGTGCTTTTTTTTTGACAATTTGTGTAATAATCTGCTGCTTATGGCACCAACGTCAGATTTCAGCAGCGTGGTAGGAAGAGGATCGAGAGCACAAGTAAAGGCTTCATTGTCCTAATGATGCTCTCCATTCCCTTCAATCTTTGGTAGCAAACAAGTCCAAGAAGGCATTGCATTGGTCCACTGTATTTTCAATAGATGTGGAGGTTTGGGACTTTAAAAGTTTAAGGACAGTAAACCAAAAAACAAAAACAAAACAGTTTAGAGTTACTAGGACAATGTTTTATGGCATTGGAATAGTCCAGAGATCTGGCTGGAGAATAATACTTAATGATTTTGCATATTGCTTTTGATGGTCCCTGTAAGTTTGTGAATAGTAAGTCCTGTTTTATAAATAAGGGCGTTCAAGTGCCCGCCCGGCTGTCTTCAGTGTACGCAACTCTGAAGTAAACCATGGAGAGGAGGGATTGAAAGTGACTGTTCTACTCTTGAGAGGAGCGTAATCCTCCAAAATGTCTCCCAAATTGTTGTCACAGTGAGAGACAAGATCGCTGACAGAGGACGCGTTTGAGAAGAGACAGCTTGAAGATATTTGATGGCTTCACACAGGGAAATCAGAAATGTTTGGTTGTTGTTGTTTCTTGATTGATGATGACTGGACAGGAAATTGGAATGAAATCACCATTTGAACCGAAAATCCTAAATCCTCAGTGGGCCCGGTAACATTCTGTAAATATTAATGAAAAACAGTCAACGTTTAAGTGAACTGAACCGTCTGTGTACATTCCAGGAGAGCTAATTGCTCAGTACTGCAGAGGACATTAGTCACATTTTATATGTTCAACTTTTACTTTTTGGTCCAGTAAAGTAAAGTTTATACTTTACTGGCAAAAAAGTACAGCCAAAGTATAAACTTAAAAGTAGTATTGGAGCCATTTGATGATGTTCAGGTTCAGGTATACTTTATTGATAAGGTAATGTAACACTAAAAACATGTACAATATGTTAATCATCTAGTTTCTTTAACATGATCTGCTCTTCTCTTCCTGTTTCCAGAGACCCCCTTCAATTTGCTTGTCCCGCAAATAGAAGCAGAGATGACGCCATCTCCCATGTTCTTCACTCCACACTCTCCACACATCTGGACAAAGAGGAGGGTATGTGCGCCTGTTGTAAGCTCGGCCTTTAATCCAGTCGTCCCACAGAGGCTAACAGGAGGTAGCTCTGCTTGGAAACTGGTGTAAAGAAAACAACTTGATCATCAACGTCTCCAAAACCAAGTAGATGGTGGTGGAGATGAGGAAGGGGACGCATCATCATACCCCCTTAAACATCAACGGTGCAACGACAGAGAAATATCTTGGAGTTAACATTTCTGGGGACATGAAATGGCACCAGCACATCTCTACTGTAGTTAAGCAATCAAGGCAGCAGCTGCACCACCTTAGGAAACTTAGGCAGTTCATCATCTCAGCAAGGCTGCAGAAGAACTTCTACTGCGCTACAGTGGAATCAGTGCTGTGCGGCTGTCTGACGGTGTGGTATGGGAATGCTACAGAGAGGGACAAGATAGCGCTCAGGACGGTGGTGCCCTGTGCAGAGCGCATCACAAGGACATCGCTGCTTCATCTATCTATCCATCCATTTATCTATCCATATATTTATCTATCTATCTATCTATCCATCCATCCATCCATCCATCCATCCATCCATCCATCTATCCATCTATCCATCTATCCATCTATCTATCTATCTATCTATCTATTGTATCAAGACTTGCTATCCTGGTCAAAAGTACTTAGCTGAAGATTAGCCTACATCAAGGGCATAGGTTTGGTGTCAATGTTGGTGGGGACACATTTTTATAAGTAGGGATATATGTGCAAGGGGAGAAAACTGGTGTGTTGCCCGAATGAAGGGTCTTAGCAAAATAAGATTCATGAGGCTTAACCATGGGTCTTGAAAAGTGCCACACACATATTAGCCTGTAGTGTTTAGCCTTTAGGGAACGCGCCCTAGCTTAATCCAGGTAAGCAATGGAAACCAAAGTCAACACAAGCCATTAACATTCATAACACCGGAATAGACATGGGTGTTTACTTAATTAGAGCATAAGTCTGCCTTTATTTTATTGATATTTTCTTTTCTTTTTTTTCAACAAACCCAATTAAAACCAAGACTAAATAAAATGGTTGGTTCATCAGCACTGCAAAAATATTTATCTTGCCAACTCACTTCTATCTCCCAAAGCCCCATTTTCATAAACCTGTTAAAATATTCTGTCAGTGAAGCCTGGCCTATTACCAAGAGTAATCAACGGTTAAAAAAAAAAAAAAACACCAGCCTAATAATGAGAAAGTTTCACTCAAATGTGTCTTATCTTTGATACAGGAATAACCCAGGCTCAGCGCAGTGCAGACAGAATTTAAACAGAATTTAACAAACAAAAACAGGAATACGAATGAGTTTGGCATGGGTCTTAAAAACACCAAATGAAGTCTGTCACCATGTAGTTTAATTAAAAGAATTAATGCGTTTGTTTAAAAAGGTTATAATAAATGTCAATTTATTCATACGCAATGGATTAAGAACATTTGGGGACTGCATATGTAAACAAGCCTAATTCTGGTCTAATTTGTATTATTTTATTTTATTTGCTGTAGGGAATTTCTCCACGGTAATATCAATAAAGTGTCATCTTAAAAGTGCATTATGCTTTTTGTATGCAAAAAAAAAAAGGAAAGGGAAATCAGGAAGTTTTAGGTATGCTCTTGATGAGAGAACATCGTAACATGGTAAAAAGCTCGAGAAGATGATTTTGCATAACAGCTCCCGTTAACAGTATAGAGTCAAAGTGTTTTGTTTAATGTAAAACAGAGTTGTGTTAACAGTAAAGTGTTTGCATGGACGTGACTGAAAGACTTGGCACAGAGCTATTCATAGAGCTTTTTATAGACGACTGCTGCCAGTAACAGGTTTCTATAAAAAGAATAATAACACTGGCATTTAATCATGTTCTTTTTATTTTATCTTTCGAGTCCAATATTCTAGTCAGGTAAGTGCTTTGAACACTTACACATGGCCGTATATATGTTCTGTGAGGAAGCAGGAAGTCCGCTGTCTGTACTATAACCGGTAGCGTTTCATGAGCTTCCAGCTACAAAAGCTGAAGTACAGTTCACCTTACTTCAGATGTAGCGTTAGCTTTAGACGTAGCTTTAGCTTCAGAGGTGGCTTTAGATGTAGCTTGCTGAGATGTCTTGGCTCCTGATAAGAAAATGTGTTGGCTGTAGCTTTTGGTGACTGCTGGAACTCTCCCCATGCCAAGTTTGTGTTCACCGTCTTCAGAGCTGCAGGCAACGCGTTATGTATCCAACCCGGCTGACCTCCCGCTGAAAACGCGGCACATTTTCACTCTTTGCACTGTCGGGCTTTTAGGAGTGCAAGCTTTCTGTTGTCAAACAAATACAGTGCAGAGTCTTTATGTATGTTCTCATCATTACGATACCGTAAAAGTCAGGGGTAGGTGAAGAAGCAGAACGCAGACAGGCTAGGTAAGACCACATTACACGAGTACTGTAGATGTACGGGGTTGTTGGAGAAATCAAGTTCACACATAATAACATAGTTTGTGAGTGGAGTGGTCAGCACTTTTGCCACACAGCAAAAAAACTCCTTGGATGGGGCCTTTCTGTGTGCACCTTCTCCCAGTGTCCCTACCACTATAAACATGTACAAAAGGTTAGGTTGTTGCTCCACTGATGTCTTGGGCCTAACAAGATTTTTACGATTTTTTCAGAGGGATTTTTTTATGTATAATTCCCAGCCTGATTTATTCAGCTATGAACCCAAAAAAACAGGGCAACATTTTAGTTTTACAAAAATATTATTTCACTTGATGGTGATTAGCTTATTCAAAAACTAAACAAAATCCCCTCTGAAAAAAAATCCTTGCTACTAATATTTCAATAAAATAAAACCATCCATTATTTAGATTTCATCACTGAAAATATAAGCACACAACTTATAATACAATACATATTTTTCAGTAAAAGTCTAAATTGATATCTCAAAATTATGTTTTGCCCTATTCACCTGCAGTGTCTTGCCTTACTTGGTATTTATATAGCACTTTTTAGTCCTTATTTTGCTTGACCTTACTCAACATCTACAAGCCATGAACTAACACTTTCCAATTCATTAATTCTTAATCACTGTCTATCAGCCATAAATTAGAATGCTATCGTACATTCATTATATTATTAATATGCTTCTGGATATTAGGTGTTAATACTGTAAAAAAAAACAGTGGTGTGCCATCAGGGTCAGCAGGGCCTGGCCAAATGAGGGGGAAAAAAGTGTAAAATGTTTGAATATTTAATTTCAAATGTATTTATTTATTTTGTTTATTTGATAGGGACAGATACAAAAACATAGATAAACTGTAACATTTGTCTCATGTATGATCGTAGTGCTTATAGCAGAAGCTAATTTGCATGCAGTGTATTTCTATAATGTACAGTTGAGTCGCTTATATTGGTTTTGTTGATGTGTAACTGTAATTTCCTACTCAAAAAGTGCCTTAAACACCTCTTACGAGCTGCTCCTGCTCAGGGCCTTCTCCACCGATCCTGCTGGCCCTGTGTTGACAGGCCACACACATGATAGACAGCCAGGGTGACTGACAGAATTATCAGCCAATCAGAATCCGATGTACGTTGACAGTCCGCCCCCCAGGCCCTTCAGTAGCTCAGCAGCTTCCCAAACGTTTTCTTCGCCAGAAGTACACCGGATAAACAGATATTCCTCTTGGAAATATCCCAATGACGTGGATTTATTGATCACGTATTTTTGGAGCTTCGATAGCAAAGCAGCGGGACCGACAGCGGGACGTAGACGCTTCCCCGGACAGGAGAACGGTTTCCCCGCGTCATTCAGGGAACAGGTACGAGACTACGAGCTTTTAAAACCATCTCACATAGCACCAAACTGTACGTTTAGTATCTTTTTATTACGGTGGATTTTGCTATTCTTACCCATTCATTAACTATCAATAAACAGACACAAATCTTAATAAATAAAAAAAAACAGTGCATGGCCTAATTTATGTCCAATTACCTCTTAAATGATTATGTGTAGTTGAGAATATGTGGTTCTGGGGCATTTTGAGTCATTCACAGATTCTGAAAATGTAGTCTCCAAAGTTTCCAACAATGTGTAACACATGGAAATCTGATAATATGTGGAGAAGTCGTGGCCATTTGAAGGTAGGAACTCAAAATAGCTCAAAGGTGAGAAAACGGCCCCTAAAGTTTGGGCAGTTCTCACCTCTCTCTTCTGCTGGGAGTGACAATAGGGCTCATTTACATCTCATTTACATAAGCTATACCCCCTGTAAAGCTCCCCCTGTCATATCATGTGTATATTGTTGCTATGTTATAATTATGTACACAATGTGGAAGTTCCAATATAAGTACCTGAAGTCTTTTATTTATTTATTCATGTCATATATTCGAGTTTTCTTTTTTTTTAAGAGGTGCAACGGGACACATATGCTCCCCATTCTGAAGCAGGCTTAGTTGCTAGTAATCAATTAGTACATTAATTAGCACTTATAGCTGTTAATTTATTTTTATTTTGTTTTACAAACTGTTTGGTCCTTGGGCAAGATACAGTACTGCACCCTGCCAGTGTAAGTGAGTCGGACGGGCAAATGGCGCAGTTTGACAGGCATACCCCTGGGCAGCTGTGAGTGAATAAATAAAGACTACTGCGCCGCACCTTGAGAAACCTGTCACACTTGTAGAGCTCGGTTAGCGAAAGCCATTATTGTATTTATTTCCAAAAGAAATAATCTAAATATGAGGAAAAGCGACAGCGCATCTAACAGGGTGACACATATAATTCTCACCTCATTTGAATCTACACCTTGCACTATCGATGGAGTTTACTGTTAATTGTCCCCAAAGTCTGCTGCAGTGAACCAAATGCAATGAACCACATCACAGGGAAAACGGAGATGAGGAAAAAGAGGATCCAGCGCGAAAAAGTACTAAACAATTTCATGCAAATAAAGGGTGAACAAATGGTGAGCTCCAGTGTAACACTCAGTCCCCATCTCTCCTCTCAGCCAGGGCAGAGCTTTTCGACAAGGATAAAGCGAGAACGGGATGATTTTTTTTTTTTTTACAGACTATTGAATGGTCTTTGAAGCATTCCCAAAAGGTTGATCCTATTCACAGAATGGTTTCCTATTTCTCTGATGCTCTTCAATAATTCATAGTCTTTTTATGGTTCGGTCTGAGCGTAGGGGAAGGATTACCTAAACCTGGCTGCGTATGAATAATATGATTGTGATATTCTCCATCCCGGGCGCTGCATCCTCACTGCAGCGGGCACTGGAGATAGATTAAAAAACCACACTCTAGGCACGGAGCCGACAGCTGGGAGAGTTCAGGGCTTCTCTCGTAAGGGGGCAGCAGGCTGAGGCGCGGAGAAAACAGGCTTCAAATGCATGGCGAATAGTGTTCTGTGGTTTTGCGCTGCACTCGATCTTTCCCATAGGTCAAAAGCCATGTTTGTGGTACCACACGCAAGAGGATACAGCGTTCTCATTTGAATGCCAGACACTTGAGCTTACGCCAACGTACATGGGCATGCATATAGATACATATAGATATTTGTATGTCTAACTACCACCGGTAAAACAAGGAAAGACTACGATCAACCACAATAGAAATAGTGAGTAACTGCAAGTGAAGTTTGTCATGCATAAAATTATTTTAGCAATTTTTGATGGTACGGAGTCATCTTTGAGCAAATTTCAACTTGTTGACCACTTTTATGGTTATATGTCACATACAACCCTGAAAGTGGTCAACAAGTTGAAATTTACTCAAGTTCAGAGTAACAACAGATGCATTCAGTCTACAAGATGATTTTCTGTTTTCTCCATTGGGCAAAAAAAGAATAAAAAAAATATCTCCAAGTCCTTGAAACAGCTAGCTTATGAGCTAAAGATACTTGAGACAAAAGACATCTGGGACAGATTTCTTCTTCTGAAACACTGAAAAGGCACCAGGAGCCCCCAAACACCTGCAGCACATTGGCGGCGTCACAAGAGGCGCTACAGGAAACAAAAAAGGGACAAACATGGAGGTATCCGGACAAGCCTTCTATCCCTACTATTGTTCTGACTAATGTTCATTCAATGGAGAATAAGATGGATTATATTTGTCTGCTATGCTATTCCCAGAAGATGGCAAACGACTGTTGTGGAGCGGAGGGAGCTGTGGAGTAGCAAGAGGAAGAAGGAGCTGACCAGTACAGGACACCATGCTCTGAAACAGGGACAAATCCTGAAGGCAGTGCCCCGGTTGCCCCGACTTCCAAAACCATGCTGGTCCGGTTGGCCCACAATGGCGGCGCGCTCCGTCGCAGCGGCTCAGTGATAACCCAACATCTGAAAGTAATTTAGTTGTACAATTGTACAATGACAAACAAAGCACATACTTACTTAATGTTCGAAAGACGTTCAAGTATCCTGGTCTTCTGCTCTCACCAAGAAATTGTATTGTGAGTTAATCCATAAACATTTTTCAAAAAGTATTATTTTTGTTTGTTTAGCACTTTGTTGAAGCTCTGTCAATTCATTTCTTTGACATTCCTTTTTTACATTATTCAGCCATGTGCAAGGTACTCGTAGGTGACAAGAGCCAGGATAAAAAAAATATTTGCTTCAATAAGTGAAGAAGAAAATAGACATTGTAAAGACATTTAAAAGCCATGTTTTTCCCCTCCACTTGTATCATTAAATCTCTTATAGCCTAGGCTCAAAGACTAGTAATTAAAGTTGCAAGGCCCTGACATAATTCAAAGCAGCTACAGCTACTTCCTCACAAAACAAACAAAACAAAATGTCAATAAGCTATTCTGAGCATGCCAGTTATGGGGTCTCCATTTTCTGGTTTAAGGGAGGGGAATGGCATGACAAATTGGTTTTACACATCCCAAATGGATTGCCTCATCTTTGGGGGATTTGGCATTAAATTATTAACAGCGGCTAATACAAAGAACAAATGAAATGTTATTCCCAGGGCGCATGAGGAAAATCTGACCAGCGCCCACACACATGAACGCAGCGCTCGCCCACGTTCAAACAGAGGCTTCGGGCTCCTGAGGTGTCCTTCAAACATCACACAGACAGATGCAATGTCTCTATACGTGCGACTTGAACGTATTACACCAGTTTATTATGGCCTGGAGCTGCTCAACCACTTACATTGCACACACATTGCATAGCTTGGATCGTGGGGCCACTGCCTTATTAATGGTTTACTGTGTATTTGAGGGCCTTATATCTAACCACAGGAGTGTTCGAATATTGGTATCAGACTTTGTTTTGAAATATGTCCTCTACATTTGACAACTGTAGTGCCTTTGGGTAATCTGTCAGGAATAGTGACAGGAGTGCCTAGCTGGAGGAATAACATTTCTTGGAGAGGAGTGGATTACTACCAAAACATGACATGTTGGCACACAGAAGAAGCACTCAGTACACCTGGTATGAATAAAGACAGAAGAGGTCGACTGATATGGGGTTCTCTAAGGCCGATTTTCATTTTGATTATATATAATTATATAAAACGGCACGGTAGTACAGCGGTTAGCGCTTGTGCTTCACAGCTAGAAGGTCCGGGTTCGATTCCCACCTGGACGGGGCCTTTCTGTGTGGAGTTTGCATGTTCTCCCCGTGTCTGCGTAGGTTTCCTCCGGGTACTCCGGTTTCCCCTACCACTAAAAACATGTGCAATAGGCCAAGGGACTGCGGGTGGAAATTAGCACAAGTGCTATAACCTGGTACAATGCATCTCTCCTTTCTGAGGTTAATGTATATTGTACACTGTCCCTGTTCAAATAAATAAATATACAGATATTTTTGCCCGAGTTTTACAAATGTCTGGTCTATAATCCTGTGTAGGATGCTTCTAAACTGTAAAAGTGTTGAACTGTGACGCAAGGGGGCATTCATGTTTAGTGGGTACTTCAGAGGGGGCTCGTTTGAAAGACAAACATCAGCTCTCCAGTAGTTGGCAAATGTGGTCAGGAGTGAGCTGGGTCCTATCAGCTAGAGTGCTGTCCTCAGTCAGTCTCGTCCTCACCGCTGTGACTGCTGCTGAGGTTGGGACAGATGTAAACAGTGCTGTCACATCGTAAGACACCATGGTTTCATCCGTTTCCAGCTGCAGGTGTTTGATCTTCTCCACAAACTCCTTGGTGTTTTCCACATGGTGTTCATTGTTGCCGACCAAGGGGGATAAGATGAATTTGAGGTGTTTCGCCAGATTATAGGTGATGGAGTTGATGCCACTCACAATGGGTCTGAGAGGAAAACCTTCCTTGTGTATCTTTGGCAGACCATAGATACACGGAATGGACTCCCCCGGGTAAAGCTTGTAATACAGCTTTTTGTCAATTATTTCTTCCTTTTTTAGTTTCTGAAGATGCTCTATAATTTTCTTCCTGTAACCGCTGGTGGGGTCTCTTCTCAGTCGCTCATATGTGTTTTCATCAAAGAGCAGCTGCTTGACCTTGGTCTCGTAGTCAGTAGTCTATCTCATATGTTTTCGAAATTATAGGCAAAAGTCTGCAACATAAAATACATATTATGATATGATCCGAGTCTCCAAGGTGTACAAACTTGTGACCGCGACATTTCTCAGTTCCCCTGAGGCCAGGAAGTTGGCTGATTTTAAAGCAGTACTAAGTAACTTATGCCCATAAGCGCCACTGCAGGTGCCGTAGCATGTACTCATTAATTGTCTGTGAGAGTAAATACGACGCTGACAGGAAAGACAAAGGGACAGAGGGATATTGTACATCCAATTACACAATGGAGATGTTTTTTTTTCACTCACACTTGGCTGTAAATACTGTTTAAGTGGCGCTAGCCCGCAGTTAGCTTTGCCCGTTAGCCTGTTAGCTTCTTCTTCGTGATTCCATTAGTGTGTATTGGTGGCTGCGACCCAGTGCGGGCAAAGTTGCAAGTGTGGTTTTCTGGCCAGAGACACCAGGGGGAGATGAAAGACTCCTCCCATTAACACTTGTATTACCCCCAGAGGGACTACTGGAAGGATTTATCAAAGCAAACAAGTTACTTAGTACTGCTTTGCATTTTATAAAATGTGTATTATATTAAGACCAGAGTAAGGCCCTGAGCTCTCTCCAATGCAAAAAATGGCATGTCTCTGACACTTTTGGTTCTGGAGATATCGGCCAAATATCCAATATTGTAAAATACCCATACATCGGCCCGATATATCGGATCAGTTGAGTCAGTTTTGCTTCAAAAGTATAAAATCCAGGCATCACCCAGGCTGAAGTCACCGAGGTGGTTAGAAAGCTCCTCGGTGGCAAGGCCCCAGGGGTGGATGAGATTCGTCCTGAGTACCTTAAGTCTCTGGATGTTGTAGGGCTGTCTTGGCTGACACGTCTCTGCAACATCGCGTGGCGGTCGGGGACAGTGCCTCTGGATTGGCAGACCGGGGTGGTGGTCCCTCTCTTCAAGAAGGGGGATCGGAGGGTGTGCTCCAATTACAGAGGGATCACACTCCTCAGCCTCCCTGGTAAGGTCTATTCCAGGGTGCTGGAGAGGAGGATTCGGCCGATAGTCGAACCTCGGATCCAGGAGGAACAATGCGGTTTTCGTCCCGGTCGTGGAACACTGGACCAGCTCTATACCCTTCATCGGGTGCTCGAGGGTTTGTGGGAGTTCGCCCAACCAGTCCACATGTGTTTTGTGGATCTGGAGAAAGCGTCAACCGTGTCCCTCGTGGTGCCCTGTGGGGGGTGCTCCGGGAGTATGGGGTCCGGGGCCCTCTACTAAGGGCTGTCCGTTCCCTGTATGACTGCAGCAGGAGCTTGGTTCGCATTGCCGGCAGTAAGTCAGACCTGTTCCCGGTGCGCGTTGGTCTCCGGCAGGACTGCCCTTTGTCACCGGTTCTGTTCATTACCTATATGGACAGAATTTCTAGGCGCAGCCAGGGGCCGGAGGGTGTCCGGTTTGGGAACCTCAGAATATCATCTCTGCTCTTTGCAGACGATGTTGTTCTGTTGGCTTCATCAAATCAGGACCTCCAGCGCGCACTGGGGCGGTTTGCAGCCGAGTGTGAAGCGGGCGGGATGAGGATCAGCACCTCCAAATCTGAGGCCATGGTTCTCCACCGGAAAAAGGTGGTTCTCCCGCTTCAGGTCGGTGGGGAGTCCTTGCCCCAAGTGGAGGAGTTCAAGTATCTCGGGGTCGTGTTCACGAGTGAGGGACGGATGGAGCGTGAGATCGGTAGACGGATCGGTGCGGCGTCAGCAGTGATGCGGTCGCTGTATCGGACCGTTGTGGTGAAGAGGGAGCTGAGTCAGGGGGCGAAGCTCTCGATTTACCGATCGATCTACGTTCCCACCCTCACCTATGGTCATGAGATTTGGGTAATGACCGAAAGGACAAGATCGCGAATACAAGCGGCCGAAATGAGTTTCCTCCGCAGGGTGGCTGGGCGCACCCTCCGAGATCGGGTGAGGAGCTCAGTTACCCGGGAGGAGCTCGGACTCGAGCCGCTACTCCTCCACGTCGAAAGGAGCCAGCTGAGGTGGCTAGGGCATCTGTTCCGGATGCCTCCTGGTCGCCTCCCTCGGGAGGTGTTCCAGGCATGTCCCACTGGGAAGAGGCCTCGTGGAAGGCCCAGGACACGCTGGTGGGACTATGTCTCCGAGCTGGCCTGGTGTCGTCTCGGGGTCCCCCCAGAACAGCTGGAGGAGGTGTGCGTGGATCGGGAAGTCTGGGCATCTCTGCTGAGACTGCTGCCCCCGCGACCCGGCCCCGGATAAAGCGGAAGAAAATGGATGGATGGATGGAAGTATAAAAGAGATCAAATCACATGGCTATAACAGAAATACTTGGCGGGGGGGGGGGGGGGGGGGTTAAGTTGAGCCAGTTGTGAGGCAAGTTTTGGTGAAAAGGTCTGGGCTCACTCTACACATTAGGACACTGCTGGAACATGTAGGGGGAGGAAAATACCTATTTTTTACATTTTTAAACTCCGTATAGTCCCTTTAACATAATAAAGTCTTATTTTTTGCATTTCAGTGTTTCCCATTAGCAATTTTATCCAAAATAATTCTTATAATAAATATTTTCTTTTCATACGCACCATCTGTACATTATACAATTGTGGCTCTAAAACCCCCAAAATAATTTAATGCAATATCTCATTTTAATTTGCTTGTCTCTACTAGATCCCCAGACCCACCACTGAACAATGCAGAAACGATATAATTATACATTAACGTGTCCTGTGGTTTGTTGTTATGGAGCAGCGGCGGCTCAATTTGTCTAAATGCGGCTAAATGCATTTGCGTGACTGAGCGCACGCACAAAGACCAGACAGGTGCACGTCAACTAGTCCAAGCTAAGGTACAAGAACATATCTCAGTATGGGAAAACGGTGGCCTGTTCCTTTAGATGGTTCAATTTACCCCAAGACCCGGTTCAGCTCCTCCCGCTCCGGGGGTAGAATGAGCCACAAGACCAACATCTTTAAAACCAAATATTCCAGACAATTTCTAAAGATGCAAACAACTAGAAAACATCCCACAATGTATGTAAATAGTAACATTTCTTATCTTTTTTATTCGTGTTTTACACAACAACCGTGCACAAAGTGGCTCGTCTTACCCCACTCTCCCTTACATTTACTTAAACCGATTTGTAGGACGCAAATCAATTCATACTGAGTAATACCGTGTGCATAAGAGCACTAAGTGATGAAAACCTATTGCTTTCATTAGCCGAAGCCATTATCTGCCATTACCCATAAGCTTCATTTGCAACAATAATCGTATAACCTTTTTATGTTATTAAAGGCACAATAAAAGAAAGTGCTTTTGTACGTCCTAATTAACTGGGTGACGGGATAAAGGCAGTTCTCTCCGTCTAACCACCAAACCAGACCACACAAAGCTCGCCGGGCAAGCGCGATTTACCGCTTTATTAAGAATATCATTACGCTTCAGGGTGGCCAAGACAGACGCAGCAAACAAAAGGGAGTTAAAATAATTACCTGCTAGCATTACAATGACTCTGACTGGGAAATTAAATAAAGCGTTCTCCGCCGAACAAAAGGAGTGCACTCAACATGACATATTCAGACATCTTGTAATTACCGCGGTGGAAGAATAACGGGCAAAAGACTGAAGGAGACTGGGAGTTCTGCCCCGTGTGCATGGGAAACGGCTCGGCTTTGGCGCTTTCATGTCAGCTCGCCGGGCCAATCACCTGCGCCGCGCTCCCAGCCAATCCACCAATCGCGCGCCAGAGTAAGCCACACACACACACACACACACACACACACACACACGACACCGTCCACAATGCAATAACAGCCGGTTATCTCAAATGAGCCGCGGAACAAAATGCAAGTGGAGGTAAAGCTCGCATAAATTAAATCAGATCACAAGTTGGTCACATTCATTTGCAGCTCTGCGATACATACTGTTGGAGCCAAAAAGTAAAATCCAATTTAGTCTGTCAATCAAACCTGTCATTATCAACATTAATTTGCTTAAATGCAAACAAAAGAAGACACAGACACATGAGGAGTAAATAATGTAATAGATTATTGTTAATGTTAAGTCTATTGTTCACTAGCCATATTTTACTTATTGTGCAGAAGTGTGTGGGGAAACAATTACACAACAACAGTTCAGCCACTTGTCATTTTACAGAAGAGAGGCTTAAGGATCATCCATGGGGCAGGTTATAGGGGACATACACATATATTTTCCACGGAGTCCAAATTATTAAAATATAAAGATCTTGTGGATTTGCAGACTGTACAAATTCCATATAGGGCAAAGCAAAATGACTTACCTCAAAATGTACAAAAACATTTTTACTCAAAGGGAAGGAGGGTATGTGTTGAGAACTGAATTTCATACTACCGATAGTAAACAGTAGGAGGAAAAGTGTCTGTGTCTCCGTAAATGGGGTAAAACTGTGGAACAGCTTAAATGAGCAGCTCAAGGAATATAAAACAATTTAGGACAGGATTTAAAGAAATTATTTTTGAACGTTCTGAAAATGAAGGGAAATGAGTTGGTATAGCCGAGAATTTTTGTTGCTAACATATTGTATAAATGCTTGTGTTTTGTAAGAAAGTGAATATAACCAAAGGAAGTAAACTATTGTATTAAGATTTTGGACGAGGGGGTGGGAATTGATAAGGGTTAAACTTCATCCCACTCCTTTTCAAGCAGCGGTGAATTTCTTTGTTTGACTATCAGTGTTCTCTGTATTTTTGTGTTATTTTGTACATACTACACTTTTTCATTGTGTGCTTGGAATAAAAAAAGTAAACTAAACTAAACTAAAACTGCTGAATATTTATGAAATATATATCCTGAAATATCTCCCTTTAGTGCCGATGATGATGGAGGTGAAGAGGAGGACGTGGAGAGGCCTATAATGATGGGATTTACGGCTCTTGTCTTACGGCTCTTCTCGCGAGATTAAATTGCCACGAGATTTCTCGTCATGGTGTAAAGTAATCTCGTAATATATATATATATATATATATATATATATATATATATATATATATATATATTTTGTATTTTTTTTAGTCTGCAATTTAGATATAGACCTACTTCCTGTAGACTGCTTATAGGGCTTAAAGGAACAGGCCACCGTTTTCCCACACTGAGATATGTTCTTACCTGAGCTTAGACAAGTTGATGTGTACCTGTCTGGTCTTTGTGCATGCCCTCAGTCACGCAAAACGACCAAAGATGTTGTTAGAGGGAGTTACCCTCCAAACAGGGGTGAAGTTGGAAGCAACCAAGCTCTTCCACGGACACAAAGACCAGACAGGTGCGTATCAACTCCTCTAAGCTCAGGTAAGAACATATGTCAGAATGTAAAATCGGTGGCCCGTTCCTTTAAGGGAATATTTAGGCAACAGTTCTCTAACTTAATATATTGATTGGCACTTAAAAAAAAGAACATTAACTTTGATAAGTTTTCATGTTCAGATGCTAGGGACCAGTGGCTTGCTGGGTAATTGGGCGAGTCGGGACGTTTCCCGGTGGGCCGCTCGCGGTGCTTCAGGGCTGACAGAACAAAATAATGAATTAATAACAGACTCACGATTGTGCTATTCCAGGCCTTAAAGACTTTAACTGGGCTGCAGCTTCTCCTTCTCCTGAAATCAACTTTTGAGCTTCAAATTCTGTTGAATTATTCATTATCACAATCGGAAATTTGATCAGAATACACTTTCTGTCAGAAGAGCCAAATGTATTAGCCTTGTTGTAATATGCACACAAATAGAGCCTGCATGATTTTGGTAAACTCTTCAATTCCCATTCCCTTATTAGTTTTTTACATTTTGTTACAAACAATACAATGGCTCCATACAAAGGAAATGTCAGAACAAAATATTATTGATTATTGCATATACATTGTATACATTGCTTGTATTCGGCCGCTTGCGAATACAAGCGGCCGAAATGAGTTTCCTTTGCAGGGTGGCTGGGCGCACCCTCCGAGATCGGGTGAGGAGCTCAGTTACCCGGGAGGAGCTCGGACTCGAGCCGCTACTCCTCCACGTCGAAAGGAGCCAGCTGAGGTGGCTAGGGCATCTGTTCCGGATGCCTCCTGGTCGCCTCCCTCGGGAGGTGCTCCAGGCATGTCCCACTGGGAGGAGGCCTCGTGGAAGGCCCAGGACACGCTGGTGGGACTATGTCTCCGAGCTGGCCTGGTGTCGTCTCGGGGTCCCCCCAGAACAGCTGGAGGAGGTGTGCATGGATCGGGAAGTCTGGGCATCTCTGCTGAGACTGCTGCCCCCGCGACCCGGCCCCGGATAAAGCGGAAGAAAATGGATGGATGGATTATTGTATATCGTGTCAAAATCTCGTCTCGTTCTCGTGGACTCAATCTTGTGTCTCGTCTCGTGAGATTTGTATCCCGGCCCACGCCTACCAGCAAGATAACTCACAATATCTAATATATTTTTTTCAATTTAAATCATCTAAAATCACATTGGAACTGATATTTACGCTTTGCAAGACGTGTTTGTGAGTAAAATCTGGCACCACAACTAATGAAAAGTTGTGGGGGGGCAGCACAGGGAGGGAGGACCTGGCACAGATCCGTGATGGCGGAACTGAAGAGGCTGAAAGTCGGGCTGCTCCCGCTGAGCTAAAAGTTGGTCGACTCAAACGGGCATTGTTCATGTCATGGTCGCTGAGCCGTATCTCTATAGAAACAAACAAACAAACCACAACAGCCTTTCATAGTCAACCAATAACAGAGTCCAGGTTGATATCCGAAGCGCTTCATGGGTCAAAACTATTTCAAGAATGTTTTGGCCAAATGTTAAGTATGAGGATTATGCAGTCCAGTTAAGGGGCCAAGATTAAAAAGCTCTTACCCCCCTGCCTTCACTGAGCGCATTTGCTCCAGTTTGGCTTCACCCAAATCTAAAAGCATCTCGGCTGGAGCTCACAGCCTATAGGCCAGTGTAACGCCTCAACTGAAAGACTTGCTAAACTGATCGTGTGTTCTTGTTACTTTTTGCCCTGTTTTTGCCGCCTTTTTCAAATTGTGTTGTTGTTTCTTTTCCGGCACGTTTTTGTTGCTCCTTTGTCACCGTTTTATGTATTTATTTATTTTTTTTTGCTTTTTCATCGTGTTTTTGTTGCTCTTTTATTGTAATTTCATCCTCGTTTTCGTCGCTGTTTTGACACTTTTGTCCCCCAAGCCTCTTTAAGATTGGGGTAACGCCGAACCGGAGAAGTATGGGGGGCCGTATGGGACATAATCCTAAACCTAATATATACTCACTACATCTCTCCCTCACACTTTGTATAACTCCTGTTACACACGGTATATCTGCTCTCTCGCAGATCTCCTTTCATTCACAATATATCTCTCCCTCAGACTGTATAAGTCATCTCAGACTGTATATCTCTCCCTCAGACTGTATAACTCTTCACAGACTATATAACTCCTGTCATACATTACATCTCCATAGTAAACTGTATAACTCCTGCTATGCACAATAATTATTTTCCACTTATGAAGTAGTTTGTTTGACTTATATGTGACAAGAAGAGAACACTGGTGCGAGTGGAGAGAATAGGCAAAATGGAAGTGAGAGAAGTCAATCCGGAAGTGGCAACCCGCCACAATAAAGGTCCCATGACCACAAATAGCCTACCTGTGTATCTGGTCATGCTCACCACTTTCCTGCGGCGCTTTTCACGCCATATTTACAAAACGTTTGTGTATTATGTTCAGTTTGAAGAAAGTTACAGCAGTTCTAGTCACAATCAGTGTGACCTTCAAGGAGAAATGACCAGAAATGTTTAGTTTTGATTAAGAAATATTTAATATTTAAAGTAAAGATTGATTTAACATATTTCTATTGGTTGTAAGTGTTAAAACATAATTTTATATTTTAGCTCTTTTAGTTCATTTAAATATTGGAGCTTGGTTTAATTTTGCTATTTTCAGTTGTGTCAGACGGAGTAAACTACACAGTAGGGGTGAAGGCTGATTCTCTCAATTTGTACATGAGACTGAAGACAATTTCAGCCGAACAGGCCATTTGCTGTCCCGCTCTAAAAATGATCAGGGCAAAACCAGGTCACAGATATTGGGGACAAACATGGCAACTCTTTTTTTTTTTTTTTTTTTAAATCTCCACATACCTACATAGACACTATTCAATTAAAAATATATATATATTTCATTCTTGAGAAACAGTGTTGTAGCAGCGTTTATGAGCCAGGGTCCTTCCATTTAGCTGGCAGAGTTTTTGATACAAGTCTTCTCATAGTTGGCTTCAATGGAAATGCAGTTTTTTTTTTTTTAGTACAGAGGCTTCTTGTGAGCAGTTGAAGATTTGTACTCACTCATTTATAGTCAATGTTTGGGTTCAAATTAAACCCAGGTAAAAACTAGTCTGCTATGATAGTCTTCATGTTTTAGACACACAGCACTGGCTTCTACTTTGAAGAAAAGAGCTGAACCACTGGTGCAGGTGTCTCTGGTCACTCAATGGACACGTTCAATCCTCATTCAGTCAGTCTTTAAATGCATAATCTGTGCACAAACAAAGGGAATAACAACATTGAATTTAATGTCGGGGAAAAACGCAAATGTAATGTCAACTAATAAGTATTATAGCTATATTCTTATACTTTGATGGTAAATCTTTTTGGAAAAAAACTGAGCAATGTGAGCTTTTGTCTAAGATCAATGAACTGCCATGTCTATTTCAATCTAATTACCAATAGTACACTATAACGTGGGGGCGACGGTGGCGCAGATGGTAGAGCGGGTCGTCTCATGATCGGAAGGTCAGGGGTTCGAATCCCGCCTCCTGAAGGTGCACATTGTCGTTGTGTCCTTGGGCAAGACACTTCACCCTCCTGGCCTCCAGTGTCTGCGTACACTGGCGTATTAATGAGAGAGTGAATGGGCCCCCTATGAGAGACCAACAGGCCCGTTTGGACCCACCACCTGCAGGAGGAGCCATAGGGGACTGGTGCAATGTGACTTGGGCAGCTCCAATAGCTGCCCCCACGACCCGGCAACGGACAAGTGGGAGAAAATGGATGGATAGATGGATGGACACTATAACAAGGTAGTGAGGAACTATTTTTTTAAGTAAAGAAATGTCAGATTAATAAATATTACACAGATTTAATTATTTCTATGGGAAGATGAAAGAGGAGGAAAAAAGGCTAGTACTAGCAACTGTAAATCAGCTACGATTGTGCCACTGAGATGGTGGTAATTAAGGCTTTTGGGATAAATTACATGAAATAAGTAACAAGTGTACCTTCATGAGATGTGTTGGTGTCCGTGGAATTGTTGAAAGAGTTGTTGATTTAAGCCGAAGTGCTGACTGCATACAAAAGTCCGTAGCTTTATGCAGAAGTCTGGGCCCTCTAACTGCTTCAATCCACTGCCTCCTTTGGTCCGAGTCCGTCGGAAAAGCGTGGTAAGAGAGGTATAGTTGTTTTCTTGCCCCACGAGAGCAAACGGGAACAGAACCAAAACAAAGGCACTGAAAACTTGAATGTTGTAGCGCATTACTTCTTGTTTAAAATGTGCAAATGAGAAAAAGGCGTGAAAAGCGCCGCAGGAAAGTGGTGAGCATGACCAGATACACAGGTAGGCTATTTGTGGTCATGGGACCTTTATTGTGGCGGGGTTCCACTTTCGGATTGACTTCTCTCACTTCCGTTTTGCCTATTCTCTCCACTCGCACCAGTGTTCTCTTCTTGTCACATATAAGTCAAACAAACTACTTCATAAGTGGAAAAGAATTATTGTGCATAGCAGGAGTTATACAGTTTATTATGGAGATGTAATGTATGACAGGAGTTATATAGTCTGTGAAGAGTTATACAGTCTGAGGGAGAGATATACAGTCTGAGATGACTTATACAGTCTGAGGGAGAGATATAGTGTCTGAGAAGAGTTATAAAGTCTAAGAGGAGATGTACAGTTTGAGAGGAGATATACAGTCTACAGTCTGAGAGGAGATGTACAGTTTGAGAGGAGATATACAGTTTCAGAAGAGATATACAGTCTGAGGGAGAGATATACAGTCTGAGATGAGTTACACAGTCTGAGATGAGATATATACAGTCTGAGATGAGATATACAGTCTGAGATGAGTTATACAGTCTGAGGGAGAGATATACAGTCTGAGAGGAGTTATACAGTCTGAGGGAGAGATATACTTTGTATGAGAGGAGATGTACTCTGCGAGAGAGCAGATATACAGTGTATAACAGGAGTTATACAAAGTGTGAGGGAGAGATGTAGTGTGTATAGAGAGAAATAGTGAGTATATATTAGGTTTAGGATTATGGCCCATACGGCCCCCCCTAAAGAAGTGCTCGGTTCAGGTGGGGATTAGGGGATTAAGAGATTAGGCTTGAACGGCTCAATTAGTTGTATAGGTCAATGTTACGTGTGTGTGTGGGGGGGGCTCGTAGAAGGCCCAGGACACGCTGGTGGGACTAGGTCTCCCCCTAGTACAGATGGAGGAGGTGTGCGTGGATTGGGAAGTCTTGGCATCTCTGCTTAGACTGCTGCTTCCGTGATAAAGCAGAAGAAAATGTATGGATGGACGTCTTCTTGTCGCTGGTCATATTAAGACTGTTTACTTGAACTTTGACATTTGAGAGTCAACCTTGTGTCTAGGGGCTCTCATAAAGTAGAGAGCAGAGAGTCGGGAGAATGTAACGTGGATGGAGTGACCCACACGGAATCAACCTATGAAACGGTGGGACTACAAATGCCTTACGATCATGACTGTATATCATGTTTGTTCAGTCAAATAGATCAAATCAAATGAAACAACAAGATTAGTTTAACTATAAGGTGTTCAGAAGTGTGCGTGCGCTTCTCTCCTTCAGTTTATTTGTGCTCTTCTCTGAGATGGAGATGCACAATGTCTGAGCACCTCCCCCCTCTCTCTCTCTCTCTATCTGTGAGTATGAAAGGTTGGCTGACTGTGTGATGGGCCGTACAATCCTGTTCCAGTGTCAAATTTAGTGACTGTGATAAACTGCTGTGCACCACACGCTGTCATCCCCTTCAGCACCAAACTCACCACATGGCCCGGGCGCTCTGTGTCTGCATGTTTGTACAACACTCGGAAAGATTATGCACGGATTTCTGACTTCGTGACTGATCTTGTCGTAGAATTGGTCTCGCGCTGTTCGCTCCTATCGACGCCGCGGAAAATCGTCTTTGGGAGAGAAGCCTAATGTTGACTGACAACGATAATTTAGCCATCATCTAAATGAGGTTAGTCAGGAAGAGTAGCTGGAGATGTCCTTGTTTTTTTATTTTATTTTTTTATTGTAATGTGTATGCATCTTTTTGAAAGTGAATCAGTAAACTGAACAAACACAAAACATTTTCGACACTGTATTCATGTATTTAAATTTGTGGTGTTCGTCTTGTAAGAAAAAGGAAACTGAAGAAGTGCTTTACACAGTTTACGTCGCTTCATAAAGCAATGAGGCAAAACACTGTGACCTCTAGCGATGATTGTTTTTCATCTTTATTTGGCAGTAACAGCCAAATAACTAGTATCCAGAGTGAGATCAAAGTGTTCGGCTTGTACCAGTGCGACCAGTTAGGTCCTCATAATACTGCATATGAAGCGTAGAGTTAAGTTGTAATATTCGTTATGGACTCCAGTTCCTCGGAGGCTCTTTCCATGTAGCTCCCCAAACATAATACAATCTGCAAATTTTCAAGGGGCCTGAATAGTAAAGTATAAGGGGTAAACTCAGTAAGTACTCCTAAGTCGCATAGTTATCGTAGACCGTCAATAGCGATGGACCGAGGGTGCCCCGTAGCGTTCAGTGAGGGATAACGAAGCGCGTTCATGCGAGCAATTTGAATGGGTTTCTGGGGCCAGCACCTTAATGTGGTGGAGGGGGTTGAGCGCCCGAATGATCCTGGGAGCTCTGTTGTCGGGGGCTTCGTGCCCCTGGTAGGGTCTCCCATGGCAAACAGGTCTTAGGTGACGGGTCAGACAAAGAGCGGTTCAGAAGCCCCTTATGAGAGACCAACAGGCCCGGTTAGAACCATGAGGCCGTCCTTCTGTGGACCCACCACCTGCAGGGGGCGCCATAGGGATTGGTGCTATGTGATTTGGGCAGCTCCAGCAGCTGCCCCCACGGCCCGGCAACGGACAAGTGGAAGAAAATGGATGGATGGATGGATGAAAATACAAATACTAAAGAAAACATAACATAGATCGATGTTGCACATGTTAAGCCAAAAACGTGGAGGTCAGAATGACAAGCCTTTGTTCAATACTGACTTACAGAGAGGCCAAAACAGTGGATGGAAAGTGCATTAGAGCAAGGGACTCCCAGTCCATGCCCCCACTTCCTTATGGCTTCCGGAAAAATGAGGCTGTAGTTAGTCTGACTAGAGCCCTGCACGGGCCTGATTTCTGGGCCCGAGCCCGGCCCGGGCCCGTGAGGTTCGGGCCCGAGCCCGGCCCGGCCCGACAGACTTTCAGAATTATCAGGCCCGAGCCCGGCCCGCGGCCCGGCTCTTCCCTCTCTCTCTCTCTTGCTCCCTTTCCAATATTTTCCAAATGCGTGATTAAACAGCGCTGCAACAGTTGACCTGTATTGTATGAATAAATAAACACTTCTATCTAAACGTAACATAAAGCACAGTGTTTATTTTTTATTGTCGGGAGGAACACGCATGCATTTGTTTCCTGGAAACACTGCGAACACATACCGTCGATAGAAGCACTCCGCACGCGAACCGCTCCGTCCTCTCTCTCCATACCGCTTTGCAGAGGTTTGCCCACGCGGGGAAACCCCCCACGCCACAGCCCACATGGACGGCAGGTACATGTTTGTGGCAAGAGGTGGCCATGGATGTTTTATAATTAACGACGGGGCGAGAGGACATCGATAGAAGCACATCCGCACGCGGACCGCCCGGTCCTCTTTCTCAATACGACCGCTTTGCAGAGCTGTACGCACGGCGAGGAAAACTCCCACGCCACGGTCCACGGGGAAGGCAGGTACATGTTTGTGTTGAGTTGGCGGGTCAAGAGAGCAGGTGGGCAGGGAGAGAGGAGAGCGGGTGCTGCATTTAATGTCGCCATTTAAGTTGGTTAAAAATTAGCAGCACACCGCATTGGCAGGGGGGAAAAAACCAAGCCCGAGCCCGGCCCGTGTCCGACGCAATGATGCGGTAATGGGCCCGAAGCCCGGCCCGCGGGCCTTCGGGCCCCTCGGGCCTCGGGCTCAAATGCAGGGCTCTAAGTCTGACGGTCTATGTGTCATCGAAGCATAAGTAGCTCTCTGATATTTTAGTTTCATAAAAGTAGCTCACAGGGTAAAAACGGTTGGAGAACCCTGCAATATGGCAAACAACTTTCTTGGCTCACTCCATCCTCCAGAAGACAACTTCATTGGTTATTATTTATCTTTAAGTGTATCTGTCTTAGTTACCCTGATTATTTAAAACAATATTTAACATGTTAAATTTCTTCCTATAGTTTAAAAAGCAGGAAACAGGAAAAATGTCATTAAATTACATTAAATTCTTTGGGAACATCTGTATGTCACTGTATTTCGTATTGATTTTAGATTGCTGTGTGTGTATGTGTAAATGGCTGCTTGAGTGTGCGTGTGTATTTATAAATACATAAATGGATTTCTGAAGTTTTGGCATTGAAACTTGGCTTCACGATGCTTTGAGGTAAAGTGGTGCGTCTATTTATTATTATTTTTCGTATCTGCACCTGATTAGAAAAATAACTATGTTCGTCTGAAGCCCTGCTTTACACCAAGGAAAGCATTGCTCACTCAGACCGTGTTGACAAAGAGACAAGGTTAATGTCAACCCAATCATTTTTATTGTAAATGACTGTGTACAGACAATATGACCCTGATGGAACAGCAAACAGGTGTGAAGTTTAAAGGTACCTCTCCAGCATACACCGTATTTACTATTGTCCTGCATCCTTCATTCATTCAATCATTCAAACCTTTATTTAACCAGGAAAAATCTCTCATCGTAGGTGAGGAGGAACATGTTCATAAAATGTGCATCTTTCTTTGCTTTTAATGTGCTTGAAGTAGTTGTGTTAAAGCTAAGGTCAGAGACGCGTGTGGGGGCGAATGTCTTCATTGTTGTTAGTCAATTATTAAGGCTTTATAAAATAACTTATTTCTCTCACTGTAATTACAACATATCTCAGTGTTGGCTAAGAAATAGTTTTCTTTGCTCAAATTAAACTGAGAAAATGTCAGCAGTAGATTAAAGGTCAAAATCTGTTCTGTACTCACATTTCTTATAAAACAGACATTACTTATCGCAGGGTTTTGCTTTAAATCAGTGAATCAGCCTCGTAATGATGGAGTCAAAGCTCAACATGTCTCATAAGATTAACTATGTCAATCTCCCCGGAAGATGAAAGTTGTGTGAAAAAAACGAAATACAGCATTAGATTTATTTGGGTTTCATAACTTTGTTTGTTTGGCAGCACAGTGGCTGAGTGGTTAGCGCTCTTGCCTCACAGCAAGGAGACCCTGAGTTCAATGACCACTTACTGTGTGGTGATTGAACCACCCCTATGGGTTTCCTCTGGTTTCCCCCATCAGCCTAAACCCTACACAGGGAGGATCGTTGTTGTTTACTTTCACCTGATGTGTTGGTGAATGGTGGGCAAACCGCTGATTTCTCCAGCTGTTAATTTAAATCACAGATCTTTTACAGCGTGTTTGTGAACATTGTGTTGCCCACCATCAGTGTTGCAAATAACCGCGTTTATGAATAACGCTGTTAGTTATTTCCCAGTAACGATGACTGTTTCCTCCGTGAGAACGGCCTTCCCGTTTCTGTTTAAGTAACGGAGCTGAATATTTATTAAGGCTCGCAGAAAAACCATGTCCCTCAGATCCTGCTCTCGTCGGTTTTTCCCGGGCGTGGGCTTTTTTTTTCAGGAAGTGAGAAAGGGCAACAGTGACGTTGATTGGCTGACAGAGTGAATGACAGCACAAGGGACCAATCAGAGGAGGTGCTTTGTGTAAAGTGGGTCTGACACGTTCATTGGTTTAAGCTCCACGCGGCCTGTTTGTAAAACTGGACCAAACTCAGCCCAAACTCACACTTGGCGGATTTTATGGATATATTTCATTATTTTAACGAATCGTTTGGATGGATTTAAAGCTGGTGAAGCTGAATGTGGATAAGTCAGTGCAGAGATGTTTGCATTAGTCTGGAAATGACCTGATATCATTGTACGTTTGGTAAATGCGTTGTTTGGCCATCGTCTACTGCTTAAAGCAGTCGAATAAGTCGATTTACTGCAGTACTGTGTTCACTAGCTGTAGCTGTTGCCTTCTGAGTGCCAGTGTTACTGGCTGAGCTCTTTCATAGACAGAAAATAAACGCTAGTTCTGAGAGTCTTTTTGATTTTGTGGCTAAAACTCCAGCATGCCGAATGAGCCCTTACTCTTTCAGTATTTTCAATTACTTTGTCCAATACCAAGTTACTTTTATCATACTGTAACTCAGTTACCAATGCAGTTACTTTTGCGGAGAAGCAACGGGTGACTAAAACTAATTCCTGTTTTTCAGTAATCTTCCCAACACTGCCCACCATATAACTTTTATTATCTTTATTAACTTTATTATCTATTTAATGCTTTTGTGTTGCCCACCAAAGCCTCGGATGTGACGACATGGTGATCACTCCTATAGGTTAATCCTTCAGCCAGGTGATTATCTTAAATTGCTCGCTTTCAAGAGGGGGTGAGGCTGTGTTTCCGCTTTTCCTTCCAAATTGACTTTTCAACACTGGACCTTTTCCTTTTGCACAGTCAGAACCATGCCGAGGCTAAAGTGAAGGGCGGTAGGGTGATGGAGGCATGTGATGGATACATAAGCTGCTCTGAACAACTATGTTAGAGAATGTAGATTATCTTTACAAACAGTGAGCCAACAGCAAGACTGGAAATAATTCCTGCTAAAAAAAAAAAATAGAGGCACGCACAATACCAATACATACCCATACTGTGTATTATTGTGTAATGCTAACAATAAAAGGAAGACAAAATCAAAACCCTTGCATCCCAACTAAAACATGAGGAATCCGGGAAAGAGTTTGAACATCCGCTGTGGGGTACGTTTTTAGTAACTCCATATACCGACCAAATGCCCATGTTTAGAGCTCAGTGCACTTTCTGTGGTGATAAAAACATCCCGTGCCCTCCTGATGTCGGGGCCCTGAATAGCACTTGTTCACGCCTTCTCCTCTCAGCAGACAGCCCTGCTCCCGTCAGCTGTCAGAGTGTGCAATGTGCTCTGGTAAAACCTCCGAAACAACAGCTCTCAACCTGGAGCTCACTTTAATGTGTCAGCCGATATTAGCGCTGTCGACTCCTCCGCGCTAAGCGGGTTGTCGGGGTGCATGAGCCGGCGCTGTCTGGATGGAAGGTGCCACTGTTGATCAGCTGCTAGGCCTCTGAAGTTAGTGTTTTCATGTGGGTGGCTACTACGGGGAGAAAAAAAACCCGAGAATAATATAGTGTTATTATTGTAGCGAAACAGGGGTCAGATTTAGCACTATTTATGGAGGAGATTGAACCACTTCAACCTCCGACCAGGAAGTCATGTCTGCCTTCTGCTGTGCAAGGCATGAACAGTATAGTCTTTCTTTTCTGTCCTCTTTGGAGTAGGACCACCTATGACTCTTCAAATAATAATGTTACCTGACCTTTAAGAGAAGGCTTTGTGCATTTCTCGGTCAATATATCACACTCATTGAGTTGCTCACTGCTCAGCCCATCTATGTATTTTCTTCATTTTATACGAGCTATGAGCGGCCAGATTCTTTTCTAGTTACTGCGGGTCTGAAGATATATTCCATAATTTACAATAGATAAGGTTATATGTCGGTTATATGTGGTATATTAAGGTTCAAACCCGTCTCCGACATCCATCCAAGATAATAATACATTTAAGGCGACACACTGCAGGGAAATGGAGGGAAAAAATATATTTAGTATCAATTTGAAACTTTTGCTGAACATTACTGATATACAGTGCCTTGCGAAAGTATTCGGCCCCCTTGAACTTTTTGACCTTTTGCTAAATTTCAGGCTTCAAATATAAAGATATAAAACTGTAATTTTGTGTGAAGAACCAACAACAAGTGGGACACAATCATGAAGTGAAACATTTTTAACAAATAAACAATTGATAAATTGGGCGTGCAAAATTATTCAGCCCCTTTACTTTCAGTGCAGCAAACTCTCTCCAGAAGTTCAGTGAGGATCTCTGATCCAATGTTGACCTAAATTACTAATGATGATAAAAAGGATCCACCTGTGTGTAAACAAGTCTCCGTATAAATGCACCTGCTCTGTGATAGTCTCAGAGGTCAGTTTAAAGCGCAGAGAGCATCATGAAGAACAAGGAACACACCAGGCAGGTCCGAGATACTGTTGTGGAGAAGTTTAAAGCCGGATTTGGATACAAAAAGATTTCCCAAGCTTTAAACATCCCAAGGAGCACTGTGCAAGCGATAATATTGAAATGGAAGGAGTATCAGACCACTGCAAATCTACAAAGACCCGGACGTCCCTCTAAACTTTCAGCTCATACAAGGAGAACACTGATCAGAGATGCTGCCAAGAGGCCCATGATCACTCTGGATGAACTGCAGAAATGTCCAGCTGAGGTGGGAGACTCTGTCCATAGGACAACAATCAGTCGTATACTGCACAACTCTGGCCTTTATGGAAGAGTGGCAAGAAGAAAGCCATTTCTTAAAGATATCCATAAAAAGTGTTGTTTAAAGTTTGCCACAAGCCACCTGGGAGACACACCAAACATGTGGAAGAAGGTGCTCTGGTCAGATGAAACCAAAATCGAACGTTTTGGCAACAATGCAAAACGTTATGTTTGGCGTAAAAGCAACACAGCTCATCACCCTGAACACACCATCCCCACTGTCAAACATGGTGGTGGCAGCATCATGGTTTGGGCCTGCTTTTCTTCAGCAGGGACAGGGAAGATGGTTAAAATTGATGGGAAGATGGATGGAGCCAAATACAGGACCATTCCGGAAGAAAACCTGATGGAGTCTGCAAAAGACCTGAGACTGGGACGGAGATTTGTCTTCCAACAAGACAATGATCCAAAACATAAAGCAAAATCTACAATGGAGTGGTTCACAAATAAACATATCCAGGTGTTAGAATGGCCAAGTCAAAGTCCAGACCTGAATCCAATCGAGAATCTGTGGAAAGAACTGAAAACTGCTGTTCACAAACGCTGTCCATCCAACTTCACTGAGCTCCAGCTGTTTTGCAAGGAGGAATGGGCAAATATTTCAGTCTCTCAATGTGCAAAACTGATAGAGACAAACCCCAAGCGACTTACAGCAGTAATCACAGCAAAAGGTGGCGCTACAAAGTATTAACTTAAAGGGGCTGAATAATTTTGCACGCCCAATTTTTCAGTTTTTTATTTGTTAAAAATGTTTGAAATATCCAATAAATTTCGTTTCACTTCATGATTGTGTCCCACTTGTTGTTGGTTCTTCACAAACAATTACAGTTTTATATCTTTATGTTTTAAGCCTGAAATGTGGCAAAAGGCGAAAAGTTCAAGGGGGCCGAATACTTTCGCAAGGCACTGTAAACATGAGGGGGGGGGGGGGAATTTGCATAAAAATGCCCAAAATTGCTTATTTTTTCAGTGACAAAATCTAAATAATGGATAGACCTAGATTTAAATACATGTTTTTACTTTTTTTATTTTGTCATATTAGAAACAAAGATTTTTTGGTGGATTTTTTGAGAAAACCATCCCTTATATACCGAGTACTTCTCATATCTCCGCTCTTCCGTACCGGGTGTCTTACAGAAGGAAAAATACCATATTTGGATTTGAGCGTCATCTCGGGCGCCCTTGGCAGGACGGGTGTAAAGTAAGTCAATATTTGTGAATGAATGCCTCTCAGAGTCCAAGACTTGACTCGGACTCGTCCCCTAAAGACTCGAGACTTGACTCGGACTCGTCCTCTAAAGACTCGAGACTTGACTCGGACTCGTCCCCTAAAGACTCGAGACTTGACTCGGACTCGTGTTTTACACTTGAATTAGTGTAAAATACATAGAAACCATGGGACTTGGACTTGACCTGGACTTGTGGATAAGGGACTTGGACTTGACCTGGACTTGCAGGTCAGGGACGTATGTGCATCTCTGCCTGGGGCATAAGAAAGACAGCTGCCGATCTGCGCCAATGGAGTCTCCAACCACCTCCAATTGCATAATCAGACGTTACACAATCACACGCGCAAAGGACACGACAACTAATGCTTGGAGCGAGAATTTGATCTCCAACTGCGTGGAATTGGTTGATTCCCAGTTATGAACCCGATACATAGAAGTGCTAATAGATGCTCTCTCCTGTTAGTCAGCACTAAGCCATGCTCTTTATGCTACGCTATGAGGCACTGCCAAAGGCTCGAAGGTAGAGCTGCACCGGCCCCCCACCAGCCCCACTGAGAGTGAATGGAACATGATGAAAGTTGAAGCCGTCCATCAGGTGGCTTCTATACTAACTAGCCTCTCTTTGGCCGTATATGTATCTATAGTGAACATCTCTCGCTTTGAAACCCGTGGAGAATCTGCGATAAGTGGTTACGGACAGCACGCTCCCCTCAAGCGCACATCTGGAGCCTCTCATGGGCTTAACAAGTGCCAGTCGCAGCACTTCAGCAAAGCAAGAGGAGGAAGGGGAAAAAAGCACAACACAACACAAGGAAATCTTCCGTTTAACTACTCCATCAGCCAAATGAAGACTGTTATTACCTGAAAGCACGCCGCATCACTGAGTGGCGTCGAGTGTGATGGACTCTCAGATGGCGCCGAGTTTCAGCTAATTGGCAGCAGGTGTCGGTGCGTTCAATTCCATACCATATATATATATATAAATCTATATTCATGTGGAGAGGAGTCTTCATCATTCACGCACATGTTACAGCCACCAGCAGACTGCTGTAGCTTTCACAACATCTGCTGCTCCTCTGAGGTATTCTTGCCAAAGTTATCCTTGTTTTGTGGAAGTACAACATAAAGCCACAAGGGGAACAGAATGAGAGCTAAACAGACATGGTCGCGTCAGGGAGGACATCTGGACAAAAGCCTTAGCCAAATCTAGACACAAAAGAGGTGTAAGAGTATATGCCCTCAATCGATCTGCACCAGGGGATTTTGGATTTCACACAAATGACAAAGACTGAATAGTGTTCATCTTATTTGTTTAAACCAGGATGATTGTTTATTGAAAATAATGGGCACAGCGGTTAGCACTTGTGCTTCACAGCTAGAAGGTCTCGGGTTCGATTCCCACCTAGACAGGGCCTTTCTGTGTGGAGTTTGCATGTTCTCCCCATGTCTGCGTAGGTTTCCTCCAGGTACTTTGGTTTCCCCTACCACTAAAAACATGAACAATAGGTTCATCCTCTAGCCAGGTGATTCTGACCATTAGCCTGGCTCCACGTCTGGAGATGGGCCCCCGAGCACCGGCCCACGCTGGCTGCTCACTGCTCCTACAGGTCGCCCCAGCGGCATTGAGGATGGGTCAAATGCAGAGGATGAATTTCTCTACAGGGATTAACAAAGTACAACTTGAAATTACTTTTGTAAGGTATTTTATAGAAGTGTTGTCAAAGTCTGATTGCATTGTACATGATCTTATCCGACTTATAGTAACTATAAGTGCCATTCAGATGGGATCACGAGCATGTTCATTTGAGTTCATTTGCAAAACCAGATACTGTATCTCCATTTTGGATTCCTTTATTCTTATTGTTTGTTACTGTACTCTACAGATGACAATTGTGAAACAACTAAGTTGTGTGAATTCGATTAAGAACAAGTGACTTTAAATTGTAATGGCAGTGAAGCGATGAAAGATTGTTTACATATAAAGTCTAACTATAAGATTATGAAATGCAAATGTAATTTATTTTACATGAACGCGGCGTGGCACTTATAAGCTTCTAGCTTCAGTCTGCTCACTTTGAGCCTCCATAACTGTATAATTGTGAAATAAAAAATACAAATAAAATAAAAAAACACTTCTGTGCAAACAGTAGTTTTTTTTCAATGGCATTTACCTGTTTTTGCAGATGAACTGTTCAGTTAGAGTTAAACCTTGACACAAAGTACACAGTAAAGGTCAACATGGAGTTGGCAATGTCCCACCTGATCACCTGCCTAGACAAGACCCCTCCCCCCACCACCTCCTGCTGCTGCAGCACCCCGGCCAATTAGTATTCAGCCAGCTACACTTAAATCGCCCTCCTTTTCCTCATCCCCACCTTATCAGCCGGACTTTTGCTGCCTGCAGAAGCTGACGATTTATCCAAGATCCCTTTTCTACCTTGGTCCAAAAAGCTATAATAAGCTTTTACAATTGGATCTAATGCAGCAATGTGGCTTCTTTGAGACTCAGCAGGTGGAAATAGCTACAGATACAATGTATTCCTACGTTAGTCCAAACCATATTACGTCCTAATAAAGAAAAGAATAGTGCTAAATGAAATGTGTGCAGTGTATTAGGAACGGGGTTCAAACGATTTAAAAACTGAAACCGTGAAAGCTGAATATTTTTAAAAATAATCAATTGTTTTTGTGTTATTTTTTGTTTTTTTAAATTTCCATCCCCAAGTTTATGATGTGCTGAAGGAAGTCTTAATCCATGCACACATTGTGTAACGCGGACCATATGGCAGCATCTCCAGCAGATCCCCCAACATCTGCTGCTGGTGTGATCTATTGTCGGGACACGGAGCAGAATTTACAATCCCGGAAAACACTGATCCCGATTTGCGCTGCATTGTGTCCCGCTCTATTCCTGTCATCCACTCGCTTTTATTTCTCCGATGACTCGTACGCAGGCCCGTCAAAAGGCATTCATCACGCCCCAATACATCTATCTCCACCGGATTGTGAAACACGACTGCTGCATACCGACTGACATGCTACCATTACTCATTGTCCTTTGTGCGCCGCATATTATTGTTCTCCGTCTAACCATCCTTTCCCTCACCTGGCTCTGAACCCTGAACAAAACAAGTCCATCCAGCCACAGGTTGGATTAAAGTTGATCCCGATAAATAAAAGGAAAAAGACAGAATCCACCCATACCCCGGGGTGAAAGTAGCTTTTTTTCTTCTAATAAATAAATAATATAGCCAGTTTTGGGAGAATACTTTGGTAACGTATTCCACTGCTTAGTCCAAACAGAGTACTGTACCTGTAGCTGTACCTGAATGCAGTTACCCAACATGACTATTCTAAATATTCTAAATACAATTCATCAATGAAGGTACTTGAGTCATAAATAAAATTCAGTGACTACCAACACTGAATATAGCAGTGTTTTCGTAACCAGATCTGTTTCAACGGCACAAACATTTGCATTTGGTCTTAATTAAATTCCCACAACTTTACTTTCACACGTGTCATCTGTGGACTAGTAACAAATATCCAAAACGGAGATAGGGGAGCATTTGCATCTATCTTTAGATCCCCGTGTGTGTCATGCCTTTCGCAAAAAAAGGCTTTTGCTTTTATTTTGTGAGGCCAACCGGAAGCGCTCAGTTCTTATTATGCTATTGGACAAAAACAGGGAACTTTAGAAATATTTACCGTTGTTTGGGTAAAGGATTTAACATTTCCAAGACACGGATAAACAGGACATTTGTGATTCGAGAGGGGCCTCAGCGCGGATTTTTTCGCTCCTCCTTTTTCCGCAGGTAAACAAAGTCTATACACGCTGTGAAAGTGTCCCGCCAAGGAAAACCAGCAAAGCCAAAACAGCCCGTATAGGGGGACTCTCGTTCTAATGTGACAGCTTTAGGCGGAGGAGCGCGTGTGAGCCGTGGCGCTGACGGCTCTGTTCTGTGATGCGTAAAGACGCACGGGGGTGGGCCCGCGGCCAAATTGGCAAAAACTGCGCCGTTACCGTGTGTGCAGAACGTTAAGGGACAGAGCAGATGAGATCCAGTCCGCCGAGTCTCTATATCGCATTTAAGTGGCTGAACTTCAACGCGTTTGAGCTCACGGTGTAATATTACTGGCAGACTACTGTTGTGTGCTTAAAGGTGAGAGAGCGCAACTCTTTTAACGGAACGCAGTACCGGACCGTACCGGATTACTTTCACCCCTGCCCATACCTACACTGTAAAATGTAAAATTGTTTCAACTCAAAAAAAACTAAGTCCAAGGGATGCCAAGAAATTGTATGTGTAACCAATTACCAATTTACAATGTAATCAATTTGAAATTTCAAATTCAACTGTTTCTAGTTGTCTGAAATTAAAAATGTCAGTTACAAATTAAATCAGTTGTGTCGACCTGAGAATACAATTCAACTAAAGAGCTGAAATTTCAAATCGATTACATTGTAAACTGGTTATTGGTTACACATACAATTTCTTGGCAGCCCTTGGACTTAGTTTTTTGAGTTGAAACTATTTTACATTTTACAGTGTATTTATAGTTCACACAGATCTGTCTTGTACAAATTATTACTTATTTTTTCATTCAAATGTTCCCAATGTTACCCACACTTTGTTGTTGCAATAAACCCATTCTAAACAGTCAAATAAACGTGGGGCGTACCTGCAGCTTTTGCATATATTTGTAGTGCGTGTACTACGTTTAAACACTCATTTTAAGCTTCTCCCTCCTCTCTAGTACACTTAAAACTCAATTTAAATGTTGGTTCTATGTTTTTGAAATGAGAAAGAACAGGGAAAGAGGACGATAAGAGCCACTGAGTAGTTACGTACAGTTTCCAGCTTTTATAGTAGTATGTAGTTGTAAATCCAAGGGTCCCATTGAGCGTCTTGAACATAAAGCACTGCACATTTACCAGTAAAGAATGTCAGTGTCCTCTGGTCTGAAAATTGTTGAAGTAGTAGCCGACATTTGGCTCATGGGAGGACTTCATTGCTATGGCAACACACATGGTAAAATGTTACAGTGAATAGAAATGGTCCAGTGGAGCAGATGCATGTTACTAGACAAGGATTGAGTGACTTTATTAAAAAGTGTGTTTTTACATTGTGATATTAGGACATTATGCTTCACCTGCTCTACCAGTTATACCATGTTAATCACCTAAAAGACCGAACATGTTGTTAGCATTTAGCCTCTCCTCCTCTCCTCTGTGGGGCAAAACGGAGGTGAAGTTAGAAGTGACCAAGCTCTTCCACGTTTCCCCTATTTAAATACAGTTACGTGAGTATTATACGATCCAAGTACAGTCACACAAAATGAAACATGTCGATTTTCTAAGCCAATAAAAAGGGGCGCTACATTGTAAGGCGTAATAACACTTTAGGAAAACTTTGACTTTACTGCGTGGACGTCGAAGTCGAATTATATGTAAGATTTAGCTAAAAACAAATTACCCAGCTTAATTTCATTTGACCATTTTTGTGATGTTTATAGTTTCACTTCCTTATTGGACACTGACAGGAAGTGACATAGATAGAGGCAAACAATTGCAAACTGTTGCCGTGCCAACCATGTGTCAATGGGAACTGAATGACTCAAACTGCTATGGACTTTTACCTCTATCTATGTGACTTCCTTTCAAATATAAATCGAATAAAACAAACTTTTCTTTCCAACATTTCTTCCTTAAAATTGCTGCTTCACTGAATAAAATTATAATTGTTCCAACAGATATTATCCATCTACCCCTCCTGGAATCGCCACCTTATCGTGGTGGTGGGGTCTGAGCACCCGAATGATCCTGGAGCTCTGTTGTCGGGGGCTTCGTGCCCCTGGTAGGGTCTCCCATGGCAAACAGGTCCTAGGTGACGGGTCAGACAAAGAGCGGTTCAGAAGCCCCTTATGAGAGACCAACAGGCCCGGTTAGAACCATGAGGCCGTCCTTCTGTGGACCCACCACCTGCAGGGGGCGCCATAGGGGCTGGTGCAATGTGATTAGGGCAACTCCAACAGCTGCCCCCACGACCCGGCAGCGGACAAGTGGAAGAAAATGGATGGATGGATGGATTATCCATGTTACAGCCCTATGAGGCAACTCCTGTTGTGATATTGGGCTATACAAAACCATTGATTGATTGATTGATCTAAATAAGTCATATTTTCAAAAGCATTAAAACCTGTCATATGCACTTTAAGTAGCGAGTCAAATTTGAAAACGATGAGCACTGTGGCCAGTGAGCAAAACATTTCATACTGACAAGCCCCCAGCTTACTGTACTGTTCCTGCTTATCAGAATATAAAAGTATACAGTATTATTAATTTACCTTGAGAGTTAAAATGGCAGGTCCGTTCTCGGAAATGCACAGAATATACAGTAGTTTACCATTTCCACATTTACAGTTGTTGTATTATTATTGTAATTTTCTTCTTGTTACATGCCCCAATAATAATGTGTCACTACCTCTCATTAAAATAGGCCTGAAGCTGTTACAAATTGATCAGCTCATTTCAAGGCTAATGCACATTGACAATATGCAGTTTTGTAAAGTCAGCCCGCCATAAGGTCCACTTCCATCACCACCTTTAATTGATTCCGTTGCTCATGATATGATATGTGGTCACTGACTATTGATTTCTTTACACTAAGCAAAGCAACAAAAGCGATGAGGGCGATTTATTGAGCGCTACTATCCCCCTTGGTATAGCCCATGTCACGGCAAATAAAATAAAAGCTTTATCTGCCGTCCTTTGATCCGATTAGGCAGTCATATGTCATGAAAGACATCACATTTATCCACAGGAGAGACACGCATGAGCCACATGGGTCACGTCCTCCTTTTACCCAGCAGGCTTTGGGAAAGGTCGGGCCAGTCCGATACTAATACCTTTAGTTTGGTCTCAGAGGAAGTGGGTTGGGTTTCGAGAAAGAGCTAAGTCAGAGCCTCAAAAAAGGTCAAACGTTGTGAGAAGTGAACTAATGGAGCGTGAGGTCAGAAAAACAAAGATGCCAGACTCCACCCCGGGGTTACATATTCACTATCTGTGAGGAAGGCATCTGTGCGTCTCATCCAAGACAGGCCCAAAGCTGTGCATTTGACTCAGGGAAATCTGTCATTTTAATGTGCAAGGAATTTTCAAAGCAACAGAAAATTGGATGGGGGAGGAGAGGGTCAGGTCAACTGCAAGGAAATTGCACTGTGAGATGAGGAATTGCTCTCCTGCTAAATTAACACACTTTTTCCTCATAACTTGTGCAGTAATACCTTTGGGACCCTGGTTTAAGACTATATATGTTACATTTTACAATTAAAATTACATTTTACTGACATGATAACATTACAATTGGTGGCATTGTTTATTATTAAGGTGTGCTTGATAAGTATTAATAAGCACTAAGGGTTGGGTCGGCAATTAATAAGCAGCATGGCCTTTTAGCATGGTAGTTGATAATAGAGTTCGACAAAAAAAAAACTGTTGCCATAGAGATTCGCCAAGCTCATGGCTGTTAGCATACACATTTTCCATACAACATTTGTTAAAAGCGGTATAAAAAGTGGAGGAAAAACGCCGTGGAACAACTGCGTTAGCTGCTGAGTCACTGCTGGTAAATACATCCAACACACCGTGGCGACCAAGTGTTTTGATGTGAACAATAACTCTTTTACCCTTTTAAAATGTCCATTTGCTTAGCGATGTGGCATTACAGTCCTGAACTCTTTTCACCGTATTCCGAATGTCCGCGTGGGCGCCGCCATGAATGGTGCCCGTCCTTTTACTCCGATTAACATGGGACTGGAGACGTCAAGTCAGTTACTGCATAAATACAAAGCTGATTTTGAGTGTTGGTTTGTTGGTGCAAATGAACATTGGACATTTTACACAAATCAATCGACTAAACATCAGATTTGAACGGCGAACATTTTCCCCGGGAAGTATCGATACCACAAGTGCTGATCCAAAGCAAAAAGAGGCAAAAGTGGGCCGGGTGGAATCAGGTGAATTGCTGGGTTGCAGGTTCTAGAATGTGATGATGTCACTGGACCCAGCGGGGGGCAGGACACAGTTTTTCCTATTAACAGCATTACACAATTCAATTCATACTCACACAAGAGTATGAATTGCACAAATGATCATTAATATCAGTCACTGGGTCCATGATCTCTCTGTACAAGACCAACAATGTCCTCGAAAACTAAATATTTTTTCCTCCATATAATAGTAGTGGCCTTTGGAACGCTGTGATGTCACCTGCAACCCAGCAATAGTACAATGATCAATAATTATATTCTTAATGACCTACTAGTGTGCAAATAGATAAAAGTGTAATAAGAAGCTTATTAATATACCTTTACAAGCCTAATATTATAGCCTATTAATTACTCATGCGTATTAATACCTCATTAATACTTAACGAGCACACCTTAATAATAAAGCGTTTGTGTCTGCTTTGTGCGAAGTGTGCTATTTTGACCCTATAACAAGCACATTTAGTTGTCGTGGTGACCACAATGTACTATATCTAAGTCAGGGGTGTTCAAACGCATATTGAAGCGTCACAGGGTGAAGGACCATAGATCGGTGCTCAGTGCTGCGAAACCTTAGACTAGCAGTAGTTTAATAGTTTACATTTATTTGTGCTTAAAACCTTCATGCCAGCTCTATCTTACAATACAATGGTAGTTGTTAGGTTAAAATTGTGTAGAATTATTACATTTCAAATAAAAAGGACCATCTTTGATGATGTGTGCCGACCAAAAATTGGTCCGAGGGCCGCACTTTGGACCCCCCTGACCTAAGTAGTGGAAGAAGAATTTAAAGCAATTTCAGTGGTTTTCAAAGGGTCTGTTTTAGAATGATAAACCTGCCATAAGCTCCCCCCTTTTGATTACTATAAAACCTGAATTGAATTATTATTTTTTGCCTATGTGTGTGTTTCGTGTACAGCACTTTGGCCAAGCTGTGAAGTTTTTAAAGCGCTTTATGAATAAAGTTGGTATGAAAGCATAATACACTATGTATGAGATTTCCAAGTCAAGCGCTGCATATTTCAAAAGGCCCAGGAACTACGGGTGGAAATTAGCTCTGAGCTAAAACCTGGTATGATGCATCTCTCCCCTTGGGGTTAATGTTTATTGTACACTGTCCCTGTTTCTCTAAATAAATAAATACAAATACAAAAGTGCGCAGCAACTAAGAGCCACCTACCTTTATTTTTGTATTCATTCATTTATGCATTTGTGTGTTTATTTAAGATCAGTTGGCATTTGCTTTGTATCCCACGTGGACTTGAATGCAACTATATCTTACTGCCAAGTTCTGTGTTTCTAAAGCTATATTTTTTTGTGTGCATATGTTGTTCAAAAGTGCTTTTCCCTGGCAGTAAGTCATCCTGTTAATCTTGCCGCTTATTATTAAAGCTATAAATACTTCCCCTATTTAAAAATGTTAAACGCCGCTATCACAGACAATAAGGAATTCACTTTATTGTCTCGACTCCAGACTCCCTGCCTCGGGCCATGAAGAAAATGAAGAGAATATATTAAGAATAAAGGGGAGAAGAAGGCAAAAAAACATAACAAGACTGTTTTGATAAATGAGGGAGAAAGAGACGACAAGGGAGAAAAAAAATGCACTCGGGAGATTTAACATGAGGACGCGCGTAAGGGCCATTTGGCATCGGGATTTGCCGCGATTTACCACGGCTCAGATCCTGTTAGCGCTGATAAAAACCCACCCAAAATGTCCCGGTTGCATCCTCATCCGTTGCAATGAATATTCAACAACTTGCTTCCCATCTCTCCATTGTTTTCTCATTTGTACCGCTATCTTGACAAAGGCGCGAGATAGCGGGGGGGGGGGGGGGGGGGACGGGGACGTGGCGAAAAGGGAAGTGGCATTGATATATAGCGTGATAGGCGCCCGGGTGACACGCTTGAGGAGGCCCCCATCTCTTAGCGCCATCGGGACGTGGTCGAAATTCATTAAAGTTAAAACGGCTCGGCTTCATTATCTCGCGAGCGATTAGGTCGGAGAGATTCGTCGTCGCTGGCAATATCCGTCCCAAAACATTTAAACGGGGCGGCTTTTTGATATGTCGCTCACTCATGCGCCGCTGTTTGTCGGGTGTAAGGGTCCGGGAGTTGTCGCGATAAGGGAAGCCGAGATTCCAGTCCAGAGACAACAAGCGAGCGCTGGTCGTATTATAATAATACATGGAAGGCTTTCGACTTTCAAACAAAACAAAAAAAAGTATGTATCTCATCTCTCTGTTTGTCTCATCTCGTGTATTTTGTTAACCCACTTTGACGAGTGCCTTTCCTGCGTGGGGCTCATTTGAATTGGGATCTGCGGATAATGAACTGGGGGAAGAGAAGAAAGAAAAAACACGCGTCATATGGTTATGTGTTTGCTCCGTTGTCAGTCATTACAATCAGGATGTGGGTGAATTTCATTTCTGTTCATTAAACCTTTTGGCAGCTGCAGCAAAGTCAAACCAGGCTAAAAGACAACCCCGAAGTCTTAGAGAGTTGCACGGTGCAGATATAGCGTTTTTCCGATATTGGTTAGGAGTGGATCGTTCCCTTGCACAAGAGGATACAATGGGAAAGTGGTGAGTTCTGTCTGTTTACAAAAAAGGAGGTCAAGTATCCCTCATCGACCTTTAATACGGTCAAAGGCGAAAGGCGCTGCGTTGTCTTTTTCTGGGTGTGTTTCGCATGGACCTCATTGTATATGGCAAAAAGTATTGGTTTGCTGTAACTGTACTTTTAAAACCAGTACTTTAACGATCCTTTTTTGATACCGATACTACAAATATTTGTCACCTAGAACCTTAAAACGGAACAGTAATGTGTTGGATATCAGGTTCTTCCCAAATGGCAAGAAATGTGGGAAAAATGGGAAATAAGTTGGGGGGGAATAGGGAGGAAAAATGAGAGGAAAAATGTGGGAAAGTGAGAAAAAATTGGTGCCAAAAAAAACAAAAAAACAAAAGTGGAATAAATAGGGCGACGGTGGCGCAGATGGTAGAGCGGGTCGTCTCATGATCGGAAGGTCGGGGGTTAGAATCCCGCCTCCTGAAGGCACATGCTGTCGTTGTGTCCTTGGGCAAGACACTTCACCCTCCTTGCCTCCAGTGTCTGCGTACACTGGTGTATGAATGAGAGAGTGAATGGGCCCCCTATGAGAGACCAACAGGCCCGTTTGGAACCATGAGGCCGTCCTTCCGTGGACCCACCACCTGCAGGAGGAGCCATAGGGGACTGGTGCTATGTGATTTGGGCAGCTCCAACAGCTGCCCCCACGACCCAGAAACGGACAAGTGGGAGAAAATGGATGGATGGATGGAAAAATAGGGATTATTATTTCTTTTAATTTGGCAAAGATTGGGGGGGAAATTGAAAAAACAATGTTTTACATGAGCTGAAACAACCAGATCACTTCCTTTAATTCTGTCCCTGGACCAACAGCATCTACTTCCATTGTTTCGATACTGATTGTCCCGAAACTTTTTCCCCCCCCCCGATACCACACGGGTATCGTTTAAACGTACCCCGCCCTACACACACGCATGCTTCTCATTGTGCGCAAGGAACGTTTGAGAGCAACGGAAATTCTAATTTGACAGCTCAAATGAGGGAAAGTGTGACGCTTAAGCGCATTAACACCTATGACATTTCAGACAAAAACATGGACGAACCACCATTTACTCATGAATGGCGAAAAATCGAATCTCCAAATGCGCATGTAAATCCTGAAAACCAGATGATGAAACCCACACGATTAATTTTTCACCACCAGTGTGTCACAATGTAATTAAAAATGCACATCCCATCGAAAATTCATGAACTGCCGGGTCTTCCTGTCCCGTATGAATGGATGTGAGGGCCGATGGTTCCCTGCCAGTGGACGGATTGGCTCTGCTGCGGACTGGCCGTTGTCCAGGATGTCCACTGTCTCGTGCCAAAGGGCGCCGACATGGACTCGATGACACATGTGACCCCTGACGGGACTAGGGAGAGGAAAGAATGCTGCCAAATATCAAACGCGGATACTGCGAAATCCTGAGATGTTTTCGCACCGACTAATTTCATGTTGCAACGTCGCTTGCCAAATGTTTCCCCCGAACAAACTCTCGTACTCCAGCTAAATAAACAAACGGAAAACAGCCTAACACCGCCAACTAAGTAATAAGGAAAGACCTAGAGCCTCTCTGGACTGCTAGTGTGTGCCGCTCCATAGTAAATAAAACGTGTGTGTGTGTCGTACAGATCAGTGAAGCGGGCGGTGGTGGGATAACCATGTTAGTGGCTGGGAGCAGAAAGGCTACATCTGTCACTCCACATTTGCTCGCGCACATTTTGACAAGGCCCGCGATAACCCACGGCTCATAACGCACGGCGCAGTGACTGGGGTTCGAGCGCTGTTCAAGGGTAAAACACAGGGGACGGTACAGCCGGATCAAATATCATCATACAGTATACTTTCTTTTCTTTTTCTTTTTTTTTTAAGATCAGATTTATTCGTTGAAATGTTGTTTGGACTAGCGCAGAAAGTGACTGCCATGAATTTTCTTTGGCCGAAACTTTGGGATGTAACAGGGTACTGCAATGAGTGCTGTCACTAGAACTGCTACTGTTACTCCAGCAGCCAATGGGATTGTTCAGTAGCACTCTGTACGCAAAATACTGATAGTGATTTTACATCCGAATAATGTGAGCTTCCAGGAATCGGTGTATAAGTCTTTTTGAAAGCCAACGCTTAAAGCACTTAAACACTTGCGCTCATCTATTTGCCTTCCCGGAAATGTTGCATTCCCACATTGCATCGCCAGATGTTTGGGAACAGTGTGTTAACTTTGTCCTGCAGAAGCAAACACGAGGTCAAACCTCCCCACCTCGCAGTATTTGGTCCCGCTTTTACGCGGCCCCCCTCCCGGTTTTCTGTGATGTCAAGACGATACGGAGACTGTTTAAGTCTGTGGGCGAGCGCTGAAGCACCGTGCCTGCACAGCGACACTCTGCCCGACAAACCCGATGTTCAAACTAGTCCTTTTGGACTCAGCACGCAGCTGAATACAGCCCAGCTTGTCGCATTTCTCTCTGTGCAGAAGACAGGCAGGTCTCAGGTCAGCCATGGGCTCAGAGACACCACTGTGAACTCTGAGACGAGAGCTGTGCACCTGAGGCAGGAACTCCAATATAGTCCAAGTTGCAACTTGAGTCTGTCTCTCACTTACGGATAACTTGCCACAGCCTCTGTGCTCTCTTTGCTCACACACATCGCTGAGCTACTGTATATGTATTCAGTCAATTTAGGATGAACACAACTGTCCACGGAGCACATGCACCTGGGAAATCTGGTCACCCCAGTTTAGCAAAATTAACTCTGCTGATAAATGTGAGTGGCACGATGAATCGAATGCACCATCAGGGCAGTGTGTGGTGAGTGAGTGAGGGGCGTGGGTGAGAGGAGAAAGCCAGGTGAGGGGAGGGAGGTTTCACTTCTGACAAAAAAAATAAAATAAATCAACTTTATTTTCTTATCCTACAAGTCACTAAGAAATGTAAATTGTCTCCGAACATGAATACCTTTTTAAAGGAACAGGCCACCGTTTTTCCATACTGAGATATTTGATGTGTACTGTTAGCATTTAGCCTCTCCCAGCAAAAGTATAGCCCCAAACTGGGGATCGATTTTCTAAGCAGATAAAAAGAGGCACTATATTGTAAGACCGGACAGGTACACATCAACTCGTCTAAGCTAAGGTAAGAACATATCTCAGTATGGAAAAACGTTGGCCTATTCCTTTAAAGCAAAACTAATTCATAAACAAAACAAAAAACAGTTAGATGAGGACAAGAAGAAAAGTGGCCACAAAAGCACATTTTACATGTGGATTATTTTTTTTTCACTCACAGAGCCGTTTCATTGGGAAAATCAGATTTACCCGTGCACTGGGAGTTGGTTGGAGTGTGTTCGCTCTGGCATATAAAGTGATTGTTGAGCATTTTCTGTGCCAGCGTTTGGCCCTATCTCTCTCCCTCTGTCCCCGCGCCCCCGTTTGTCTCGCCCTCCATGGACCTTTAGCCCGTGGCCATATGCTCAGTCCCAAAGCCGGCTCTGTGCCAGTGCCCAGTATACTGCACTATAAACCGTCAGGCTACGGCAAATGAGAGCGAGCATGTGCAGGATTATGATCAGAGCTGTCAACAAAACTGAAGGCTCTATTCGCCCCCATGCTTTACTTAAATTATGTATTGCTGCCATTATCTGTTTGGGTTTGTATCTCCACCTGCTATGTTTGGTTTGTCGACTCTATAGCTGAGCTTTTGAGCTACACTTTACTCACATTCCACAGGAAAAGACAAAAACTGTTGTTAAAATTGTTACCTATTATTGCATACCAAACTTTTGGATTAACTTTTATAAAACTATGGGTCATTTTCAAAGATGATTGGAAATCATTATGTTGACTTTACCAATCACGCAATGTACCGTGCAATTAACTGTGAGGACAGTACAATGGGAATTGTGAGGCTTTAATCCAGAACATTTGTTAGAATCCCTTTTCTCCTTCATGCTACGTTCAACTTTTCTTTTTGCTTTTATTCTAAAATGTAATGTAAGTGTAATTTACTGCAGCTCTTACTCCGTCTTGGCTTGGCATTGTTCGCCATGGCACTTTAGTCCGCGTGGGGCACTGGCCTTGCCGCAAATCTCTGTCTCTGCCAAGAAATGTGCAATCACATTTCAAGGTTACACTTTTTTAATGCGAAAATATGCATAGATCACAAAAGGTATTGTCGTGAATAATCGGAAACTATAGTAGTGACCAGGGCTTTTATGTATGCGGTTGATAATTATGCAGAAGTGTATTGGATTCAAGGAAAAAGGGGATTGAAAATACATATAGCACGCTGTAACAGACATGGCATAAAGTAGAGAACACTGTGACATGTTAGTTGCATTTATTTTCTCCTCAAATCCAAGAAGGGCTGTCAAATGTGTCAGTTGTACTCTTATTCCCAACGGTCATATTTGCATCATACTCCATCGTATGGCTGTAGTTCAGAATTCACTGAAAAAAAAAAAAAAAGAAAAGAAGTACAATCTAATTACTTGGATGATATGAAATGATATGCATTCAGTAAATTATTTGATCACCAAGAAACAGCTGTGACATTGACATTTTAAATCATTATGCAGATATGTTTTGAATAAATGTAAAGACGCAATTGATCTGGGCAAGGTTGTAGAGTACATTTCATACACGAGTGCTTCACAGTTGCATAAAATTACAAGAAAACAGATCAAATCAATCCATAAAGCATCAACATAAAATGTATTAATTACAGTAAAAGGCAAGACTGCAGATAAAAAACTTTCAGTTTTCATATGCTCGGGTAAAAAGAGCTGTTTTCAGCCTGGATTTGAACATTGTCAGAGTTGAGGCCTGTCTCACATCCTCATGAAACTGAAACGCAGCAGCCTCACCGTGTTTAGTCCCGACTCTGGGAACCACCAGGAGACCCCTCCCTGAAGTTCTCAGGGCCCGAAATGATTAATATGGCTCTAACATGTTTTAAATGTTGCTGTTTTAAATTCTATTCTCTGAGCGACAGGAAGCCAGTGCAGAGACCGGAGCACTGGACTAATATGGTCGTATTTCCTTGTTCTTGTCAAGACTCGAAGAGCAGAGTTCTGGATGTACTGCAGCTCTAACAGTGAGCAGGCCGTTACAGTAGTCCAACCTGCTGGAGACAAATGCATGGATGAGTGTCTCTAAGTCTATTCCTCTGATCCTGGCAATGTTTTTCAGATGGTAAAAAGCTGATGATGTTATTGCTTTGATGTGGCTCTAACCACTAGATCTAAATTCTGTTGGTAAATTATTCAAATCAAATAGATCTTTATAGCAAAAGGGTTCATTTCCTGCATCCTTTTTCCACAGGCGCAACTTGATAAAATGGATAGTTCAAATATGTAAGTGTATGATGACCTACTGCCTTTCCGTAGTCCCTCTGGGGGTAATACAAGTGTTAATGGGATGACTGGGGGGTCTTTCATCTCCCCCTGGTGATTCTGGTCAGAAAGAACACAATTGCAACTTTCCCGCCACTGGGTCGGAAGCGCAATACCCACTAATGGAATCACGAAGAAGAAGCTAACAGGCTAACGCTAACGCCACTTAAACAGTATTTACAGCCAAGTTTGAGTGAAAAAACGTATCTCCATTGTGTAATTGGATGTACAATATCCCTCTGTCCCTTTGTCTTTTCTGTCAGCGTAGTATTTACTCTCACGGACAAATAATGAGTAAAAAAACGCAACATGCTACGACACCTGCAGTGGCGCTTATGGCCTCTAGGGGCATGAGTTACTTATTCATTTATTTATTGGTTTATTTGGTCGGGACAGTGGATGTTAATGAACATACACGGGTCTCATGCATGTAAACAAGCCACACTGGATTGTAGCCTTGGCTAATTTGCATCTGTTGTCACCCATGCGCACTCTCAAACACACTCTCATTCATCCTGGCCTATTGTACATGTTTTTAGTGGTAGGGGAAAACCTACGCAGACACGGGGAGAACATGCAAACTCCACACAGAAAGGCCTCGTCCAGGTGGGATTTTTTCGTGTGTCTAATATGCACCTTATAATCATTTGCGCCAAACTTGCATTTCCATTTTCATGCAGACACAATAGTTGAACATTCCCAATGTCACAATTTAATAATGATCAATCCACCAATTCTCAGATTAGTCAACAACCTATTGCATCTCTAAAGCCACCTCTGCCCTGTATACTGCTTGGTGCCAAACGCTTTACTACATTACATTACTTTGTCATTTTTTATTGGTAACAATAAAATTCCATCTTCCCCAGTCTAATCTGGTAGCCAATCTATGTCTTTGAAGTCAGCTAAAGTAGGTCTTAATCAAACCGGCGCAGTTCCCTGTGTTCACTAACTAGATTCATGGTTTCCACTAAAGTGCTTTACAGGCACTTTCCCTGACTAATTCAGAAGCTTTATCAACTAGACAGAGCATAGCACATCACACACTCTCTAATCTTTAACCGCAGCGGCAGTTTTACACATCCCCGACACCTTTGTCATTGCTCCTATGAAGATGCACTCGCTTTTTCCTACAGAATCCACTTTTCTTTTTTTTTGCACCGTTCATTTGTCGGGAAATCTTCGACGGCAAATTACTCGCATCAAGCCCTCTATGGCACGACTCTGAAGACAACAAGGCAACTGGGAGATTGAGGTTGCCCCGCTCGGGAGCAGCACATAACATCTTCAAGTTGCCAATTAGGTGTGAAACTGCAGCATATGTAACCAAAAGAGAGGCCCCACAATGAGGATAATGATCATGAAGAATACCGTGATCCTGATGCCGCATGAGCGCTTTTGAAGACGGCAAGACGGAGGTGAGATTCGCAGAGGGGAAAAGAACAAGACACAAAAAGTTTTAGAGAAAAGTATTGAGATCCATTTACGTGAAAATGTATGCAGCGATTCTTATGTACTACACTGATGCAAGGCTGACTGCAAGGTGTAAATGTATTGTGTAAATGTTGATACAGAAAGACAGTATTTCAGAAAAGTGAACACAATTGTGTGCAATGATTTCTGACGGCATGGAAAGCTGACGCACTGATTTCCAAACCCATCTCATCAAGTAACACAGCTGAAAGTGGTTCCTTTCTGGTGTTCCTGTCGCCTCATTGATATGTGCATTTCGAAATATGCTGATTCTCAGAAGTGGTTGAGGGCCACATTTAAATGTGAAAACATGTATGATGGATTACACAAGATGTTAACATATTTGTCTGATGAAATACATAGTTTTGCATGCGCCTTGTTTTACCCAATTACAACCCCGACACAAGAAATTCCAATCATGCAAAATGTGAATTTGTGGCACCTTTCAACTGGTCTTAACCTCTTAACTGCCACCCTAGGGTTAGGGTTAAGGATTAGGGTAACAATTAATTACATCCAAGTCTCAAAGCGTATTGAGTGGAGAACTTACAGTCTATATGCCAGTGTGATACCTAATTTGAAAGCCAAGACCGTCTGCCGTTCTTAACCCTAATTATATCCTGATTAGGGTTAACTAACCCTAACCCCCTGATCAGGGGAGACGGCAGTTAAGGGGTTAAATTATTATTGGTCGATTCAGAATCAAAACTTCCACTATAATCGTTGATTTGCGAATACGTAGCTATAGTGGCAGTTTCGCTTCGTAATCGACTAATTAATAATTTAAAGGAACAGGCCACTGTTTTTCCATACTGAGATATACTCAACAAAAATATAAACGCAACACTTTTGTTTCTGCTCCCATTTTTCATGAGATGGACTTAAAGATCTAAAATTCATTCCAGATACACAATATTACCATTTCTCTCAAACATTGCCCACAAATCAGTCCACATGTGTGATAGTGAGCACTTCTGCTTTGCTGAGACAATCCATCCCACCTCACAGGTGTGCCACATCAAGATGCTGATCTGACATCATGATTAGTGCACAGGTGTACCTTATACTGCCCACAATAAAAGGCCACCCTGAAATGTGCAGTTTTTTGCTTTATTGGGGGTCTGGGGACTCAGAACCAGTCAGTATCTGGTGTGACCACCATTTGCCTCATGCAGTGCAACACATCTTCTTCACATAGAGTTTATCAGATTGTCAATTGTGGCCTGTGGAATGTTGGTCCACTCCTCTTCAATGGCTGTGCGAAGTTTCTGGATATTAGTGGGAACTGGTACATTCTGCTGCTGCTTGACCGGCGAATACGACAGCGTGTACCAGTTCCCACTAATATCCAGCAACTTCACACAGCCATTGAAGAGGAGTGGACCAACATTCCACAGGCCACAATTGACAATCTGATAAACTCTATGTGAAGAAGATGTGTTGCACTGCATGAGGCAAATGGTGGTCACACCAGATACTGACTGGTTCTGACTCCCCAGACCCCCAATAAAGCAAAAAACTGCACATTTCAGGGTGGCCTTTTGTTGTGGGCAGTATAAGGTACACCTGTGCGCTAGTCATGATGTCAGATCAGCATCTTGATGTGGCACACCTGTGAGGTGGGATGGATTATCTCGGCAGAGCAGAAGTGCTCACTATCACACATTTGGACTGATTTGTGGGCAATGTTTGAGAGAAATGGTGGTATTGTGTATCTGGAAGGAATTTAGGATCTTTGGGTCCATCTCATGAAAAATGGGAGCAGAAACAAAAGTGTTGCGTTTATATTTTTGTTGAGTGTATGTTCTTACCTGAGCTTAGACGAGTTGATTCGTACCTGTCTGGTCGTTGTGCGTGCGCTCAGTCACGCAAAACAAGCAAAGATGTGGTTAGCATTTGGCCTAGCCCAGCATATTCCTATGGCTCCAAACGGGGGTGAAGTTGGAAGCGACCACGCTCTTCCACGGGAAAAAAACGGTGGCCTATTCCTTTAAGACCAGTTGACGTTGTGCATGGCTGGATCCAGGTTGCAAGTAGAACTTCAATATGCAACGCAAAGAAATGAGACAAAACATTTAAAACAACTGAACTGAAATAGGCTGTTATTGTTAAGTCATTTTCTGTCAGGTAGACACACTCAAAACGTCCTGATGGCAAAGGCAAACAAAAAAAATAAAAACAGTTTTGAACGTGGTCGGGTTGTTGAGCCGCACAAGCAGGTGGGACACAGTACGACAAGGCATTTTAAATTTCCCAAAATATCCTGAGGGTTATGGAACAAATAAGTCAAGTGGAAGAACAATGTCACCAGCAGTGAGCCAGAGGATCCGACTGGCTGTCCGTCATGACACTGGACGATGCTCGACCCAAGCTAAGGCCGCCACTGTGCCTCAAATACATCGCAGGTGTTCTTCCGAAGTGCATTTAGAAGCAGGTGCACACTTCGCCCACCTTGCCTCCAACACTGGTGCGTGCATGAGAGCGTGAATGGGTGTGGAGTTCCTTGATGTAAGCTTTAGAACATTGTGTTTTCAGAAGAACACTGCCCACACCTTGATTTTCTTTAACTAGGTGGATAAAACCTTTTATTTTTTTCTCCTTTTCTTTTTTTTTTACAATAAATGAAAGGAAAACTGTCCCTTTATGTCCCTTGAATGATTCTGGGCTTTTAAGTGCTTCCCTTCTCAGCCCCTCTCTGCCCCGGCCAATGATGCCGGGTCTATGAAGCTGGGCTCGAGATGAAGTGACTGGTTTTGATGGACTCCACTTCGCTGCGCTCTCTGGCCTCTGCTACCATCATCACTGATCCCAATGACACCGAGCTCATTAAGGCTCTGGGAATGTGGAGAGGGCAAGGGGAAATTAGAACATTTTTCAGCGGATTTTCCAACTATTTAAGAAGACTTTTTTTTTTTGGGGCTGAAACATGAAGTTTGGCTCTCTGCAAAGTTCAGATGAAATGGACACCCGCAGCGCTGCCCACATGACAGCTGTATTCTCAAATCTTTTGGACAAATTCAAAATGATTGGTGTTTTAGCCCGAGGTTTAGTCGTTTTGTGTTTTCTCTGTTCTCCATCTGTTCCTCCAAATGAGCAGGGGAAAGTCTTGCCAGATGAATTTGTGGATTCCAGGTCTCAAACGTTAAATATTCATAATGTGAAATCAATTAATATTCTCTGAGACATCTCTTCGGTTCATACGATCAAACTGCAACCCATTTGTCTGCCCCAAGTCAGGATGGATTGAATTGTGTTATGATGGTCATAAAACCACATGGGAAACCAATAGGTATATTGGTATAGGTTTGGGGGGTGATGATTTGCATTGCATTTTTTTTCCGAGTTTTGAGACACCTGAACAAACTTGGGATGCATCTGGGAGTGAAGATGAATTAGGACGATTTTTCTGTGTAGCCCAGTCTAAAAATGCCACTTTAAACTAAGCTGACGAAAATGTGAATACATTTATTTGGATAAATACTAATACATATTCAATGTGACTAAAATGCCTCAAAATCTACTTGAATAACCCATTTTCATTAATAAATTGTTATAAACAGAATAACACTGTCATTTGCATAAGAAATTGTGTCCATCCATCCATTTTCTTCCACTTGCCCGTTGGTCTTGGGGGCAGCTGTTGGAGTTGCCCAAATCACATTGCACCAGCCCCTATGGCTCCTCCTGCAGGTGGTGGGTCCACAGAAGGACGGCCTCATGGTTCTAACCGGGCCTGTTGGTCTCTCATAAGGGGCTTCTGAACTGCTCTTTGTCTGACCCGTCACCTATAGGACCTGTTTGCCATGGTAGGGTCTCCCAAGAAATTGTGTGTGTGTGTGTGTTTTTTTTTTAATGATTTTATTGGACAATGTACCTGTAACATCCTCCACAAAATAAAAGGTCGTAGCCCGACATCATTTATACTTATTCAGTAGGAGTAATTATTTTCTCGTATCACCTGTTTACCATTGTTGTTTATTACAAAGTAACTGTACACGAGACCCCGCCCATAGTCTCCCACCACATTGATTAGTTTTAAAAACATTGGTCACATGGGACGAGTGTTATAGGGGGATGAAGCGCATATTTGTGGAAGGACATTTTCTTACAACTCGGTGGAGGCTTATAGAGGGAGCCTGGGAGTAAAGTTGATGTGAGGGAAAACAATGGTAAATGAAGCCGGACGTTTAGTGCAACAACCCCTGTAAAAGAATACCTGAAAGCCAAAGAGTTTTGGTATTGTAATTGGACATTATCATTTGTCAATCCGGGGTAACTGGAAGAGCCTCTGAAGTATCGATTTACTAATAGAAGCATTCAGGACTGTTTAAAGACTGTGCCTGTATGGTCTGCGCAGCCGGAGAGTCAATTTCTTCCACCTGTAACTAGTCCTACATCCCATTAGGTTCTCTGCTCCACTGCTTCCCGTCTAGACTCTTCCTGTGGACCTCCCAAAGCATTTATCCAATCAGCGCAATTCCCAGCTCAGTCTTCAGTCCATCCCACACTTACATACAGTAATCTCATCCGAGGCGGACTCACGTACGACAATGGTGCGTCTGCCTAGGCTGTACTGGGAATCTGTACTCTTACTTATTATTGTTGAAAATTATTGTTACTTTTTCCACTGTGAGTAAATATTCAAGAGGCAATGCAATTATTTTGATCAATACAATGTATGTAGATCATCGCGTGCTCCTTGTTCCTTAGAATTAGTTCGTTTTTTTTTTTTTACTCACAGTACTCATTTTCTCCAAGTACTTTTTTTACTTTTCAGTTCAGTTCAGTCAACTTTATTCATCCCACATGTGGCACTTCCTTTAGAGCAGAACACATACAATATAAAACAGCCACACAAACCGCATACAAACAAAGAAGTGGAGCTCACACATAGCTACAGTCTGTCTGAATAACGAGCGAGAGACAACCTTAAAAATTAAAGAGAGTTCAGGAATCGTATCGCCTCAGGGATAGAGGATTTCATTAAGCGGTTCCTCTTACCGCGTGTCAAGGCATAACGACGTCCTGAAGGCACCAATGGCAATTCACCGTATAGGACATGCTCTGGAGAAGCAAGAATTGTCCTGGCTTTCCAAGAGACCTGCTGGTCACTGAAAGCAGACAGGTCCCTTAACTGTTACTTGAGTAAAATTATGTCAAAGTAGCGTTACTCTTACTTGAGTCAATATTTTGGCTACTCTACCCACGTCTGACTGGGAGTGATGCTTTACAGAATGCTCAGAATAGATAAATATTGAGTGATTATAATGAGTATGATCTTTTGCACAACTCGAACTGCCATATTATGTCTCTAATGCATATTGTATTATGACCAAAGAAAAGCACCCTAGTTCAATTTTCCCTTTTCAACAAGATGTCAAAATAAATAAAATAATGATGGAAAACAATCAGCTGATCATAAAAAAAACACAATGTTAAACCTCCATACACCAAAAATCCGTTATGCTGAGTTTACCCATAGGCATGATGCGTTACGAATAGCATTTTCCCATAATTGATCACATCCGTAACACATGACACTTTTGATCATTGAGATTTTATTATTGTGGCAGTGTACATTGCCAGATGCCCTTCCCGATGCAACCCTCTTCAGATAATATATGGCATTGTTTGGGTTGCAGTGAATTGAGAATTGTGGCTTACCCTGATGCCTGAACCCATAAAATAACCATAATAATAACTTGCAAGGCCTAGCAGGAGTTCAAAGTAAACATTATGAAGTCCCCACAGAAAGACAAACATCAGATTATTTGTGTGTGAGAAAAGAGAAAGTGAAATTACTTTTTCCTCAGCACAGTTCATCAATAGGAAAAAGTTACAGAATGAATAACCTTTATAAATATAAGAAAGCAATTCCCATGTTGTTTCACGAAAGCATAAATCAGAGAGTTGTAAGGAAAGTAAGCAATAAAACGATACATCACGTAGCAATATTTGAAAGTTCTGTTGAAAGGCTGCATATTACTGCCATACATGATGACATAATATATAGCTAAAGGTTAGAAGGTACTGTACACACATTCTATTTAGCATGGTTAAATGTCAAGTTCAGAATCAGAATAGGTTTTATTGCCATGGTTTGAGTTCACAAACTTGGAATTTTTCTCGGTGCAGACGTGCAACATAAAACATATAACACAGAATTGAAATAAAAAATAAGCTATAAAAGTAACATATGGTAGGACGACAACAATTGGCATAGATCAACAGCGGGATTACATTTGAGATATAATCAGATTGTTCTGTGTGCACCACATGGCCAGACTGCTCACCTCACTCCTGTAGTTTGACTCGTCTCTGTTGTTGATGAGACCCACCACTGTTGTGTCAACTGCAAACTTGATAAAGAGGTTTGAGTAATACTTTGGAGCGCAGTTATGGGTCAGCAGCAGAGTGAACAGGAGGGGGCTCAGCACACAGCCTTGGGGAGCCCCCGTGTTCAGTGTGATGGTTCTGGACACGTACAGCCTGTGGTCTCCCCGTCAGAAAGTCCAGCCGCCAGTTGCACAGTGATGTGTTGATCCCAGAGATGGGGACTCGCGAGTCGGACTCGGACTCGAGTCGGACTTAAGTCGCTATTTTTAGAGACTTGCGACTCGACTCGGACTCGTCCCTTAAAGACTCGAGACTTGACTCGGACTCGTGGTCTGAGACTCGTGAACATTACGAGTCCCTCGCGCACTCATTACACACGCTGTTTGGACGCTTGATTCTGGCTTTTTTTCTCGGCCGCTCCCTGGTCTCTGTCTCCTCTGTGTGCGCTCTCTCTCTCTCTCTCTCTCTCTCTCTCTCTCTCTCACCCAGCACCGCGCTGCTCATCGGCTCCTCTGCCGTATGCCCCCCCTCCCTGCCGTATGCCCCCCCTCCCTGCGTGCGCACGCTGCCCGGTCGTGGGTTTGTTGACATCGTGAGCGCGCTATTCGGACTGTACTTTTAGCGATCACGGCGAAATACAACAGTTTCTCTCATTATTAATGTAAAGCCTTCATTGGTGCTTAATAAGCGCCACAGCGAGAGTGAAGGAAAAAGGCGGAGGTAAGAGGAGTTTGAGCTGCTGCATAAGTTGTAGCTACTACTCAGTAAAGTGATTAGTGATCAAATCATTACCATTACGAGGCTACCGTTTATTTAGGGAATATTTTGTCAAAGACCAAAAGCTGGCAGTGGATATAGCAGGTCCTGTAGCTACAGGCTGAAGACAGGTCACTCATGTCAACAGTCTGTAAGCCTTCAAGGTAAGACTGGAAGTATTATTATCCACAGTGGAGTTTTACTGTATGATAAAGGGCACTTCAGTAACATTCTGAAGCTAATTCTGCAGACATGTTTGTGACAGAGTACAGCTGTGATAACTGTACTGATGTTACTTTTACACAACTGAAGTAGTGGTGTGGGAGGGCTAGTTCAATGAATGACAGGGCCTGCCTTTGGCCACAGAAATAGTTTATATTATTTTTTTCCTAAATTACCATTACATAGAAACCATGGGACTTGGACTTGACTTGGACTTGCGGTCAGAGACTTGGACTTGACTTGGACTTGTGGGGTCACAGACTCGGACTTGACTTGGACTTGCGGTCAGAGACTTGGACTTGACTTGGACTTGTGGGGTCACAGACTCGGACTTGACTTGGACTTGTGGGTCAGGGACTTGGACTTGACTTGGACTTGACTTGGACTTGTGGGTCAGGGACTTGGACTTGACTTGGACTTGCAGGTGAGGGACTTATGTGCATCTCTGGTTGATCCCCAGGTGGAGCAGTTTGTGTATTAGCTGCTGTGGGATTATAGTGTTGAATGCTGAGCTAAAGTCTAAAACCAGCATTCTAACGTAGGAAGGTGAGTGAGGGCTGAATGAAGCGCAGTGGAGATGGCATCTTCAGTTGAGCGATTGGGCCGGTAAGCAAACTGGTATGGGTCCAGGGTGGGACGGAGAACAGACTTGATATGTTCCATGACGAGCCGCTCGAATCACTTCATAAGAATTGGAATGAGTGCTACTGGGCGGTAGTCATTAAAGCAGGAGGGTGGTGACTTCTTTGGCACCGGAATGATGGTGTTTGCTTTGAGGCACGTTGGGACCACAGCCTGCTGCAGAGATGTGTTAAAAATGACTTCAGTGTCTCTTCAATTGAACAGACGACAAAACCGGTCTGAATTTTATACAGTATATGTTGTGGGTGTGTCTCCTCCACTGCTTCATGGAGGCGTCGCCGTTGGTTCTGCCTGCTGTTTCTGGTGGGCGTGGTTTTCCCGCCTCTCTGCTGGCTGATGGGCACACCTGTTTCCACTCAACTCATCACACGCAGTATTTCAGCACCGGCTCTCCACCACTTCCCTGCCAGATCGTCTACCAGTTCTCGTGAGAAGACTTTTAGGCCCTAACTGCTATTGCTGTGTTCGTTTTTGTTGCTGCTGTAACTAACCGTGTTTTCCACCCGTGTCTCGTCAGATCTCCGTGCCCGCCTGCCTGTTCTTCAGCCCACTCCAGATTCCAGCCCCGTCGTACATCTGTTCCAGCTCCGGTCGTCCGCGCCTCTCCGCCTGCTTCATTCCCTGCGACTCCCTTGCCCGCCACCGGTCATTATTCCTGTCTGTGAATAAATCTTGTACTTACCCGCTCTCCACTCTGTTTTTCTGGGTCCGCCACCCGTCGCCCGTAACAGCACGATCTGGCCAGAAAATGGACCCAACTGATCCCCAGTCGGTGGAGAGAGCTCTGTCCAACCAAGGCGCGTTACTCGGCCAACATCATCAGATGCTCCAGCAGCTCCTGGATACTCAGGGAGCACTTGGTCAACAGGTCGTGCAGATTGGAAGGTTGGTGGAACAGCTAACGGATAAGGTTGCCGCTGTCCCTGCCGCGCCCGCCGCCATCCCTGAACCTCCTCTCAATCCTGTAGCGTCACTCGAATCTCCAGTACCGCCCCCTGAGCCCTTTAGTGGAGACCTGGGAAAGACGAAGGGGTTTCTACTCCAGTGCTCGCAGGTTTTTCGACAACGGTCGCACACCTTCGCTGCGGATCAAGCCCGGGTGTCATATGTTGCTGGTCTCTTAAGAGGAAAAGCTCTGGATTGGGCCCAGGCCGTGTTGGGTAATACGGGGAGCTCCATGTCCTATGATCGGTTCATTTCGGAATTCCGGAAGGTTTTTGTCCACCCTGACATTGCTGCTGACGCGGCCAAGAGACTGTTGAATCTCCATCAGGGGCCGCACAGCGTAGCGGAGTATTCAATTGATTTTAGGATTTTGGCCGCGGAGTCCGGCTGGAACGACCAGGCACTCCGTGGAGCCTTTTTGTTTGGGTTAAGCGAGAACATGAAGGATGAGCTCGCATCCCACGACGTCCCAGACTCCTTGGACCAGTTGATCTCTTTATCTATCCGCTTGGACAACCGGCTTCGGGAGAGAAGACGGGAGAAGCAGTCGAGGGTCCGCTACGCCTCCCCTACCCGTCCGGGACCCCGACCCCCCAGTACGTGGGACCCGCTGCCCCGGCCGTCGCCAGCCTTGCCGCCTGCGGAGGAGCCCATGCAATTGGGTCGTTCGGGTTTGACCCCTGCCGAACGTAGGGGACGTTTCAACAGGGGTGAGTGCCTGTACTGTGGCCAGCCGGGCCATTTTCTCCGCACCTGTCCGGTACGGCCAAAAGACCAAGCTCGCCAGTAGGTGTGGGTGTACTGGTGAGCGAGAGAGATTCGTGTAGCGGCCCACGATTACAGCTTCGTGCAGTGCTTAGTCATGCTAGCCTGTCCCTATCCCTATTAGCTTTTGTTGACTCGGGAGCCGAGCAGTGTTTTTTGGACTCTCGCCTGATTAAACAGGCGGCCATTCCGTTAGAACCCTTAAGCGAACCGGTCAATATCTGTGCATTAAATGGTGACATTCTCTCCCTCGTCACCCACCAGACTGTTCCCATTCATCTAGTCCTGTCCGGAAACCATCATGAGGACATTCGTTTTTATGTGTTTGACTCCCCCCAGTGCCCCATTGTGTTGGGTTTCCCCTGGCTTGCTCGGCACAATCCGGTTATAGATTGGTCTGCTGGAACGATCGGCAGCTGGAGCCCCTTCTGTCACCAGACCTGCCTCCAGTCGGCGATCCCTCCCACTGAAGGGGCGGTGCTTTCGGCTGTCAAGGCCCCGGACTTGACTGGGGTCCCGGCCTGCTACCATGGACTAGCGGAGGTGTTCAGCAAGGAGAAGGCCCTTGCGCTCCCCCCGCACAGGCCCTATGATTGTGCCATCGAACTTTTTCCCGGAGCGACCCTACCGGCGGGTCGGCTGTATAATCTGTCGCGGCCTGAGAGGAGGGCTATGGAGGTCTACATAAAGGATTCTCTCACTGCGGGTATCATCCGGCCCTCCTCCTCACCTCTCGGGGCGGGCTTCTTTTTCGTTGAGAAGAAGGACACCACCTTGCGTCCGTGCATTGATTTTCGTGGTCTGAACGCCATCACGGTCAAGAACAAGTACCCTTTACCCTTGATCTCATCGGCTTTCGAACCCCTCCAGGGAGCCATGGTTTTCACCAAGCTGGATCTCCGCAACGCCTACCACTTGGTGCGCATAAGGAAGGGTGACGAGTGGAAGACGGCGTTTAACACCCCCCTGGGCCATTTCGAGTATTTGGTGATGCCATTCGGCCTTACCAACGCCCCAGCGGTTTTTCAGGCCTTGGTTAACGACGTGTTGCGGGACTTCCTTAATCGTTTTGTGTTTGTGTATATTGACGACATCCTTATTTTCTCACGCAGCTTGGAGGAGCACGAGTCCCATGTTCGTCAGGTTCTGCAACGGCTGCGGGAAAACAAGCTGTACGTGAAGGCTGAGAAGTGTGAGTTCCACGTCTCTACGGTGTCCTTCCTGGGCTACATCATCGAGGGTGGGCGAGTGAAGCCGGACCCCTCTAAGATCGCGGCCGTGGCGGAATGGCCGGTTCCGGCTTCCAGGAAACAACTCCAACGTTTTCTTGGTTTTGCCAACTTTTACCGCCGTTTTATCAGGGATTACAGCAAGGTTGCAGCCCCCCTGACCAGGCTCACCTCCACCTCCGTTCCCTTTGTCTGGACCACCGAGGCGGGCCGTGCTCTCGAGGACCTTAAGCGCCGATTCGTCTCGGCGCCCATCCTGGTGCAGCCGGATCCGGTCAGGCAGTTCGTCGTGGAAGTGGACGCCTCGGAGGTCGGCGTTGGAGCTGTCCTGTCGCAGCGCTCTCGGGAGGACCAGAAACTTCATCCGTGTGCTTTCTTTTCCAAACGCCTGTCCCCCGCGGAGCGCAACTATGATGTTGGGAATAGGGAACTGCTCGCGGTGAAGTTGGCTTTAGAGGAGTGGCGCCATTGGCTGGAAGGGGCGGTGCACCCCTTCGTGGTCTGGACAGACCACAAGAATCTGGCATACCTGGATCAGGCCAAGAGACTCAACTCCCGACAAGCGCGCTGGGCTTTGTTCTTCGGCCGTTTTAAGTTCACGATCACTTACCGTCCAGGGTCTAAGAACCTGAAGCCGGACACCCTTTCGCGTCTGTTCTCGGAGGACGCCCCTCAGTCCTCGGACACTATCCTTCCCGCCACCTGCGTTGTGGGGGCTACAGGGTTACAGGTCGAGTCTGCTGTGCGGGCGGCCCTACTCGTAGATCCCGGGCCGGATCACGGGCCGTCGGGAAGGCTTTTTGTCCCACAGACTGTTCGGTCGCAAGTTTTACAATGGGGGCATGACTCTAAATTCTCTTGTCACCCGGGGAGTCAGCGCACCTTGTCCCTGGTCCGTCGTCGCTTCTGGTGGCCGTCCATGGAGACGGACGTTAGGGAATACGTTGCTGCGTGCTCTGTCTGTGCTCGCAGCAAGGCCTCTCATCGACAGCCTGCGGGTCATCTCCGTCCACTCCCTGTGCCTCATCGCCCGTGGTCCCATATTGCACTGGACTTTGTAACGGGGTTGCCCCCCTCTAAAGGGAACACGGTCATTTTGACCATTGTCGATCGGTTCTCGAAGGCCGCCCATTTCGTTGCGCTTCCTAAGCTCCCGTCTGCACGGGAGACCGCTGATCTGGTAACCTACCATGTCGTTCGCCTCCATGGCATCCCGGTGGACATTGTTTCTGACCGCGGTCCGCAATTTATCTCTCAGGTTTGGAAGGCGTTTTGCGGGGCACTGGGGACCACAGTGAGCCTCTCTTCGGGCTACCATCCGCAGAGTAACGGGCAGACGGAGCGCACCAACCAGGACCTGGAGGCCGCGTTGCGTTGCGTGGTGGGGGGGAACCAGTCTGCCTGGAGCGATCTTCTCGTTTGGGTGGAATACTCGCACAACTCTCTCGTGTCCTCGGCTACCGGTCTCTCTCCGTTTGAATGTTCCCTGGGGTTCCAGCCTCCGTCGTTCCCTTCCGGGGAGGTGGACGTCGCCGTTCCATCGGTGCAGGTGCACCTTCGACGCTGCCGTAAGGTGTGGGACGACACCCGCAAGGCTCTTCTGCGGACTACGGAGAGCAACTGCCGGCGGGCCAATCGTCATCGTGCCTCGGCGCCCCGGTACGCCCCGGGGCAGAAGGTCTGGCTGTCCACGAAGGATTTGCCTCTCCGAACGGAGTCTAAGAAGCTGTCCCCCCGGTACGTCGGTCCTTTTGAGGTGTTGCGACTTGTGAATCCGGTCGCGGTCAGGTTGAAGTTGCCGCGTACGCTACGGGTTCATCCCACGTTCCACGTGTCCCAACTGAAGCCGTTTTTGTCCTGTGCCTTGTCCCCGCCGGCCGTGCCCCCGCCGCCCCCCCGGCTGGTGGATGGGCTGCCGGCTTACACGGTCAGCCGCCTTTTGGACGTTCGTCGTCGGGGACGTGGCCTTCAGTATCTTGTGGATTGGGAGGGGTACGGGCCCGAGGAGCGTTGTTGGGTTCCGCGGGCGATGGTCTTGGATCCGGCGCTGGTTCGGGATTTTCACCACCGTCATCCTGACCGGCTTCGTCCACCTGGGGGTGTCCGTTGAGGGGGGGGTACTGTTGTGGGTGTGTCTCCTCCACTGCTTCATGGAGGCGTCGCCGTTGGTTCTGCCTGCTGTTTCTGGTGGGCGTGGTTTTCCCGCCTCTCTGCTGGCTGATGGGCACACCTGTTTCCACTCAACTCATCACACGCAGTATTTCAGCACCGGCTCTCCACCACTTCCCTGCCAGATCGTCTACCAGTTCTCGTGAGAAGACTTTTAGGCCCTAACTGCTATTGCTGTGTTCGTTTTTGTTGCTGCTGTAACTAACCGTGTTTTCCACCCGTGTCTCGTCAGATCTCCGTGCCCGCCTGCCTGTTCTTCAGCCCACTCCAGATTCCAGCCCCGTCGTACATCTGTTCCAGCTCCGGTCGTCCGCGCCTCTCCGCCTGCTTCATTCCCTGCGACTCCCTTGCCCGCCACCGGTCATTATTCCTGTCTGTGAATAAATCTTGTACTTACCCGCTCTCCACTCTGTTTTTCTGGGTCCGCCACCCGTCGCCCGTAACAGTATAATTGAAAATGCATGAGCTGAATTGCCCCAAAGAAGAGCAAAATGAGCTGCAAGACATGAAATCAAACTCTCAAATACTGTGTTTTCGTTCACGTATTACTTTTTTTCCCCCGACGCACGTTACGGACATTCCCCGGATCTGCCTTTTGTGCCACACCAAACATAGTTCTCGCGAAAGGAGATACGATCGGGACATTCATCTTCCAGATACAAAAGAACATCAAACTTTTAGACAGACTGGAGTTATAAAAGCACAAATATCATCCACCATCAGTTAAGTCTGAGCGCTGTGATCCGACAGTCTAATCTCACGTCCTCCGTTAATGGCTTTCTTTGATGTCAAAATTTGATTAGCGGCAAGAACTTGTTTTATTAATATCTGTCTGTATCAAGATCTATTTATATGATCTGAATGATAAAATTTCCAGTTTTATCAATCTCATCTCCACTTAGAAAAAATAAATAAAAAAAAGAAATCTTGCGTTGCGCTGAAATGCATTTGCAGTGGAAAATAACTGGTGATGAAGTGGAAAATGTAGTAAAAGATCTCCAAAAGGTTTCCAAGTTATGCAGACATTGGTCATGAGTGTATTGTATATTTGTACGGCCTTCATTGCTACTGTCGACAAAGCATTAAGCCACTATATATGGTCCTAAGTAATTATTATTCACATTTCCCTGTTTAGTCTTAAACAGAATGTACAGAACAGTGTTTTATATTACATTGTACATATTTTAATGTTTCGTATTCTATGTACCAGGTGACAAAGAACACACCCACCTTTGACCAACCCACTTGGGACATGTGACCAATGCTGTACAGAGGCAGCCATCTCGAGCTTGCCCTGAAGAAGGCCTAGAGCCGAAACGCGTTGGCAATGATTTTATCTCATCTAGCCATGTATTAATAAAGGCTTTTTATTTTCTCTACCTTTGAAGTGCCTCAGTTTATTTGATTTTTTTGCTGAAACTGATCCCTGCACTGAAGAGCACCCACAGGACAAAGTTTCATACTCTTTTACATCCAGGTAGCACTCCAGCCTCCCAATTTTTTCAAATGGTCCTAAGTATGAAATGTCTGAATGCCAATATTGCACTCATCCGACCTACACCTTTTACCAGGCGCTTTTAGGACTATCTGTTCTGTGTGTCATTCGAAAATAAAATCTCAGTGTCACGTCGCTATCCCACCACTCTTGTGACTCGCATGTGTCTTCGTACGGCCGTCACTACCCGCGCCCCACAAAAGATATTGAAAAAATAAAACCCTTGCTTTGAGAGAATGTGCTGGTTTTGATGGCACAACGAGTTTGAAATTGCCAGACGCACGATGCCACTACTATCCAGATTCGTTTCCTCAAAACACAGTGCGCTGCGTCTGACACCGTGTCCTCTTCTGCAGCTCACTTTCAGTTCAAAGGGAAGCTGCCACAGGTAGGCTTCAGTGGAAAATATGGAGGAAAACTTAATTCACAAAAAACATGAACCCATCGCTCGACACTATACAACACAGCAATTTGCTGTTGTTACACCTAGAATAATGAGAACTGTGGCTTTAAAAAAAAGGGATACAGCTTTACAGAATAAAAATGATGTTAGCTGGTATTTTTTAAATGTTTTTTATTTATTTTTTATCCTGTCATGTAACAGTCATGTAAACACCAAATCTACTTGAGGACTTTAGCCAGAAACTATATACACTATATATATATATATATTCATTTTTTAAAGGATGTTAAAACTTGATTTAATACAAAATAATATAACAACAAAAACTGAAATGCATCACAGTTTTGTAACATCAAAATAGTGGTAGGAGTGTCCATGAGGAGAGGACATCAGCAGCTTTGGATGTTTATTTTCCGAAAAATTCCTAACCCAATGTGATAAGTGAAATGTGAAATAGTAAAAAAAAAAAAAACAGGACTGAGTGTTTTGGGTCAGAACTGAAACTTCAGATAAGCAGGCGCCGGGTGTGGGAGAACCGTATCCGGGCCGTTAAATGAAGGACGGAGTTGGGTCACTGCCGAATTAGCTACGCAGAGGCTAACAGATGCAAATGTTACCATGGAGTGGACCACAGCTCAGCTACACGGTGCTACATGCAATACTGTATATACAGTGGCTTGCGAAAGTATTCGGCCCCCTTGAACTTTTCGACCTTTTGCCACATTTCAGGCTTCAAACATAAAGATATACAACTGTAATTGTTTGTGAAGAACCAACAAGTGGGACACAATCATGAAGTGAAATGAAATTTATTGGATATTTCAAACATTTTACATTTTTAAATATTTGCCCATTCCTCCTTGCAAAACAGCTCGAGCTCAGTGAAGTTGGATGGACAGTGTTTGTGAACAGCAGTTTTCAGTTCTTTCCACAGATTCTCGATTGGATTCAGGTCTGGACTTTGCCTTGGCCATTCTAACACCTGGATATGTTTATTTGTGAACCACTCTATTGTAGATTTTGCTTTATGTTTTGGATCATTGTCTTGTTGGAAGACAAATCTCCGTCCCAGTCTCAGGTCTTTTGCAGACTCCATCAGGTTTTCTTCCAGAATGGTCCTGTATTTGGCTCCATCCATCTTGCCATCAATTTTAACCATCTTCCCTGTCCCTGCTGAAGAAAAGCAGGCCCAAACCATGATGCTGCCACCACCATGTTTGACAGTGGGGATGGTGTGTTCAGGGTGATGAGCTGTGTTGCTTTTACGCCAAACATAACGTTTTGCATTGTTGCCAAAAAGTTCGATTTTGGTTTCATCTGACCAGAGCACCTTCTTCCACATGTTTGGTGTGTCTCCCAGGTGGCTTGTGGCAAACTTTAAACAACACTTTTTATGGATAGCTAAGAAATGGCTTTCTTCTTGCCACTCTTCCATAAAGGCCAGAGTTGTGCAGTATACGACTGATTGTTGTCCTATGGACAGAGTCTCCCACCTCAGCTGTACATTTCTGCAGTTCATCCAGAGTGAACATGGGCCTCTTGGCAGCATCTCTGATCAGTTTTCTCCTTGTATGAGCTGAAAGTTTAGAGGGACGGCCGGGTCTTTGTAGACTTGCAGTGGTCTGATACTCCTTCCAATCAAATCTTTTTTGTATCCAAATCCGGCTTTAAACTTCTCCACAACAGTATCTCGGACCTGCCTGGTGTGTTCCTTGTTCTTCGTGATGCTCTCTGCGCTTTAAACTGACCTCTGAGACTATCACAGAGCAGGTGCATTTATACGGAGACTTGTTTACACACAGGGGGATTCTATTTATCATCATTAGTCATTTAGGTCAACATTGGATCATTCAGAGATCCTCACTGAACTTCTGGAGAGAGTTTGCTGCACTGAAAGTAAAGGGGCTGAATAATTTTGCACGCCCAATTTTTCAGTTTTTTATTTGTTAAAAATGTTTGAAATATCCAATAAATTTCGTTTCACTTCATGATTGTGTCCCACTTGTTGTTGGTTCTTCACACAAAAAATACAGTTTTATATCTTTATGTTTGAAGCCTGAAATGTGGCAAAAGGTCGAAAGGTTCAAGGGGGCCGAATACTTTCGCAAGGCACTGTAGATAGATAGATAGATAGATAGATAGATAGATAGATAGATGGATAGATAAATATAGATACCTTATTAATCACCGATTGGGAAAATTGGCTGTCCAGCACAGCAGCATACAGTGTGTGCCATCCATATACAAGCACTCAATGAAATACAAGCATCAATACCCATAAGTTAAAAGTTAAAAAAGCTACTATCAATTGTAATGAAAGCATAAGCACCGACCAGTCCAGTTTATGGTCCAGATGAACATCCAGATATGTGTAACTCTGCACCATCTCAATGACCACACCCTCAATTACAACAGGGAGGTGATGTGTTTTCCGCCTCCTAAAGTGAGCAACAGAGGCCCGGAATGAGCAGGTCCGACTCTGGCTCTTACAGGACTTTCCCAGCACTTTTCCGCGGAAATAAACCCAGATAGCTAACCCTTACCTCAGCTAAACACACGCCATCTAGAACCTGAAACTGCAACGACAAAACTTTGGTCGTAGCTACAATTGTCTCTTTGAACTATCGCACAGTGGAGACGAGAGCGGGCTCCCGATTTTACAATCCCCACCTTGTGCAATTGTGACGAAAAATCATTTAGACAAAAAAAAACGTGCTCAGTGTACACCAGAGGTTAGGCAATAAGCTTCTTTACCGCATTCTAAACATCGGCTCATTAAGATAATTACAACTCCGCACTAAAGGAAAGGTCAGTATACAGTACATGCGTGGTTGTGCACATCATTATTTCAAGACGGTCATATCAGAGGAAATGTTTATTCTTTCCTTAGCGCAACCCGCGAATGAAAGCCTAGCAGCTGTATAAGAACATAATCGATGACAAGGTTACCGATGCTTTTATTTCTGCAGCTGTGGCTGATTCCGAGGCGTCGGTGACAGTTTAAACCTTGCTCCAGCGAGTGTGTGTGTGCTGTACGTCAACGCACTAAACCCATGTGACTGACAGATCATCGGGAACACAGACATCCATGCCGCCGACTGTCAGCCTCGGGGTAGATGTGCTAATTCAGCTTACCACCTCTGCACTAATGTGTCAGTTTCTCAACCGGGAGTGGAGTGTCACACACATAACCCTTTCTTGTTTCGGATGCCATTTGGAGGACTTTTGACACTTTACAATATGTTCTGGTTTATTCCTATGGCAACCATCCACATTTCCCATCACTTGTAACCCGTGGTTACAACACTACACCATTTATCCTTTTGAATTTATTTATATTATTATGTAAACGACTAGCTTACCTAACTAAACGAACTTCTGTTGGAAAGACTTGTTTTCAGCGCCATTATCATCATCGTGTTTGTTAGTTTCGGACTACACAAATGAGCGCAGCCGTTTCAGTAATTCCACTGTTATTTGAGTATGTTTTGCTCGCCTCCATCTTCATCTGCCAGAATCTTGTGGTCAGGAAATGTGGGCTGGATTCAGTTACTAATGGTCCTAAATTGATACTTAACTCAGAGAAATCTTCAGAGGAGCAGTGCGATAAATATTTCATATCCAACACCCACAGCTGGAATGCACTGCTCTGATTAGGCTTCGAAAGCGCACACACGCACACATACACGGCATGGGCGAAAATTCATCCAACTCCGCATCTATCAATCCATCACACAGGATCCTCTCTGAAACTTAGTCCGGCTATAATTGGGTTAGCTCTTCCCATCTGCGGGGTTTTGTCAGTAAAAGAGGAGTGGGGCGTTTGTCAAATGGGCAGATGAAAATGAGATGGAAACAGCTTTGAATGGGTGATGGGTGTTCAGTTAGTTTCTAGGATGTCCAAATGAGTACAACAACAAAAAAAGAATTCAAGGACCAAGGCTAAAAAAGCCTAACTCCAACCGCACGGGGTTGGCGAAGGAGCACGTTGTTTTATCTCTAAATAACATCCAGCATGGAATATCTTGTCAGCCTCATATCCTGCCTGTAATTGGCTTTACACTTTGCACTGGTGGAGGTTTGCTGGTAAAAGCGGAACAAGTGGACCCCGGAATTGAATACAATAATTCTGCAACAGTACTATATATGGCCCAAGATATAAACTCTAGCCATTCGCGGGAGGAAGGGGTAGGCAACGTCCAGCCCGGGGGGCAAATCCGTCCCTACAGCATACAACCTGAGATGATTTAGCAAAAATATTATTACACAAATCAGAGATAAAATGCCTGTTAAAGGAATGAAAACGTGAATAATAGCGTGAACATCTTTACAGTTCCCTGGCAACAACATCCCAGTAGGTAATCAATAATGTACAACACTGGAAAACTTGATAAACTGCAGAAAGCATTTTGGAAGTGAACAAAATCTGCCCTTCACCAACATAGTGATGTGTTTACCTTAATACATCCTTTCCGTAGTCCCTCTGGGGGTAATACAAGTGTTAATGGGATGATTGGAGGGTCTTTCATCTCCCCCTGGTGTCTCTGGCCAGAAAACCACAATTGCAACTTGCCCGCCTCCGAGTCAGAGCCACCAATACACACTAATGGAATCACGAAGCAGAGGCTAACGGGCAAAGCTGACACCAGTAGCACCACTTAAACAGTATTTACAGCCTGGTTTGAGTGGGAAAAAAAAATCTCCATTGTGTAATTGGATGAACAATATCCCTCTCTCCCTTTGTCTTTTCTATCAGCGTAGTATTTACTCTCACTGGCAATTAATGAGTAGGTTCTTCTTTAACTCAATTCAACTGGACATTTTCATACATAGTTGCCCGACGTTCCGAGAATCATCCAATTCTCTTCTTCAAAGGGCCACAAATGTAAAGTCCAGGAAGATTCATTGAAGAAGCCACCCACTGTTTTTGATTGATGGAACAAACTTCATCCATTTGACTTAGCTTATCTTAATTTTGTATTACATTAATTATCTCCGTATCCCCCTCTGCATTTGACCCATCCTGTGATGCCGCTTGTCCAACCTGTAAGGACCAGTGGGCAGCCGTGCGCAGAGCCCAGGGAACAAGATGCCACATCCACTACAACATTTGGATCTTGTAGCGCTGGACCATATCGAGAAATGAGAACACAATGTTTTCCAGATTCCTTGATCAGACCATGTACCCGGCACTTTTGACTGCACACTTCCCGGGACAGTAAACCGAGATGAGGGAGCCCTAATTGGTTCACAGCTGGCATGCCTCCCGGTAGTACAAACAACGCTAAACCTTTTCAAATCAACTGGAAAGACATGTCGCAGTAACATCGCACGGGCACTCTGAAGAAGACTGCAGGAGGTGAGCCCTCGATACTGTCAGGTATGAAAACACACTGGTCTGACAGGAGAATCTTGAAGAAAAAAAAAGATTGCGTTCTCATTTGCTTTTATAGCCCAGAACCGTTAAGCTAGGATCTGTAAAGCTTAGGTTGTCTTCTAATAGGTTGATTTTGCATGTATTATCACTTTTTGCTCATACTTCGAAGTGAATCGTACACATTGATTCACCCATTCCCATTTTCTCACTTTGAAAGTCGTTCACGCTGAGTCCTATAACACAGAGAGATCTAAGCGTAATTTGCTGCTGCGCGAACACTGTCCTTTAGAGAGGATGAACCTACCTAGCAGACGTCGTAAAAGAAAAAAAAAGTTAAAAAAAAGAACATCGGCGTTGTGCGCAGTGCCTCCAAACACCATGACAGCTGTGCGCGCAGGTTGATGGTTAACTAAAACAAATGACGGAGCACGTTTAAGGACTGCGGCTAAATGAAGCGTTTTACACAGCCGATCCTCGGCAGTTTAGGCGCATTCGGATCTGATTAGCCTTTTTAAGGAAGACATAAGAGCAGGCTGACTGAGAATGGCAAGCTGTAATGGGCAGGAAAAAAAAAAAAGAGATAAAGGCGTGCAATTACGACACAATGTGAAGCCGGCCAAGACAGAAGTTATTTCACACTGTTTTTGAAGTTGTATGAGCGACAGTGTGTGTCTATTACATCTCTGTGTGCGAGGGGGAAGGCATGAGCTGAGCTGGCAGCAAAAAGCGCGAGTGACAATCCTAACTCCCCCCCCCCCCCCATCCGTCCTCCGCTCGCTGACTCCACATCTCCTCCACCAAGCGCAGGCAGCAAGGCTTTTTCAACTTTAAAGTGGTGCGGAGATAACTACCTGAGAATTGGCTGCCTTCCCACTGGCAAATGGAGACACTTTCATACAAGGCAGTTTTAATCGAAGCTGGAAGCAAATTGGGTGAGTTCGCAACTATTGTTTCCAGACTGGGGGCTGAGGTAAACTGTAGAGTGGGTGTTCTTGTTTTGTTTCTGTCCACTGCTGATGAAAGTGGGTTCAGTCAATTCGATCACATGTGAAAACAGAAAATCAAAATGATGTTATTACAAAGGGCAATAGTTTAAAGGGGACATATTATTAGTTAGGGTGGTTTTCCTTTGTAGCTAGGTTACTAGCTGGGTGGTTTTCTGATTGATTCTGCCCTGCCTTTGGGTGTTCTGAGCACTGGAAATCTCTGCGCACCTGTCGTGTTATAACCCCACCCCCCGGGCCAACCCAGGAAGAGCACAGACCTGCTCTCAATTTATGTTTTTAAAATGTGCTCATGATGTTATAGTGCTCGTCTGTCTCCCATATTGGATTTGTTTTGTTTGTTGGACTTGGGCAGCGTGCTATCGCCAAATGGAAAAATGAATTCACAAGTTTATCAAGATATTTTAAGACGTTCACAACAGTGTGGAATAAGTGAGTGAACTAGCTGGCTGATCTTTCTTTTGCAGCAATATTTCCTGCGGTGGCAGATTAGACACTCACAGCGATCAGGATGCATCTGCTGCAGTTCAGCCGATTCCTGGGTTCACTTACTTATTCCACGCTGTCCTGTGAATGTTTACATGTTATGGCCATTAACAATATGATAACATGTAATTGTTTGGGTGGTATTAGTTAAAGCAGACACTGTTTACTCATTCTTATGGTTTTGATGAAGATCAGGCCACATTTCATGACCAATTTAGGCAGAAATGAATGGGAGAAGTTCCAAAGCATTCACACACATTTTCCTCCTATTGCACATGCTGAGAAGGATTATTGTCCTCACAAGGTAAATGTTTCTTTGGATGTCAAGGAGATGCACCATTTTCAAGTTTGCAGACTATTGTACATGGTAAATAGTCTCAACTTAAAGTAGATTATGCTTTTCCACCTACATTAGGCACTCAAAGCGCTTTACAGCAAGGAACCAGTCACCCATTCACACTCTCATTCATACACCAATGTGCGCAAACACGAGAGTCAAGGTGGGTGAAGTGTCGTTCCCAAGGACACGACGACAACGTGCACCTTCAGGATGCGAGATTCAAACCCCCGACCTTCCGCTGATGAGACGACCCGCTCTACCATCTGCGACAGTGGCGAGATAAGTTGGAATTTGTCTGTGGTGACCGTCCTTTGGTGCAGTCCCAAGATATAAGCTGCTGCTGCTTCCCCAGACCCACTAATGGTGAATAAAACTATGGCGAAATGGTTCCATTTGGGTAATGTAATGTGCATTGAGAGACCAGGAGCGCCAGTAACTACATCTCATAATATAAATATGATAAACCTGACTGTGCCCAATGTTACGGGTCTCATAAACAACACGATCACGAGAAAACTCTCCTCGTGTTTCTGTTTTGTCACCATGCTTTCTTCATATGTTACATTCATGGCGACTGGGTGTGTGACTATTGTTGTTGTTGTATGGTTTGGTTTGTGAGACATTTTCGCCCTAAGCTGTTTGATCATCATTTCATGTACAGCTCAAAAGAGGACACTAGAATTGGACATTGAATAATAATTACTATCAGCAGGTCAGTACGGTTTGTGCTAAAATAACAACAGATTTTGTCACAAAAGTGGAAGCATATGCTCATTTATGCAGTATACAGAAAAAAAGTGCATTCTGTAGGTTGTAAGTATGTGTCTATCAGAGAGTATAATAAAACTTTGAGTTAGCAGCTTATTTAAAAATACATATTTAACTTTGCCACAGCACATTATTGGATATTATACAGTATTTGCCAAGAATGTAATTGCTTGTTCTGAATGTTTTCTGAATATTATTCTGAATGCTAGAAGTTGGATGTATAATGATCACATTTTAGTTTGAGTTTCTTGTTTTGAGTAAGTGAATTAGTTGTGTTTTATAGTTTTATTTACAAGGATGGCACTAGATTGTTTTAGCAATTTCAACTCGAAAGTACAACTGTCAGTATCTGCAGATAACTAAAACATTGTAACATTTAAGGTCATCCAAAAAATGTAATTAAAATGATGAAGGCTTTGCTGGTTGCGCCGAGTTTAGCTGTGTTTGAGTAGACCTCATTTTATCTTATTTGAACTTCCCGATGCTTAAATTTTTAGAGAAGTTTCCCGCTATCTCTTCCCATTAATCATGCATTCGTTTTGGTCTGGACGTTATCGCTGCTCCTTAAGTGTGTCCTCTGTTGGTTTTAGTCTATAGGCTTGATCTTGATGAGCGTGGCCGTGGCTACAGCAGTTCCATCTCACACTCCCTCAATCAACTTTAGTAAGGCAGTTTCGGTAACAATAATAACGGGAATGCGGCTGAAAAGATGCCAAGCGACGGCAAAGGCAGCGCGGCTCTCCTCCCACTCTGTTTGGCTCCGGCTGGTTTATTGTTAGCGTTATGGAGATGGAGAGACAGCTGTCGAGGCTATAGCTGCATCTGTCCAACCAGATACGAGGAGCACTGTGGGAGAGAGATGTACATTTACCGAAAGTGGACCCAACCCGGCAGCCATATTTTTCAATTCACATATTGTTGTTTACAAAAGTAAGAAACTTGTATTATTGACTGAAATGTGTAAAAAATTTGCTACAAAGTGTATGCTTTCCAATGGGTATAAATCTTTAAAAAAATAAGCCATAGAAAGTTGTGATATAAATACCAATTGTACAGTAGAGAGAGAGAGAGAGCAGAGAATAGAAACTAAAGAGTAATAGTTGGAATAGTAATAGTTATTAAGTAGCCTATGCCTGAAACTAAACAGGCAACTTAATTTTTAAGTGACCCAGTGGCTGTATGGGTGGTCAGCTTGGCGCCTTCGCTTTCCTGGAGTGAATGTAAATGCTCTCATGTAAAGCGCTTTGTGGCCATGTCTGTGAAAGGCGCTATATAAATAAAGATCTTCTTCTTCCTTCCCGGTGGCCCCCATGATGCTTCAGGATCAATTTCATTTCCAATTTTTTTTGGATTTCTGGTAGGTTTTTTAAATGGAATGTATGCCATTGATACGGTTCAATCTGCAGTAAAAAACCTAAAAACAATTGATCCTTGAGTGTCCTACAGGCCATTGGGATGGTAAGCAAAGGCGCTATGCTAATCGACCAAGCATCCGCCGGGTCACGGAAAGGTCAAGTATGCACTAATGTCGACTATGATTTTTACATAAAAAAGTTGCACAGTGCGCCTTTAAGGTCTGTTACGTTCAATGCAAATCTCAAGTGACTTAACCTTGACAACTTAACCTTAGGCGTACAGTAGTTTACTATAAAATGTGTGCGTGGATGTGTGGCCGATAAGTACCTTTCGATGCTGCTTGCAACATGATGATTTGAAATGTTTTCTTTTTTTCTGGAGAGGCCAAAATGTAGTTCTGGTGTTTACTGAGAGGAGTTGTATGCATGTAAGAAAGCTACAGAAGGTGGGCGCGTTATCGTCCCCCGTAGGGTTACAGAGGTGATCAAAGTGCAGTCTGCGAGGGCCGTCGGTTGCCCCTTGCGGCATTATTTTTTTTTTTTTTTAGCGAGTGATATATTCATGTATTTATTTTTTATTCACATGTAGCCTTCCCACATAATGCACCAAAGTTGAGGCTGCCGCTTTCCAAGCCAAAGTATGAATGAAACTCTTCAATATTTCATCTAACCCGGTGCCATTTTTCGGGTAACGATATCTGATTTATACGCAGAAATGGGTTAAAAGCCGGCACATTACCTGCATGTTAAATGGCCCAAAGTGCGAGATGAACCTTCTCGCTGCGTATGGCTCCGTAATGACGACGCCTTATGCGGACTCATACATAAATGACCGTGTAACATCTAAAGCATGAACTGCTACTGATATGTGCCAGTATGTTGTAAATCACGACTCCTCCACAGCTCAGTGGCTTGTCTGACTGGGCTCTTTAATGGAGAGGATTAAAAATTCAAAAGCAAGAACCTGATTTGCAATAGTAGTGCTGGTGCCGAAGAGAAGCTAGATATATGCCCCGACAGAGCGAGTCAGCTTGTCGTTGCTGTGAAATTAGTGTTTTTTTCTCTTCTTCTCCATAAAGACACATCTGAAGTATAATTATAGCATTAACCTTGACCACTTCCATGTTAATCCTATCTGCAGGCGTCAGTTCATTCAGTGCTGCCCTCGTAATCACGTCTATAGTGGTTCATGTAGCCCAGGGTCGCAAACTGACAACGTGATAAGCGGCTGCCCATCACTTTTCGCAGGGTGTATGAAGTGGGGTTTTTTACACATTAACCGTCAGTAGTAATTAACCTTTCAAACTAATCAAACGTGATCAATGGTATCTGTAACATTACGAGTTTTAGCATAACATTCAAACTAATAGTAAAAAAAAAAATAAGGCTCACAACAAACGGTCCCACATGTTTCCATTGTACTGTATGTCTGCATATAATGAATGATTGTGATTTGGCCGTCGTGCCAGCTCCCTCGACTCTTCGCCGAACATTGCGCTTAATAGTTTTGCATTGTTTGCCGTGCAGGAAAAAAAAAAAGAAAGAAGAAGAAGCAGAAAATAAACTGGCATACTCCATTACATGACGTAGATTCCCCATTCCATTTAATAATAACATAATATGTTAATAGGGAATATATTATATTCCCTATTAACATGTTGCCAGTCTTTTGATAGTATCATCTAATATACAAATAATTAAAATATGATTGTATATTAAATGAGCTACAAGACAATGCATTTCACACTCGTATGCACATGCACGATGTGAGTAGCCGTGGCCTCAAAATGTCTGTGTAGACCTCAGATTGGGTTGAGAAGTGTTGAGTCATTACCCTGCAACAGTCCCCTTGGCAGCGGCAGCAATCTTTTGTCCCTCTTTCTGTCCCATCAATAGGAGCTGTCCGGTCCCCTCAGCGGACCTGTTAGTCATGCACTGTCACCGCCCCACGGGACACGGGCCGAGGTGTGACTCACGGACGTCAGGGATGAGTGAGTGACAACTCCCGACTGCGGCAAGGGGAGCGCAAGAGCAGCAGCGCGGAGGCAGGGGATTACCTCCCACATCCAGGCATTTCGGGATCGGAGGAATTATTGTACTTGCATGAAAGCTAAAGCAAGTATGAAAGTATAGGCGGCGGCTCTTCAGCAATGAGCCGCGGTTAGCCAACATTTCCTCACAGGCCGAGTGCTCACGACTTGCGTCTTTCCTTCATCCAAATATTTTTGGGATTTGCTGCAAAAATGGATCAACCAATAGTTCCGGGCTTTCTGTGTGTGGCAATCATTTTGGTTGTCCAGATGTTTCCTGCGTGAAATATAGCCAGTGTTTAGGAATTTAGAATCCTGTATTCCGGTACAGTTACTGTTTCTATTGAGGATATTTAGAATACAGTTACCTTTCTAAAAATCAAAGGAATACATTGCAGTAAAATTCAGTTCATCCAACAATGCTCATGTGACCTGCACTCCGGGTGTGCGTCTAAGTTTCTAATGAGTAAATAAGTTCAATTATAAGTATTCAGAATATAGTACTATGATGGGAGAGAGTAATGGAATACTTTACAAACATAGATTTTTCAGCAAATATTCAGTATTCTTTTATTCATTCATTGTGTCTTCTGGTTTCATGTTTTCTTTAAAAAAAAAAAAGGTTCATTTAGAAAGACTCAAGGCATAACGCCATTTTGTTTAAATACCTTAAAGGAACAGGCCACCATTTTGACATACTGAGATATGTTCGTACCTGAGCTTAGACGAGTTGATTCGTACCCGTCTGGTCTTCGTGCGTGCCCTCAGTCACGCAAAAAGACCAAAGCTGTTGTTAGCATTTGGCCACTCCCAGCATAATTCCTATAGCTCCAAACGGGGGTGAAGTTGGAGGCTTTTTTATTGCTTTTTTGTTTTTGTCATGTTTTTGTCCTGTTTTTGTGGCTCGTTTTCATTGCTTTGTGTTTCTGTCTCTTTTTTGTCGTTTTTGTTGTTTTCATCCTCGTTTTTGTCGCTATTTTAATGCTATTCTTTTCAGCTTTCAGATTTGGGTAAAGCTCGTTTAAGGCGGGGGGGTGGGATGTTAAGGTGAAAGTTGAGAGGCCCTTCCGTGCTCTTCCAGAATGGACATAAGGCCAGTCCACCCCGGCCTGGGAAGAACAGCTGATAAGAGACGCGTCATGCACGTCTGGAGACGCCTCTGAGGAAGGCGACCTCAGACCGACCGATATGGGTTTTTCCAAGGCCAATGCCGATGTTGATATGCTCGGCCGGTATTTGTGACGGATATTTATGATCGATATTTATGGCCGATTTTTCCAAATGTCTGGTGTATAATCCTGTAAAAAAACAAATACTTGGCCGCTGCAGCACTAGCCGATTTTATTTTACTACTTTAGGTGATCCAATCATAGTTTCTGTCTCAAGCTTTGATTAGTTGTCGATAGCATTAGCATATTGTTTTGCACGGCGATCAGAAATACAATAGTGGAGGTTAAAACTAATTCAGCGATTGAATTCTCCAGATTCTGCACTTCAAAATGACATCCAGCATGTCCATATTTACGGAGGTTTAGTTGAAGGAAGCCAACTTTCATGGCGACGTTTCTCACCTGCCCTGAGGCCTAGGGAGTTGTGGGAGGACTCGTTTTAAAGCCCTGACTTTGCTCTTTCCAAACGGGAAGTCTCTATCATGTTCACATCAGGTCCCGGAACTATCTGGCGCTAGATCGGATGATAGCCGATATTGTAAAATCCCCAATTATCGGCTCGATATATATGTAATGTACCTAGTGTCTTTCTAAAAGACCCTTTAAACAATTATTCTCTATTCTGTAACTAAATATAATTTCCACATTCTCCCCAATACTGCATAATTGAACCGATAGTCAAGTTGTTTATAAACACCATGGCATCCAGTATTGGAAGTGAATAGCTGGCCATGTTTGTGTATAAGCTCTTAGTCGTACACAAGTTTCCCATCATAGAAAGAAGTTTAAAAGCCTTCATTTGTACTGGGTTGTGTGTTCATAAAACAATAATTGTTTATGAACACTCATAAATGTACAAAGGTCAGCACACACTACACGATTTTTATGCCCGATTTTGATACAATTCTCAGTCGCGCCGAGTCTTTCCGAGTCGTGTCTAGTCGAAGGCAGTCGTGGCTCGCAGTGTGGGAGGCGTCACGACTGGACTCGCGTTCGAATCGTGTAGTGTGGGCGGCTGTCAGACGCAACTGGACTACAGTCGCAGGAAATCAAACATGTTGGATTTGTAAGCCCGATTTTGGACGCACAGGAGAAACGTGGGTGATTTTACCGTCCCCAAAGCACATGCACAGACTGCAGCGGCCAATTACAGAGTGACATAAAGACAGAAAAACACAGCTGCGCTTCCTTTTTCATTTCTCTGTAAAAACAGCGGCGCAAACAACTCATTTCATGGCCACAGCGAGTCCCACACAAAACAGCACAACTTTTATGTCACCAAACGTTCACGAGAATCACCTTTTCAAGCTACATTTCAACCGCGAACAGAGTTTAGCGGCACTTACTGAGTTTGGAGGCGAACTGTTCAGCTAGCGGCTAGCCTCTCTCCGCTTTCTCCGCTTTCTCCTCCGCCTCCTCCATCTCGGGCCCGTCCCCTTTTCTTATTAATTCCACTGAAATACGTCCCGCTTCTTTATGTCGCCGACTTTAATCTCCTATTTGACAGAACCGTAGCCAAGTTGGAGGCTTCGTAGCAGTAGGAGCCTTGCACTGCGATGTTGTGACACTGTTGACCCCGTTGACCAGTCGGGACGCGCACGTGTTTTCCCACGCTCACAAACACAGGCCTATCTGTGCGGATTTGGGGTCCGTTTTTTGAAACAGGAGGAGTAATGAAACGGTAGATCAGCTGTTTGACAGAATCGTGTGGTGTGTTCGCTCTCACAAGCCTCAGTCGTGTAGTGTGAACCCCAGATGTTCTAAACTCGCACTGAATCCGGTCGTGTGGTGTGAACCCCCCATTCTATATAAAATCGTCTAAGACTAGAAAAATCGTGCAGTGCGTGCTGACCGCCAGGCCAGACTGTGGCCACAGGGCGGGTGAAGCATTTATTTATTTGTTTATTTATGTGAGCATACATTTACAAGGAAGAACACTTTAGAGGGAAAATACACAAACTATGCATTTTCCAAATTGAGACGGTTTGTCAGCTCAGCAACTCGTCTCTCGCTGATGTGCGCAAATCTTTTCTTAGCGACTATTACAGGCCTGTCTCTCATCAGCGTATGTCATCCATCAGCGGAGTATTTCTGGCGTTGCTTTCATATAGCTCCGATCCCTTTTAATTTCTATTCGATTTTCCGGTCCCGAATGATGGAAGTTTTACAAGATTAACGGTGCGATCACATGAATATTATCTGTCTTTGCCGCTACATGGGGAGCTCAAAATAAAAAATAAAATAAAAATATGAAGTGACACTCTGTTTGAGTGTCTTATTAGTTCCCGAATCCCCGACTTGAATAAAAAAATTAAAAAAAAGCAAAGTCAATAATAGTCAATAATAACCTTTCACAATGACATTTTGAAGAGTTTCTCAAGCATTGCTATCTGTCAGTCACTCTCACCCACCCCTCCATTCTGGTTTACACCCCCAAACGTTTAATTAGTCATAATAATGAATAGTTTAGCGAGGTGTGCCACATCTCATGGCCCCGTCTTGTCGTGTCCTGCTCTTTTAGCGACCTAGCCCCCCCCTTGGAACCGCACCCTTCACCGCTGTCTCGATAAGTAATGAGAAAAGCCAAAGCTAAGGTCCAAAAAAATTAAAAACGATATGAAAAAAAGTTGCCGGGGGGGGGACTGTGGTTGTGGTTTTCGTCAGACCTGCTTGCTTTCAAAGGGCCCATTGATAATAACGTATTTATGAACAGCGCTGCCAGACTAACTAGGCCTCCATGACAAGTCCGTCCTGCACACGCCGACAGCAGCTCCCCTCACTGAATAAACCATCACAATAATTCGTCTTAGTATTAACTCATCATTTATTCATAGCACCCCGCCCCACACACACACACACACACACACACACACACCATGTAGACGGTGTGAGATAGAGAAGGACCAAGGAAATATGACGGCGTCTCAGGGGGGACAAGAAGACAGAGAGCAAACACAGGAGAAGAACTTATCTTAAGGAGAGAAGTTCTGCTTAGACAGTTAAGAATAATACTCGGCTGTTTGCACACAGAAAGAGAACGTCAAATGTTCTGTATGTGTTCACTTTTGTGTTGATTTCTACCTGAGAGTAAGTCATTATTTTTTTTCTCACATTTTGAACCAGTCTTAATAATGGCCTATAATTGACTGGTTTATACACTTAAACCCCATCCTGCCGGGTCAAGCACAAACACATCTACTCAGTAAACTGTTCGTCCCACTCCTTTGTAATTGTATGAAATTAGACGTGAATGAAAGCCAAATTATTAGGTCAAATACTGACCGTCAACCCGGAGAGCCTCACGTGAAGCCGCATCAGTTTGATTTCCCCACTGAGCGAATGATATTTTATTCATCCTATAAAAGGGCGGCATGCCAATACAACCATTAGCTATTTTCTCGACAACAATTAGCTCAATAGCTCATTTGTAACATGCCGCTGAGCCCGTCTAAACATAATTCATCTCTTTGCTAAAATAAGTGATGAAGCCATTTCACCAGCAGCTTGTACAAACGTTATTTATGAGACTTGCCTCTCTACACATTATTTGTCTAAGCGTTTTGATTTTTTTTTTTCTTTTTTTTTTTAGCTACAGCCATCTTGGGGTTTTCCCTTGAAAGCCTTGAAAGCTCTAAAGACAAGATTCATCTTTTTCTAAAATGTCTATAGAAATATACACTGAGAAACTTAGTGATGCCTCATTATTGTAGAAAAATAGACTATAAACACTCATATTTTTGTGCCCTAAGCAGAAATGTTTAAAAGAAGAAAAAAAAAGAAAAAACAGGGAGGAGTGGTGGCTCATTAAAATTAAATACACTCTAAAAACGACACCAATAATATTTGGAGAATTAAACTGATGGAGTTTAGAAGTAATTGTTGAATAGTCGGTGCCCCCTCCCCCCCGGAACCTGAGTTTCTCTGCACCGCCCCTGCAGCCGCAGCGAACTTCAGCTCAGACCAGTGTTAATTTCGCAATACTAAAATATTTAGTCACAATTTTAGTCAAAGTAATACTTTTGCCGACTAAAATTGGACTAAAACTAAATTAAAAGTTTTTCATGAGACTAAAACGATGACTAAAATGACTCGTCGTGACTCGACTATGACTCGTCAACTAAAATAAGACTAAATAAAAATGAAAAGAAGAGCCTGAAATCGTCCAAACTTCCACTGACGGTCAGATCCACTCAGATCATTTCAGTTCTCTGCCAAAAGAACAGCTCTGAGCTTTGTTCATGAAGAGAAGCTCTATGAAACAGAGTGCCTTGATTAAATAAGTTTATAATACATATTATAAATGAAAACTTTAAATCTACATGCAATTCTAGTTGACTAAAATTAGACAAAAATTTAATTTAATTTTTTTTTTTTTTACTAAATCTCGATTCAAATTAAATTTCATTTTCGTCAAAAGATTAAGACTAAAACTAAAACAGAACACTGGCTCAGACGTGTCCTCCCTCTCTGCACTTTCCCCTCTTTCCTTTCTCTCTTGCCGCTGCGAGCGTAAGCAAGTCATTGCATGACACTAGTGTTTTGTCAGGATCTGAACTTAATGCGGGCCGTTTTTAATAAAACCGCGGTGCAAAAACACGGTACAATGCCGTTCAGTCACGTTGGCCTCAGTGTGGTGCCCCACGCTGCGCCCGACGCACTCACTATAAAGACAAAACAAAGACTGAAAAAAGGAGAAAAATAAATGACTAATATTTACAAAGATCATATTTGAAATAAACTACCCTGTTACACGTTGAGCAAGAATAAAATATTTAGTGGTGCCATTTTAATCTATTGACTTCAATGTAAAAACTACAGGTCCTTTGCAGAGTGGCGAGATATATAAAGACATTGACTAAATGTGGCCATGAAATGTGGCCATGAGGTGTGATATATTCCACAAAGGCTCTGGCATTGTATGCAAATGTATTTAGCTAATGTGCAGTATGTACTCTTATGTCACCCGATGTGCAGGTAAATCAACCATAAGCAATTAGACGGAATCAGATTGCCTGTCCACTCTTTTCCATTCAGCTAAGTCCCATCACTCATGACTGCATGCATTCATAACCAACCTGGGAGTCTATAAGCGAGTAGCCCATTTAAATGAATGAAATATAATGACAAGGCGTTACCATGTAGTGATTGTCAGTGGAAAAAAAAAAGTAGTATTAGTATTACTGCCTTATACAAATTATAGATGAACTAAAGGCACTGGAATATAAATGAAGCTCTAGCTAGATATTCTGTGTTTTCATCTCACCACAGTAACGGCGTAGCAGAAAAATAACTCTAAACAAACTGCAAATGCACACTCCGCCGAGGGAGTTTGTGCTGTATTGACCTGCAGGCTGAAAGACCACAGCATCACCTGCCCACACACAGACACTCAAGGTCAACAATGTATTAAACATAGCTTTTTTTTCTGTATTGATTATGACAAGTTCATTATCTTTGCATCATCAGAGTGCATGATAGTAAGGGAAAGTCTCGTAGAATGTGGATATGAGGTTTAAGAGGTCCAAAGCACTTCTCATCATGAACGTTCCATCAAGCTAATTTAATCAGATAGAAACAAATCTTCAAATGTGGGGAAAAAAAAAAATCTCGGTTTCTGGTTCGAGGATGACCTTTCCTGTCCTTCTCTGAAAGCTTGAGCTGAAAGCACCATCTGTTTTTCTATTAGTGGCTGTGAAACTTGGATATAGAGTGGTAATATTTAACTTTACAAGTGTTCTTATTTCTCTTCCAAAGTCTTGGTCTTTCTTCAGTCTTGGTACATTCTGTTTTTAGTCCAAGTTTGTGGAAAGTTTAACTGCACTAATTGCACACGGGTAGACACTTAAATTCCGCAGCTAGGCAAAGATTACTCAGGCTAAAAAGAGATATACATTTTAAATGTTAGAAGTCAGTTCTGATTATGTTATATTGGCTGTTATGTACAGAAGCGCCACGTGGTGACTTTAGATTGGATTTTCTTTTTTTTCTCAAACAGCAAAAAAAAAAGAAAAAAAAAAATACTTGTTAAGATTCCAACCATTTTGTCACATTGTTCTCTCTCATACCTGCAGCAGTATTTCACTTTCTGTATGCAGCTTTGAGGAATCCTTTTCTTTTTTTGTAATTTCTTCTTCTACTGGTAAAGTAGAAGTGGCTCCAACGTGTAATACTTGTAATTCCAGTTTTTCACAAAACAAGGAACTGCCCATAATCCAACATCGGATCGTTTCTTAGCGGTTCTGCAGTCACATCACAGAGCCACAGAGATGAAAATCAAAGATTGTTTTTACTGACAGCTGCCTGTAGAGGGAGCTCCAGCCTTAGCCCTTGTGTTTCAGAGTCACTATTTTGTCCTTAGACAGATATTCAAATGATGAAATGTAAAATATAGATACTAATGTTTTTAGGCCTCAGTTATGCACAACATGTCCACTTTAAAGAACATGCCTCTGAGGAACGTAATCTTTAATATTTGTTTCTTTGTGAGAAAAAGGCCATAACATTTGCAGTTCGATTCATTGAGGCGAGATAATATCACGATACACAATATTATCGAGGACCACCCTATGGCACTGAAACTAAATCTCAGTATTCTCTTGCTCTAAAAGTCCTTACTAATATAATATATTAAAGTCAGTGAAACACAATGTACTTCTGTGACATTGTTCAAATATTATAGGATAATGAAAGAAGGAAAACATTTAAATACATGTACTGATGATAAATATTGAGCCCAAAAATGTTGTGTTTATCTGTCATTTATTGAATGATAAGTCAATAGTTATTGTAACTGGCCTAGTGCTGTAACGGGAGCAAAAGACAAGTGGGGGTCTGAAAGTCCAAAGAGAAGTGAAGAAGATAGACGCTGAATTTGCAAATAAAATGTTTTAATAGCGTAACCGAGCGGGGGTCTCACATGACCAATCACATGACATACAATAACCAATTTCCAAACTGCAATACAGGCCATTGTTGGAATGTACAGTGCACCACAGTTTGATATCCTGTCTGGTTATGCTGTATTGTACCTGTTTTAGAGAGCAATTATTCTACAGCAATTCGAGCTATTCTTAAAATGAACGCCATTTCAATTGTCAACGCCATTGTGTAAATGTTGACAGGCCTATTATTTCCTTTCTCAAAAGGTCCATTTCCTCAAGCTTCCCAACTGTTTGCCTTTGTCCCTGTGCACGGGCGTCTCAGTTTCTGCATCCATCTCAGGGCACAGACAGACAGACTCCTGTAGACGGAGCTGACTGCTGACCGCGCGGCTTTTCTCTGAGTCTGTGGGCACCGCTATCCGGTGGGAACTTAACAGAGGAGATAAACAATAGCTGACCTGCATTAGATTGGGAGCACACGGAGACTGGAGGTGGAGAAGGAGAGACGGAGTTGTCTTCTATAAATGCACACACTGAGCTCTGACAGCATATGCTGGAGCCACATGTTTCGGTGTGGGTAACATTACGATCCACACTCATCAAAATGCTAGTTAAATCCCAAGCAATTGTAAAATCTTGCAGCAGCCCACTCCATTACCGTGTATGTAAATAATGCTTCCACTCAGGGTAATGACTGCAGAGAGAGATCAGGCTAATGTTAGCATTGTCTCTGGGACCATTTAGCATTCAGCTAATAGCTTTGCACTGTGGGAGGCCATCGCAGCTCTGTATCAACTGCTCTGAATGGCTGTACAAGACTGGCACACAGACTGGATCTCTCTCATCAGCGGGAATGAATAGACATCAGACACACACACACACACACACACACACATACACACTGCTGCAGGAGGGGATTCATCCAGAAGCATGAATATATGGCAGTTGAGATCCATTAGGTGTAAACATGTAGAAAGAGTCTGCTGAGCAGAAGGCGTCTCCACAGGAGGCCAATCGGCTGTGTGGAGGTGTGAAGTTTGCTGGAGGATTTTGTGTACATGGGACGTGCACGTTTCAATGTGCTGTTCTGTGAAGTTCTCTGTGCACTCCCCTAACACCGGCAGGGCTTATTACAGCCTCCAGAAATGGTGCTACCTCTGTCGGGGCGAAAACTGTAAAGGTCCCACTCTGAGCAGTGGGCTCCTGCACAGGCATCCAAACATCTGTGACCTTTGTATAAAACAAACAGGGACACGATATGAGGGCGAGTTTGGAGATTAGGTCACTACAGTTGCTACAAAGAAATTAGATGATTGTTGGTTTTAAGATTTGAAAATGTTTACAAGTATATCTACTTAACTGAAGGAAAAAATAGGTCCTAGGTGGTTCCAAGTTGGTTTGAACGTGCAAAGAGTCACCTGATTTGGCCCCCATTTCATCCATGATTTGTTACTTGCCACTTCAATTTCACCGATTATTTCCCCATCTAAACATGTACGATCTGGCAAAGGATCCAGGCATTTCTGACCGATATGGATTTGTGGGGTCCGACACCGACATGAAGGGGGTTGGCATGGCCGATAGCCGATATAGGCCAATATTTTAAGTCATTTAATTTGATGTATTTTCTCAATAGCCTAAACATTTATTATTATAGTAAAGTTTTCATCCATTCCATCTTCTTCAACTTGTCCGTTGCCGGGTCGTGGGGGCAGCTGTTGGAGCTGCCCAAATCACATTGCACCAGCCCCAATGGCTCCTCCTGCAGGTGGTGGGTCCACAGAAGGACGGCCTCATGGTTCTAACCGGGCCTGTTGGTCTCTCATAAGGGGCTTCTGACCCGCTCTTTGTCTGACCCGTCACCTAGGACCTGTTTGCCCTGGGAGACCCTACCAGGGGCACGAAGCCCCCGACGACAGAGCCCCAGAAAGTAAAGTAGAAGTAAAGTTTTCAATCATAGAAATATATCTAATAGAGGTCGACCAATAGGGGTTTCTCTGAGGCTGATGCCGATTTCTTTAGTTTCACCCTTTTTTATCTTGTGCTATTTCACATTTTTAGCTGAGTTTTAGCTGTTTTTAATTTATCTTTTATTTTTTATGTTTTCCCAGTGGTTCCTTTGAGGGAGCCCTCTGCCCGGGAGTGCTGGTGTGCTGTGGCTGTTCGGGCGCTCTCCTTTGGGTGCCTGGATGGAGGTAGGACGTCTCTCCTACACCTCCTCCGGGCCCCCTGAGTTGGCGCTCTGTGGCTGTGGCCGATGGGCTGCTCCCGGTGCAAACGGCTCCTGGTGTTTCTTCTTTCGGTCCATCTGTACCCAGCCTTATGTACCCAGCTTTATGTCCATTTTTATTTAAGACTTTTAACTGCTGGGCTGTCTGTGTGTGTGTCTGTGTGTGGGTGGGGTGGGGGGAGGTGGGGGTTGTTGTTATTTAAGTATGTTTGCTGGTGGGGACGATTTTAGTGATTTGTATGCACTGTAAAGCACTTTGTGTTACATTTTGTATGAAAAGCACTTTATAAATAAAGTTTGATTTGATTTGAAATGTGAGAAAAAAAAAAAAAATCATTTTATGTTTTCATATAAAAATAAGGTATTTTCAACAACAAAATCTAAATAATGGACGGACCCAGAGGGGATTTTGTTAAGTTTTGAATAAGCGAAATAATAATAATTATTATAATAACTTATTATAATAATAATAATAATAAGTGAAAAAATCCGTAAACATTCAAATTCCGCCTTGTTTTTTGGGGTTCAAAGCTGAATAAATCAGGCTTGGAATTAGTTATTAGAAAATCCCTCTAAAAATGTGGTTATGCCCAAGAATGGAAAGCTTGGAATCCATAGGAGCTCCTATAAGGACGCACTACTTTCACCTGCCGTGTCTCGCCTTAAAGGGACTATACGGAGTTTAAAAATGTTAAAATTAAGTTTTGTTCTCCCCCAACATGTTCCAACCATGTCCTAATGTGTAGAACGAGCCCAGACCTGTTCACCACAGCTGCCTCTAAAATCCTGCACTGTCGCTCAAAGAGGTGTTAATTCGGGTCCGAATTGCCGTCATACACGAGCTTAATATAGAAGCTGCAGTTACGCGTATGACCTGAGGTGGCAGTAGTGAGTATAAAAATGACCAACTTGCATCTATTCCCTTTAAAGCCCGGACTGAGCTCTGTATCACTTTTGGTTTCCAGAGATATCGCCCTTTTTATGGACTGATATTGGCTGATCAGTCGATGTTATAAAATACACCATACGCAGGACAAACTCCCCAAAGGAAACAGAAAAGTAATTGAGAGAGTAGATTATTCTTGGTTGAGCTAAAACCCTTCCCAAATAAAATCTACTTTCCATCCGAAAACATGAACTCTTCAGCATAAATTGTGTTAGTTCTTAACAAGCTAACCCTGCTCACTATATTGTGAAATTCACTTTTCATAACAAGCGGCGACTGCTCGGAGGTGGGCGAAACGCACTGCTTTGATCCTTTTGAACTGTCCGGCAGACGGGAGTCAATGGCGGGCTGCTTAATTTGCCTCAGAGCATTGTTGAGAGCGAGCGCACTACAGGCAACTGCACTTTAGGCTATAGCCTCAAAGGCACACTTGAAAGAGCGTGTTCAGAGCCAGTTACACACGAGTCCGCATGGCCCCGACACCAACGGCACATCCCACCCCCCCATCTCTCGCTCTCTCTGCCCACCTGGATCACAAATCTCTCTGGAGTCAGACCGCGGCAGTAAACATCGCACACAGGAACAGGTCAGCAGCAAAGTCTGCAGACAAACACAATCATCCGCCTTCACAAGATCCATTATTACAGTTGCGCCATTAGTCGGACCACACTTTGGAGGAAACAACATTAATAAGTGCTGGCGCTTTCCTTTATTTACATCAAAGCACCGCGGTAATGCCTTCAAAATTATCCACATGAAGTCTTTTGATTACTCGAGTAGGTAAAAAAAAACTTTCATAAAAAAAGAGCCTTTGATATCTGATTGGTTAAAAGCAGGCTACATGGGGAATAATAATTTATTAAAGGGTCAGAGCATATCCACAACGGCGGCTTTTGTGATGTTCTCAGCCTATAGTGTAAAGCCCATCTCCACCATCCTCAAGATACAATATGCAATTAAGTGCTTTTTTGAAAGGAGAATTAATCTCAGGGAGTTCATTTATTATAACCTTATATGAATTAAACTAGCAGTTTTGGTGCTTGAAGGTTTTGTAGAAAATTACAAATAGAAATTCAGACAATGTCTAAGTTTAACCATTTCACCAGTCAAGACAAGTGTAAATCAACTTGAGTTTATTTAAGTTGATCAGGGACAATGCACCAAAGACATTAATGATGTCATGTACCAGGTTATAGCAAAAAGTCCTCATTTCCACCCGCAGTCGCTTGACAGATTCATACTTTTATACAGAATAATTATACTTAGAGAAGCATTGGCAACGGTGTCTCAGACAAAACTGCCCTGACCTGTGGAGTCCCCCAGGGGTCAATCTTGGGACCCATCTTATGCAACCTGTAAATGCTTCCATTGGGTCAGCTAATAAACAGCAACAATGTGTCGTACTACGCAGATGACACTCAGATCTACGTGTCACTGACGGCAGGTGAACAGGGGCCTGTAGATACTCTCTGTCACTGCATCGAACAGATCAGTTTGTGGATGCAAAACAACTTTCTCCAACTAAACTCAGACAAAACTGAGATTGTTTTTGGCCCACAGACACGAAGAAAAAGTGTCACCTTGAATCTCTCTCTCTCTAAAACCAAAAAAACAGGTTAGAAATCTAGGAGAAATCATGGACTCAGACCTGAACTTAAACAGCCACATCAAAGCAATAACATCATCAGCTTTTTACCATCTGAAAAACATTAAGATCAGAGGAATAGTGTCAAAACCAGACTTGGAGACACTCATCCATGCATTTGTCTCCAGCAGGTTAGACTACTGTAACGGCTGCTCACTGGCCTTTCTAAACGAGCTGTTAGAGCTGCAGAACATCCAGAACGCTGCTGCTCGAGTCCTGACAAGAACCAGGAAATACCACCATATTAGTCCAGTGCTCCGGTCTCTGCACTGGCTTCCTGTCACTCAGAGAATAGAATTTAAAACAGCTCTGCTTGTGTACAAGTCTTTTCATGGTTTAGCACCAAAGTACATCTCTGACATGTTAGAGCCGTATGAACCATCTCGGGCCCTGAGAACTTCAGGGAGGGGTCCCCTGGTGGTTCCCAGAGTCAATAATAAACACGGTGAAGCTGCGTTTCAGTTTCATGCAGCTAAAATCTGGAACAGTCTTCATGAGGATGTGAGACAGGCCTCAACTCTGACAATGTTCAAATCCAGGCTGAAAACAGCTCTTTTTACCCGAGCAGATGAAAACTGAAAGTATTTTATCTGCACTCTTGCCTTTTACTGTAATTGATTAATTTTATGTTGATGTTTTATTGATTTTATCTGCTTTCTTGTACTTTTATGCAACTGTGAAGCATAATAGCAAATAAACTTGCCTTTCCTTGCCAAGCATCATTTAACTCACATCATAAAAAAAAAAAAAAAAACATTTTCCACTACAGGGAACTGTCACTCACTCACAGTGTACATGAACCGTTCGTGTCAGTCATTGAGTGTGTACAGGTTTGCATTACACAATAATGGATTGTATTATAAATTGAGTTATATCTGGGGAGAAAACAAATTAGAGGTAGGACGTTGTAAGAATAATATATAGATAAATTATAGTTAAAGCAAGGTAAGCTTATTTTTAGAGAACAACTGGTACAGAAAGTTAATTCAAAGTGCTTTACAAAGTACTTAATATTACATGTATAATGTAAATAATATAAATTAACCAAACAATCCAGTTTTTCTTTTCTTTTGTTTTCTGTGTAGCATTTGCTGAGTGTTAAAAGAAGTTGATATAACACTGCCTGAAAGAGAAGCATCTAAATCTTACCATACCGTAATATGCAATTAGGAAAAGCACCAGGAAACCAGGAACTTAGATCACTTCCTTTAGAATCATTAAACTTCGAAGGAGAACGGCATCTGCCTCAATCTTGTCATCCGATGGGGTGACTTTTTCCTGGAGCGGAGCCAGCAGAGACATTTGCAGTATCACTCTCTTGTGAGCTGGAGAGGCCATGAAAGGAGCTGGTAGGCGAACCATGCAGGTGTGAGAGCACAGTAAATGGGTACGGGGTGCGTTCAAGAGCGTTTCTGCTGCATGTTGAGTGTGTGCCTGAGCGCTGCACAAGAGTATGCGATAAGTAAGTTGTTTGAAGCGCATTAGCCAGCCAGTAATTTGGGCTGATTCTGAGTGTGAGCCATTTAGTGCCAATCAATTCAACTGAGAGCTTTTCACCTCCTCGAGTTATGTGTCTGTGTATTTTAAGCCATGTGCAGAAAGATGCTAATGTATGTACAGCTTCAAGTACCTTCACATTAATTTACACATTTACACACACGGTTACATAAACATGGACACATTTCTTGCTTTCTACTGACAGTCTATCAATCAATCAATCAATCAATTTTCATGAATATAGCACTTTTCATACATGTCATGTAACACAAAATGCTTTACAGATTTAAAAACATTCTCTCACACCCACCTCCTCCCACAAATACAAATACATTGTCACATTCACACTCTCCCCACCCACCTCCCCAGAGACACACCTCACAAGCGCACCACGCACAAACCAGGTAAGGAAACACCATCCACGGAGCCGTCTGCGTGGGGAGCGGCACCTCGGCTGCAGCCACAGGGCACCAACACAGGGCGCCCGGAGGAGGCGCGGTAGAAACACCACACCTCCATCCAGACACCCACAGGACAGCACCCCAACAGCCACAGCCAATCACCGCTCTGGAGGCAGAGGGAAACCAAATCAAAAAATAAACAATTAAACATCAATTAAAATAATTATAAGGTGCTAATGAGCAGCTCGACACAGAAAATGCTCTTACTGCAGTGGGTAATCAAAGAATGGATTTGGATGAGAACCTAACCTGTTTAAATCTCAGATTCTACTGACTTTATTCGACATCTCCATGGAGACGAGCTGGAGACGCACCCACTCCCGGTAAAGTTACAGTCGTGTCTTAGGAGAGCTGAGCCGCTCACAGCAAAGGCTCATGTTTATGGTATTTTTCAATGATGAAAATATCTGTCATAAAATAAATGCTTGTAGTTTTCAGTTCATTAACTTAAAAGTGTTGTTGCAACAGATCGGCTTGTTCGGTCTTACAGTGTAGGAGGACACAGGCATGTTTCTACCTGTTTATTTTTCAGACTGCTGTGTGCGCTCGAATCCTTTCGAACTCGCCAACGGTCTGGGGACCATGGCCGAAATCTTCACATGGATTTGGGAACCAATCACAGAACGAGGAGGGACGGTAAGACGATGAGGCGCTATTCGACATACGGAAGCTTGTTGTTTGTTTAGGGATGAAAATTAAAAAAAAAAGTTTATTTACGACAGCAGGAGACGCAACGCCATCTTTCGATCAAGCTTTAGTCCGTGTTTAGCTTGAAAGTTTACAGCGGATAAGTCATACGTCATCTGATAATGATACGATTGGCTATGGCTACGTGCAGACGCATATGAGAGACATTTGTATCGCCCAATAAACGGCTATGGACAATCGTAAAACACACCTCTCCTACGAGAAAATGAATTGGTGGTCCCCAGACTAAATATCACTTGTGATTTTAGTCTGCCGTTAGCCAGGCTACTATTTGTCATCCTTCATTCACTAAGTTCCATCTTATTGTTAGTCCTAACTTGAGAAAATGAAACGCTGGCTCTTAGTTTGACAAGCCGCTCCCCTATGCATACAAAGATGCTCCTATCACGGACGACTAACATAATGTAAACTATAGCTTCTGTGAGGAAGGGATTGATGAAGTGCTGCCCAGACACTACAAATGTCTGCTTATATGGGACTGCAATGAAAAATATAAAAGCTGTGTAGGGGCTGATAGAAAATACTCTTAATTGATTATTGCATGTTTATAGATTTGATAAGAAATGTGTTTTTGTTTTATTTTTTCCTACAAATAAATAGTCTGTTGTGTCCATTATAAGGGTCTGTAAAAAAGGGCCTTAAAAAGATCGCACATACAAAAAAAGCACCCTTGACTTATAACTTACTATATAAAAAGCCTGGCTCAAAGTACCTGTACCGTTTCTTGTTCGTACAATACTATTTCGTACAGTGAAATCCTTTTTGCTCCATTCGACAACAACACTGAGAAAACCCTCTGAAGATAGAGGTGAAATGTCCTTGATTCAATCAACCCATTACCGCCGGCAATATTTGAAAATCTCTGCTAAGATGGAAAACGACTGTGAGTGAACGCAAACAAGACCTATACTACTACACTATAAAAGCCTTAACTTGTGATACATCGTGTTGGGATTAAGAACAAAACTCTGTAGATGTGTTGTCTTTGTTCAATCATTCTCCTCCGTTTACAATAAATAGTTATTTTTCTTCCATTTCAAAAATTAGGTATCACAACAACATTCGTGACCGTTTACCTCACGCAGTTACTACAATTACAACAAAACACATGCATTACTCCGTATATGGCTGAAAAACAGAAACAAACAGAAACATACTCCAGCTTTAGCTCCAGTATTAAACTAGTCAAACCTGGAAGTCTGTATCACATGTATATTATGTGGGAACTGAAGTGGCCCATTGTAAAGTAATGAAGGCAGCAGGCTTACTGACAAAACATAATTTTCTCCTTGTCACACACACACACACACACACAAACACACACCCATAACCGGATTCCTCCTCCTTTTTCCATCATGAGCATGTTTAATGAGCTCTCACTTCCCCACAATACGCTCCGTGGACAGCGGGACCAGAGCAGCGAGCCGGTGACATTTGGTACAAGACTGCAGCCTTGATTAGTGATGGCAGCGGTAGAAAGGGGGACGAAATGTCCACGGAAGCTTCAGCCACCACAACAACTTTGAACACTAAATTAATTACCAATGAAGACGTCCTGAAAAGCAAAATATTAAAGTGGACATAGCTTTTAAAAAAAATGACATTTGGGTTCCTCAGCACAGATGGGCCTGGGATGGTCAGTACTCTGCCTGGACAGGACAGTGATTACAACCTTTCAGGTCCACCCAACGAAGGCCAGCACATCAGTGATGCCACGAAACAAGGAAACACACATTCGAGGTGAAGTAAACATGATCTCCCAAAACTATAATACCGTACAAAATACTGACCCAGGGAACAACACCATTTTTCCTAATATGTCCACCTCATGTTCAGTTGAAAACTATATACTGACCGTTTGTTTCAGGAGTTAGTCAGGAAATTCATCAGAAGCCTGTTTGGATCAATGTTACCGATCGAGCTACTGTTCATACCTGACAAATGGAAGTCACATATAAATTATACAAGAGGAAAAAATGGCTCAGTCCATCACGGTGTTACATAAAGTCAAAGGATCTCTCTGCTTTACTCACTTTATACAACACAATGCCACATTTAATATACTTTGTAGAACAAATACCTTTAAAAAAAATAATAATAAAAAAGGTAAATTCCAAAGCAATGGAACGTAATGGAATGAAAAGAAATAAAAGTAACCAATAAAAAAAATATAAAAAAACAGTAAATGCTATGCTTTCAATTGCTTCAAAAAAGCTGGTGAGGTCCTGCTCTCAGTCACGTTTTTTAGGTGTATTTTTCCTCAATAAAAACAGTGTTTGTGTTTCATCCAGTGAAACGTTACGCAGGGTGACTTCAGCCATCTTTCATCAGTAATAACCCTTCATCCAAACGAAGAAAAAACAACAAGAAAGGTAAAAACTATGGTTCCCTTTGCCCATTTTTTCTTTACCTTTGTTTATATTGAGACTACACGTTAAACACAGACAGGCTTTTTTTTTCTGCATTAAAGTGAAACCAGCCAAAAAACATGGTCCCTACACATTGTGGAAACAAACTGAAAGTCCAGCTTTACACATTTTATTAAGACAAACACAGACACTTCTCTGCCTCCTGAGTCCTGACTAATACTTGGTGAGGTAAATGTTGTCACTGGCTGTCCAACTAACATAAGTGATGAAGAAAATGGTGTTAGGCCATTTTCACTCATTGGCTTTTATTCCATTTTATCATTCTGCTGTCACTGAGTCATGTCGAGCCGGCAGGGAACACCATTGCTCTTTAGTTTATTGCACACCAAGGTGTTCGGCCTTTATTATTCTTAACTGGATGTAAAAATATCTAACATTTTGGTTTAACACATTTATCGGTGTAGTCAGAGAATCTAACAGCTGCAGTAAAGTAGTTACTCGATCAGAAACATCAGATTAATGGAGACAGAAAACTCCACATTCAATTTATTCTGTACGACAAGAGCACCATTTTTCATCAAAATAAATAACGCCCTTTTCACTCTTTCAAATCTGTGTTGAGTACCTTTACTTTGGTAACGCTTTAACATACGTGCATTTACATTCATGTATTATCATCATAGAATATGCATGTTCCCTTAGAGCAGGGGTCCTCAAACTTTTGTCTCTGGGGGTCACATTATTGTTCCTGACTGTGATGGGGGCCGGGCCGGGTTGGTTGGCTATACCATAGAATTGTATGACCCAGGCCAAAATGCAGCAGGCCTCATTGTGAAGTAGAGATTACTAGCCTGGCACAGTCATCCCCACTACTATGTAGATCAACACTTGACTCCAGGCACATATTTCCTTTCATTTAATTTTTTATTTATTTCAATCGTTCTGAATATTCTTTCATTTTTACATAAAGTAATGCTAATGGAAAAACATCCTCAGACAATTGAAAAAGAGCACAAAGAAGACAAACTTATATTTTGTGCCACAGGTATTCCATTTATTTGTATTTTCAAATAAAACATAATTGCGTAATGTGAACAAAGTGAAAACTGCTTACACTTGTATTGTCACAAGTTTCTCAAAGTGCACTGTAGTCATTATTCATTGGCTATAATGTGTTGTTTATATCCTGATCTCTTATGTCAGTGGCCCTGCTGGACACATGTGGAATTCTTTTTTATTTATCTAAGTTGACTCCCTAGTGACTGGAATGAGTATACTGGTTATTTAGTAAAAAAGGAATGGGCTAGAGACTAACTTTTATTTTTTTTATTTTTTTTTATTTTTTGACATACTCCAGGATTTGTGCTCTACAAGTCAAGGGCTGGATTGCATCATCTCTGCTGTAGTTTGAGGACCCCTGCCTTAGGGCCTTGCATTACATATTTACTCAAAGTTGATATTTTTTACACTTTTACATTAGTAAACAGTGTTGTTTGTAGAATTTTCACTAAATACTTTTACTTTAGTAAATAATTTGCTTTCCATCTGTACTTTTACTTCTTTCACAATGGCTGAATGTCATTAACAGCATCGATAAACAAATGAAACATAACAAAAGAAATTCCATTGATTGAAATGTAATAATCACTAAATTAAAATAAATAAATACAGAAACAGATATTGAAGAACTTGGACTGTAAGGTTTTCAGTGTGGTCCTACATTTCCAGCATTGATGTTGTAGCTCAATGCATTGCATTCTGGGTCACCTCACGAGCTGCTTTTCTTCTTCGCAAAATGAATCCATCGTAGTTTTTGTTCATTTGTAGATTGAGAATAGCAACATCATCATCACTCTTTCACCTCCAGACTTCTGAGTTTTATTTTTGAAACCCTCGCTTTTCCAAAAACAGAGCAGTCTGTTATTCTCAAAATGTCTCTGGTGCCTTTCCAGACATTGTGCGAAGAACTTCAAACAAGCTTCCGCATGTCTCTGCCTCAGTAATGGAGCGCACTGTGCACCTCTGAGTCATGCACTGGAGATTCAGCCGCCAATGTGCTGCAGTCGGCTGATGAGAAGAGGTGTGAGGGGAACATTCGGCAGGACGGAGGGTCATTCAAAGATTATTTTTGGATTGCTACAAATGGACATGTCACACAGATGATGGAGAATATATTGTATTTTATTTTTGGGGGGGGGGGTATTTTTATTTACTTTCTGAATTTTACTTTGACGAGTCACATGAAATAAACTGCGGGCTTCAGGCTTCCTTGAAAACCATTTCTCCAATTGAGCTGAAGTGAACCACAGTCCCATAAGGAAGGCATTTACAAGTAGAACTTTTTGTGGAACGCCAAAGTGTGCTATTTTGATTAATTGTAGTCACCAACTCTCTTTACACAAAAGACTTCTAATTTATCTGTCAAATTGTGATCAAATTTGAAACTGACACAATTTTTGAGTAAGCAACACTTATCATATCAATCACTGTTATTACAGTGGAAATATATTTGACCCAAACATATGGAGGTCTGGTTTATTCTCAGCCAATGTCATATTTGTCACATTCAAAAGAAATTAATGCAAATTCAATGCGCAAACATTATAACATGAGTTCTGCATTTTAAAGATGCTGCTAATGTTTTCTCTGTCACGTTATGCTGCAGCGCAGGAATGTATTGTTTGCAGTGGAAATGATATTTGCACTATAGTGTCACATTGCTGTATTTATCTGGTAATGAGCTGCGTGTTTTCAGGCCCTTGCGCCCTCCATCCCCGGTGTCATTTATACAGACCTGCTGTCTGATCTCGGGATGTTGATTCATACTGTGTACATTGTTTCAAGTGAAAACAGTTAGGGCTTTACATTTGCGACCAATAAAGACAGACCTTCAACACCATCGATATACTGTTTAATGCAGAGCGTATGAGCTAAATGTATGCTAAATAGCAGAAGGTTATAAAATGTACAGTATTTTCTATAAATGTTGTCAACCACGCTTACTAATATTTCCATTTTTTATGATTGCTTTATTTTGTGCTGTGCTTTCAGACACTTTATTGTGAATGTTTTTGTTTTGTTTTAGTGAAGCACTGTTTCCCCTTCCTGCGGCGTTGCACGGCTTCCCAGAATTTCATCCAGGCCAACCAATATTCCTATTTCAAGTTTTTTTATTATTATTTTTTTTCCGTTTCCTGTGCGACGGTATCCATCATTTGCCTCAGGGGCCCCACAAGTCTACGAGGCCTGGTATAGGACGACCTCCTCAGCTTGCCGGCACCGGTTACTTCCAGGGTCCTCCATTGGGTTTGAGGATTGCCGCCGCACCAGAGGCCATGATGCAACCACAGCTGCTGGACATGAGCGACTCCAAACCTCCCGCAGAAAGACACGGGAATCGAAGACCCGGCTGAGGGACAGTTCTGCCAGACTGTCCCGCAAAAGACCCTCAAGATACGCTGACTGTGCTTCCTCCCCTGAAAGTGGATCCAACTCACCACTCAACTGTCCGAAACAAGTGGCCTGGTCTGATGTCCTGCCGCAGATTTGCAGGGTGGCTTCCATACCCCGGGGCAAGTGTAGTATTAGTGAACAATGCAATGTATGACTCCAAGTTTAATAAAACAGTATTTCTCCATGTTACACCAGAGGACGTAGACATTGCTTTGGTCGCCTGTACATGGTGTTTCTTTTACCTGAAGAAAATACTTGCCTTTGATTGATGTGTGCTTTCCTCGCCCCCCCCCCCCCCCTGAGTTTGGGCTGAAGTGCTCATAACAGCCTCAAAATCACGACTCGCACAACAAACCAATATCATTTACTTCTCTGGAGATGGCAGAGCCGTTTCCTTTGCCTGTCAAGCTGCACGTTCTCTCCCTTTGGAGCGTGTAGCAAACAAACACCGGCTGTTCGAACAAAGAACCGCTTTCCCCTCAAAAGAACTTCTTTATTTAAACTTCATGCCCACTTAAACACAATGAGCCACAATCCAAAAGCCAATTCAGAGCAAGTTAGGCAGCGTGTGAAAAGTAAATAAAGGCCGCATGCTGTCACTTCAGCGCACACGCACACACGTATCAGGACGGGCCATGTGGTATTATACTTATCAATTCAGTGATAACTTGAGGACTCCAACACACCTCAAGAAACTGGACCATCACAGTTACAGTCCTATTGGAAATTAAAAAATGTGTGTGTCGTGATGTTTAATTTTCACAACATGGCAACCTAAACTGCTTTTTTTATGGCAAACATCATCGAACATGACAGTCCGTGATATAAGACCTACTGTATTCGGACGTCAGTCATTTTCATGGGCATTTGAACGGGATCGGCAATGTGAGTAATTCATTCATATTTATGGCCTTTACACAACAAGCCTTTTATTAGGTCTTGACATGAGCCTTGTTTGATGTGAGCTTTGCTTTAATGACAAAGGCAATTTCTCATTTACGACAAACAACATCAGCGTCAAGTCTGTGGCATTTTGCTCTCCTCATAAGACGGCGGTTTAATTTCTCCTTTAACCCGTTCGCTCTGAACCAGCCTCGTCCGTCTAAACATTGCACCAAACACGCCCAAACTTTCCCTCAGACCCTCCGTGTTGGTCTGTCTAACGTTGCCATGACAACGGGGCTGTACTTCCGGTTCACGTCTGTGAGTAAGTATGTGCTTTATTTGCCATTGCACAACCGTACAGTGAAGTTGTTCTGAGCTGCCACTGTGGGCCGACCTGACCAGCATGTTTTTGGAGGTCGGGGAAACTGTAGCACCCAGAGGAAACCTGGCTGCCTTCAGTGCTCCTCCGATCCTCTGAAACGGTGCAGCGCCTCCTGGGTTTGTCCCTGTTTCAGAGCGTGGTGTCCTGCACTGGTCAACTCCTCCACCTCCTCCTTCCTCTTCCTCCTGCGCAGCTCCCTCCGCTCCTTCCGCCCCACAACAGTCTCTCACCATTTACTGGAAGAGTTTAGCAGTTAATTTGTGTTATTCTCTAGTGAACATCCATTAGCCAGAACAATAGGGATAGAAGGCATGTTAAATTAATGACATTTGTAATATTGTTACTATAGCCTAAATGCGGACATATCTATAAATATATATATTAGTATGAATCAATGTTGCAAAATGCTAACTTGTTGCAAGTTAATGTCCATCCATCCATCTATCTTCTTCCACTTGTCCGTTCCAGCCCCTATGGCTCCTCCTGCAGGTGTTGGGTCCACAGAAGGATGGCCTTATGGTTCTAACCGGGCCTGTTGGTCTCTCATAAGGGGCTTCTGAAACGCTCTTTGTCTGACCCGTCACCTAGGACCTGTTGCCATGGGAGACCCTACCACGTTAAAGTGGCGGTTCCAGGAGAGGTTAATGTCTGGACTATAATCCCCTGGGGATCTCGGAGTTGGCAGAATTACCCACTGCTTGCTTTTTACTTGAGGTCCCTATGCACTTCTACCAATGCCAATCTCTCACTCACTTTGCACAGAGAATTAATGAGTCTTGCCCAAGTGCACAATGGCAGTATACATTGGAGTAAGGATTCAACCACTCGTCTTAAGCTATTCTTAAGAGCATAAAGCCTTAAAGCGTTTGGATGGAATAGGAGGAACACGGCGATTCCCCCACACAGTAAATGCCCCGCTCTTCAGGAATCGAACCTGAGGCCCACTAACATTCTTGCTAGATGTGTAATCACTTTACCAGCGTGCCTGCAATACGTTTTGGGAGCCATAAACTGACACGATCCAATTTTATGCCGTGAAATAATATGTTCTTTATGTGAAAGCACAAACCATCAATTCTTATTTTGTTAACAATTTTCTGCGTATCCCAATTTGGTCAGAACAAACTTTGTGATCCATTTTCTTTTCAAATTACGGTTTAGATCAAATTAGAAATATTGACTGTGTGAATCAATGGAGACATTTTGAAAGTGCTATGTAATGATCAGAGACAGTGACTAATTACAGGTTGAAAGGTTCATTGCGAATTGTGCGTTGAGAGACTATTAGAAGTGATAGATAATGTTTTTTTTCTTTTTTTTTTCGTCCTCATTCCCTTTTATACAGCGAGCTAATGATTTTTTTAAATGCAACTCCTTGCTGTCTGAAGGAAAAGAAACAGAATTAAACCTATTGAGGTGAGCGTGCGAGTCGAGTGGTTTGAGTGCGTTAGTAAGTGCATAAAGGCTTTTCAGGCTGCACTGGTGCCATTTTCCCGACAAAGGCTGTTTCAAGGTTCTGTTACTCTCTGGTCCTCCTCCTTTACACTGATAAACTGATGTATGGCTCTCAAAGTACAGAGGTACCAATGGAAGTATGAGGAGATTGGTTAGTTCTTGGTTTCTATTATATTCTATTCACCATAATAGGGCTTCAAACAATTTAATTTAGCTTCAAACTCTGTAGAGCGGATTGTGTATCAATACAGACGGTTCCAAATGTAACAACATTTTCACTTAATAGTGTAATAAGCCACATTTTGTAATATACATGATTTTGTAATAATTTTCTCATTTTGCAGTAACTTTAAAACAGTTACAACAGTTGATTTGATCATTATTTTTGAACACTGAAATACAGTTATTGCTGAGACCGTGAATATGTTTAGACCCTTTAAAGCAGTACTAAGTAACTCGTGCCCCTAGAGGCCATAAGCGCCACTGCAGGTGCCGTAGCATGTTGTGTTTTTTGACTCATTAATTGTCCCTGAGAGTAAATACTACGCTCACAGAAAAGACAAAGGGAGAGAGGGATATTGCACATCCTATCACACAATGGAGACAATTTTTTTCACTCAAACTTGGCTGTAAATACTGTTTAAGTGGCGCTAGCCCGCAGTTAGCTTTGCTCGTTAGCCTGTTACCTTCTTCTTCGTGATTCCATTAGTGTGTATTGGTGGCTCCGACCCGGAGGCAGAGAATTTGCAATTGTAGTTTTCTGGCCAGAGACACCAGGGAGAGATGAAAGACCTCCCAATCATCCCATTAACACTTGTATTACCCCCAGAGGGACTACGGAAAGGATTTATCAAGGTAAACAAGTTAGACGTTCTTCTTTAAGACACCAACCCAAATGTTTTTGTTTTTTTTAACCTGAACCACCCAGTAAGGTATACTTTATTGTCCCCGTAGGAAAATGTTTCCTCTGCATTTGACCCCTGCTTCAATGCCCCTAGGGCAATCCGTAAGGAGCAATGGGCGACGGCAGTGACCCATCTCCAGATGTGTAGTCAGTATCACCTGGCCGGAGGATTCACGTATTGTACATGGAAACCTATGCAGACACAGGAAGAACATGCCAACCCGAAGCAGAAAGGCCCCGTCCAGGTGGGAATTGAACCCGGGACCATCTTGTCAAATGTACTTTATTATAGATCCTATTATTAATATAGCTCGTTATATTGTCATCCAAGCAGATTTAGTGTTGCCCTTGAACTCTCTGTAGAACCTAAAATTCAGTACAGGCTTTCCTCCTTGTAAAACAGGTAAATTCAGCAACCTTCCAGCCAATCAGAAGCCTGGCTTTACAGGGCTTACAAGTGTGCGGGGCACCGCTAGCTGGCCCAAGGTGACGGTAACGCATATAACTGGACAAAGCCACTGTCAATCGATCACACAACAACAGCCGGCAAGGAGTGTTTTTGAAATGAGGCGCCTATAGCAAAAAACAACCAGTAACACTTTAGTTTTTATCCTTGAATGGCTGAACTGGTGTACTCAAGGAAATTGGTTTTATTGTGGCTACGTTTGCCATCCGTATCGCTGTTGCTTAAAATGGCTCGAGCCGGGACCATTGTCTTACCCAAAACTGGGGCTTCAACCAGCGAAGCAGGCGCCTCTTCTGTGGCTCATCCACACAAACACCGGCTGGCGTCTGGAATATGTGGCTTTGAAAACTTCATTTTGAGGACACAAGAATGAATTAAGTTTGCAAGAGTCAGCGCTAGTCGAGCTGGGACCAGAGGTTTATCGCCGCGATCGACTTTTTAATGTGTTGCTGCTCGTGTGGTGAACTGAGATGGATTGGCTTAACTGTACGGGCAGCAATAATAGTGAAATGTAAAGCTTGGTGCTATTTGTGCGGCTGTCTGTGCGTCTCCACAGGTCAAATCAGGGTAGGGGAAGGCCAACTTGGCATCTTTAAGTATCAGTGTATGAGTGTGTGAAGCCACTGCAAAAATATATAGAAACATGATAATATATTACTTGTGGAGCGAGAGTGTGCTTCAAGATGGGTGGGACTGTTCAGCTTTAACCATGAATGAGCCCCACACTAAGCATCTTTGCACATTGTTGATGCGACATGCCGCACGACATTGTATATACACGTGCTTTTGTTAATGCTGGACAAAGATCACAATTCCAATAAAACAAGTACACCCCGCGGTCGTTGCACTTTATGTACAGACACCCGTGTACGCGCTCGCGCATTTACGCCGTTATGGGCATCTCCCACTGTACTCACGAGCCACGGCGGGAGAAGAACTCATTTTCCGCTCGACTTGTTCACCGGCTTCCTTCAATTAAGCCAGAGGTCGCCGCGAGGGCTCTGCGCAGACATCAATTCTTCCTTATCTGGTTGTTTGTGTACCTGTGCGTCATTGTACTTAAGAGTGTGTGTATGTGAGTGAGCCTAGACAGAGCTGATTAGACAGACAATCATTAATAACTTTTCTATCCTTGAGATTAGGATAAAGTTCGCGAGAGTTTACGACTAATCAGAGAGAAAGAAATGAAAGTTGTCATGGAATCTGGGAGACTTTAAAACATCAAAATGAGAAACGTGCTAACAAGAGGCACAATCTTTATTTATGCCACATAACGTCTGCACAAAAAGAAAAAAAGAAAACAGCCTCTTCAGACTGTGAGGTGTGCTTGCTATGCTTAGAAATAAATACACTTCAATGTACAGTTGTGATAGGGGCCGAAATGAAATTATGGATTTGATGCGGTTTATTTCATCTAAGCTTCACAAGCTTCTCAAAGTGCTGCAGCAGCCTCTCAAACACGCACTTACGAGGGCCGATAATCACTGCTTTGCGGCTATATTTGTTTTTTGTTTTGCTCTTTAAACCAATGGTTCTCAACTGGTATGGCCTCGGGACCCACTATCAGTGACAAGTCGTGACCCAAATACAACTTACATTCAGAATATTATGTTACATATAGTTCCTCCAAAATTGTTGTTGAATAAGCTGAAATGATGATCAATGATGAGAACAGACATTTCAACAGACTCAAGTAGTTCTTCGATACTTTTTCTGTACATAAATATATATACATTTTAAATCCTGGGAAAGGCACACACTGAGAACGGTTCCGCGTCTCGACCCGACCAGTGGAGAGCCACTGCTTTAAACTGGTCACACGAAAGGTTTGAGAGTTACGTAATTCTAATTTACTCTTTGTATTTTCACATGTGGTAATTGATAATAGTACCATAGAGAAGCTCCCTTTTAGCGCTGTTGAATTCAATACATACATGATTACACACCACTGGAACTAGAACAGAAGAACTTGTTTTGTGCATTTGCCAAGAGAGAGCGTTCTTAGGTGCTTTCCCTTTCCCCCACGCATCTAAAACAAGCTGTCCATTTACTCCAGGATCCTTCAAATTGAATTATACACTTTTACATGCAAGGTAAAATTGCCAGGGAAATCCTAACAGGCACTCCTCATTTGACAACACTCCAAACCCCTTTTACACTGCACTGGTATAAAATTTAAGAGGCTATGGGCCATGCCGTTCACTTGATTATTGAGACGGCAGTTTGTGAAATAATCAGCCTAGTTTCAAACATTTCTCTGGCCATGGGCTCTGGCTCCCCACGTCTAAATATAGCTCTCGCTACCACTTTTAATCCCGTCACTCAAAATATCAGCATGCCCCATAAACCTCAATAGTGTTATTGTCAGTAGAGAGGCTTTGGGCAACTATGTTCAAACAGGATCAGGATGAGAAAGGAATAATTAGATAGAAATAGAAAGCAATTACTGCTACTACTACATCTGAGACTAAAACCCTTCATATGTAAAATATGTTCATTATTCAGACTCATGTTTGTTTGTTTGTTTTTTCCATATGAAAGTGGGTTGGTGGCAATATTAGACTTTATCTCAATTGATAAGACACTAACTTCCATTGATGGCACAGGCACCAACTTGCCAAAACAGGACACAATTCCCCAAACTCTTTATTTCAGAAGAGCGGACAGATTTTTCGCTAATTTGAACACTCTTTTTACTCATATCACAGATGAGTGAACACTACGAGGCAGAATTTGGACTCAAACACAATTCAAAGACATACAACTCAGATAAAGCCAAGTCTCAAACCAATAAAACGTACATTTCGATGACATCGAGATGCATATGTATCTCAATTGCAAACATACATTACAAGTATGCATAATGTGGGTCAAATACAATCTACAAGTTTAGGCCTGCACACTACTCTTCTTTGTTCTGAATCTCAAACAATTTCCCTTTTGGAGGCATACTGGAACTGCCGCAAACAATTCTGATCGTGGACAAACAAGCGCGGGAGCCTAATCTGTACTGTTGCCATGTAAATATAATTACACCGTTTCAGTTTACAGTAATTTACTGTGCTGTACTAATCCTATGTTTTCACCAGGAAAAAAAAAAAACTAATTAATGAGATATCTGCTTTTTCCTTCTTCGTGTTTCTTGAGAACTGTTTCTGTCTTTGCAGTTCATTAAAAAAAAACATAGACTGTGAGATGAACGTAACATTGCTATTAGCTGCGGGAAGTCAAATAGGAAATGGTTCAGGCTCCGGTAATAAAGGACTTTCCATTGAAACTTTTCTGCCCCTCTGTAAGTCATTATTGAACACATGGATTGCCACTCTCACCTCTACGTGTTTGTCATAACACGTGCTACATCGTCCTATCTTTCCTTTGGTATTTTTCTTTTCGCCCTATTTTGCCTCTAACGCTATGGGGGAAGCCTTCACTTTGTGCATCAGTAGCCAATTTAACACAATGTCTTTCATCTGGACATTTTGATAACAAAGGGCAGTGCCAAGTCCTATAAAGAAAACCAGTGTACAGTGTTTAACGAAATGTGTTGGGAACAGTGTCTTATATATTGAGGAAAACTCATTAATTAGATACTTATTTATATGCCTCTACTAACTAACTAACAGCGACTTTTCATTGTGCCTTTTTCTGCAAACTGTGTTAGTAGTTTCTTGTAGTTTCTGGGTTCAAGGACCCGGCTTTATTGAAGTAAACAAACAGCTAGCTTATGAGCTAAAGACATTTGAGACTTGCACATTTCTTCCTCTGAAACACTGAAGAGGCACCAGAACGCCCCACACCTGCAGCGCAGTGGAGGCGTCACAAGAGGCGCTACAGGAAACAAAAAAGGGACAACGAGGAGGTATCCGGGCAAGCCACACAGCTAAGCCACACACATCTTCTACCCCTATTGTTCTGGCTAATGTTCGTTCACTGGAGAATAAGACGGATTAACTGCTACGCTCCTCCCAGAAGATGCTGAAAGACTGTTGTGGAGCGGAGGGAGCTGCGCAGGAGGAAGGGAAAGAAGGCGGAGGAGCTGTGACCAGTGCAGGACACCACGCTCTGAAACGGGGACAAGCCCAGGAGGTGATGCATCGTTTCAGAGGAGCACTGAAGGCAGTACTCTGGTTTCCCCGACCTCCAAAAATACGCTGCTCATGTTGGCCCACAATGGCTCAGTCGCAGCGGCTCAGGACTAACCCAACACCTGAACGCAATTCCGTTGCACAATTGCACTATTAACAAAGCACTTACTTTCTTACTTAATGAATTCCTTGGGAAAATTCCAACAACGGTATTCTCCATTACACAAATAATAACCAATGAAATGTAACAGAACATACGGCAATGAGGGTCCATTTATATATCAATAATAATTGACATGACATTGGGCAGCTTAATGTTGTAAGTGGTTAGCACAGGGGGGGCGAGACAACTTCCCCTTTTGAATATGTAGTTGTGGAAAAGATACGGCTCTATATTGCTCCCTCAACCTGTTTGCGACTGAAACGGGTATGGACAACACATTCCTCTTCCATTGGGCCCTCTTCCACCCCACCGTGACTCTCCTTAAGTAGATTACAAATTGTGATCATTTTGCAGTAACACTACTTTTACTGCTTATGTCTCATTTAGCTGCTTTTATCAAACAACAGTTGTACTCATTGCCATTGCTTTGTTCATAAAATCCTTCACAAAGCTCATTATTAACATTACTTTCCTTTTTACCATTATCTTCGTCATGCATGACCAAAGCTGTGCTGAAGTTTTTCTCATCTGGGATTAAAACAAGACCGGTGGGGCCAATCATGCGTGATAATCAGAATTCATCTAATATTCACAAACAGGAAGTGCACGATTATGTACGCTCTGCTCCTAATAAGATCACAGCAGCTTCTTCGGCATACAAAGTGGAGGTCAATGGTGCTACTGTTTGATTTAATTCCCCCGTGACGCACGCTGTACACAGGCTTGTTTGACGAACCGCTCTCATAAAAGTTTAGGAATTAAACGGACCTTAAGAGACTCCCATAATGAGCCACACAACACCTGCATTTTTAAAACATTGAAAATGTGAGCGGAGAAAGAAAATGAGTTGTGAGTTGTGAAGGGCGTTTAAACAGCAGAACATGGAAGAGAATATCAAGCCTCACTAGCAGCCCCTAGAGGCAGGACGTTACTTTGCGTCCGAGGACACATTATGCTGGATCTAGAGCAATAAGTTCAGGGGAAAAAATATGGTTAAAAATAAAATAACAAAATAATGATCTGATGTACTCCTATATAAAAATACACTGTGTATAGATTTGGCTTTGTGCCAAAGTAAGTAAGTATTTAATCAATCAATCAATCAAACTTTATTTATAAAGCGCTTTTCATACCGAAAGGTATCACAAAGTGCTTTACAGATTACAACATATAATATATATATATATATATATATATATATGTGTGTGTGTGTGTGTGTGTGTGGGTGTGTGTGTGTGTGCGTGTAAATTTTTAATTAGGACAAAATAAATAGATGTCAGTTAAAAACTAAGCTAAAAAGGTGGGTCTTGAGCCTGCTCTTAAATACATGAACGTTCTCTAGGGTCCTGAGCTCCTCCTCAGGTCGTTCCAGAGGCGAGGGCTATAAAATTGGAAAGACGCCTCGCCGTGAGTCTTTCTGTTGACTTTAGGAATAACTAGGAGACCCCTGCCGGAGGAGCGAAGGGGCCGTGAAGGTTCATAAGGTAAAAGCAGTTCTGAAAGATAAGAAGGACCAAGACCATTAAGACATTTAAAAGCCATTAAAAGAACTTTAAATAAGTAAGTACGTGCTTTATTTGTCATTGTACAACAAAATTGCGTTCAGGTGTTAGGTTAGTCCTGAGCCGCTGCAACTGAGCGCGACGCCATTGTGGGGCAACATGAGCAGCATGTTTTTGGCGGTAGGGGAAACCAGAGCACTGGTCAGCTTCTCCACCTCCTACTCCCTCTTCCTCCTGCGCAGCTCCCTCCGCGCTACAACAGTCTTTCACCATCATCTGGGAAGAGCATAGCAGACGGATATAATCCGTCTTATTCTCCAGAGAATGTACATTAGCCAGAACAATAGTAGGGATAGAAGATTTTTGTGGCGTAGCTGCGAGTCTTGTCTGGATACCTCCTTGTTTGCCTCTTTTTTGTTTCCTCTTGTGCTGCCTCCACTGTGATGCAGGTGTGGGGCGTTTTGCTGCCTCTTAATTGTTTCAGAAGAAGGCATTTGTATATCTCAAATGTCTTTATCTCATGAGCTAGCTGTTTGTTTACTTAGAAAGAACTTACAAAGAAAAAGGCTAGTGCGGACTCTGCAGCATATATAAAAAATCCAATGAACCTCACAAAAATACAGCAAAAATTTATAAAAGTATCCAAAAACAAAACATTAAAAAAGCATACACCATACAGTTATCACATTGTTGGAGATTGTAGCTTTGCTGCTGGGCAACTGGCAAGACGGTGCACACATCATTCAAACTTAAAGTATGGGAACACATGGGGAAAACAACAACACATTGTACAAAGCATTTTATGTCCGTCCAACAAAATATGACAATATGCCAGAAATCCGTATTGGTGTTGTAACGTGTAGGTTCCATTTGAGATTGTGGAATTATTTATATACATATTTCTCATATTAGGTTTTAGTGATTATATATATAACTGTGTTGATCTGTAAACTGTGCTTTGAGATACATTTCTTTTGGTGGACATTGTGGTTGCTTATATGTATGGTTGATCCACTGGGGGGCAGTGTTCTGTAAGGAGGAGTCAGATCGCGCAAGAGAAGTGATAAGACATTTCCAAGAGAGCTGATTGGTTGGGGGGGGAAGACACACCTACTATATATGGTCCTGCTTGAGAAGCGCTCCGCCCTTCTCCTCCCTTCTCCCCCTGGGGTCTGCTCGGTCAACATGGAGGTCAGCTGAACAGATGGACTGTTAGCTTGTAATAGGAAATAAAGTAATGAATTTGGATTATTATATACCGAGTCTCCATCCTTTCATCCAGCACTAAAGAATACGCTATTTTCAACAAGATGTACAGTCTATTGTTGCAAATGCCTAACACCTCCACATCACAGAACAATATTGTAAGCTCACATTATGAATGGCTAAGAGCTGAAACAAATACAGTACAGTATCTCAGGTTTTGCAGGCCATGACTCCGGTGTATTCAACTTAAGCATTCCCAGTATTTTCTTGCTGTAACCAGGCCATAAACAACAACCGCGCTCCTTTCCCTTACCCATGTTTATCAATGTTTCACAATGCGTAGTCCAGGAGGAGGCCACAGGGGAGCATTAAAGATAAAATACGCTTTTTGATAATGGAGCCAAGCACAAAAACACACCTAAATGTGTCAGGCCCTCTGCTACTTATCACCACATGCATAATGAGCCCTGTAGCTCGTATTACGACCGCATTGATAACATTTTTACAACGTCTTTACCCCTGGAACTACGTTGGCCCATTTAATAAGGTTTATAATGATTTACGTCTTCATGAGCCCTTTCATCACATTTTAAATTGGCACTAAAGGCTTCCCGGTTGACCTATTTATTCATTGTAGTTGTGATACGGTTAATGCGGTGACTCCTACATGGCACGAGACAACACGCCCACAGACGCATGGGGATTTGGTGGTCTATTATCCCAAAGAAGAGGTTGATGGTCACGCGGCGAAATGAAGCATCAAAGCACATTTTAAAAGCAGTAAAAAACAAAACATTAAAGCGGATTGGCAAACATCAATAGATTTCCAATCTAACAAAATAGTCTACTGTGCTTACGTGTCAAAAGATGTCGGTGGGGGGGATACTTCTTCTTCAAATGTAAATCTCGAATCAGCTACGTTGTGATGTGAACTGCTTGAAGTACAGCTTTTTGGGGCTCTGGCCAATGGACCACTGTTTCCCCTATTTTTTCTCAAAGATTAAAGGTGATATTTCAAGATTTTTGACATAGGAGGGCCTCATTTCCTAGTTATCCAGAGTGTTGTTGATTTTTTTTATTTATATCATGCAGTCCTTGTATTTGAAGAGTTCAGTGGCGCTAGGCTAGTCCTAGGCTAGTGCATGTCTATGGTAACTAGTAGCCTGCATTAAAAACAGTCTGACCCGAGCACAGTGCACCTGAGCCAAATCACTTCTAACACCAGACTACCGATATAAACGTCTGTGTTGACAAAATATTTCTTTTTAAATTGAACCATTTTGCATTTAAAATAACTTATATATGAGCAGCATCAGCTTCCTGGTTGTAAGCTACGCAGTGGCGGAGTGATCTGCTAGGTTACCGGATCTACAGCAATCCTGAAATATCCCTTTAAGGTCTTTCTTGAATCTTTCTTGGTCTACAGCAGAGCAATACAGATCGAAAGCGAACCATCTGCTGGGGCAAAAAGACTGAAAAGGGTGGAAAACAGTCACTTAAAGACATCTCCCTGTGCCTATGTGTGTGTTTGTGTGAAGGGATTCCAAGTGCATCCCAGGGTCATTTGGTCAGATGTACGGTCACGGTTGCTGGCTGTGGGTCTGCAGGTTTCACTGTTCGACTGATGAGGAGGATATTTCATCTGCTCCCTTCAGGCTGCGGTGCCTGAGAGAGGAGTGTTGTAGACAGAGGCAGGTGGTGACATACAGTCCTAATCCACAGCCAGGGCAGATGGCGGGCCGTGGCACCTGCACCCCCCTCTGGACCTGAGGACAGAGCTCATATCACCACAGTGACCGACTTGCACGCTCACACTTACACACACCCAGGAACACACAACCTGTCAACATTTGTGACTATGGGAGATGAATACCCTTGGTTTAGACTGTGGTGCAGGGGCTGCTCCCTACACACAGTCTTCTTCTGGTGTTGTCTGGAGCCTTCTGGAAATTGTCAGGGGAGTATTATTGTTAAAGATAAAATGATAACAGGATCATTCTCTGGTGTACTCCCACATGAAAGTACACTGTGTATAATTTTGGCTTTGTGCTGAAATAAATAGTCAACTCCAAATACTACAGTGAACACTTTCTTTTGTTGCATTGAGATTTATGTGCGGAGTTTGTACAAAATACATTTTACATTTTCAAAATAACATTTATGTAAAAAAAGGGGCATGCAAAAGTACGGCAGATTCAGTGCCTCATAGCTCCCGAATATTGTAAGTATCACAACTTTAAACTGTTTTTTTCTAGCAGTCAAGTCTTTCCGTTCTAGTTTGAGGGATTTTTGCCCTCTCTCCCCCATGTAAGGCTTCCACAGCTGAGAGATTTCTGGACCCTATTGCACGCACTGCTCTCTGGAGGTTTATCCACAGATCATCAATGATTAAGATGTTTAAGATTGTGAAGGCCATGGCAAATAATTCACCGTGATTTTGTAGCTGTTTTACAATCATTACTTGTGTAGAAGCCTTTTACACAGATGATGTTACATTTATCTTAAGAATTTGAAATTAATTGAATCTATTCTTCGCTCTACCTAAGAAATGTTCCCTGTTCCACTGGCTGCATAACAACCCCAAAAGATGAATAACAGCTGGAGGTGACACTTGATACATTGTACATAACTAAATTTAGTACAATGTAATCGGCTTTCTAACAATCTGTAATAACTTGTATCTATGTAGTGCATGCACAATGGAATAATGTGTATTAGTACTTTGGAGGTACATAATGTAATAAGACACTAGACCCTTAGGGTTAGGGCTTAAGGTTAGGGTTAGAGTTAGGGTCTTATGTCTTATTACATTATTATACCACCAACATAATACACATTATTCCATTGTGTATATACCTGTAGGTACAAGTTATTACCCATACATAGCACATTTTACTTAATGTGGCAGGTACAATGTATCAAGTAGTGTAAAATAAAGTGTTACCCAGCTGGAAGTTATTTTAATGATGAGGTTTCCTTGAAATGTAAAGTGCAACATAAACAAAATGTTTCATTATTATTATTATTATTATTATTATTATTATTATTATTAGGCCCGAGCGGACCTGGCAGGTCTCGGGCCTGTTGTTATTGTACAAGCAGTGCGCGGAGCGCACTGAAGAAAGACGTGCGCGTAGCGCACGTCCCACGGGAAAAGAGAAAGAAACAAAAACAGACTCAAGAAACAGAGCGCGGAGCGCTCCCCATGTAAGAGACAGTAATCAGGACACCTGTCCGATGATATAGGCGTGTGCCGCGAAAGCTGCACATTTGTTGCTGCTCGTCAAAAAAAAAGGTGAAAACCTCAGTGAAGGCGCAACATGGAAAAGAAAGTGGTCGATGACGAGCGAAGCTCGTCATCGACCATGGCCACTCACCAAAGCCCAAAACACTGATACAGTGACTCGGGGCATCGAGCTCTATCCGGTGATATAAGTATTTGCCGCGAAAGCGGCAAATTTGTTCTTGTACTCACAAAAATACGAAAAAAAAATTCCATAGAGAAACATTGAAATAGTAGAGGTAAAAGACGAGCGCAACGCGCTCGTATTGGACTTTGAACCCCACGGGTGGATTACTGGACATGAGACCTTTCCGAATATATAAGGTTTGCCGCCGGAGGCGGCCCCATATTGTTATTGTATGAGTTTTTCTTATTAGGCCCGAGCGGACCTGGCAGGTCTCGGGCCTCTTGTAATTGTACAAGCAGTGCGCGGAGCGCACTGAAGAAAGACGTGCGCGTAGCGCACGTCCCACGGGAAAAGAGCGCGGAGCGCTCAAAACCCATGTATGAGACAGTAATCAGGGGGCTCCCGGCACCAACACCTGTCCGATGATATAGGCGTGTGCCGCGAAAGCGGCACATTTGTTGCTGCTTTTAAAAAAAAAAAGGTGAAAACCACAGTGAAGGCGCAACATGGACAAGAAAGTGGTCGATGACGAGCTTCGCTCGTCATCGACCATGGCCACTCACCAAAGCCCAAAACACTGATACAGTGACTCGGGGCATCGAGCCCTATCCGGTGATATAAGTATTTGCCGCGAAAGCGGCAAATTTGTTCTTGTACTCACAAAAATACGGAAAAAAAATTCCATAGAGAAACATTGAAATAGTAGAGGTAAAAGACGAGCGCAACGCGCTCGTATTGGATAATAAACACCATAGCTGGATTACTGGACGTGAGACCTTTCCGAATATATAAGGTTAGCCGCCGGAGGTGGCCCCATATTGTTTTTGTATGAGTTTTTCTTATTAGGCCCGAGCGGACCTGGCAGGTCTCGGGCCTCTTGTATTTGTACAAGCAGTGCGCGGAGCGCACTAAAAAAAGACGTGCGCGTAGCGCACGTCCCACGGGAAAAGAGCGCGGAGCGCTCAAGACCCATGTAAGAGACAGTAATCAGGGGGATCCCGGCACCAACACCTGTCCGATGATATAGGTGTGTGCCGCGAAAGCGGCACATTTGTTGCTGCTTTTAAAAAAAAAAAGGTGAAAACCACAGTGAAGGCGCAACATGGACAAGAAAGTGGTCGATGACGAGCTTCGCTCGTCATCGACCATGGCCACTCACCAAAGCCCAAAACACTGATACAGTGACTCAGGGCATCGAGCCCTATCCGGTGATATAAGTATTTGCCGCGAAAGCGGCAAATTTGTTCTTGTACTCACAAAAATACGAAAAAAAAATCCCATAGAGAAACATTGACAAAGAAGAGGTAAAAGACGAGCCCCATATTGTTATTGTATGAGTTTTTCTTATTATTAGGCCCGAGCGGACCTGGCAGGTCTCGGGCCTCTTGTAATTGTACAAGCAGTGCGCGGAGCGCACTAAGAAAAGACGTGCGCGTAGCGCACGTCCCACGGGAAAAGAGCGCGGAGCGCTCAAGAAACAGAGCGCGGAGCGCTCCCCATGTAAAAGACAGTACTCAGGGGGCTCCCGGCACCAACACCTGTCCGATGATATAGGCGTGTGCCGCGAAAGCGGCACATTTGTTGCTGCTCATAAAAAAAAAAGGTGAAAACCACAGTGAAGGCGCAACATGGACAAGAAAGTGGTCGATGACGAGCGAAGCTCGTCATCGACCATGGCCACTCAACAAAGCCCAAAACACTGATACAGTGACTCGGGGCATCGAGCCCTATCCGGTGATATAAGGTTGGCCGCCGGAGGCGGCGCTATATTGTTATTGTATGAGTTTTTCTTTTTCTTCTCCCCCCAAAACGCCAGTTTCGGCACTTTCCCACCGACGAAAAGTCCTGAATTTTTGCACAAAATTCAATTAGGTGAAAAAAAAAAACTTCACATCTCCAAAAATTAAAAATTAAAAAAAACGGCGCGTCAGCGCCCCCTGGAAAATCAAGTTTACATTGCGCCCTATGACAAGACCCGAAAAACCCGAAAAACGTACTTCGTCGTAGACGAAAAAAATTGGGCACAGTTATTGGTCACGTGAAGCCAAACAAAAAAACACATTACGCGGTTGCTAGGCAACCAACAGTATGGCGGCCATATTGGCCCGAAGAGGGACTTGGCGCCGAAGGCGCCATTTCATGCCCACGCATTTGAGCGAACTCGTCCTAGGGCTTTTAACGCAGCGACTCCCCGTTCGCTCCAGATCATCTCCACATGTGGGACATCAAAAGTTATTAAAAACTTTTTAATAGGATTTTTGGTTTTGCCGTGGCAACGCCATGAATTTGGCGTCCGTTTTCGCCGCTCGCCGCCGCGTTCAAACAGTCATAACTCGCACATACTTTGGCCGATTTGCGCGTAATTTTAATCGTTGGTCGAGTCGTCGACCCCGGATGTTTTGATATAGGAAATTTGAAAATTGCCGCAATAGCGCCCCCTGCAGAGCACAAAATAAAAATGAATGGAGCCAAAAATTAAACTTTGTCGTAGATTCATGAAATTTGGTACAGACATCCGTCACGTGATCCCGAACAAAAAATATATTGATGCCCCGCCCCTTTTCCCACCGTGTTGCCATGGCAACGACCCAATGTCAACTTTGCCGCAGCCACACCAAAATTGGTACACGCGTGCGTCATGACTGTCCGAACAAAAAAGTACATTACATGGTTGCTAGGTGACCAACAGGAGGTCGGCCATTTTGGGACAATCGGCGCCGAAGGCGCCATTTCTTTTGCCAGCTCTTTTATAAACTCCACCGAGGGTGGCAGCGACATTATAAGCAGGTAGGGCGCGGCAGCGCCCCCCGGTTATTGTACATTACACGGTTGCTAGGCGACCAACAGGAGGTCGGCCATTTTGGGAAAAATAAGCGCCGAAGGCGCCATTTCTTTTGCCAGCTCTTTTATAAACTCCACCGAGGGTGGCAGCCATATTATAAGCAGGTAGGGCGCGGCAGCGCCTCCCGGTTATTGCGGCGGCGTGCGGGAACCGGCGTCAATCGGCCACCGCGGCCCGCGAGGGCCTCCCAATGCCGCTTGCGGCTTTAATTATTATTATTATTTTTTTTCCTCTCCCCCAAAACGCCAGTTTCGGCACTTTCCCACCGACGAAAACTCCTGAATTTTTGCCCAAAATTCAATTAGGTGAAAAAAAAAAACTTTACATCTCCAAATTGTAAAAATTAAAAAAAATGGCGCGTCAGCGCCCCCTGGAAAAACGACGTTAACATTGCGCCCTATGACAAGACCCCCCAAAATACCGCAAAACCCGAAAAACGTACTTCGTCGTAGACGAAAAAAATTCGGCACAGTGATTGGTCACGTGAAGCCAAACAAAAAAACACATTACGCGGTTGCTAGGCAACCAACAGTATGGCGGCCATATTGGCCCGAAGAGGGATTTGGCGCCAAAGGCGCCATTTCATGCCCACGCATTTGAACGAACTCGTCCTAGGGCTTTTAACGCAGCGACTCCCCGTTCGCTCCAGATCATCTCCACATGTGGGAGATTAAAAGTTATTAAAAACTTATTAATAGGTTTAACGGTGTTGCCGTGGCAACGCCATGAATTCCGCGTCCGTTTTCGGCGCTCGCCGCCGCGTTCAAACAGTCGTAACTCGCACATACTTTGGCCGATTTGAACAAAACTTGAATCGTTGGTCGAGTCGTCGACCCCGGATGTTTTGATATAGGAAATTTGAATATTGCCGCTATAGCGCCCCCTGCAGAGCACAAAATAAAAATGAATGGAGCCAAAAATTAAACTTTGTCGTAGATGCATGAAATTTGGTACAGACATCCGTCACGTGATCCCGAACAAAAAATATATTGATGCCCCGCCCCTTTACCCACTGTGTTGCCATGGCAACGACCCAATGTCAACTTTGCCGCAGCCACACCAAAATTGGTACACGCGTGCGTCATGACTGTGCGAACAAAAAAGTACATTACATGGTTGCTAGGTGACCAACAGGAGGGCGGCCATTTTGGGAAAAATAAGCGCCGAAGGCGCCATTTCTTTTGCCAGCTCTTTTATAAACTCCACCGAGGGTGGCAGCGACATTATAAGCAGGTAGGGCGCGGCAGCGCCTCCCGGTTATTGCGGCGGCGTGCGGGAACCGGCGTCAATCGGCCACCGCGGCCCGCGAGGGCCTCCAAATGCCGCTTGCGGCTTTAATTAGGCCCGAGCAGACCTGGCAGGTCTCGGGCCTCTTGTAATTGTACAAGCAGTGCGCGGAGCGCACTGAAGAAAGACGTGCGCGTAGCGCACGTCCCACGGGAAAAGAGCTCGGAGCGCTCCAAACCCATGTATGAGACAGTAATCAGGGGACTCCCGGCACCAACACCTGTCCGATGATATAGGCGTGTGCCGCGAAAGCGGCACATTTGTTGCTGCTTTTAAAAAAAAAAAGGTGACAACCACAGTGAAGGCGCAACATGGACAAGAAAGTGGTCGATGACGAGCGAAGCTCGTCATCGACCATGGCCACTCACTAAAACACTGATACAGTGACTCAGGGCATCGAGCCCTATCCGGTGATATAAGTATTTGCCGCGAAAGCGGCAAATTTGTTCTTGTACTCACAAAAATACGAAAAAAAAATCCCATAGAGAAACATTGACAAAGAAGAGGTAAAATACGAGCGCAACGCGCTCGTATTTGATAATAAACCTTACGGGTGGATTACTGGACGTGAGACCTTTCCGAATATATAAGGTTGGCCGCCGGAGGCGGCGCTATATTGTTATTGTACTGGTTTTTCTTATTATTATTAGGCCCGAGCGGACCTGGCAGGTCTCGGGCCTCTTGTAATTGTACAAGCAGTGCGCGGAGCGCACTGAAGAAAGACGTGCGCGTAGCGCACGTCCCACGGGAAAAGAGCGCGGAGCGCTCAAGACCCATGTAAGAGACAGTAATCAGGGGGCTCCCGGCACCAACACCTGTCCGATGATATAGGCGTGTGCCGCGAAAGCGGCACATTTGTTGCTGCTTTTAAAAAAAAAAGAGGTGAAAACCACAGTGAAGGCGCAACATGGACAAGAAAGTGGTCGATGACGAGCGAAGCTCGTCATCGACCATGGCCACTCACCAAAACACTGATACAGTGAATCAGGGCATCGAGCCCTATCCGGTGATATAAGTATTTGCCGCGAAAGCGGCAAATTTGTTCTTGTACTCACAAAAATACGGAAAAAAAAACGGGTAGAGAAACATTGAGAAAGAAGAGGTAAAAGACGAGCGCAACGCGCTCGTATTGGACTATAAACCCCACGGTTGGATTACTGGACGTGAGACCTTTCCGAATATATAAGGTTTGCCGCCGGAGGCGGCCCCATATTGTTATTGTATGAGTTTTTCTTATTATTATTATTATTTTTCCTCTCCCCACCTTAACTCCTTAATCTTGTGATGAAAAGTCCTGAATTTTGGCACATCATTCTAAAATGTTAACCGCTCGAATCGTGCAATTTCGAAATTTTACATTTCAAAAAAATGGCGCGTCAGCGCCCCCTGGAAAACTAGATTACATTGCACGTATGGCGAGACCCGAAAAACGTACTTCGTCGTAGCCGAAAAAAATTCGGCACAGTTATTGGTCACGTGAAGCCAAACAAAAAAACACATTACGCGGTTGCTAGGCAACCAACAGTATGGCGGCCATATTGGCCCGAAGAGGGACTTGGCGCCGAAGGCGCCATTTCATGCCCTCGCATTTGAACGAACTCGTCCTAGGCCGTTGAACGCAGCGACTCCCCGTTCGCTCCAGATCATCTCCACATGTGGGAGATTAAAAGTTATTAAAAACTTTTTAATAGGATTTTTGGTTTTGCCGTGGCAACGCCATGAATTTGGCGTCCGTTTTCGCCGCTCGCCGCCGTGTTCAAACAGCCGTAACTCGCACATACTTTGGCCGATTTGAACGAAACTTGAATCGTTGGTCGAGTCGTCGGCCCCGGATGTTTTGATATAGGAATTTTGAAAATTGCCGCAATAGCGCCCCCTGCAGAGCACAAAATAAAAATGAATGGAGCCAAAAATGTAACTTTGTCGTAGATGCATGAAATTCGGTACAGACATCCGTCACGTGATCCCGAACAAAAAATATATTGATGCCCCGCCCCTTTTCCCACCGTGTTGCCATGGCAACGACCCAATGTCAACTTTGCCGCAGCCTAACCAAAATCGGTACACATGTGCGTCACGACTGTCCGAACAAAAAAGTACATTACGTGGTTGCTAGGCGACCAACAGGAGGTCGGCCATTTGGGGAAAATCAGCGCCGAAGGCGCCATTTCTTTTGCCAGCTCTTTTATAAACTCCACCGAGGGTGGCAGCGACATTAGACTCAGGTAGGGCGCGGCAGCGCCTCCCGGTTATTGCGGCGGCGTGCGGGAACCGGCGTCAACCGGCCACCGCGGCCCGCGAGGGCCTCCCAATGCCGCTTGCGGCTTTAATTATTATTATTATTATTATTTTTCCTCTCCCCACCTTAACTCCTTTATCTTGTGATGAAAAGTCCTGAATTTTGGCACATAATTCTAAAATGTTAACCGCTCGAATCGTGCAATTTCGAAATTTTACATTTCAAAAAAATGGCGCGTCAGCGCCCCCTGGAAAACTAGATTACATTGCACGTATGGCGAGACCCGAAAAACGTACTTCGTCGTAGACGAAAAAAATTCGGCACAGTGATTGGTCACGTGAAGCCCAACAAAAAAACACATTACGCGGTTGCTAGGCAACCAACAGTATGGCGGCCATATTGGCCCGAAGAGGGAATTGGCGCCGAAGGCGCCATTTCATGCCCACGCATTTGAACGAACTCGTCCTAGGCCGTTGAACGCAGCGACTCCCCGTTCGCTCCAGATCATCTCCACATGTGGGAGATTAAAAGTTATTAAAAACTTTTTAATAGGTTTAACGGTGTTGCCGTGGCAACGCCATGAATTTGGCGTCCGTTTTCGCTGCTCGCCGCCGTGTTCAAACAGCCGTAACTCACACATACTTTGGCCGATTTGAAAAAAAATTGAATCGTTGGTCGAGTCGTCGACCCCGGATGTTTTGATATAGGAATTTTGAAAATTGCCGCAATAGCGCCCCCTGCAGAGCACAAAATAAAAATGAATGGAGCCAAAAATTAAACTTTGTCGTAGATGCATGAAATTTGGTACAGACATCCGTCACGTGATCCCGAACAAAAAATATATTGATGCCCCGCCCCTTTTTCCACCGTGTTGCCATGGCAACGACCCAATGTCAACTTTGTCCTAGCCAAACCAAAATTGGTACACACGTGCGTCATGACTGTCCGAACAAAAAAGTACATTACATGGTTGCTAGGCGACCAACAGGAGGTCGGCCATTTTGGGAAAATCAGCGCCGAAGGCGCCATTTCTTTTGCCTGCTCTTTTATAAACTCCACCGAGGGTGGCAGCGACATTATAAGCAGGTAGGGCGCGGCAGCGCCTCCCGGTTATTGTACATTACATGGTTGCTAGGTGACCGACAGGAGGTCGGCCATTTTGGGACAATCGGCGCCGAAGGCGCCATTTCTTGCCTTTGCTCTTTTATAAACTCCATCGAGGGTGGCAGCGACATTATACGCAGGTAGGGCGCGGCAGCGCCTCCCGGTTATTGCGGCGGCGTGCGCGAACCGGCGTCAATCGGCCACCACGGCCCGCGAGGGCCTCCCAATGCCGCTTGCGGCTTTAATTAGGCCCGAGCGGACCTGGCAGGTCTCGGGCCTCTTGTAATTGTACAAGCAGTGCGCGGAGCGCACTGAAGAAAGACGTGCGCGTAGCGCACGTCCCACGGGAAAAGAGCGCGGAGCGCTCAAAACCCATGTATGAGACAGTAATCAGGGGGCTCCCGGCACCAACACCTGTCCGATGATATAGGCGTGTGCCGCGAAAGCGGCACATTTGTTGCTGCTCGTAAAAAAAAAGAGGTGAAAACCACAGTGAAGGCGCAACATGGACAAGAAAGTGGTCGATGACGAGCGAAGCTCGTCATCGACCATGGCCACTCACCAAAGCCCAAAACACTGATACAGTGACTCAGGGCATCGAGCCCTATCCGGTGATATAAGTATTTGCCGCGAAAGCGGCAAATTTGTTCTTGTACTCACAAAAATACGAAAAAAAAAACGGATAGAGAAACATTGAGAAAGAGGAGGTAAAAGACGAGCGCAACGCGCTCGTATTGGATAATAAACCTTACGGTTGGATTACTGGACGTGAGACCTTTCCGAATATATAAGGTTTGCCGCCGGAGGCGGCCCCATATTGTTATTGTATGAGTTTTTCTTTTTATTATTATTAGGCCCGAGCGGACCTGGCAGGTCTCGGGCCTCTTGTAATTGTACAAGCAGTGCGCGGAGCGCACTAAAGAAAGACGTGCGCGTAGCGCACGTCCCACGGGAAAAGAGCGCGGAGCGCTCAAAACCCATGTATGAGACAGTAATCAGGGGGATCCCGGCACCAACACCTGTCCGGTGATATAGGCGTGTGCCGCGAAAGCGGCACATTTGTTGCTGCTCGTAAAAAAAAAAGGTGAAAACCTCAGTGAAGGCGCAACATGGAAAAGAAAGTGGTCGATGACGAGCGAAGCTCGTCATCGACCATGGCCCCTCACCAAAGCCCAAAACACTGATACAGTGAATCAGGGCATCGAGCCCTTTCCGGTGATATAAGTATTTGCCGCGAAAGCGGCACATTTGTTCTTGTACTCACAAAAATACGAAAAAAAAAACGGATAGAGAAACATTGAGAAAGAGGAGGTAAAAGACGAGCGCAACGCGCTCGTATTGGATAATAAACCCCATAGGTGGATTACTGGACGTGAGACCTTTCCGAATATATAAGGTTTGCCGCCGGAGGCGGCCCCATATTGTTATTGTATGGGTTTTTCTTTTTATTATTATTAGGCCCGAGCGGACCTGGCAGGTCTCGGGCCTCTTGTAATTGTACAAGCAGTGCGCGGAGCGCACTAAAGAAAGACGTGCGCGTAGCGCACGTCCCACGGGAAAAGAGCGCGGAGCGCTCAAAACCCATGTATGAGACAGTAATCAGGGGGATCCCGGCACCAACACCTGTCCGGTGATATAGGCGTGTGCCGCGAAAGCGGCACATTTGTTGCTGCTCGTAAAAAAAAAAGGTGAAAACCTCAGTGAAGGCGCAACATGGAAAAGAAAGTGGTCGATGACGAGCGAAGCTCGTCATCGACCATGGCCCCTCACCAAAGCCCAAAACACTGATACAGTGAATCAGGGCATCGAGCCCTTTCCGGTGATATAAGTATTTGCCGCGAAAGCGGCACATTTGTTCTTGTACTCACAAAAATACGAAAAAAAAAACGGATAGAGAAACATTGAGAAAGAGGAGGTAAAAGACGAGCGCAACGCGCTCGTATTGGATAATAAACCCCATAGGTGGATTACTGGACGTGAGACCTTTCCGAATATATAAGGTTTGCCGCCGGAGGCGGCCCCATATTGTTATTGTATGGGTTTTTCTTTTTATTATTATTAGGCCCGAGCGGACCTGGCAGGTCTCGGGCCTCTTGTAATTGTACAAGCAGTGCGCGGAGCGCACTGAAGAAAGACGTGCGCGTAGCGCACGTCCCACGGGAAAAGAGCGCGGAGCGCTCAAGACCCATGTAAGAGACAGTAATCAGGGGGCTCCCGGCACCAACACCTGTCCGATGATATAGGCGTGTGCCGCGAAAGCGGCACATTTGTTGCTGCTTTTAAAAAAAAAAGAGGTGAAAACCACAGTGAAGGCGCAACATGGACAAGAAAGTGGTCGATGACGAGCGAAGCTCGTCATCGACCATGGCCACTCACCAAAACACTGATACAGTGAATCAGGGCATCGAGCCCTATCCGGTGATATAAGTATTTGCCGCGAAAGCGGCAAATTTGTTCTTGTACTCACAAAAATACGGAAAAAAAAACGGGTAGAGAAACATTGAGAAAGAAGAGGTAAAAGACGAGCGCAACGCGCTCGTATTGGACTATAAACCCCACGGTTGGATTACTGGACGTGAGACCTTTCCGAATATATAAGGTTTGCCGCCGGAGGCGGCCCCATATTGTTATTGTATGAGTTTTTCTTATTATTATTATTATTTTTCCTCTCCCCACCTTAACTCCTTAATCTTGTGATGAAAAGTCCTGAATTTTGGCACATCATTCTAAAATGTTAACCGCTCGAATCGTGCAATTTCGAAATTTTACATTTCAAAAAAATGGCGCGTCAGCGCCCCCTGGAAAACTAGATTACATTGCACGTATGGCGAGACCCGAAAAACGTACTTCGTCGTAGCCGAAAAAAATTCGGCACAGTTATTGGTCACGTGAAGCCAAACAAAAAAACACATTACGCGGTTGCTAGGCAACCAACAGTATGGCGGCCATATTGGCCCGAAGAGGGACTTGGCGCCGAAGGCGCCATTTCATGCCCTCGCATTTGAACGAACTCGTCCTAGGCCGTTGAACGCAGCGACTCCCCGTTCGCTCCAGATCATCTCCACATGTGGGAGATTAAAAGTTATTAAAAACTTTTTAATAGGATTTTTGGTTTTGCCGTGGCAACGCCATGAATTTGGCGTCCGTTTTCGCCGCTCGCCGCCGTGTTCAAACAGCCGTAACTCGCACATACTTTGGCCGATTTGAACGAAACTTGAATCGTTGGTCGAGTCGTCGGCCCCGGATGTTTTGATATAGGAATTTTGAAAATTGCCGCAATAGCGCCCCCTGCAGAGCACAAAATAAAAATGAATGGAGCCAAAAATGTAACTTTGTCGTAGATGCATGAAATTCGGTACAGACATCCGTCACGTGATCCCGAACAAAAAATATATTGATGCCCCGCCCCTTTTCCCACCGTGTTGCCATGGCAACGACCCAATGTCAACTTTGCCGCAGCCTAACCAAAATCGGTACACATGTGCGTCACGACTGTCCGAACAAAAAAGTACATTACGTGGTTGCTAGGCGACCAACAGGAGGTCGGCCATTTGGGGAAAATCAGCGCCGAAGGCGCCATTTCTTTTGCCAGCTCTTTTATAAACTCCACCGAGGGTGGCAGCGACATTAGACTCAGGTAGGGCGCGGCAGCGCCTCCCGGTTATTGCGGCGGCGTGCGGGAACCGGCGTCAACCGGCCACCGCGGCCCGCGAGGGCCTCCCAATGCCGCTTGCGGCTTTAATTATTATTATTTTTCTTCTCCCCCCCTAAATCCACTTTCCCACCGACGAAAAGTCCTGAATTTTTGCACAAAATTCAAGCACGTAAATCTAAGATCTTTCACATTTAGAAAATGTTAAAATTCAAAAAAATGGCGCGTCAGCGCCCCCTGGAAAAACCACGTTAACATTGCGCCCCATGTTAAACACCCCCAAAATGCCGCAAAACCCGAAAAACTTACTTCGTCGCAGACGAAAAAAATTCGGCACAGTGATTGGTCACGTGAAGCCGAACAAAAAAACACATTACGCGGTTGCTAGGCAACCAACAGTATGGCGGCCATATTGGCCCGAAGAGGGACTTGGCGCCGAAGGCGCCATTTCATGCCCACGCATTTGAACGAACTCGTCCTAGGCCGTTGAACGCAGCGACTCCCCGTTCGCTCCAGATCATCTCCACATGTGGGAGATTAAAAGTTGTTAAAAACTTTTTAATAGGATTTTTGGTTTTGCCGTGGCAACGCCATGAATTTGGCGTCCGTTTTCGCCGCTCGCCGCCGTGTTCAAACAGTCATAACTCACACATACTTTGGCCGATTTGAACAAAATTTTAACCGTTGGTCGAGTCGTCGACCCCGGATGTTTTGATATAGGAATTTTGAAAATTGCCGCAATAGCGCCCCCTGCAGAGCACAAAATAAAAATGAATGGAGCCAAAAATTAAACTTTGTCGTAGATGCATGAAATTTGGTACAGACATCCGTCACGTGATCCCGAACAAAAAATATATTGATGCCCCGCCCCTTTTCCCACCGTGTTGCCATGGCAACGACCCAATGTCAACTTTGCCGCAGACACACCAAAATCGGTACAGGCGTGCGTCATGACTGTCCGAACAAAAAAGTACATTACATGGTTGCTAGGTGACCAACAGGAGGTCGGCCATTTTGGGAAAATCAGCGCCGAAGGCACCATTTCTTTTGCCAGCTCTTTTATAAACTTCACCGAGGGTGGCAGCGACATTATGAGCTGGTAGGGCGCGGCAGCGCCCCCCGGTTATTGTAAATTACATGGTTGCTAGGTTACCAACAGGAGGTCGGCCATTTTGGGACAATCGGCGCCGAAGGCGCCATTTCTTGCCTGTGCTCTTTTATAAACTCCACCAAGGGTGGCAGCGACATTATAAGCAGGTAGGGCGCGGCAGCGCCTCCCGGTTATTGCGGCGGCGTGCGGGAACCGGCGTCAATCGGCCACCGCGGCCCGCGAGGGCCTCCCAATGCCGCTTGCGGCTTTAATTAGGCCCGAGCGGACCTGGCAGGTCTCGGGCCTCTTGTAATTGTACAAGCAGTGCGCGGAGCGCACTGAAGAAAGACGTGCGCGTAGCGCACGTCCCACGGGAAAAGAGCGCGGAGCGCTCAAAACCCATGTATGAGACAGTAATCAGGGGGCTCCCGGCACCAACACCTGTCCGATGATATAGGCGTGTGCCGCGAAAGCGGCACATTTGTTGCTGCTTTTAAAAAAAAAAGAGGTGAAAACCACAGTGAAGGCGCAACATGGACAAGAAAGTGGTCGATGACGAGCGAAGCTCGTCATCGACCATGGCCACTCACCAAAACACTGATACAGTGAATCAGGGCATCGAGCCCTATCCGGTGATATAAGTATTTGCCGCGAAAGCGGCAAATTTGTTCTTGTACTCACAAAAATACGGAAAAAAAAACGGGTAGAGAAACATTGAGAAAGAAGAGGTAAAAGACGAGCGCAACGCGCTCGTATTGGACTATAAACCCCACGGTTGGATTACTGGACGTGAGACCTTTCCGAATATATAAGGTTTGCCGCCGGAGGCGGCCCCATATTGTTATTGTATGAGTTTTTCTTATTATTATTATTATTTTTCCTCTCCCCACCTTAACTCCTTAATCTTGTGATGAAAAGTCCTGAATTTTGGCACATCATTCTAAAATGTTAACCGCTCGAATCGTGCAATTTCGAAATTTTACATTTCAAAAAAATGGCGCGTCAGCGCCCCCTGGAAAACTAGATTACATTGCACGTATGGCGAGACCCGAAAAACGTACTTCGTCGTAGCCGAAAAAAATTCGGCACAGTTATTGGTCACGTGAAGCCAAACAAAAAAACACATTACGCGGTTGCTAGGCAACCAACAGTATGGCGGCCATATTGGCCCGAAGAGGGACTTGGCGCCGAAGGCGCCATTTCATGCCCTCGCATTTGAACGAACTCGTCCTAGGCCGTTGAACGCAGCGACTCCCCGTTCGCTCCAGATCATCTCCACATGTGGGAGATTAAAAGTTATTAAAAACTTTTTAATAGGATTTTTGGTTTTGCCGTGGCAACGCCATGAATTTGGCGTCCGTTTTCGCCGCTCGCCGCCGTGTTCAAACAGCCGTAACTCGCACATACTTTGGCCGATTTGAACGAAACTTGAATCGTTGGTCGAGTCGTCGGCCCCGGATGTTTTGATATAGGAATTTTGAAAATTGCCGCAATAGCGCCCCCTGCAGAGCACAAAATAAAAATGAATGGAGCCAAAAATGTAACTTTGTCGTAGATGCATGAAATTCGGTACAGACATCCGTCACGTGATCCCGAACAAAAAATATATTGATGCCCCGCCCCTTTTCCCACCGTGTTGCCATGGCAACGACCCAATGTCAACTTTGCCGCAGCCTAACCAAAATCGGTACACATGTGCGTCACGACTGTCCGAACAAAAAAGTACATTACGTGGTTGCTAGGCGACCAACAGGAGGTCGGCCATTTGGGGAAAATCAGCGCCGAAGGCGCCATTTCTTTTGCCAGCTCTTTTATAAACTCCACCGAGGGTGGCAGCGACATTAGACTCAGGTAGGGCGCGGCAGCGCCTCCCGGTTATTGCGGCGGCGTGCGGGAACCGGCGTCAACCGGCCACCGCGGCCCGCGAGGGCCTCCCAATGCCGCTTGCGGCTTTAATTATTATTATTATTTTTCTTCTCCCCCCCTAAATCCACTTTCCCACTGACGAAAAGTCCTGAATTTTTGCTCAAAATTCAAGCACGTGATTCTAAGAACTTTCACATTTAGAAAATTGAAAAATTCAAAAAAATGGCGCGTCAGCGCCCCCTGGAAAAACGACGTTAACATTGCGCCCTATGGCAGGACGCCCCAAAATACCGCAAAACCCGAAAAACGTACTTCGTCGTAGACGAAAAAAATTCGGCACAGTTATTGGTCACGTGAGGCCAAACAAAAAAACACATTACGCGGTTGCTAGGCAACCAACAGTATGGCGGCCATATTGGCCCGAAGAGGGACTTGGCGCCGAAGGCGCCATTTCATGCCCACGCATTTGAACGAACTTGTCCTAGGGCTTTTAACGCAGCGACTCCCCGTTCGCTCCAGATCATCTCCACATGTGGGAGATCAAAAGTTATTAAAAACTTTTTAATAGGATTTTTGGTTTTGCCGTGGCAACGCCATGAATTTGGCGTCCGTTTTCGCTGCTCGCCGCCGTGTTCAAACAGCCGTAACTCACACATACTTTGGCCGATTTGAGCGAAACTTGAATCGTTGGTCGAGTCGTCGACCCCGGATGTTCTGATATAGGAAATTTGAAAATTGCCGCAATAGCGCCCCCTGCAGAGCACAAAATAAAAATGAATGGAGCCAAAAATTCAACTTTGTCGTAGATGCATGAAATTTGGTACAGACATCCGTCACGTGATCCCGAACAAAAAATATATTGATGCCCCGCCCCTTTTCCCACCGTGTTGCCATGGCAACGACCCAATGTCAACTTTGCCGCAGCCGAACCAAAATTGGTACACACGTGCGTCATGACTGTCCGAACAAAAAAGTACATTACATGGTTGCTAGGTGACCAACAGGAGGTCGGCCATTTTGGGAAAATCTGCGCCGAAGGCGCCATTTCTTTTGCCTGCTCTTTTATAAACTTCACCGAGGGTGGCAGCGACATTATAAGCAGGTAGGGCGCGGCAGCGCCTCCCGGTTATTGCGGCGGCGTGCGGGAACCGGCGTCAATCGGCCACCGCGGCCCGCGAGGGCCTCCAAATGCCGCTTGCGGCTTTAATTATTATTATTTTTCTTCTCCCCCCCTAAATCCACTTTCCCACTGACGAAAAGTCCTGAATTTTTGCTCAAAATTCAAGCACGTGATTCTAAGAACTTTCACATTTAGAAAATTGAAAAATTCAAAAAAATGGCGCGTCAGCGCCCCCTGGAAAAACCACGTTAACATTGCGCCCTATGTAAAACACCCCCAAAATACCGCAAAACCTGAAAAACGTACTTTGTCGTAGACGAAAAAAATTCGGCACAGTGATTGGTCACGTGAAGCCAAACAAAAAAACACATTACGCGGTTGCTAGGCAACCAACAGTATGGCGGCCATATTGGCCCGAAGAGGGACTTGGCGCCGAAGGCGCCATTTCATGCCCACGCATTTGAACGAACTCGTCCTAGGGCTTTTAACGCAGCGACTCCCCGTTCGCTCCAGATCATCTCCACATGTGGGAGATTAAAAGTTATTAAAAACTTTTTAATAGCATTTTTGGTTTTGCCGTGGCAACGCCATGAATTTGGCGTCCGTTTTCGCCGCTCGCCGCCGTGTTCAAACAGCCGTAACTCACACATACTTTGGCCGATTTGAACAAAACTTGAATCGTTGGTCGAGTCGTCGACCCCGGATGTTTTGATATAGGAATTTTGAAAATTGCCGCAATAGCGCCCCCTGCAGAGCACAAAATAAAAATGAATGGAGCCAAAAATTAAACTTTGTCGTAGATGCATGAAATTTGGTACAGACATCCGTCACGTGATCCCGAATAAAAAATATATTGATGCCCCGCCCCTTTTCCCACCGTGTTGCCATGGCAACGACCCAATGTCAACTTTGCCGCAGCCAAACCAAAATTGGTACACGCGTGCGTCATGACTGTCCGAACAAAAAAGTACATTACATGGTTGCTAGGTGACCAACAGGAGGTCGGCCATTTTGGGAAAAATCAGCGCCGAAGGCGCCATTTCTTTTGCCAGCTCTTTTATAAACTCCACCGAGGGTGGCAGCGACATTATAAGCAGGTAGGGCGCGGCAGCGCCTCCCGGTTATTGCGGCGGCGTGCGGGAACCGGCGTCAATCGGCCACCGCGGCCCGCGAGGGCCTCCCAATGCCGCTTGCGGCTTTAATTATTAGGCCCGAGCGGACCTGGCAGGTCTCGGGCCTGTTGTTATTGTACAAGCAGTGCGCGGAGCGCACTGAAGAAAGACGTGCGCGTAGCGCACGTCCCACGGGAAAAGAGAAAGAAACAAAAACAGACTCAAGAAACAGAGCGCGGAGCGCTCCCCATGTAAGAGACAGTTATCAGGGGGCTCCCGGCACCAACACCTGTCCGATGATATAGGCGTGTGCCGCGAAAGCGGCACATTTGTTGCTGCTCGTCAAAAAAAAAAGGTGAAAACCACAGTGAAGGCGCAACATGGAAAAGAAAGTGGTCGATGACGAGCGAAGCTCGTCATCGACCATGGCCACTCACCAAAGCCCAAAACACTGATACAGTGACTCAGGGCATTGAGCCCTATCCGGTGATATAAGTATTTGCCGCGAAAGCGGCAAATTTGTTCTTGTACTCACAAAAATACGAAAAAAAAATTCCATAGAGAAACATTGAAATAGTAGAGGTAAAAGACGAGCGCAACGCGCTCGTATTGGATAATAAACCCCATAGGTGGATTACTGGACGTGAGACCTTTCCGAATATATAAGGTTTGCCGCCGGAGGCGGCCCCATATTGTTATTGTATGAGTTTTTCTTTTTATTATTATTATTATTATTTTTCTTCTCCGAAAAAAATCCACTTTCCCACTGACGAAAAGTCCTGAATTTTTGCACAAAATTCAAGCACATGAAAAAAACATTTTTCACATTTAGAAAAAAAAAAAAATCTCAAAAATGGCGCGTCAGCGCCCCCTGGAAAATCAAGTTTACATTGCGCCCTATGACAAGACCCGAAAACCCCAAAAATTTGAGTTCGTCGTAGACGAAAAAAATTCGGCACAGTGATTGGTCACGTGAAGCCAAACAAAAAAACACATTACGCGGTTGCTAGGCAACCAACAGTATGGCGGCCATATTGGCCCGAAGAGGGAATTGGCGCCGAAGGCGCCATTTCATGCCCACGCATTTGAACGAACTCGTCCTAGGGCTTTTAACGCAGCGACTCCCCGTTCGCTCCAGATCATCTCCACATGTGGGACATCAAAAGTTATTAAAAACTTTTTAATAGGTTTAACGGTGTTGCCGTGGCAACGCCATGAATTTGGCGTCCGTTTTTGCCGCTCGCCGCCGTGTTCAAACAGTCATAACTCGCACATACTTTGGCCGATTTGAGCGAAACTTGAATCGTTGGTCGAGTCGTCGACCCCGGATGTTCTGATATAGGAAATTTGAAAATTTCCGCAATAGCGCCCCCTGCAGAGCACAAAATAAAAATGAATGGAGCCAAAAATTAAACTTTGTCGTAGATGCATGAAATTTGGTACAGACATCCGTCACGTGATCCCGAACAAAAAATATATTGATGCCCCGCCCCTTTTCCCACCGTGTTGCCATGGCAACGACCTAATGTCAACTTTGTCGTAGCCAAACCAAAATTGGTACACACGTGCCTCATGACTGTCCGAACAAAAAAGTACATTACACGGTTGCTAGGTGACCAACAGGAGGTCGGCCATTTTGGGCAAAAAGGCGCCGAAGGCGCCATTTCTTTTGCCAGCTCTTTTATAAACTCCACCGAGGGTGGCAGCGACATTATAAGCAGGTAGGGCGCGGCAGCGCCCCCCGGTTATTGTACATTACATGGTTGCTAGGTGACCAACAGGAGGTCGGCCATTTTGGGAAAATCAGCGCCGAAGGTGCCATTTCTTGCCTTTGCTCTTTTATAAACTCCACCGAGGGTGGCAGTGACATTATAAGCAGGTATGGCGCGGCAGCGCCTCCCGGTTATTGCGGCGGCGTGCGGGAACCGGCGTCAATCGGCCACCGCGGCCCGCGAGGGCCTCCCAATGCCGCTTGCGGCTTTAATTATTATTATTTTTCTTCTCCCCCCCCCGGAGCCAGTTTCAGCACTTTCCCACCGACGAAAAGTCCTGAATTTTTGCCCAAAATTCAATTAGGTGAAAAAAAAAAACTTCACATCTCCAAATTGTAAAAATTCAAAAAAATGGCGCGTCAGCGCCCCCTGGAAAAACGACGTTAACATTGCGCCCTATGGCAGGACGCCCCAAAATACCGCAAAACCCGAAAAACGTACTTTGTCGTAGACGAAAAAAATTCGGCACAGTGATTGGTCACGTGAAGCCAAACAAAAAAACACATTACGCGGTTGCTAGGCAACCAACAGTATGGCGGCCATATTGGCCCGAAGAGGGACTTGGCGCCGAAGGCGCCATTTCATGCCCACGCATTTGAACGAACTCGTCCTAGGGCTTTTAACGCAGCGACTCCCCGTTCGCTCCAGATCATCTCCACATGTGGGACATCAAAAGTTATTAAAAACTTTTTAATAGGATTTTTGGTTTTGCCGTGGCAACGCCATGAATTTGGCGTCCGTTTTCGCCGCTCGCCGCCGCGTTCAAACAGTCATAACTCGCACATACTTTGGCCGATTTGAACAAAACTTGAATCGTTGGTCGAGTCGTTGACCCCGGATGTTCTGATATAGGAAATTTGAAAATTGCCGCAATAGCGCCCCCTGCAGAGCACAAAATAAAAATGAATGGAGCCAAAAATTCAACTTTGTCGTAGATGCATGAAATTTGGTACAGACATCCGTCACGTGATCCCGAACAAAAAATATATTGATGCCCCGCCCCTTTTCCCACCGTGTTGCCATGGCAACGACCCAATGTCAACTTTGCCGCAGCCGAACCAAAATTGGTACACACGTGCGTCATGACTGTCCGAACAAAAAAGTACATTACATGGTTGCTAGGTGACCAACAGGAGGTCGGCCATTTTGGGAAAATCTGCGCCGAAGGCGCCATTTCTTTTGCCTGCTCTTTTATAAACTTCACCGAGGGTGGCAGCGACATTATAAGCAGGTAGGGCGCGGCAGCGCCTCCCGGTTATTGCGGCGGCGTGCGGGAACCGGCGTCAATCGGCCACCGCGGCCCGCGAGGGCCTCCAAATGCCGCTTGCGGCTTTAATTATTATTATTTTTCTTCTCCCCCCCTAAATCCACTTTCCCACTGACGAAAAGTCCTGAATTTTTGCTCAAAATTCAAGCACGTGATTCTAAGAACTTTCACATTTAGAAAATTGAAAAATTCAAAAAAATGGCGCGTCAGCGCCCCCTGGAAAAACCACGTTAACATTGCGCCCTATGTAAAACACCCCCAAAATACCGCAAAACCTGAAAAACGTACTTTGTCGTAGACGAAAAAAATTCGGCACAGTGATTGGTCACGTGAAGCCAAACAAAAAAACACATTACGCGGTTGCTAGGCAACCAACAGTATGGCGGCCATATTGGCCCGAAGAGGGACTTGGCGCCGAAGGCGCCATTTCATGCCCACGCATTTGAACGAACTCGTCCTAGGGCTTTTAACGCAGCGACTCCCCGTTCGCTCCAGATCATCTCCACATGTGGGAGATTAAAAGTTATTAAAAACTTTTTAATAGCATTTTTGGTTTTGCCGTGGCAACGCCATGAATTTGGCGTCCGTTTTCGCCGCTCGCCGCCGTGTTCAAACAGCCGTAACTCACACATACTTTGGCCGATTTGAACAAAACTTGAATCGTTGGTCGAGTCGTCGACCCCGGATGTTTTGATATAGGAATTTTGAAAATTGCCGCAATAGCGCCCCCTGCAGAGCACAAAATAAAAATGAATGGAGCCAAAAATTAAACTTTGTCGTAGATGCATGAAATTTGGTACAGACATCCGTCACGTGATCCCGAATAAAAAATATATTGATGCCCCGCCCCTTTTCCCACCGTGTTGCCATGGCAACGACCCAATGTCAACTTTGCCGCAGCCAAACCAAAATTGGTACACGCGTGCGTCATGACTGTCCGAACAAAAAAGTACATTACATGGTTGCTAGGTGACCAACAGGAGGTCGGCCATTTTGGGAAAAATCAGCGCCGAAGGCGCCATTTCTTTTGCCAGCTCTTTTATAAACTCCACCGAGGGTGGCAGCGACATTATAAGCAGGTAGGGCGCGGCAGCGCCTCCCGGTTATTGCGGCGGCGTGCGGGAACCGGCGTCAATCGGCCACCGCGGCCCGCGAGGGCCTCCCAATGCCGCTTGCGGCTTTAATTATTATTATTTTTCTTCTCCCCCCCCCGGAGCCAGTTTCGGCACTTTCCCACCGACGAAAAGTCCTGAATTTTTGCCCAAAATTCAATTAGGTGAAAAAAAAAAACTTCACATCTCCAAATTGTAAAAATTCAAAAAAATGGCGCGTCAGCGCCCCCTGGAAAAACGACGTTAACATTGCGCCCTATGGCAGGACCCCCCAAAAATAGGATATTACAGAAAAACGTACTTCGTCGTAGACGAAAAAAATTCGGCACAGTGATTGGTCACGTGAAGCCAAACAAAAAAACACATTACGCGGTTGCTAGGCAACCAACAGTATGGCGGCCATATTGGCCAGAAGAGGGACTTGGCGCCGAAGGCGCCATTTCATGCCCACGCATTTGAACGAACTCGTCCTAGGCCGTTGAACGCAGCGACTCCCCGTTCGCTCCAGATCATCTCCACATGTGGGAGATTAAAAGTTGTTAAAAACTTTTTAATAGCATTTTTGGTTTTGCCGTGGCAACGCCATGAATTCCGCGTCCGTTTTCGCCGCTCGCCGCCGTGTTCAAACAGTCATAACTCACACATACTTTGGCCGATTTGAACAAAATTTTAACCGTTGGTCGAGTCGTCGACCCCGGATGTTTTGATATAGGAAATTTGAAAATTGCCGCAATAGCGCCCCCTGCAGAGCACAAAATAAAAATGAATGGAGCCAAAAATTAAACTTTGTCGTACATGCATGAAATTTGGTACAGACATCCGTCACGTGATCCCGAACAAAAAATATATTGATGCCCCGCCCCTTTTCCCACCGTGTTGCCATGGCAACGACCCAATGTCAACTTTGTCGTAGCCAAACCAAAATTGGTACACTCGTGCGTCATGACTGTCCCAACAAAAAAGTACATTACACGGTTGCTAGGCAACCAACAGGAGGTCGGCCATTTTGGGAAAAAAGGCGCCGAAGGCGCCATTTCTTTTGCCAACTCTTTTATAAACTCCACCGAGGGTGGCGGCGACATTATAAATAGGTAGGGCGCGGCAGCGCCCCCCGGCTATTGTACATTACATGGTTGCTAGGTGACCAACAGGAGGTCGGCCATTTTGGGACTGTCGGCGCCGAAGGCGCCAATCCTTGCCTTTGCTCTTTTATAAACTCCACCGAGGGTGGCAGCGACATTATAAGCAGGTAGGGCGCGGCAGCGCCTCCCGGTTATTGCGGCGGCGTGCGGGAACCGGCGTCAATCGGCCACCGCGGCCCGCGAGGGCCTCCCAATGCCGCTTGCGGCTTTAATTATTATTATTTTTCTTCTCCCCCCCCCGGAGCCAGTTTCAGCACTTTCCCACCGACGAAAAGTCCTGAATTTTTGCCCAAAATTCAATTAGGTGAAAAAAAAAAACTTCACATCTCCAAATTGTAAAAATTCAAAAAAATGGCGCGTCAGCGCCCCCTGGAAAAACGACGTTAACATTGCGCCCTATGGCAGGACGCCCCAAAATACCGCAAAACCCGAAAAACGTACTTTGTCGTAGACGAAAAAAATTCGGCACAGTGATTGGTCACGTGAAGCCAAACAAAAAAACACATTACGCGGTTGCTAGGCAACCAACAGTATGGCGGCCATATTGGCCCGAAGAGGGACTTGGCGCCGAAGGCGCCATTTCATGCCCACGCATTTGAACGAACTCGTCCTAGGGCTTTTAACGCAGCGACTCCCCGTTCGCTCCAGATCATCTCCACATGTGGGACATCAAAAGTTATTAAAAACTTTTTAATAGGATTTTTGGTTTTGCCGTGGCAACGCCATGAATTTGGCGTCCGTTTTCGCCGCTCGCCGCCGCGTTCAAACAGTCATAACTCGCACATACTTTGGCCGATTTGAGCGAAACTTGAATCGTTGGTCGAGTCGACGACCCCGGATGTTCTGATATAGGAATTTTGAAAATTGCTGCAATAGCGCCCCCTGCAGAGCACAAAATAAAAATGAATGGAGCCAAAAATTAAACTTTGTCGTAGATGCATGAAATTTGGCACAGACATCCGTCACGTGATCCCGAACAAAAAATATATTGATGCCCCGCCCCTTTTCCCACCGTGTTGCCATGGCAACGACCCAATGTCAACTTTGTCGTAGCCAAACCAAAATTGGTACACTCGTGCGTCATGACTGTCCCAACAAAAAAGTACATTACACGGTTGCTAGGCAACCAACAGGAGGTCAGCCATTTTGGGAAAAAAGGCGCCGAAGGCGCCATTTCTTTTGCCAGCTCTTTTATAAACTCCACCGAGGGTGGCGGCGACATTATAAATAGGTAGGGCGCGGCAGCGCCCCCCGGCTATTGTACATTACATGGTTGCTAGGTGACCAACAGGAGGTCGGCCATTTTGGGACTATCGGCGCCGAAGGCGCCAATCCTTGCCTTTGCTCTTTTATAAACTCCACCGAGGGTGGCGGCGACATTATAAATAGGTAGGGCGCGGCAGCGCCCCCCGGCTATTGTACATTACATGGTTGCTAGGTGACCAACAGGAGGTCGGCCATTTTGGGACTATCGGCGCCGAAGGCGCCAATCCTTGCCTTTGCTCTTTTATAAACTCCACCGAGGGTGGCAGCGACATTATAAGCAGGTAGGGCGCGGCAGCGCCTCCCGGTTATTGCGGCGGCGTGCGGGAACCGGCGTCAATCGGCCACCGCGGCCCGCGAGGGCCTCCCAATGCCGCTTGCGGCTTTAATTAGGCCCGAGCGGACCTGGCAGGTCTCGGGCCTCTTGTAATTGTACAAGCAGTGCGCGGAGCGCACTAAAGAAAGACGTGCGCGTAGCGCACGTCCCACGGGAAAAGAGCGCGGAGCGCTCAAAACCCATGTATGAGACAGTAATCAGGGGGCTCCCGGCACCAACACCTGTCCGATGATATAGGCGTGTGCCGCGAAAGCGGCACATTTGTTGCTGCTTTTAAAAAAAAAGAGGTGAAAACCACAGTCAAGGCGCAACATGGACAAGAAAGTGGTCGATGACGAGCGAAGCTCGTCATCGACCATGGCCACTCACCAAAGCCCAAAACACTGATACAGTGAATCAGGGCATCGAGCCCTATCCGGTGATATAAGTATTTGCCGCGAAAGCGGCAAATTTGTTCTTGTACTCACAAAAATACAAAAAAAAAAACGGATAGAGAAACATTGAGAAAGAGGAGGTAAAAGACGAGCGCAACGCGCTCGTATTGGATAATAAACCTTACGGTTGGATTACTGGACGTGAGACCTTTCCGAATATATAAGGTTTGCCGCCGGAGGCGGCCCCATATTGTTATTGTATGGGTTTTTCTTATTATTATTATTAGGCCCGAGCGGCCTGCCGTAGCAAGGGCCTATTGTAATCGCAACGCAGTGCGCGCAGCGCACTGAACCTAGGTGCGCGGAGCGCACGAAAACAGCGCGAAGCGCTGTCCCCATGTCAACCGTAAACTTACCGTGTAAAACAATGACTGCCCACACCTCTGGTGTGGGCCCTTATACTTATAATTGCAGCAAAATGAATGGAGGTATATGGCCAACTGTCATACGGAGGTGGATGACGAGCGCGAAGCGCTCGTCATTCACCTCCGAGCCCCACCGGTGCGTGGGGGAAGTCGAAAGCTTTCAAAAAATGTATAATATGTTGTAGTCGCGAAAGCGACTATATTGTTTTTGCAGGAAATATTATTATTCTTTCTTTCTTTCTTTCTTTCTTTCTTTCTTCTTCTGCTCTTTGAGCAGGAATTTGACCCCCTGAACATAGTCAAAAACTCACCAAACTTTGCCCAAAATTCAGATCCGGTGAAAAATTAATTAAAATGTGTGTTTCGTTTTGGGGAAATAAAAAATGGCGCGACAGCGCCACCTACAAAAGTGAAAATACATTGCGCCTATGGGGAGGGGGCCAACATAAACTTTGTCGCAGAGCGACGGGATTCGGTACAGACATTCGTCCTGTGAGGACAAACAAAATATATTATTGTGGCCACGCCCCCAGATAAACCGGAAGTCCGCCATTTTGACAGGAAGTCGGGAAAATGCTGAGTCAGCGTTTTCGCTGACGTCGCATTTTAACGAACTCCTCCTAGGGCGTTTCACCAAATGAGCCCAAAATCGCTCCACTTCATCTCGAGATGTGGGGCATCAAAAGTTATCCAAATTTTTTGGCTAAGTTTTACGGTTTGTTTGCGGCGAAGCCGCAATCTTTACGAAGATTTTTGCGACTTTCCGAAAACAACAAAATGCTCCCATTTGCACAAACGAACTCCGATTAAAAATCGGAAATATACATTTTATTGACCTTTCACCCCCGGACACAACAAATGTGAAAAAGTGAGATTTGGCGCGATAGCGCCCCCTCTAGGCTGAGAAGAAAATATGCATTATGGGAAAAAAATTAGTTTCTCGGAAATTGATAAAATTCGGCACAATAATAGCTGATGGCATCCCGATCCAAAAAGCCAATGAGACCCATACCGTATTTTGTACGGTGTTGCCATGGAGACGACCGAGGCTCGCCATGTTATTCCAATGGGACTGACCCGCATATCACACATTATACACATTACAGCTCGTTAGCGCCCTCTGTAATGTTCTTGTGAACAGTGGTAAATTGAAGTACGGCCCGTAAGGGCCGTCCGATGCTGCTTGTGAAATAAAAAAGATTTGGGGCACGATAGCGCCCTCTGCAGGTTGGGGCCATCATTCACATGGAGACGCTAAAAATCTCGTTTTGATGTTTACTCACAAAGATTAATGGCCCATCAGGGCAATAAAATGTAGTGTGGCCACGTTGGCGCCCTCGGTAGGGTTATGGCACGGCAATGGAGGCACTAAGGGAGGCCTCCATTACATGGTTGCTAGGCGACCAACAGGTGGTCGGCCATTTTGGGAAAAATCGAGTAATCAGCGCCGAAGGCGCCATTTCTCGCCTTTGCTCTTTTATAATCTCGACCTAGGGTGGCAGCGACATTATAACCACGTAGGGCGCGGCAGCGCCTCCCGGTTATTGCGGCGGCGTGCGGGAACCGGCGTCAACCGGCCAACGAACCCCCGCGAGGGCCTCTCGATGCCGCTTGCGGCTTTAATTATTTTTCTTCTCCCCCCCTAAATCCACTTTCCCACTGACGAAAAGTCCTGAATTTTTGCTCAAAATTCAAGCACGTGATTCTAAGAACTTTCACATTTAGAAAATTGAAAAATTCAAAAAAATGGCGCGTCAGCGCCCCCTGGAAAAACCACGTTAACATTGCGCCCTATGTAAAACACCCCCAAAATACCGCAAAACCTGAAAAACGTACTTTGTCGTAGACGAAAAAAATTCGGCACAGTGATTGGTCACGTGAAGCCAAACAAAAAAACACATTACGCGGTTGCTAGGCAACCAACAGTATGGCGGCCATATTGGCCCGAAGAGGGACTTGGCGCCGAAGGCGCCATTTCATGCCCACGCATTTGAACGAACTCGTCCTAGGGCTTTTAACGCAGCGACTCCCCGTTCGCTCCAGATCATCTCCACATGTGGGAGATTAAAAGTTATTAAAAACTTTTTAATAGCATTTTTGGTTTTGCCGTGGCAACGCCATGAATTTGGCGTCCGTTTTCGCCGCTCGCCGCCGTGTTCAAACAGCCGTAACTCACACATACTTTGGCCGATTTGAACAAAACTTGAATCGTTGGTCGAGTCGTCGACCCCGGATGTTTTGATATAGGAATTTTGAAAATTGCCGCAATAGCGCCCCCTGCAGAGCACAAAATAAAAATGAATGGAGCCAAAAATTAAACTTTGTCGTAGATGCATGAAATTTGGTACAGACATCCGTCACGTGATCCCGAATAAAAAATATATTGATGCCCCGCCCCTTTTCCCACCGTGTTGCCATGGCAACGACCCAATGTCAACTTTGCCGCAGCCAAACCAAAATTGGTACACGCGTGCGTCATGACTGTCCGAACAAAAAAGTACATTACATGGTTGCTAGGTGACCAACAGGAGGTCGGCCATTTTGGGAAAAATCAGCGCCGAAGGCGCCATTTCTTTTGCCAGCTCTTTTATAAACTCCACCGAGGGTGGCAGCGACATTATAAGCAGGTAGGGCGCGGCAGCGCCTCCCGGTTATTGCGGCGGCGTGCGGGAACCGGCGTCAATCGGCCACCGCGGCCCGCGAGGGCCTCCCAATGCCGCTTGCGGCTTTAATTAGGCCCGAGCGGACCTGGCAGGTCTCGGGCCTCTTGTAATTGTACAAGCAGTGCGCGGAGCGCACTGAAGAAAGACGTGCGCGTAGCGCACGTCCCACGGGAAAAGAGCGCGGAGCGCTCAAAACCCATGTATGAGACAGTAATCAGGGGACTCCCGGCACCAACACCTGTCCGATGATATAGGCGTGTGCCGCGAAAGCGGCACATTTGTTGCTGCTTTTAAAAAATTTAAAAAAAAAAGGTGAAAACCACAGTGAAGGCGCAACATGGACAAGAAAGTGGTCGATGACGAGCGAAGCTCGTCATCGACCAAGGCCACTCACCAAAGCCCAAAACACTGATACAGTGACTCGGGGCATCGAGCCCTATCTGGTGATATAAGTATTTGCCGCGAAAGCGGCAAATTTGTTCTTGTACTCACAAAAATACGCAAAAAAAATCCCATAGAGAAACATTGACAAAGAAGAGGTAAAATACGAGCGCAACGCGCTCGTATTTGATAATAAACCTTACGGGTGGATTACTGGACGTGAGACCTTTCCGAATATATAAGGTTGGCCGCCGGAGGCGGCGCTATATTGTTATTGTACTGGTTTTTCTTATTATTATTATTATTATTTTTCTTCTCCCCCCCTAAATCCACTTTCCCACCGACGAAAAGTCCTGAATTTTTGCACAAAATTCAAGCACGTAAATCTAAGATCTTTCACATTTAGAAAATGTAAAAATTCAAAAAAATGGCGCGTCAGCGCCCCCTGGAAAAACCACGTTAACATTGCGCCCCATGTTAAACACCCCCAAAATGCCGCAAAACCCGAAAAACTTACTTCGTCGTAGACGAAAAAAATTCGGCACAGTGATTGGTCACGTGAAGCCGAACAAAAAAACACATTACGCGGTTGCTAGGCAACCAACAGTATGGCGGCCATATTGGCCCGAAGAGGGACTTGGCGCCGAAGGCGCCATTTCATGCCCACGCATTTGAACGAACTCGTCCTAGGCCGTTGAACGCAGCGACTCCCCGTTCGCTCCAGATCATCTCCACATGTGGGAGATTAAAAGTTGTTAAAAACTTTTTAATAGGATTTTTGGTTTTGCCGTGGCAACGCCATGAATTTGGCGTCCGTTTTCGCCGCTCGCCGCCGTGTTCAAACAGTCATAACTCACACATACTTTGGCCGATTTGAACAAAATTTTAACCGTTGGTCGAGTCGTCGACCCCGGATGTTTTGATATAGGAATTTTGAAAATTGCCGCAATAGCGCCCCCTGCAGAGCACAAAATAAAAATGAATGGAGCCAAAAATTAAACTTTGTCGTAGATGCATGAAATTTGGTACAGACATCCGTCACGTGATCCCGAACAAAAAATATATTGATGCCCCGCCCCTTTTCCCACCGTGTTGCCATGGCAACGACCCAATGTCAACTTTGCCGCAGACACACCAAAATCGGTACAGGCGTGCGTCATGACTGTCCGAACAAAAAAGTACATTACATGGTTGCTAGGTGACCAACAGGAGGTCGGCCATTTTGGGAAAATCAGCGCCGAAGGCACCATTTCTTTTGCCAGCTCTTTTATAAACTTCACCGAGGGTGGCAGCGACATTATGAGCTGGTAGGGCGCGGCAGCGCCCCCCGGTTATTGTAAATTACATGGTTGCTAGGTTACCAACAGGAGGTCGGCCATTTTGGGACAATCGGCGCCGAAGGCGCCATTTCTTGCCTGTGCTCTTTTATAAACTCCACCAAGGGTGGCAGCGACATTATAAGCAGGTAGGGCGCGGCAGCGCCTCCCGGTTATTGCGGCGGCGTGCGGGAACCGGCGTCAATCGGCCACCGCGGCCCGCGAGGGCCTCCCAATGCCGCTTGCGGCTTTAATTATTATTATTTTTCTTCTCCCCCCCTAAATCCACTTTCCCACTGACGAAAAGTCCTGAATTTTTGCTCAAAATTCAAGCACGTGATTCTAAGAACTTTCACATTTAGAAAATTGAAAAATTCAAAAAAATGGCGCGTCAGCGCCCCCTGGAAAAACCACGTTAACATTGCGCCCTATGTAAAACACCCCCAAAATACCGCAAAACCTGAAAAACGTACTTTGTCGTAGACGAAAAAAATTCGGCACAGTGATTGGTCACGTGAAGCCAAACAAAAAAACACATTACGCGGTTGCTAGGCAACCAACAGTATGGCGGCCATATTGGCCCGAAGAGGGACTTGGCGCCGAAGGCGCCATTTCATGCCCACGCATTTGAACGAACTCGTCCTAGGGCTTTTAACGCAGCGACTCCCCGTTCGCTCCAGATCATCTCCACATGTGGGAGATTAAAAGTTATTAAAAACTTTTTAATAGCATTTTTGGTTTTGCCGTGGCAACGCCATGAATTTGGCGTCCGTTTTCGCCGCTCGCCGCCGTGTTCAAACAGCCGTAACTCACACATACTTTGGCCGATTTGAACAAAACTTGAATCGTTGGTCGAGTCGTCGACCCCGGATGTTTTGATATAGGAATTTTGAAAATTGCCGCAATAGCGCCCCCTGCAGAGCACAAAATAAAAATGAATGGAGCCAAAAATTAAACTTTGTCGTAGATGCATGAAATTTGGTACAGACATCCGTCACGTGATCCCGAATAAAAAATATATTGATGCCCCGCCCCTTTTCCCACCGTGTTGCCATGGCAACGACCCAATGTCAACTTTGCCGCAGCCAAACCAAAATTGGTACACGCGTGCGTCATGACTGTCCGAACAAAAAAGTACATTACATGGTTGCTAGGTGACCAACAGGAGGTCGGCCATTTTGGGAAAAATCAGCGCCGAAGGCGCCATTTCTTTTGCCAGCTCTTTTATAAACTCCACCGAGGGTGGCAGCGACATTATAAGCAGGTAGGGCGCGGCAGCGCCTCCCGGTTATTGCGGCGGCGTGCGGGAACCGGCGTCAATCGGCCACCGCGGCCCGCGAGGGCCTCCCAATGCCGCTTGCGGCTTTAATTCTTATTATTATTATTTTTCTTCTCCCCCCCCCGGAGCCAGTTTCAGCACTTTCCCACCGACGAAAAGTCCTGAATTTTTGCCCAAAATTCAATTAGGTGAAAAAAAAAAACTTCACATCTCCAAATTGTAAAAATTCAAAAAAATGGCGCGTCAGCGCCCCCTGGAAAAACGACGTTAACATTGCGCCCTATGGCAGGACGCCCCAAAATACCGCAAAACCCGAAAAACGTACTTTGTCGTAGACGAAAAAAATTCGGCACAGTTATTGGTCACGTGAAGCCAAACAAAAAAACACATTACGCGGTTGCTAGGCAACCAACAGTATGGCGGCCATATTGGCCCGAAGAGGGACTTGGCGCCGAAGGCGCCATTTCATGCCCACGCATTTGAACGAACTCGTCCTAGGCCGTTAAACGCAGCGACTCCCCGTTCGCTCCAGATCATCTCCACATGTGGGACATCAAAAGTTATTAAAAACTTTTTAATAGGATTTTTGGTTTTGCCGTGGCAACGCCATGAATTTGGCGTCCGTTTTCGCCGCTCGCCGCCGCGTTCAAACAGTCATAACTCGCACATACTTTGGCCGATTTGAGCGAAACTTGAATCGTTGGTCGAGTCGACGACCCCGGATGTTCTGATATAGGAATTTTGAAAATTGCTGCAATAGCGCCCCCTGCAGAGCACAAAATAAAAATGAATGGAGCCAAAAATTAAACTTTGTCGTAGATGCATGAAATTTGGCACAGACATCCGTCACGTGATCCCGAACAAAAAATATATTGATGCCCCGCCCCTTTTCCCACCGTGTTGCCATGGCAACGACCCAATGTCAACTTTGTCGTAGCCAAACCAAAATTGGTACACTCGTGCGTCATGACTGTCCCAACAAAAAAGTACATTACACGGTTGCTAGGCAACCAACAGGAGGTCAGCCATTTTGGGAAAAAAGGCGCCGAAGGCGCCATTTCTTTTGCCAGCTCTTTTATAAACTCCACCGAGGGTGGCGGCGACATTATAAATAGGTAGGGCGCGGCAGCGCCCCCCGGCTATTGTACATTACATGGTTGCTAGGTGACCAACAGGAGGTCGGCCATTTTGGGACTATCGGCGCCGAAGGCGCCAATCCTTGCCTTTGCTCTTTTATAAACTCCACCGAGGGTGGCAGCGACATTATAAGCAGGTAGGGCGCGGCAGCGCCTCCCGGTTATTGCGGCGGCGTGCGGGAACCGGCGTCAATCGGCCACCGCGGCCCGCGAGGGCCTCCCAATGCCGCTTGCGGCTTTAATTATTATTATTATTTTTTTTCCTCTCCCCCAAAACGCCAGTTTCGGCACTTTCCCACCGACGAAAAGTCCTGAATTTTTGCCCAAAATTCAATTAGGTGAAAAAAAAAAACTTCACATCTCCAAATTGTAAAAATTCAAACAAATGGCGCGTCAGCGCCCCCTGGAAAAACGACGTTAACATTGCGCCCAATGGCAGGACGCCCCAAAAATAGGATATTAGCGAAAAACGTACTTCGTCGTAGACGAAAAAAATTCGGCACAGTGATTGGTCACGTGAAGCCAAACAAAAAAACACATTACGCGGTTGCTAGGCAACCAACAGTATGGCGGCCATATTGGCCCGAAGAGGGACTTGGCGCCGAAGGCGCCATTTCATGCCCACGCATTTGAACGAACTCGTCCTAGGCCGTTAAACGCAGCGACTCCCCGTTCGCTCCAGATCATCTCCACATGTGGGACATCAAAAGTTATTAAAAACTTTTTAATAGGATTTTTGGTTTTGCCGTGGCAACGCCATGAATTTGGCGTCCGTTTTCGCCGCTCGCCGCCGCGTTCAAACAGTCATAACTCGCACATACTTTGGCCGATTTGAGCGAAACTTGAATCGTTGGTCGAGTCGACGACCCCGGATGTTCTGATATAGGAATTTTGAAAATTGCTGCAATAGCGCCCCCTGCAGAGCACAAAATAAAAATGAATGGAGCCAAAAATTAAACTTTGTCGTAGATGCATGAAATTTGGCACAGACATCCGTCACGTGATCCCGAACAAAAAATATATTGATGCCCCGCCCCTTTTCCCACCGTGTTGCCATGGCAACGACCCAATGTCAACTTTGTCGTAGCCAAACCAAAATTGGTACACTCGTGCGTCATGACTGTCCCAACAAAAAAGTACATTACACGGTTGCTAGGCAACCAACAGGAGGTCAGCCATTTTGGGAAAAAAGGCGCCGAAGGCGCCATTTCTTTTGCCAGCTCTTTTATAAACTCCACCGAGGGTGGCGGCGACATTATAAATAGGTAGGGCGCGGCAGCGCCCCCCGGCTATTGTACATTACATGGTTGCTAGGTGACCAACAGGAGGTCGGCCATTTTGGGACTATCGGCGCCGAAGGCGCCAATCCTTGCCTTTGCTCTTTTATAAACTCCACCGAGGGTGGCAGCGACATTATAAGCAGGTAGGGCGCGGCAGCGCCTCCCGGTTATTGCGGCGGCGTGCGGGAACCGGCGTCAATCGGCCACCGCGGCCCGCGAGGGCCTCCCAATGCCGCTTGCGGCTTTAATTCTTATTATTATTATTTTTCCTCTCCCCCAAAACGCCAGTTTCGGCACTTTCCCACCGACGAAAAGTCCTGAATTTTTGCCCAAAATTCAATTAGGTGAAAAAAAAAAACTTCACATCTCCAAATTGTAAAAATTCAAAGAAATGGCGCGTCAGCGCCCCCTGGAAAAACGACGTTAACATTGCGCCCTATGGCAGGACGCCCCAAAATAAGGATCTTAGCGAAAAACGTACTTCGTCGTAGACGAAAAAAATTCGGCACAGTGATTGGTCACGTGAAGCCCAACAAAAAAACACATTACGCGGTTGCTAGGCAACCAACAGTATGGCGGCCATATTGGCCCGAAGAGGGACTTGGCGCCGAAGGCGCCATTTCATGCCCACGCATTTGAACGAACTCGTCCTAGGCCGTTGAACGCAGCGACTCCCCGTTCGCTCCAGATCATCTCCACATGTGGGAGATTAAAAGTTATTAAAAACTTTTTAATAGGTTTAACGGTGTTGCCGTGGCAACGCCATGAATTTGGCGTCTGTTTTCGCCGCTCGCCGCCGCGTTCAAACAGTCATAACTCGCACATACTTTGGCCGATTTGAACAAAACTTGAATCATTGGTCGAGTCGTCGACCCCGGATGTTTTGATATAGGAATTTTGAAAATTGCCGCTATAGCGCCCCCTGCAGAGCACAAAATAAAAATGAATGGAGCCAAAATTTCAACTTTGTCGTACATGCATGAAATTTGGTACAGACATCCGTCACGTGATCCCGAACAAAAAATATATTGATGCCCCGCCCCTTTTCCCACCGTGTTGCCATGGCAACGACCCAATGTCAACTTTGTCGTAGCCAAACCAAAATTGGTACACGCGTGCGTCATGACTGTCCAAACAAAAAAGTACATTACATGGTTGCTAGGCGACCAACAGGAGGTCGGCCATTTTGGGAAATATCCAGTGATCTGGTGCCGAAAGCGCCATTTCATGCCCACGCATTTGAACGAACTCGTCCTAGGCCGTTGAACGCAGCGACTCCCCGTTCGCTCCAGATCATCTCCACATGTGGGAGATTAAAACTTGTTAAAAACTTTTTAATAGGATTTTTGGTTTTGCCGTGGCAACGCCATGAATTTGGCGTCCATTTTCGCCGCTCGCCGCCGTGTTCAAACAGCCGTAACTCACACATACTTTGGCCGATTTGAGCGAAACTTGAATCGTTGGTCGAGTCGTCGACCCCGGATGTTTTGATATAGGAATTTTGAACATTGCCGCAATAGCGCCCCCTGCAGAGCACAAAATAAAAATGAATGGAGCCAAAAATTAAACTTTGTCGTAGGTTCATGAAATTTGGTACAGACATCCGTCACGTGATCCCGAACAAAAAATACATTGATGCCCGCCCCTTTTCCCACCGTGTTGCCATGGCAACGACCCAATGTCAACTTTGCCGTAGCCAAACCAAAATTGGTACACTCGTGCGTCATGACTGTCCGAACAAAAAAGTACATAACATGGTTGCTAGGCGACCAACAGGAGGTCGGCCATTTTGGGAAAAATAAGCGCCAAAGGCGCCATTTCTTGTCTATGCTCTTTTATAAACTCCACCGAGGGTGGCAGCGACATTAAAAGCAGGTAGGGCGCGGCCACGCCTCCCGGTTATTGCGGCGGCGTGCGGGAACCGGCGTCAATCGGCCACCGCGGCCCGCGAGGGCCTCCCAATGCCGCTTGCGGCTTTAATTATTATTATTTTTCCTCTCCCCACCTTAACTCCTTTATCTTGTGATGAAAAGTCCTGAATTTTGGCACATCATTCTAAAATGTTAACCGCTCGAATCGTGCAATTTCGAAATTTTACATTTCAAAAAAATTGCGCGTCAGCGCCCCCTGGAAAACTAGATTACATTGCATGTATGGCGAGACCCGAAAAACGTACTTCGTCGTAGACGAAAAAAATTCGGCACAGTTATTGGTCACGTGAAGCCCAACAAAAAAATACATTACGCGGTTGCTAGGCAACCAACAGTATGGCGGCCATATTGGCCCGAAGAGGGACTTGGCGCCGAAGGCGCCATTTCATGCCAACGCATTTGAACGAACTCGTCCTAGGCCGTTGAACGCAGCGACTCCCCGTTCGCTCCAGATCATCTCCACATGTGGGAGATTAAAAGTTATTAAAAACTTTTTAATAGGATTTTTGGTTTTGCCGTGGCAACGCCATGAATTTGGCGTCCGTTTTCGCCGCTCGCCGCCGTTTTCAAACAGCCGTAACTCGCACATACTTTGGCCGATTTGAGCGAAACTTGAATCGTTGGTCGAGTCGTCGACCCCGGATGTTTTGATATAGGAAATTTGAAAATTGCCGCAATAGCGCCCCCTGCAGAGCACAAAATAAAAATGAATGGAGCCAAAAATTAAACTTTTTCGTAGATTCATGAAATTTGGTACAGACATCCGTCACGTGATCCCGAACAAAAAATACATTGAAGCCCCGCCCCTTTTCCCACCGTGTTGCCATGGCAACGACCCAATATCAACTTTGTCGTAGCCAAACCAAAATTGGTACACTCGTGCGTCATGACTGTCCGAACAAAAAAGTACATTACATGGTTGCTAGGCGACCAACAGGAGGTCGGCCATTTTGGGAAAAATAAGCGCCAAAGGCGCCATTTCTTGTCTATGCTCTTTTATAAACTCCACCGAGGGTGGCAGCGACATTAAAAGCAGGTAGGGCGCGGCAGCGCCTCCCGGTTATTGCGGCGGCGTGCGGGAACCGGCGTCAATCGGCCACCGCGGCCCGCGAGGGCCTCCCAATGCCGCTTGCGGCTTTAATTAGGCCCGAGCGGACCTGGCAGGTCTCGGGCCTTTTGTAATTGTACAAGCAGTGCGCGGAGCGCACTAAAGAAAGACGTGCGCGTAGCGCACGTCCCACGGGAAAATTGGGGAGGTCGGCGCTCAAGAAACAGAGCGCGGAGCGCTCCCCATGTAAGAGACAGTAATCAGGGGGCTCCCGGCACCAACACCTGTCCGATGATATAGGCGTGTGCCGCGAAAGCGGCACATTTGTTGCTGCTCGTAAAAAAAAAAGGTGAAAACCACAGTGAAGGCGCAACATGGACAAGAAAGTGGTCGATGACGAGCGAAGCTCGTCATCGACCATGGCCACTCACCAAAGCCCAAAACACTGATACAGTGACTCGGGGCATCGAGCCCTATCTGGTGATATAAGTATTTGCCGCGGAAGCGGCAAATTTGTTCTTGTACTCACAAAAATACGAAAAAAAAAACGGATAGAGAAACATTGAGAAAGAGGAGGTAAAAGACGAGCGCAACGCGCTCGTATTGGACTTTGAACCTTACGGTTGGATTACTGGACGTGAGACCTTTCCGAATATATAAGAATGCGCCGCCGAAGGCGGCGCTATATTGTTATTGTATGAGTTTTTCTTATTCTTATTATTATTTTTCCTCTCCCCCAAAATGCCAGTTTCGGCACTTTCCCACCGACGAAAAGTCCTGAATTTTTGCCCAAAATTCAATTAGGTGAAGAAAAAAACCTTCACATCTCCAAAATGTAAAAATTAAAAAAAATGGCGCGTCAGCGCCCCCTGGAAAAACGACGTTAACATTACGCCCTATGGCAGGACCCCCCAAAAAACCGCAAAACCTGAAAAACGTACTTTGTCGTAGACGAAAAAAATTCGGCACAGTGATTGGTCACGTGAAGCCAAACAAAAAAATACATTACGCGGTTGCTAGGCAACCAACAGTATGGCAGCCATATTGGCCAGAAGAGGGACTTGGCGCCGAAGGCGCCATTTCATGCCCACGCATTTGAACGAACTCGTCCTAGGCCGTTGAACGCAGCGACTCCCCGTTCGCTCCAGATCATCTCCACATGTGGGACATTAAAAGTTATTAAAAACTTTCTAATAGGATTTTTGGTTTTGCCGTGGCAACGCCATGAATTCCGCGTCCGTTTCCGGCGCTCGCCGCCGTGTTCAAACAGTCATAACTCGCACATACTTTGGCCGATTTGCGCGTAATTTTAATCGTTGGTCGAGTCGTCGACCCCGGATGTTTTGATATAGGAATTTTGAAAATTGCCGCTATAGCGCCCCCTGCAGAGCACAAAATAAAAATGAATGGAGCCAAAATTTCAACTTTGTCGTAGATGCATGAAATTTGGTACAGACATCCGTCACGTGATCCCGAACAAAAAATATATTGATGCCCCGCCCCTTTTCCCACCGTGTTGCCATGGCAACGACCCAATGTCAACTTTGTCGTAGCCAAACCAAAATTGGTACACGCGTGCGTCATGACTGTCCAAACAAAAAAGTACATTACATGGTTGCTAGGCGACCAACAGGAGGTCGGCCATTTTGGGAAATATCGAGTGATCTGGTGCCGAAAGCGCCATTTCATGCCCACGCATTTGAACGAACTCGTCCTAGGCCGTTGAACGCAGCGACTCCCCGTTCGCTCCAGATCATCTCCACATGTGGGACATTAAAAGTTATTAAAAACTTTCTAATAGGATTAACGGTGTTGCCGTGGCAACGCCATGAATTCCGCGTCCGTTTCCGGCGCTCGCCGCCGTGTTCAAACAGTCATAACTCGCACATACTTTGGCCGATTTGCGCGTAATATTAATCGTTGGTCGAGTCGTCGACCCAATGTCAACTTTGCCGCAACCTAACCAAAATTGGTACACGCGTGCGTCATGACTGTCCGAACAAAAAAGTACATTACATGGTTAAAAAAAATCAGCGCCGAAGGCGCTGATCTTTTTGCCTGCTCTTTTATAAACTCCACCGAGGGTGGCAGCGACATTATAAGCAGGTAGGGCGCGGCAGCGCCTCACGGTTATTGTACATTACGTGGTTGCTAGGCGACCAACAGGGGGTCGGCCATTTTGGGAAAAATAAGCGCCGAAGGCGCCATTTCTTGCCTTTGCTCCTTTATAAACTCCACAGAGGGTGGCAGCGACATTATAAGCAGGTAGGGCAAAGCCATTAATTCTGCATATGTTTTCTGGTCATAACTCGCACATAGTGTGACCAATTTGAGCGTAACTTCAGTTGTTGGTCGAGTCCTCGACCCCGGTTATAATATAGGAAATTTGAAAATGGGCACGAAAGCGCCCCCTTCAGAGAACCAAATACAAAAAAATGACCACTAAAAGTGAACTTTGTCGTAGACAAAACCTATTTGGCACACACATCTGTCACATGACCCCAATCAGAAAAGTAAATTATGGCCATGACCCATCTCCCACCGTGTTGCCATGGCAAGGTCCCGGTATCAAGTTTGGTATTTGGTACACACGTGCCATTCAATAAAATGTATATTTACATAACTTGTATTAGTCATAAACAATGTACACAATAATTCCTAGAATTACACAAATGTATAGTTCAGTACAGATATTTCTATTCATAATTATACATCCTTTACTACACCTTAACGTGGTGGAGGGGTTTGAGCTCCCGAGTGATCGTGGAAGCCCTGTTGTCGGGGGCTTCGTGCCCTTGGTAAGGTCTCAGGATTAAACCAGGACAAAACCCGAATCCACTGGGAGGAGGCCTCGTGGAAGGCCCAGGACACGCTGGTGGGACTATGTCTCCGAGCTGGTCTGGTGTCGTCTCGGGGTCCCCCCAGAACAGCTGGAGGAGGTGTGCGTGGATTGGGAAGTCTGGGCATCTCTGCTGAGACTGCTGCCCCCGTGACCCGGCCCCGGATAAAGCGGAAGAAAATGGATGGATGGATGGATGGAAACCTGAATTAAACCTTGACCAAACCAGGACTCAGTGTGTTGAACTGATGAGAGGAGAAACACATTACTGCATTGGCACATTGTGTACATATTATAGGCTGTAAGCATTCTGATATTTAGGAGCCAAAATATATTTATTTTGCACAGTAATTTTAATGGATTTAATAAAGGCTTTAAAATCCCCATATGACTGAATTAACCCTGTATGTTCTGGACCTTTGACAATTTCTTTTCAAGTTGGACCTCAGTTAAATTAAATTCAGGACCCATGGCTTAGTGTATAAATCAATTAATGTTCATTTAGCTTTACACCTTCAACAAAATAAAAAAGGAAGAAACTGAAGGAAAAATACACAAACACATCTTTTACAGATTTATTTACGTCTCATTCAGGTAATGAATTTAAATGCAGCACATGAACAAATGAAGGAAACACATTCTATAGTTTTCACAGCATAATTTAATTTTATGGAAAAAGTAAGGATTAAAAAAACAGGGAAACAAAGACATTATTTACAGATTACTTTTAATTTTGGCTTTTACAAAAGCAATCATCCACACAATATGAACTATATACGTCTAAATTGTAAATACATGTAAGCTGAGAATAGAATATATGACTAAAGAGAACTAGATTACGTTGATTTCATACACCTATGCACAATAGATTACAATTAGATCAATTATTACAATACTTAGTTACAACTACTATTTAAATTATTTATTAATTATTAATTATTTATTAATTAATTATTTTTAATTAATTATTTTAATCTTTAATTATTAATTATTTTAAATTTAAATTTTAAATTTTAATTATTATTTATTTTTTATTATTTATTTTTAATTATCTTTATTATCATTATCATTATCATCATTATTATTATTATTATTAAGAATGTTGTATTATTTTATTGAACTAATTTAGCCCTCTCTAAGCTAACCTTGAGCAACAGTGGCGAGGAAAAACTCCCTTTAACGGCCAGAAACCTCGGACAGACCCCGGCTCAAGGTGGTTGTCTGTCTCAACCATGGAGAGACCAAAGGGTCTAAAGCTGGACCAAAGGAGGACCACATAAAAGGAAATTAAACGGAGAAAGGAAAGAAGAAGACTAAAGAGTCTGAATACAGCCACAGAAAAAGAACATTCACTCAGGAAGACCAAACAATCACATCAGACCAAAGGGTCAAAGCCAAACCGATCCAGACCAAAGAGTCTAAATAGAAATCGCCAAGAAAAGCAAGTCCACATTAAAGGGGAAAAATTTGATCTACGCAGAACTAAAAACAGATCAAAGGGTCACAGCAGACCAACCAAAAACCAAGCACCGCTGCAGACCAACTAAAACAAGCACCCCTGAAGACCAACAGCAGACCAACCAAAACAAGCACAGCTGAAGACCAACCAAACCAGCACAGCTAAAGACCAACCAAACCAGCACAGCTAAAGACCAACCAAACCAGCACAGCTAAAGACCAACCAAAACCAGCACCACAGCAGACCAAAACCAAGCACCGCTGCAGACCAACCAAAACCAGCACCACAGCAGACCAAAACCAAGCACCGCTGCAGACCAACTAAAACAAGCACCCCTGAAGACCAACAGCAGACCAACCAAAACAAGCACAGCTGAAGACCAACAGCAGACCAACCAAAACAAGCACAGCTGAAGACCAACCAAAACCAGCACAGCTAAAGACCAACCAAAACCAGCACCACAGCAGACCAACCAAAACCAGCACCACATCAGACCAACCAAAACCAGCACCACAGCAGACCAACCAAAACCAGCACCACAGCAGACCAACCAAAACAAGCACCACAGCAGACCAACCAAAACAAGCACAGCTGAAGACCAACAAAAACCAAGCACCGCTGAAGACCAACAGCAGACCAACCAAAACCAAGCACCGCACCAGACCAAAACAATCACCAAACCATTGAAGCAGGAAATAACAAGCACCCGACCAGACCTGTCTGAAGCTGGACCAAAGCTGAGCATATTATACCTACCATAATCATAATAAAAAAATAGTCCATAATTGACAAAGCACCAAATTCCAAAGGCATTCACATGATTAGGCATAAACATAATGTATAAACACGGTAATGTATTAACATGATAATGTATAAACATGATTAGGCATAAACAATGTATAAACATGATAATGTATAAACATGATTAGGCATAAACATAATGTATAAACACGGTAATGTATTAACATGATAATGTATAAACATGATTAGGCATAAACAATGTATAAACATGATAATGTATAAACATGATTAGGCATAAACATAATGTATAAACACGGTAATGTATTAACATGATAATGTATAAATACGGTGATGTATAAAAATGATGTATAAACATGATGATGTACAAATATGATAATGTAATCAGTAGCTACTACTCAAACATGATCAAAAATGACTAACAGCAAAATCTAATCTAATCAGTCAAATACTTAAAACAACAGGCAATCCCTTCGTGATCAGAAAAATATGTTGGCACCACTACAGAGTGAACTTCAAACTGTGTTGTTTTGACATATATGTGGTCAATTAGGGTCCCTCTCTCGGTTGTAGGAGAGTCAACATACTGAATATACCCTCTATCGAGCATCAATTTGGACAATTTGGAAGATTTCAGTATATCCTCATTAAAGTCTCCTACAATAACAATAGTTTCACTTTTAGACTGTAGCCAATTAAATAGCCTCTTCAAGTTTTTGACAAACAGAGACATGGCATAAGATGGGGGACGATAAATCACAACTACTAAAATATTGAAAGCCTGATTATTATATGCTATACATTCCAAATCAAAATGAGGTACTGTGACATCATAAGCCCCATTTACGTCACAGTACACGCCAACTCCCCCATGTTGTTGGCCACATAACTCTACAAGTGCTGGATCGGTGCTACAATTGTAACTATCACTACGGGACCGACTATGAAATAGGAAATTATCAATTTGCACAGTGTCTAAACACGAGTCAGCACTTAGCCATGTCTCTGTCACAGCAATGCAGTTAGGCCGCCAAAGCTGTGTGCACTGTGTCAAATCGGACACATGCCTGCTTAAACCTTGAACGTTCATCAAAAACAACACAAAAAAGGGTTCAGTGTAGACGGGCCGAGACACACTTTCTGTCAAGAAGGGAGGCATATAATGGAGAGCAAATTTAACCTGATCATTGCAATAAATAGCTTTTTCGTTGAAGTCTTGGATGATAAGACCAGACAGGGTTCTTACTCTACTTAAAGCAACATATGCTTGACCAGCAGAATCTATTTTATCAAGGGACACAACTGCGTTATCAACAGAAATGCCTTGTACCTTATGAACAGTACAGGCCCACGCGAGTTTAAGGGGAAACTGACGCCGAATGCCACCTTGATTGTTTGCACGTTCCTCCTCCGGTTCAATACGTGTACATCCAGCTAGCTCAGGGGACGGGTGTCTATAACGTTGCCTTTTTTGAGAGCCAGCAACGCTATCGTCAAATAAAATGTAAACTGCTACTGGGAACTCTTTACCTGACCAAATTATGTCTGTAATTGTACCGCATATACCATTAACAAGGCCATCATTAACGTCTATATTTTTACATAGCATGATGCGTGCACCGTTACCCAAAAATACCTCCTCTGGCAAGCATGTATGCTCAGTATTTAACAGAGGGGTCATTCTTTCTTCCATTTTCGCCGTTTTCTTATTGCGACTATAATCCTTTGCACCAATTTTTACAAAATCCGGGCAGATTTGACAAAGTTTCTGGTGGTTAAAGTCGTCAACTTGCCTATTTCTGGAATAAATATGCAAAGCATCTGACTCTTCCCCGGTTTCACAAGATCTTAATAATTCTATATCTGAACTTAGCAGGGTTGTATTCCTAGATCTCGTTCTCAAACGGTTCAGTAATTGGGCAAAATCCTCATCTTTTTGACGCATGATCGACGTCAATTCCACAAATGAGAATTTTGCCCATTTGTCTGAACTGTCTCCGTCTCTATACAGGGCTGTATCTTTAATTGGTTTTAACTGATAAAAATCCCCTACAGCTATTACACAAACATTACCAAACAGGGAAGAGTCACCTGATTGTTTCATTTGTGTCAGTCTACTGTCAATATATAACATTAAATTATGGCCGACCATGGAAATTTCATCAATAATCAAAATCTGTAAATCCCTAAATCTGACACGAAGAGTATTTGCCTTGTCTTCTAATAACGTTCTGACTGGTTTTGTAGGGGGGACTGGTATGTGAAAGGTATTATGGATAGTAGCTGCTTTTAAATTGTACGCTGCTACCCCTGTTGGTGCTGTAAGCAGGACACTGATGCCATCAGGATCCCGGCACATAGGTGCCAATAACCTGGTAGCTTCATACTGTATTGCTCTAATCAGGTGACTCTTCCCGGTTCCCGCCCCACCCGTAATAAATACATGAAATGGCTCTGGTTTGGTACCCGCTACTTTGTTCAAACACCAGGCCCGGATTTTGTAAAAAATGGCCAATTGCTGTTCATTTAATGAACGGACTAAAGCTAAACCCTCTTGCCTACTAAGGACATTATTTTGTCTTTCTATATGGGCTATTTCCTCGTGGCGTACGGCCAACTCAGGAATGGGAAGAGGCTCCTCTTCTTCAGGGAATTGGGCTCGTTGCTGTTCAATTTCCTCGATGCACTCTAAACGTTCAGATTCCTGCTCGGGGCACAACTCCGCCCAGCCGCTCTCCAGGACTTCGTCACAGTCAATTTCCTCCTGGAGCGTTTCTATGTCTTCTTTTAAGACATCAAATTTACTTCTATTTAATTTAACTATTGAACGTACACTATGTATTGAACCGTCAGAGAACTCTATCCTACCATTTTTATAAAACAGCAAAAATGAATCGCACGTATCCGGTTTCAATTCTGTACGATAGGGTAAAAACAATTCAATCAGGACCCTATAGAACAGTTCTGGATTTTTGGTTTTTGAAGGACGCAAATGATCAATGACGGCAGCTTGAGATCTCGTTCGTTTTATAATAAAGCCGCAATCATTTTGAAGTTGAATTGACTTCTTACATTTTTGGCCGTTTGGAATAATGCGATACTCTGACACAAACGTCGCAATACACATGTCATTAAACACGTCATTGTCGGGGCGGTTCTTATACCGGTCGATAATGTTCAGCATCCATATGTCCTCCTCTCGATCTGTTTCCTCAATGGTACTTAATGGTCTGCTCATTCTAACTATGTTTTCTCCCGTTGGAATAAAAACGAGTTTCCTAGAACTCTCCTTTAAATGCATACCCGTTAATAAATAAATGGCCTCCTGAGCAGACACCTCTCTATTATGAAGGAAAACTGTACCCACTTTTTTCAATGACTCCTTGGCGTCTAAATTACCTTTCTGTGCTTCCTTTTGAGAGTTAGCCAATAATAATCCTATCTCCCGTTCAGTTTTGCCCATATATGATATTACATATACAATACAAGCATAGGGATTACATATATATTGAATATCAAAATTTGCATTCCACAATTTGGCGATCATCCTATTAAAATTATTTATCCAAATTGCGTTTACTTTTCTCCTCAAAACAACATGTGTACGACCACGCAAAGAACAATAAGCTATTTCAAATATTTCCTGATTAAACCCCAGAGAATCAAACAGATCTTCGGGGAGGACATATGCGCAATCTTTCGCAGAACTGGCTTTTTTGACGGCAGTCACAAGCGCTGCAGCTCGTTCAGCATTTATGGTCCTATGGCATATGCATGGCACTTCTCGGGCATCATCCTGGGGGTTATCTTTATCCTCTCTGTCACACTTGGGGCATTTAGGTTTTTGTGTACGTTTTATAAAGGTGCGCGCAGACGGGGGGCGGGGGAAATTAAAACGACAAACTGTTTTGTTTTTCCTACATGATTTAGAGTGGTTCTCCGAATGTTTCTGTACAGATGTGACGACTTCATGTAGTTCATCGCCCTCTGGTGGCAGCTCGCAGGTGACGTATTTATCTATAAACGCGGTCACCTCTTCATCCGTGTTTACGTCTAATTTGGGGGCATTTCGGATCCAGAAAAGCGCGTGCACATGAGGGGAGCCTCGCTGTTGAAACTCGACGCGGTAAAAATAGTCTACAATTTCTCCTATGGGATGTACCGGGGACATTAAAACTTCCTTAAGAAATATACGCCAGCGATACTCAAACATCCTAGCCGCGGTAGCCGGATTACGCTGCAAGAGTTCACAACGTTCTGCCCATTCCAAGTCCTCTACAGTTTGATCTCGGCCTTCCTGTCTCAAAACTGTGTTAATTAAATTTTTCCAGCGCATATCAGCGCTGGAAAAAGAACAGAACCATGTCGGGTTATCGCACTTGTGCAGCAATGCCATCATGTGTCTCTTACCACCGCCCCAATATGGTGGAGAGCCTCTAATCGGCTTAAGAAAACGATAGCCACTATCGTGCTCTACCAACTTCTTAAGTGATTCTTTTAGGTTCGAATCATTGCTGCCGTGTTCATGAGGTCGGTTAGGGTGAGTATCGCCTTTCCGAAGTGCGATGGATACACTAGAGACCACTTGCTGAAGAACCGATAAATAGTATGCATAAAAAATGTACAATAAACACCGCGCGAATCGGCCATCGGCATGCATTATACGATTGTTTAAATAGCGATATAAAGTTATACGAATCTGTCTTTTGTCAAAAAATGTACCGCGGCCGCGTGGAAACAAACAAGGAAAGCATTTGGCTTCATTTTCCCGATCTGACAGCAATTTAGTAGGGTTGTTACCCTCAGCAGGAGCTAGATTTAAAACGCCGTCCAAGTACTGATCTAATATGTGTTGGCCTAAATTCAGGGGCAAAGAACAAGTATCCTGAAAGATACAGTATCGCTGTTGGTCATGAAGGACTTCGTCATCAAGATCCACATCAAGAGGTTTTCCATCCTCTTGATGTGGATTTGATGACTTGTCCTTCCCTTCATCTAAAGAAACATCCATTTCTTCAAAGTCCGGAAGAGATTCATCCGGATCTTCTCTAGCAAAGTCATTAATCCATGTTTCATCAAAATTAATATCGGAAAAATACCTATTCATGATTTTTAAACACTGAATTGCTAACTTAATATGCATTGTGTTGACAAACCTATATTTATAATGGCCTTTATAAGTGAGTTTACGCTTAAGTTTAATTGGCAACACAACACCCCCCAAATCTGAACGGGGCAATAACCTAGCCGTCTCTGTAATATTAGAAGGTATGCAGGTCACTGGCCCATGGATTCCTCGTTGGCCGCCCTTAGGTAAAGCTACCATCTTCATGAACACTACATTGGGCGAGACCAAAAGTTCCTCCACATCGTTTAAACATGCCAATTCTTCTGGAATGGGATCAAGTTCCAAGTTGTTAAAAGAACTTTCCGGTGGAATACAACCCCTTACTATCTTACGATGACAAGTAAAACAAATCCACAACTTGCCTCTGGCCGTTTTCTTTACCGCACATGGGCGGGCACAGTCTTTGCTACATTTATGTAAATATGTGTCTTTAATACACTTATTAGCTACATCTAATATGGTGTCATTCTTTCTATAGTTGTCTATGCTACAAGGTTTTACAGACTTTTCAAAGAATAATCTATGGCACACAGAACAGATGTACTCGGGGCCCTTTTCAACTTTCGCCAAGAAACACTGTGCAACATATTCAAAGTCTTTTAATTTGAGTTTATGCAGTTTTTTGGAAGTCTCTTGAATATGCTTTTTATTTTCACTAGTGTGGTATCTTGTTTTACTGCTTATTATTTTATCTTCCCTATAAATTGGATTTTCATACTTACTTTTACTTGCTAGTTTTAAATTCTTCCGAAATGAAAGACTTACTTTGTATTTGTCCCTACTAAGTGATTTCTTTTTATCCCTATGTAACTCATCTGTACTATATTTTATTTTGCTGTAAGCTTTAACGCTTTGTTGATGCAGCTTATCTGTACTATATTTTTCTTTGCTGGAAGCTTTAACGCTTTCTCGGTGCAGCAAATCTGTTCTATATTTTTGAATGCTCAATGCCTTAAGTTTATCTCTGTGTAACATGTTTTGTCTATACAACTCTATACTTCTTTGCTTTAACCTGTTTCTTGACAAAAGTTGTTGTCGGTACCTGTTCCTGTTAATTTCCTTTTTATAATGTTTAAACACAGATTGCTGTGTATATTTTACCCTACGCAGTTCATTAAATTTATCTTTGAACTCTCCCTGTGCATACCGTTTTCTGAATTTCTCTCTTTGTACATATTTATTGTTTCTACCAACTTTACCTACTTGTGCAGCTTTTGATGGAGAGTCCTTACGAAATCGGAGATTGTACTCCGTTTTATTACCATTGATTTGACAAACCCCACAACAACCCTGCCCCCCAGAATCTTTAACGCATATAACTACTTCGTAATGATTTCGATTGCAGTTTTCTAAGTATATAGATTGGCTTGACTGTGCTTTACCCTTACATTTGTACTCAAGCCAATTCCCATCAAAGAATGTAAATAAAGTTACTCCTAAAAAGTCTGCCGTTACCTGTATCTCGACTTCTGTGGCCCAACTACCTACATATTTCATTCTTTTTGTTTGGATATATTCATAAACTGAGGGGGAATAGTGACACCATAAACTCTTATATTTTAAAGGATTATTTTCTAGTTCTTTTACAACTGAAATCCTAATTCTTCTATGATTCTTTTGAGTTCCACTTACCGCTAGGGAGATTGCACGGAAAAAACAATTCCCATCAGCAACAATGGACTCATTTTTGCATGGGGCGCCTAATGACCTACTGGTGGTAATGTGTGGCATAGTGATGTGTTCAAATTGTATTTCTAAATTCCTACACAAAGACTGGCAAGCATCCTTATCTATGGGGGTGAAATATCTAGCTCTCTGAGTATGGCTAATAAACTCTAAATCAGCTTCAACCTTTTTAGAGAGGATAGTTTTAGATTTCTTTGATCTGTGAATGCCTTTGGTGTTTGGAGGCTTTGCTTCAACTTTAGGCACACTACCACCAACTGACTGCATCTGCTCACTAATAACATCGTCGCTCATGACGACATCGTCGCTCATGACGACATCGTCGCTCATGACGACATCGTCGATCATGACGACATCGTCGATCATGACGACATCGTCGATCATGACGACATCTTCACTAACGACGACATCGTCACTAACGACGACATCGTCACTAACGACGACATCTTCACTAACGACGACATCTTCACTAACGACGACATCTTCACTAACGACGACATCTTCACTAACGACGACACCCTCGGATGCAGTAGTTACAAAAACACCAGTGAGCTCAAACAGCTTCTCCGCACGGTCATAACTACGAGCCAAACGACAAAAGTACTCATACAGATCTTCAACCGACCTAAAGAACGCCACAACACTCTTGCCACGAACATGCACCATCCCAGTCGCACTCCGAGAGTGAGAGTCAACCACAGCATACACACCGTTATCATGAATGATGGCACAAGTGCTGCCACACATGGTGAACAGGCAGGTGTCGTACAGTGCCAACATTCTTTCTAAACCACTGCGCAGGCTCACAATGACCATGCTATCAATAAAATCTCCACTATCAACACCAACTGCACCGGGAAGACCTTCAGTAAATTCAAAACAAACCTTTTGTCCCTCAATGTCCCACTCATTGGGGAGCTCTGGGACCAGCAACGTACCTGACCGGGAAGCAATCCTGCCACTAACCTTACAGTACGTGTACAACTCATCACCCAAAACAAGAGTCCGGTCCAAGTCCCGCTTCTGCCACAAAGACACACGACTCAGAGTGTGCTGAGCAAGACTCATCAGTGCAATCCCCATACACTGAGAGCCAGCATACATGAAACGACCACTCCCCTGATGAAAAGAGCCACGGATGTTCGGTGGAAGAGTAACCGGCACTGACTCACCTTGACTTACATCAGCAACACCAAGTCCGTCTTCTTCCCTGCTACAACCTGCTTTAACCGGTACATCAAGACCAAAACCAACTATCTCAACATCACCATCATCAACAACAACAGGGGATGTAGGAACACCCCTCTTGGTCTTTCCATCGGCTTTCCTTGGACGATGCTTCCTCTTCTTCCTCTATAAAGAAAATAAAATTGCATACGATTCAGCAGGAAAATTCAAAATTGATTCAAAGATCAATAATTGGTTTCCATTTTCTCACATAGCTTTATAAAAATAGTGGGAAACCAGGCTTCCTTCATGGCAAAGGCCTGAAAGTTTATGTTTGGTTGAAAATATTGTACAAAATAACTGTAATTGTGTATTAACAGTGAATTAACCTCCAATCACACTAAGGCTGATTTACTAATGCAGGTGGTAAATTGCAAGCACTACTTCAAACTAAAACGGCAATTGATTCATCATTAGAAACTTTATATATATTGTTACTTGTGCAAATCTGATAAACGAGTGTGACAGGCAACTGCACTTTAGATTTCAGTTTAGTACATCAGGGCTTAACCTCTTAACCCCCACCCCAACTGAGCACATTGTCTCCAGTTCGGCTTTATCCAAATCTAAAAGCTTCTTGGAAAAAAAGTGACAATATAGCAACAGAAACGAGGATGAAAATGCAACAAAAATGTGATAAAAGAGCGACGAAAACGTAACAAAAAAGCAACTGAAAAAAAGGCCATGAAAAAGTAAATAAGTGAGAAAAAGAGCGATGAAAAAACGTGCCAGAAAGGCAACAATAATACAAGAAAAAAGTGACAGAAATGTGGCAAAACATGACAACAACATAACAAAAACGAAAAAGCTACAAATAAATGGCCACAAAAAACGAAGCAAATAATTGACAAAAAAAAGTGACAAAGTGATAAAAGAGTGGCAAAAACATGCCAGAAAAGCAACAATATTACAAGAAAAAAGTGACAAAAGAGTGTCAAAAATGCGGCAATAATGCGACAAAACAGTTGTACAGGTGTAACGATGTTGCTATCCAGTACAGAAGCCTTTACATTTGGGTAAAACTGAACAGGAGAAAATGCACTCGGTTAAGGCGGGGGTTAAGAGGTTAAGTCACACAACACTCAGACTATACCTTTTGTTTTCCACAACCTCTTTATACATTACTTGTGAATAGGGATGGGACAATAACCGGTTTCAAGGTATACCACGGTATTAAAATGCTAACGATATCACCTCTCTCTCTCTGCCGAGATAAAGCGTTGTTTGGATCTGTCACGTTAAAAGCTGCCAAGTGCGGCTGAGAAGCAGATGTTTAGCGCTTTAGCTCGCGTTACGCTAACCTGTTCGCTTTGAAGAAGAAGAACCTTTATCTATATAGTGCCTTTCACAGACATGGTCACAAAGCACTTTACATGAGAGCATTTTACGTTCACTCCACACTCGGTGATGATAAACTACGTTAGTAGCTTCAGTTTCCCCTGGAGGAGACTGACAGAAGCGCTGTTGCGACTGCACACATCTGCGCCAACGGTCCCTCTGACCAACACCATACACATTTAAACACACATCATTCATCCTGGCCTATTGTACATGTTTTTGGTGGTAGGGGAAACCGGAGTACCCGAAGGAAACCTACGCAGACACGGGGAGAACATGCAAACTCCACACAGAAAGGCCCCGTCCAGGTGGGAATTGAACCCAGGACCTTCTAAGTCCACAAACAGTGAGTAGAGCATCAGCGAACATGCTCAGTCTGAGACTAAGTCATAATAGCACACTTTATTGATCAATAGCAACATGTAAAGTCATAACAAATTACAAATGTACCATAAACAAACCCTGTTTTTACTTTTTAAATATAAAACACGCAATTTTGTGGTATACCGTGATATTGCGGTATTTTTTGTCAAGGTTGTCATACTGTGGAAATCTCATACCGTCCCATCCCTACTTATGAATAACACTTTTTGACTTTGATAATATCTATACTCAAATGAACACTCAAATACCAACCTGGCCTTTCACCAGTACATCAGCGGCGTTGTTGGCAGGCGGTGTTCCAAGTGACCCAGCTCCGGGCTCCGTCTATGATAAATAAAGTAATATAATTAAGCAAAACAATAACCTCCAGAATTCAGTCACTGAGCTGATGATCTGCTCAAATAAACAAATAAATGAAAAAATAAACTACAATTGAATAAGTGTCTTTAAGGGCTTAAAAAGTATATGTAAAAACATTAGCAACTTCTCAAAGCGTAGAATGTTTTTGTAATTAGAAACAACATTACAATAGTTATCGGTAAAGCCTATATTTGATTTGAACAGATTTTGGAACACAGATAGGTCATGCTTACTGTATAAAGTTCAAAGAAATCCCTGCTTTTAAAGTTCACACTAAAGACACCAACCTGGTTTTTCTCCATCACATCAGGAGAAACACCGCCCGCATCAGCACTGGGAGGGGATGCTCCATGGGTCACCTTCACAGCTGGCACCACCTGGACAGTAAAAGAATAATGTAAAGGTTAAGGAGACACGCACATCGCAGAAAAGTGAAAAGCGTGCATGATCCAAAGAACTGTAGATAAAGAAAGCAAAAAGATCAAGTCTGATTTGTGGCCAGAAACATCACTTTCATGGTGTGCGCAATTAAAATTAGGAGCATTCAAGCTTTGCAGTAAATGAATAAAACCCAATGAGACAAATATTTACAGAGCCTCTCGAAAGTACTAATACACCTTGAACTTTTGCACATTGTCATGTTTACAACCATAAACAAAGATTTTAATTTTAATTTTTTACTGAAAGGTCACACAAAAGGTAACAGACGACTGTGAAGTGAAAGCAAAATGATACATGATTCTGTTATTTTTCAAAAAATAGAAAAGTGAAAAGTGGGGCGTGCATAAGTATTCATACAGCATTTTCTGAGTGCATTAAATTGCCTTTATAACATTCCTAATGACTGCAGAAAGTTCACACCTCGCCCTAACCATTAAATAGAGGCCACCTGTGTGTAATCTACTCTCAGTATAATTCCAGCTGTTCTGTGAGGGCCTCAGAGCTGTGGTCAGAGTGTATTGGTCACTAAGCAACATCATGAAGGCCAAGGAGCTCACCAGAGAGGTCAGGGATAAAGCTGTGGAGAAGTTTAAAGCAGCGTTAAGTTATACAAAGATTTCCCAAGATTTGAACATCTCACGGAGCACTGTTCAATCCATCATTCGGAAATGGAAAGAGTATAGCACCACTGTGAACTTACCAAGACACGGCCGTCCACCTAAACTAACAGACCGAACAAGGAGAGCACTGGTCAGAACCAAGTGCCCCAAGATAACTCTGGAGGAGCTGGGACGTCCTGCCACTGAGCTGGGGGAATCTGTACATGGGACAACTATAAGTCGTACTCTACACAAATCTGGCCTTCATGGACGAGTGGCAGAAGAAAGCCATTATTGAAAGGAGGCCATAAGAAATCCCGTCTGAAGTTTGCTAGAAGTCCTATGGAGGACACAGCTGCCATGTGGAAGAAGGTGCTTTGGTCAGATGAGACAAAACGTTATGTATGGAGCAAACCTAACTCTGCTCATCGTCCTGAGTGCACCCTCCCCAGGGTCAAATATGGGGGGGGGGGGGGCATCATGCTATGGGGCTGCTTTTCCTCAGCGGGGACTGGGAAGATTTGTAAGAATAGTTGGGAAGATGGATGGACCCAAATACAGAGACATTTTGGAGGAAAACCTGCGTGAGTCACAAGAGAACTGAGGCTGGGGCGGAGATTCACCTTCCAGCAGGACAATGACCCTAAACACAAACATCTACATTGGAATGGTTTAAAAACAAACATATTAATGTGTTAAATTGGCCCAGTCAAAGTCCTGACCTAAATCCTATTGAACATCTGGAAAGACCTGAAAACTGCTGTTCACAAACGCTCTCCTTCTAATGTGACAGAGCTTGAGTTGTTTTGTAAAGAGGAATGGGCTAAAATGTCAGTCTCTACATGTGCAAACCTTGTAGAGTCAAACCCCAGAAGACTTGCTGCTGTTATTGCAGCAAAAGGGGGTTCCACAAAGTATTCAGTCATGCTGTATGAATACTTATGCACGCCCCACTTTTCACTTTTCTATTTTGAGTAAAATAACAGAATCATGTATCATTTTGCTTTCACTCCACAGTTGTCTGTTACTTGTGTGTGAAGTTTCAGTAAAAAAATTCTAAATAAAATCTTTACGTTCATGGTTGTAAGCATGACAAAATGTGCAAAAGTTCAAGGTGTATTTGTATATAGTAATCCAATAAGTTCACACTAAAGACACCAACCAGGTCATCCAGCAATGAGTCCAGGATCTTCATGGCATCGGTGGGTGACTGCTCACTCTTGGTCCTTCCAAGGAATTTCCTTGGACCGCGGTTGTGACCCTTCCTCCTCTTCTTCCTGCTCTATAAAAAGAAAATGCATATAATACAGCATGTGTAATAAGAAAAATCAATACTTGGTTTCTATTTATGCTATGTAAGAAAATAGAGTGGGGAACCAGGCTTCCTTCATGGCAAAGGCTTGAAAGTTTGTTTGGCTGAGAATATAGTACAAAATAACTGTAATTCAGTGAATTAACCTCCTATAAACACAAAGGCTGATTTACTAATGCAGGTGGTAAATTGCAAGCCCTATTTCAAACTAAAACTGGCACATGCCATTTCACAGAATGTTACAAGTGATTCCTCAAACTTTTTTATATTACTTGCATAAATCTAATAAACAAGTATGACAGACAACTCCATCTGCACTTTAGTACATCAGGCCTTAACCTCTTAACCCCCACCTCAACTGAGCACATTGTCTCCAGTTTGGCTTTACCCAAATCTAAAAGCTTCTTGAAAAAAAAGAGGACACGAATATGTGACAAAAACCAAGCACATAAGTGAGAAAAAGAGTGACAAACGTGCCAGAAAAGCAACACAAAAAAGTGACAAAAGAGCGTCAGGTTTAATCACATTGATGGTAAGATGCTAGAAGCTTGGGTAAAAATATAGGCAAGTATAGGGCTTATTGTGAACTACAATTTAATAAGTGTCATTAAAGAGCAACTAAACACCTAATCAACTTTTTTTTGCTGATAAACTATCTATATGTGTCACTAACACAGTTATCTACAATGTCCATGACATTTTAGTGCAAACTTGTTCAAAATCCAATTTTTGTGTACAAAACCGTCTGTTCAGCGCCGCTCACGTTTGAACAGCACTTACTGCATTTGAATTTAGGGGTTGGCTGATGACGTACCATCATACGTCACCAAGTCCGCCGCTGTGGTATAAAAGCTGACCCCTCCCCTTTTGTGACGGGTGCACAACATGCTTGTCACAGAGCGGCCACGGAGCGGAGGATGAGGAGAGAAGACCCGAGACGGGATTTGACCTACAGGCTCCGCTCCACTCTGTGAACCACAGCACTCACACCCCCGACCTCTCCTACTAAATAAAGACAAATGTTTCCCCAAAATACCCAGATTCACTTCTTTAGTGACATGGCTGGATGTTTTCACGTTGAAACTACAGACACGATAAAGCTGTATCGGGCAGACAGAGCTCATCAGGGCTGTCAGTGCTTATGAGACGTGGCTGAGGGCTTTTTACTGTAATCTCCCCCAGGGAGAGCTCACAGACACCGGGGCAGCGGTTAGCCATCCCCTGCCTTGGAGGCTCAGAGCGGGGCAGTGTGTGACTGAGTGTCCGCTAAAGCCAGGAGGGGGAACGGGGAGATACGAGCGCCAAATGTCCGCCGCGTGTGCTCGGCCTGTAGCCGGTACGACGGGCTCGAGAGTCCGGGACAGTGGCGCCACATGTCCGGAGAAGCTAGCCGGTGCGAGAGGCTGAAGTGTCCGGGTGGCTGCAGTGGCGCAAACATTGTCTAAATGCGGCATAACGGGAGTCAGTCAGTCCCGGTCACACATGGTCTGAGACTGTCAACAGAGCAGAGACCGCCCACACAGTCCCCCTCCCCGCGTCCCCCCAAAGCCTCCCGCCACGCCTCTTTCGCTGAGTTTTTTGAATTTTGGGAGTGGGTGGAGTAAACTCTGGAAGGGGTGTTTATTCGCTTTTTAAGGGCTTAAAAAGTATGTAAAAACATTAGTTGAAAGTGTAGAATGTTTGTAATAATATTACGTTATAAGTAAAGCCTCTATTTGATTTGAACAGATTTGAGAACACAGGTAGGTCATGCTTATAAATAAATAAAAAAAATCCCTGGTTTTAACCTCTTAACCCCCACCTTAACCGAGCAAATGTTTCCCTGTTCGGCTTCTCGACTGGAGAGTTCACAGCCTGTAGGCCAGTGTAATGCCTCATTTGAAAGCTAAGATCTACAAAACAGCTCAATTATTTTCCCACCGTTGTGTCCACATTGTTGTCACTTTTTCATTGTTTTTTGGTGATTTGTTTATCAATTTTAGTTATGCCGTGTTTTTGTTGTTATTTGTATGCTTTTACATTTGGGTAAGGTTGAACTGGAGAGAATGTGCCCGGTTAATGCAGGGGTTAAGAGGTTAAAGGTCACACTAAAGACACCAACCTGGTCCTTCTCCATCGCATCAGGAGAAACGGCGGCCACATCAGCACTGGTAGATGACGTTCCGGGAGTCATCTCCACAGCTGGCACCGCCTGGGCAGAAAATGAATAAAACACACAATGAGCAAAATACTTATATACTAATAAAATAGGTCCAGACTAAAAGACACCAACCGGGTCCTTCAGCATCGAGGCCAGGATCTTCACGGCACCGGTGGGTGACGGAGCAGGTGTCACCACCACGACCTCGGCAGGGGGCCGCTTAAGAAATGACAAAATAAAAAGAATTGCAAGTCATTTTTGAAAGTTTCTGTAATAACATTGTTTACATTCTAAAACACTTACCAGGTCTGGCACCGCAAGTGCTGTAGGAGTGGTCGGTGAACTGGCTTTCACCTTCACTGCCTTTGCTGCCTTCACCTGAAATGTATTTAAATATTCAGTCTTTAAAATATACAATACATCAAGCAGGAATTCTTAAATATTCAAGTTGACAAATGTACAAACCTTCCGCTGGGGCTGGCTTGGCTGTAAGGCAGCAGCTTTCTGGCGTCTCGAACGTGACGCCTAATAATCAAAGAACAAACAAAACACCATAAATACTTCATATTTGTATACAGGGCAAATCATCCACTATTACTTCAATTATTACAACATTGTGTTGCAAAGCACAAGAGCTCACCTTGCACTCCTCAGAGCCAGAAGGGACAACCTTGTCCATCTTCTTCAGCATGGCTCTGCTGAAGAGAACGGGGGAAAGCGGGATGGAGAAGACAGACTCCACCTTAAAAGAATAATCATCAACAAAATCATTAATATATAAGAATTCCATGATAAAAAGATACTAAACGGCCCAGAAATATTACACACCTCCTGCTGAACCAGCCGCCTCTTGGGGACCCTTTGGGAGTGCGCGGGGCTCCCAGGCTGGCTCCTCTGTAAGGACAGTATCCACACAGTCTTAATAACATGTACTGATGAAGCTGACATGCTTTGAAAGTATGTGCAAGTCTCACCTTGTTCCTCCGTCTCCTTTCGACCAGCGTATATTCATCATCATCAGGAACCGGCGATGGTTCACTGATGACGGGTGGGGGAGATGTTGGAGACACAGGTGATGGACTTGGATGCATCTCCATGTGGGTGTATGAAACTTGCCACAGAAGGTCAGCGTACAGCTTCATCCCCCCATCAGTGTCACTCAGATGGACCTATGAAAGATATGAGAGAAAAACAGTTATTCTGGACAGCATTTTACTGATGCTTTAGACAAAAGTCAATCATTTCTACTGGACTTAAATTATTTCTACTTTTGCAATATCAGAGTACTTACACCGTCATGGCACCGCAAGTGCTGGTCTTTCAGCGGGAAGTATTCTGCAGCAGGGTAGAACTTGATACCTTGAACATAAACATTCAAACATAGTATTAATGTTGATGAAAGCTCAAATAAAAAAAATATATATATAGTGATCAGACTGCAAGGTTAAATGTATCCCTATAAAAACAGCTTATGAACTCACCCATGCGCGCTGCAACCCGGTGGTACTCCTGCCGCAGGAGCTCCTGCAGGTAAACCGGACTATCACCGCGAGGTGGGAAGTCCAGGACACACACCTCAGGCCAGCGGCTGCAGACGGATGCCAGGTAGTGGGCAAAGTCGACAGCAGCCTCAGAGATGGTACGGCTGGCCTGGAGGTTGTTTGATGGAGCGGTCACGACCACGAGCGATGGCGTGCGCTCCACGAGAGCTGGATTGCGACTGTCGTTCGCAATCTCGATCTCAAGCTGCGCGGCGCTCGCGCCAGGGGTGCAGCTGAAGCCAAACAACACCTTGTTGCCTGGCAACGGGACATGGCCATCGACGAAGTGGCGCAGATGGGAGGCGCCAACAATCAGAACGAACTGGAAAAAACACAGCACAATAATGGCAGTTAAAATATGATTATAAGTATTGAAAATTACACTTGAAATATTATAACAACTTTGCGAGTCAGAATTACAGTCATTTAAGCTCATAAAGATTAATGTAGTGTTTTGTTTTTTCTTTATATATTTTTTAAAGGCAAACCTTCTTGCTGGGGCTCGGGGGAGGGATGACCAATTTATGCTGCTTGCCAGTCAGCATAGAAAATGGCCATCGGCGGACTTTATGACGGAATCCTGTACCGTAGCCTAATAAGAAAATAATATTTATACTATTATTATTTATATATATATATATATATATATATATATTTTATATGACTGTACAGTTTAAACTTATGATAGTGACAAAAATTAGTAACACTTACGGTAACGAGCCGCGTCATCCGCTGGGGGAGGCTGCACAGAAGCGGGGGTCCGCTCTGCCATCCTCTCCTTCGCTGCCTGGGAACGACGGTACGACTTTCCACGAGGCATCTGAAATATTTCAGAATAAACATTAAACATGGTTTACTTATAGAAAAAGGTAGGCAAAGATATAATCTATACAAAGGGTGGAAACATGAGTTGTTTAGAGGAGTGTTTTTAAACCCCTGTGCCGGGGCACACTAGTGAGCCGTGAGATATTGTCTAGGTGAAATTGCATAATTTCACAAGGCACACCAGTCGGTCTAAAAAATATATTTTTTAAACAAATCCATAATTATCTGCAAATAATGTGCCATTGTCAAGTCGGCAGAATAACCATATTAAACTCTTCCATATCAGAAAGTGGCTGCAGGTAGCAGAGAATTAGCCATGCATGGATACACTTTATAGTGTAAAATATAGTTACATTTAACATTTTCTGCTGGTGGTGTGCCTCGTGACTTTTTCAATGAAAAAAATGTGCCTTGGCTCAAAAAGGATTGAAAAACACTGGTTTAGAGAACAATGAATTACCATATCATGTTTGCCTTGATAAACTGTATACATGGTGTTTAATAGTACTGTGTACATGTCTGTCATGATTTTGACCTTCAAGTACATAAACCTTCTCTTGTGGTTAAAAATATACCTAATCATTGGCTGTGCTGTGATGACATCAGCCTCTTTCACGCACGCACCCCCCCCCGCGCGCCCGCCTGAGCTGCTCCTTAGGTGCATTTTTCAAACAACGCAATGTGCCAGAGCTGCGCGCTCATTGGCTGACTCCACACACAGTGAGCGCGCAGCTCCGTCTCCCGCACACGCACACACACAGTCACGCATTTAGCTTCTTTTTACCAATAAAAAACTATTGGAATAAAATAAGCACCGTATGACTAAAACACCACAGGCACACACATCTAAACACCTGCTCTTAAGCAACAAGACTTACATACGAGCTGCTCAAATAAACCATTCGATTCTCGAACATTTAAATGAGCCTGGCCGTGGCAGCAGCGCACAAAACCAAGCTTCTCCATGATCACCACGATATAGCTCAATATTTAGGCTTAATAACGCTTTAAATACAGAACAAATGACTTGTTACAACCTCAGCCACTGTATACATGCGTGGTTACTGTTTTAATGCAGCGTTTAGCTTAAACCAGAGCTAGTAGAAAAAAAAGTTCTTACCGTCAGATGAATCAAAGAAGAATCCAAAAAAGAATCTACTAAGAAACAGTGAAACAAATCACATGGATCGGGCAAAAGAAGCTTCTCAGGCTTGGTCCAAAAGGATTAGCAAAGAGCTTGGTCCAGTAGGATTAGCGAAGAGACGCAGGGGGAGAAAGTTGACGGTCGGTGAGGACTGAAAACTTCCGCCGAGCAACGGGGCTAACGCGCTTATATACCCACGCGTGACGTAATCACGCTTCATAACACTGTGCGTGCAAATAAATAATGCCACTCCACCTACAAGAGGGAGATAGACCTGGGCCAACATCTTTTAGCTTTCAAACCACAGGCTACAATTGTAGATTATTGATTGTTTTGTGGTTGTCAAACGTAAACAGTCTAAAGGTTTAGTAGATTTCTCCCTCACGCATCCGTGTCCGCGGTTTCCCCTTTTCCTCTCTCTCTCACTCTAACAAACAAACCCCTCACGACTAAACGTTTGCTCCTAAACTTACACAGAAACGAATCCTGCAAAACTCAAGAAGAACCAATCTCCCCACACCATCTGAGCCTGGCTCGGTGTAGCTCGTCTATGAAAGGCACAGCGTCAGAGAAGACGCAGCAGCTGCTTTAGTCATAAGGATGTAGGCTAACAGGCTAACGGGCTAACGGGCTAACAGGCTAACGGGCTAACGGGCTAACAGCAGCTCCGCGATGTGTTGATCACAGCCTTATTTCAGTGACAGTCCTCGAGTCTCTCAGCTGTGGGTCTTGTCAGCGCACCTGGTCCTGCCTCTGTCCGTGTAAAAGCCTCACATGTGGATCACTGTTCTGACGCTACTTCCTCGTGGCTCCTTGTTTACACCGCGGGGCTTAAAGGCACAGTACCCAATATTTTGATAGCAAGCAATGAAGGAGGAGAACAGTAAATGTGGTTTAAATTAATTCCATAACATATTTGTAGCATCCCAGTTCCTCACAGGGACGAGTTTACCGGCACATTTCACTTGTCAGGGTCACTTTCACAGAAATGCTACAGAACAGTCTCCTGCAACTTCATGGCATTGATATAAAGGCTTAATAATTAGATGCAGTGTTTTCTGCCACAAATGTCTGAGTTTACAATAGTTACCAACTAAAGGAGGACAAAACAAATTTGCATATGTAACAGAGTGTAAAGGGTTGTTTAAATCCTGATAATAGGATTGGTGCGCCACCGTGTGGCGCAGCGTGAGATGGCACGCAGTTATGAATGTTGTCCCCATGTGTGTCTAGTGAAGGTTAGTGTACCTGTCAGTGTGTGTGTAGCCCATGTGTGTCTTTTATTTTGGTTGTCTGTTTGGCACTTCCGGTTTGCCGGTGTGTGTATATAAGGTAGGCTCCGCCTTTTCCTCCGCTCTCTGTTCCTGGACGTCTGAGGAGAAAGGCTGCGTAGGACACTTGTACTGCCACCTGTTTGCATTATCTTTGCGGTTGCCAGGAATAAATGGGTTTCCGGCCGTTGCCCTATCCCAAATTCAGCTGAAGTCTCTTCTCATCTTGGTTCAGAGCACTACACAACGCAGGGTCACTTAGACATCGGTCACACATACATTACAAAAAAAAAAAAAAAAAGAATATGGAACTTAAAATAAATGGGGATCTACATTGACCAGTGATGTTTTAAGCAGCTCCTCTTTGTGCCGAGCACAGGACAGTCAGAGCGAGACAGAAAACCTTTACTTAGAATTAAATAGTGAGAACATGGCCACTGGCTCTGATGCGTGTGCTCAGTTACTCTACGTAACTATGGTTCTATGAGTGAATAGTTTGAAGCGGAAATGCTAACAAGCTGAAAAAACAGTGGCATTAGGATTAAAAATAAAAAGCTAGACATAAATATATAACAAACATTTTGATAAAAAGAATATATATAGGCGCGATAGCGCCTTTGTTTTAGCAACGGATTTGAAAAAGATCTATATTGTACTTTGTGCAGAAGTTCAGTGGGAGAAGCAAAGAGTTGACTTGAATCGTTGGTCGAGTCGTCGACCCCGGATGTTTTGATATATGAAATTTGAAAATGGGCGCGATAGCGCCCCCTGCAGAGCTCAAAATAAAAATGAATGGAGCCAAAAATTAAACTTTGTCGTAGATTCATGAAATTTGGTACAGACATCCGTCACGTGATCCCGAACAAAAAATATATTGATGCCCCGCCCCTTTTCCCACCGTGTTGCCATGGCAACGACCCAATGTCAACTTTGCCGCAGCCAAACCAAAATTGGTACACGCGTGCGTCATGACTGTCCGAACAAAAAAGTACATTACACCTAGGTGACCAACAGGAGGTCGGCCATTTTGGGAAAATCAGCGCCGAAGGCGCCATTTCTTTTGCCAGCTCTTTTATAAACTCCACCGAGGGTGGCAGCGAAATTATAAGCAGGTAGGGCGCGGCAGCGCCTCCCGGTTATTGTACATTACATGGTTGCTAGGTGACCAACAGGAGGTCGGCCATTTTGGGACAATGGGCGCCGAAGGCGCCATTTCTTGGCTTTGCTCTTTTATAAACTCCACCGAGGGTGGCGGCGACATTATAAGCAGGTAGGGCGCGGCAGCGCCTCACGGTTATTGTACATTACATGGTTGCTAGGTGACCAACAGGAGGTCGGCCATTTTGGGACAATCGGCGCCGAAGGCGCCATTTCTTGCCTATGCTCTTTTATCAACTCCACCGAGGGTGGCAGCGAAATTATAAGCAGGTAGGGCGCGGCAGCGCCTCCCGGTTATTGCGGCGGCGTGCGGGAACCGGCGTCAATCGGCCACCGCGGCCCGCGAGGGCCTCCCAATGCCGCTTGCGGCTTTAATTATTATTATTATTTTTCTTCTCCGAAAAAAGTTCACTTTCCCACTGACGAAAAGTCCTGAATTTTTGCACAAAATTCAAGCACATGAAAAAAACATTTTTCACATTTAGAAAAAAAAAAAAATCTCAAAGATGGCGCGTCAGCGCCCCCTGGAAAATCAAGTTTACATTGCGCCCTATGACAAGACCCGAAAACCCCGAAAATTTTAGTTTGTCGTAGACGAAAAAAATTCGGCACAGTTATTGGTCACGTGAAGCCAAACAAAAAAACACATTACGCGGTTGCTAGGCAACCAACAGTATGGCGGCCATATTGGCCCGAAGAGGGACTTGGCGCCGAAGGCGCCATTTCATGCCCTCGCATTTGAACGAACTCGTCCTAGGCCGTTAAACGCAGCGACTCCCCGTTCGCTCCAGATCATCTCCACATGTGGGACATCAAAAGTTATTAAAAACTTTTTAATAGGATTTTTGGTTTTGCCGTGGCAACGCCATGAATTTGGCGTCCGTTTTCGCCGCTCGCCGCCGCGTTCAAACAGTCATAACTCGCACATACTTTGGCCGATTTGAGCGAAACTTGAATCGTTGGTCGAGTCGTTGACCCCGGATGTTCTGATATAGGAAATTTGAAAATTGCCGCAATAGCGCCCCCTGCAGAGCACAAAATATAAATGAATGGAGCCAAAAATTAAACTTTGCCGTAGATGCATGAAATTTGGTACAGACATCCGTCACGTGATCCCGAACAAAAAATATATTGATGCCCCGCCCCTTTTTCCACCGTGTTGCCATGGCATCGACCCAATGTCAACTTTGCCGCAGCCAAACCAAAATCGGTACACGCGTGCGTCATGACTGTCCGAACAAAAAAGTACATTACATGGTTGCTAGGTGACCAACAGGAGGTCGGCCATTTTGGGAAAATCAGCGCCGAAGGCGCCATTTCTTTTGCCAGCTCTTTTATAAACTCCACCGAGGGTGGCAGCGACATTATAAGCAGGTAGGGCGCGGCAGCGCCTCCCGGTTATTGCGGTGGCGTGCGCGAACCGGCGTCAATCGGCCACCGCGGCCCGCGAGGGCCTCCCAATGCCGCTTGCGGCTTTAATTATTATTAGGCCCGAGCGGACCTGGCAGGTCTCGGGCCTTTTGTAATTGTACAAGCAGTGCGCGGAGCGCACTGAAGAAAGACGTGCGCGTAGCGCACGTCCCACGGGAAAAGAGAAAGAAACAGACTCAAGAAACAGAGCGCGGAGCGCTCCCCATGTAAGAGACAGTACTCAGGGGGCTCCCGGCACCAACACCTGTCCGGTGATATAGGCGTGTGCCGCGAAAGCGGCACATTTGTTGCTGCTCGTAAAAAAAAAGAGGTGAAAACCACAGTGAAGGCGCAACATGGACAAGAAAGTGGTCGATGACGAGCGAAGCTCGTCATCGACCATGGCCACTCACCAAAGCCCAAAACACTGATACAGTGACTCAGGGCATCGAGCCCTATCTGGTGATATAAGTATTTGCCGCGAAAGCGGCAAATTTGTTCTTGTACTCACAAAAATACGGAAAAAAAATCCCATAGAGAAACATTGAAAAAGAAGAGGTAAAAGACGAGCGCAACGCGCTCGTATTGAACTATAAACCCCACGGGTGGATTACTGGACGTGAGACCTTTCCGAATATATAAGGTTGGCCGCCGGAGGCGGCCCCATATTGTTATTGTACGGGTTTTTCTTATTATTATTTTTCTTCTCCGAAAAAAGTCCACTTTCCCACTGACGAAAAGTCCTGAATTTTTGCACAAAATTCAAGCATGTGAAAAAAACATTCTTCACATTTAGAAAATAAAAAAAATCTGAAATATGGCGCGTAAGCGCCCCCTGGAAAATCAAGTTTACATTGCGCCCTATGACAAGACCCGAAAAACCCGAAAATTTTAGTTCGTCGTAGACGAAAAAAATTCGGCACAGTGATTGGTCACGTGAAGCCAAACAAAAAAACACATTACGCGGTTGCTAGGCAACCAACAGTATGGCGGCCATATTGGCCAGAAGAGGGACTTGGCGCCGAAGGCGCCATTTCATGCCCACGCATTTGAACGAACTCGTCCTAGGCCGTTGAACGCAGCGACTCCCCGTTCGCTCCAGATCATCTCCACATGTGGGAGATTAAAAGTTATTAAAAACTTTTTAATAGGATTTTTGGTTTTGCCGTGGCAACGCCATGAATTTGGCGTCCGTTTTCGCCGCTCGCCGCCGCGTTCAAACAGCCGTAACTCACACATACTTTGGCCGATTTGAGCGAAACTTGAATCGTTGGTCGAGTCGTTGACCCCGGATGTTTTGATATAGGAATTTTGAAAATTGCCGCAATAGCGCCCCCTGCAGAGCACAAAAAAAAAATGAATGGAGCCAAAAATTAAACTTTGTCGTAGATGCATGAAATTTGGTACAGACATCCGTCACGTGATCCCGAACAAAAAATATATTGATGCCCCGCCCCTTTTCCCACCGTGTTGCCATGGCAACGACCCAATGTCAACTTTGCCGCAGCCAAACCAAAATTGGTACACGCGTGCGTCATGACTGTCCGAACAAAAAAGTACATTATGTGGTTGCTAGGCGACCAACAGGAGGTCGGCCATTTTGGGAAAATCAGCGCCGAAGGCGCCATTTCTTTTGCCAGCTCTTTTATAAACTCCACCGAGGGTGGCAGCGACATTATAAGCAGGTAGGGCGCGGCAGCGCCCCCCGGTTATTGTACATTACATGGTTGCTAGGTGACCAACAGGAGGTCGGCCATTTTGGGAAAATCAGCGCCGAAGGCGCCATTTCTTGCCTTTGCTCTTTTATAAACTCCACCGAGGGTGGCAGCGACATTATAAGCAGGTAGGGCGCGGCAGCGCCTCCCGGTTATTGCGGCGGCGTGCGGGAACCGGCGTCAATCGGCCACCGCGGCCCGCGAGGGCCTCCCAATGCCGCTTGCGGCTTTAATTATTATTATTATTTTTCCTCTCCCCACCTTAACTCCTTTATCTTGTGATGAAAAGTCCTGAATTTTGGCACATAATTCTAAAATGTTAACCGCTCGAATCGTGCAATTTCGAAATTTTACATTTAAAAAAAATGGCGCGTCAGCGCCCCCTGGAAAACTAGATTACATTGCACGTATGGCGAGACCCGAAAAACGTACTTCGTCGTAGACGAAAAAAATTCGGCACAGTTATTGGTCACGTGAAGCCAAACAAAAAAACACATTACGCGGTTGCTAGGCAACCAACAGTATGGCGGCCATATTGGCTCGAAGAGGGAATTGGCGCCGAAGGCGCCATTTCATGCCCACGCATTTGAACGAACTCGTCCTAGGGCTTTTAACGCAGCGACTTCCCGTTCGCTCCAGATCATCTCCACATGTGGGAGATTAAAAGTTGTTAAAAACTTTTTAATAGGTTTAACGGTGTTGCCGTGGCAACGCCATGAATTCAGCATCCGTTTTTGCCGCTCGCCGCCGCGTTCAAACAGTCATAACTCGCACATACTTTGGCCGATTTGAGCGAAACTTGAATCGTTGGTCGAGTCGTTGACCCCGGATGTTTTGATATAGGAAATTTGAAAATTGCCGCAATAGCGCCCCCTGCAGAGCACAAAATAAAAATGAATGGAGCCAAAAATTAAACTTTGTCGTAGATGCATGAAATTTGGTACAGACATCCGTCACGTGATCCCGAACAAAAAATATATTGATGCCCCGCCCCTTTTCCCACCGTGTTGCCATGGCAACGACCCAATGTCAACTTTGTCGTAGCCTAACCAAAATTGGTACACGCGTGCGTCATGACTGTCCGAAGAAAAAAGTACATTACATGGTTGCTAGGTGACCAACAGGAGGTCGGCCATTTTGGGAAAAATTAGCGCCGAAGGCGCCATTTCTTTTGCCAGCTCTTTTATAAACTCCACCGAGGGTGGCAGTGACATTATAAGCAGGTAGGGCGCGGCAGCGCCTCCCGGTTATTGCGGCGGCGTGCGGGAACCGGCGTCAATCGGCCACCGCGGCCCGCGAGGGCCTCCCAATGCCGCTTGCGGCTTTAATTATTCTTCTTATTCTTTTTCCTCTCCCCCTAAAAGCCAGTTTCGGCACTTTCCCACCGACGAAAAGTCCTGAATTTTTGCCCAAAATTCAATTAGGTGAAAAAAAAAAACTTCACATCTCCAAATTGTAAAAATTCAAAAAAATGGCGCGTCAGCGCCCCCTGGAAAAACGACGTTAACATTGCGCCCTATGGCAGGACGCCCCAAAATAAGGATATTAGCGAAAAACGTACTTCGTCGTAGACGAAAAAAATTCGGCACAGTGATTGGTCACGTGAAGCCCAACAAAAAAACACATTACGCGGTTGCTAGGCAACCAACAGTATGGCGGCCATATTGGCCCGAAGAGGGACTTGGCGCCGAAGGCGCCATTTCATGCCCACGCATTTGAACGAACTCGTCCTAGGCCGTTGAACGCAGCGACTCCCCGTTCGCTCCAGATCATCTCCACATGTGGGAGATTAAAAGTTGTTAAAAACTTTTTAATAGGTATAACGGTGTTGCCGTGGCAACGCCATGAATTCCGCGTCCGTTTTTGGCGATCGCCGCCGCGTTCAAACAGCCGTAACTCACACATACTTTGGCCGATTTGAACAAAACTTGAATCGTTGGTCGAGTCGTTGACCCCGGATGTTTTGATATAGGAATTTTGAAAATTGCCGCAATAGCGCCCCCTGCAGAGCACAAAATAAAAATGAATGGAGCCAAAAATTAAACTTTGTCGTAGATGCATGAAATTTGGTACAGACATCCGTCACGTGATCCCGAACAAAAAATATATTGATGCCCCGCCCCTTTTCCCACCGTGTTGCCATGGCAACGACCCAATGTCAACTTTGCCGCAGCCAAACCAAAATCGGTACACACGTGCGTCTTGACTGTCCGAACAAAAAAGTACATTACGCGGTTGCTAGGCGACCAACAGTAGTGCGGCCATATTGGCCCGAAGAGGGACTTGGCGCCGAAGGCGCCATTTCATGCCTATGCTCTTTTATAAACTCCACCGAGGGTGGCAGCGACATTATAAGCAGGTAGGGCGCGGCAGCGCCTCCCGGTTATTGCGGCGGCGTGCGGGAACCGGCGTCAATCGGCCACCGCGGCCCGCGAGGGCCTCCC